>CM029489.1:27032066-27674566 GCA_017140395.1 Eucalyptus lansdowneana
TGAGTTTGGTAGCCTTAAGGGTTAGTGGTGTCAATTATCCTTTTTCATATTTTATTCATTATTTATTGGAATTGAGAGCACAAAGACCATTTGATGAGTCACCCCCATTGTCCGCAACACATGATAGCAGAAAAAGGTCAACAGCTTTAACAAGTGTAAGAAAATGAAAGCTCAGAGAATAAACTGTATCTTTTCAAAGTTCGGAATGTATTGCGCACTAATCTTAATTCTTAACGTTAAGGGGGCAAAATGAAATATTTTTCCAAATATATAAACATATACCTAAAAATAGATGAGTGGCCATCCGTACCAATGACCATACTAAGGGGTAAAATGTCATGCAGGATAAGGTAATTATGTTTTTGTCTACTTTTCCTTTCAAGTGGCATTGGTTGCATCATGATATGACGGAAATGTTGGGAAACTTCGCGCTAGAGTGGGAAACTTCTTTTTAAAAGTCCATGCAAAATTCGTGTAATCAAGGACTGTGATGTATACGTTGATGTTTTCGTAGTGATTTCTGTTAACTTAGTTGCTAGACGAATAAAAGTTCAATTGGTGTTTAATTAACGAGTTATATAAAGATATCAGAATTTCGTTGACATTCTTTTCCCCTTCAGTTTTTTCATGGCATCTTTCGATTTCCTTTTGTGCGATCGGGTGGGACGGCTTTTGAGGGTTGCCCCTTGTTGCCGTGCACAGACGACGTTGTAAACTTTGCCACATTAGCTAGGGTGAGGGTGGCGACCCTTGCCATTCTGAGTGGCTAAGGTGCGCGCCCCTCAGCGACCAGTGAGCGTGTGATGATGCACCAGGGTTGGCGGCATCATTGCCTTACCCCAACGAGGGTTTGGCCATTTTAGCCAATGATTGGGCCGTGGTTTAGCCTTTCCTTTTACATATGTCAGTGACATTTCATTAAAGTTTTTTTTTCCCTACTTTTTCAATATTTTGAGTATATATCTACCGCATTTTATGCGAGCAATGCGGAACATTTTCCTTAGTTTATTTGGTAGAATGACCTCCGTAAACCAAATATATTGTGCGAGGACTCAATTTCACATGAAAAATCCTTAGTGTTCTCCTTAAGCAAGTAGAACAAGTCGAAGAACAAATGATGTCTTCACCCCAACTAGACATGCCATCAAAATCTAGGCGGAAGATCCCCTATACATATGATACTTGTGTCTCGATAGATTTCAGTTGTCGTTGATCAAAACCTCAATTTTATAAATTCACAATTCGTTGAATTACAGAAAGGGCTCCATTCCATACCGGATAGAGGATCCATGCCCGAAATTTGTGTACTGCAAATTCGTCCGAGATGATGTGGAATGACATTTCGGAGATCTTTTACAAATCAACCCACTAAAAAAAAAAAAAAAAAAAAATCAAACGGGGAGAAAGCATACTGCTCTCAATAAAATCTAACAAATCGTATCCATCTTTTAACTCCGTAAAAATGCTGCTAACGGTAATGGAATTCCAATTAGAAAAGAAATTAACTCCATTTAATTATCTAGTTAAAAGCAACTATCATAAAATGTTTGATAGGGCACAAACGAATGCAAGTAATACGCCGATTTATGTGAATGTGGAAGATAGAGGTTGAGGAACGATGTCAATTCAATATAGATGTAGCACTTTTTGGTTGAGTTGCTTTTCTATCTGAATCTTTTCCTCCTCATAAATCCAATTGATTGTCCCGCGCGTAACAATGAGCATGGAAGCGATGGAAAAAAGATAATAAAATGGGAGTCTACTCACTGATCAATACATATATATCATAAATACAAAGGTATCTGGCAATGGAAAAGACTTTTAATTCACACCCAAAGACCTCTCTAGAAAACAATATAAATGACCCATAGAATCCGAAAAGACAGCATAACACAATACACGTGTATTCGAACGATGCTACAAACAAAAGGACGTACTCCAACATATCAAAAGTACTATCGTGAAACCTCGTATGGTACTAAAATCTTCAAGGGCTGGTGGCTGGAGGAGGAGTAAGGAAAGGAATAGAAGGGATTTTAGGGAGAGAAGTAGGGATGCTCGGCATTAGTGGCAAGGTGGTTGGCATGGTTGGCAAGCTTGGAAGTGGTGGCAGAGTAGTCTTGGGCAGGGCGGGTTGTGCGGTGGGCAGCGTCGGCAGTATGGGCTGAGGCAGGGTCGTAGGGATGGCAGGCATTGGTGGCACGGCAACCTTAGGCAATGTTGGCATGGCTGGTAGTGGCGGAAGCGACGTCGGGTTTGGTAGAGTGGGTATTGTGGGAAGAGACGGCATGGATGGCATAGTCGTTTGCAACAGATGATGAGCTCCAAAGCTCATATTGATGGTTGAGAAAATTAGAGCAATGAAGAGTACAAAGCTTTTTGAGAAAGAAGCCATATTGGTGTATGGAGTCAGGATATTGTGCTGTGATAGGCTCAAGGACTTGAAGCCAATGAGCTGAGAGGAATGGATTGCTGATTGTGTTGGAGTAAATGGAGGAAGGAGATGGTAGTTTATATAGCAATATAAAAATTTAGGGTTGTGATTATAAGTTGGTGAGTGGCCTGTGGGTATGGTTAGGAATAAACAGAACATTCCTCATTGGTTCTTTGTTAGCTCACCTTCTCAGCTCAATCTTCCACAAGAATAAATAATAAAGAAGGGGTCAAACTTTTTTTTCTGTTCCGTTCGGTCGAATGGTCGTTATCTCATGAAAGTCAAGCTTCTGATCTGTGTCGTTGTGGATGGTAACTAGATAACTTGTTCCATAACTATTGCTAACTAGGGTTATCGATAACTCGCTTCCGGATTTTAACGTACTAATCTAGGGTTTCTATGTGTCGCCTTGAAAAATACCTCGTTGCTTTGGACATGTCAATGCTTTTAACTGTGGTCATCTTTGGTTTACTCCTCGGACTTGAAGAAGTAAAAACTTGTGGGACTTTATTTACTTCCGAGTCTAGCCTTTTTACGAAGAAAAGTTTATGATCATGGAAACATATGGCATTGTGAAGTCATCTCTGTCTCTATCGCTGTCTCTGTCTTTGTGTCACTCTCTCTCTCAAACTTGGAGGTCCATAAGTGCCTATCACAAATATTTTTTCATTTTTCTAAAAATTTCCTAGTTTATAAAGTTTTTCTAAATTACATTAGATTAGTAAAGTATATGTTTAGCTGTAATAACAAGTAAAATCATGCCTTGACATTAAGGTACCCTATGTTTCGCAGAAAATGAATGGTTTGGAAAACCAATTTTTTTTTTTAATTTTAAAAATGATCACTTATAACAATTACGAAAATGAATAAATAGAAACTATTTTTATTGTTCATGAAATAACTTAGGCATAAATTGTTGTCGATAATAAAAATATATTTTATTGATTAATTATTTCAAATGATATAAGCAATCATTTTTAAGAAAATATTTTTCAAATGATATATTTCCGTAAAAAAAAAAAAAAAAAATTAGATCCTAAATGGTTGAAAAATATGGTGACATCTTAATCCAATAGCTAATATTTTTGTCTTCAACATACTTTTTGCGGTATCCTTTCTAATATATCGGGTTTTTTCATAACCAAATATATTTAAGTGGCAAGTTCAGGGTTAGTGGATATATATAAAATTTTTGTTGGAAATTATACCAACAAGGACCATTCGATACAAAATTAAAGAAAAAAAATTACACTTTGCACCCAAAAGGCATGTGCACAACATATGATAGCGGAAGAAGTTCACGGCATTAACAAGTGTAAGAAAATGAAACCTTTTATAGTTCGGAATTTAACGTTCAATAACCCTAAAGCTGAGGGATCAAATGAAATTGTGTTCCAAATCTGTGAACATATATATCTAAAAATGCATTGGCAACGGCCTGCACTAATAAACATACTAAAGAGTAAAAGGTCATGCAGGACAACCCAGATCATGATTTTGTCTCTTCCCCTTTCACGTAGAATTAATTGCCGCCATGGCAACGATAGTGGTAAAAGTTGGCTCTAACAGGGGGAAATTTACTATCAGTTTCTTCCTTAGAAAGGGAAGAAATAACAAAATCTCATGGTTTACTATCAATTCATTTCATATTTCTTCCTTTAGATGACAAATTTTCACATTTAGATGATATGTGGGATGACCCTAATACATTCATCTAGAAATCCTGGCATTTTTCAATGGCAATGGAGTTCCACAACGTAGAAGAAATTAACTCCAATTACTTATGTTGCTAAAAGCAATGATTATAAATTATTTGATTGGGCATGCGCATGCATGAGTAGTACACCATTTTATTGGAATGCGAAATATACGGATTGTTGTAAGGTGTCAATTCAATAGTTGTAGCGCTTTTCATTTCAGTTACTTTTCTGTCTAAATCTTTTTTTCATCATAAATCCAGTTGATTGTATTGCACGAAACAACTAGTTGGAAGCAATGTAAAGAACACAATAATTAAATTCAAGTCACTGATCAATAAATTGATATGAACGATATATAAAAAGCAACATGCATGATACATAGAATCCCAGAAGACATCGTAACACAAGAGTCTGTATTCGAACAATTCTACAAAGAAAAGGAGGCACTCCAACAAATCGTAAATACTCTCAAGTGACCTCGTATGGTACTAAAATCTTCAGGTGCTGGTGGCTGGAGGAGGAGCAAGAAAAGGAATAGAAGGGATTTTAGGGAGAGAAGTAGGGATGCTAGGCATTGGAGGCAAGGTGGCGGGCATGGTTGGCAAGCTTGGAAGTGGTGGCAAAGTAGTCTTGGGCAGTGCTGGTTGTGTGGTGGGCAGCGTTGGCAGCGTGGGCTGAGGCAGAGTGGTTGGGATGGCAGGCATTGGTGGCATGGCGACCTTTGGTAATGTCGGCATGGCTGGCAATGGAGGCAGCGATGTTGGTAAAGTTGGTATGGTGGGAAGAGATGGAATAGATGGCAGAGTTGTTTGTAGCAGATGACGAGCTCCAAAACTCATGTTGATGGTTGAGAAAATTAGGGTAATGAAGAGAACCAAGCTCTTAAAGGAAGAAGCCATATTGGTATAAGGAGTCGGGATATTGTGCTGTGATAGGCTCGAGGACTCGAAATCAATGAGCCGAGAGGAATGGATTGCTGATTATGTCCGAGTAAATGGAGGAAGGATATGGGAGTTTATATAACAAGAGATGGTCTTATAAAATCTAGGTCTGTGATAATAAGTTGGTGACTGGCCTTTGGGTATGGTTAGGAAAGAAACACAGAACATCTATTCATTGGTTCTTTGTTAGCTCACCTCCCCAGTTCAATCTTCCACCGGCAAAAAGGGAACAAAAAGGTCAACTCTGCTGTTCTTGTTCTGACAGATGGCGTGCTTTCATGAAATGAAGCTTCGGATCTGTCTTTGTGGGCGGTAACCAATAGCTTGTTTTATAACCACCACGGACTAGAGAGATTGCCAACTTGCTTTTGGACTTTGACGTATCAATTTAGGGTTTTTATATATTTCCATGTCATTTTTGGTGAACTCCTGGTACTTGAAGAAGTCAAAACTTGTGGGGCTTTAACATCCGCATCAAGCATAAATACGTATATTTTATTGAAACATGTGACAATGCAACGGCATAAGTGTAACAAGTTTGACGTCATTCGTCATATGGGAACGATGATAAATATATGGGAAATTTTCATTTTACTCCCCTCAACTTTAGTTTTGATGCACATTAAAACCCTAAACCTCAAAAAGTTGCATTTTACCCCTTTGAACTTGCACTTTCTTTCGAGAAGTAAAGTGCAAATTTTCTTATTACGTTTGTATAAAATTCTTCACTAATTTACATAAGCGATATCTAAAATACAATTGGAAATATGTTGAGCCACAAAAATAAATTTCAATTGTTTTTGATGGATTTTTTCTTTATTGATGGGCCTGAGTTGGCCCGTCCACCCATCCTGGGCTCAAAAAGCCCGGCCCACGGAAATAGGGCCCGTGGATGGGGGAAGGTATAAAAGGGAGGAGAGAGAGGGAGATGACACCTATTGGAAAAACAGATGTACGTACGCTTTTCTCCCGCGCGTTTTCTCTCTCTCCAAAAAGACAAAAAGAACAGTAAGGCAAACGGCATTGTCTTTCCTTCAATTGACATCATCGGATCAGAATTTCTTCCTCTTCTTCAGCATTGGTGTCTAATCTATGGCTAACAAGGTACGATCGAATCCGTGGTGTGCTTTACGATCGGTGATACGTGTTATTCCTGGGCTTCGTCTTCCGCATTGATTTAGCGGTTCGATTTAGTGTCCAATCCGGTTTTCGGGGATCCGTTATTCCCAATATTGGTATCAGAGCCCTAGTTCACGTTTTCCCGATCAATTTGATGTTTTTTGATTGATTTTTTGCGAAAAATTTTCGGCCGTACGGATCGGGGCGAGAAATCCCGACACCCGAGCGTTATTCGGCCATTTTTCTGAGTTTTCGTAAGTCGAAATCATTTTCTGAACACATGAGGAGAAAGGCGATATCGAGACGAGTCCGGCGACACGTCGCACGCCGCCGTATGACGCCGCACGCGCCCACACGCTCGGCCAGAAGCCGCTGCGCGTGGGCGCGACACGCCCGAAGCACTGGTTATGGCCAGCGCGTGCGCCACACGCACCGATGACAAACCGGCACGTGCGCGTCGGCGACCAGCGAAACGGCACGCGCCGGTCAGCGAACTGACGCGTGTTGACGTCACCCGCTGACTTCATGGAGACGTCAACCAACGGTCGATAACCGTCGGGATGACGTCATTGATGACGTCAGTGCCGATGATGGTTGGCCGGCCGGTGACCCGACCCGATTAGCCTGGCCCATGCCGCGCACGTGCGGCTGACGTCTACGTGAAGTCAGCACGCTCACGCGCGAGGCACGTGCCGGCTGACGTCTGCGTGACGTCAGCCAGTGCACGCGCGTGGCACGTGCGGTCGGTTCGTCCGACCGGCCCGACCGGTCCGTCCGGTCCGACCGGTCCTCCGACCCACGCGCTCGTTGACTCGACCCGTTGACCCGTTGACCGACGACCGTTGACCGACCGTTGACCGTTGACCCGAAAAAAAAAAAAAAAAAAGGAATTTGTTTCTTTTTCAGTCATGCCTATGTGGGTTATAAGTAATCCATTTTTAATTCTACATTTGTTGCATGAATTTTGGAAAATTATGTATTTTCCCTTATATTAATTATGGATTATAAGTGATCCATTTTTAGTTCTGCATTTGTTGGAGGAACTATGATGCGTTATGCAAGGATACCTGCAATCCCGAGAACGGACGAGGGAAATGTAAAACTTAAGAGGCTGATGACAGAGTTAGCTGATTATCGATGGCATGACGGTGATTTAGTATCACATGTGATCAGGGTCAATCAGATGATACAGGAAATCATCTAGAATGGTTATCTTATGTCGGATTTTAAGAATGTGCCGGCTTTGATGAACACTCTTCCACCTGAATGGCAAGCAGTGTTAGATCGGCTATGGGAGGTCAACGTGGTCCCGGGTTATAGGAGGCTGGTGGAAGCTTTTGTAAGAGAGTACTATAGGATTGAGTTGGCCAAAACTTCAACCCTTAGATTGAACGCCACATGGCGCAGAGTGAATACGCCTTGGTGGCGACATGAATGCTTTCCAAAAGTTTTTCCATGGTTGGCAAATGTGCCTTCGGTTTTCTCAGATGTTTTGACTGATAGATTAGAAGGGACATTCCCTATTTATTTCTTTGATTAATTATGTAATGTTTACTACCTGATTGTTGTTGATGAAGCAACCGATATGTTAGTTGTATCATGTGAAAGCATTGTTATTTTATTGGATGTTAAGATTTTATTTGCTTTCTTTTACTGCTGGTTCTTTGTGGGTAATTAGTCAGTGGGTAGTAATAGAAGTTTTTGTAACTTCAAAGAATTTATTTGCATAAGACAATTATATTAATGATAATTTTAAGTTAGGATTTTTGGAGGATGATTGGAAACATAGTGACCTTTTGATTCTGAAGCCTTACTTGAAATTATTCATTAATATGATGGGTCTATGCAAATAGGGATGCATAATGATAAGCATTAATTATTCGTGCATGTATGTCTGATGTGTTCAGAACGATGGTTCAGCAACTAAGAATGTAATTGCTGATATGAACGGCAACAATTGTGAAATATTGAATATGAAGATTCAATATGTGCTGGAAAAGCAAGAAGCACTAGAAGCTCTTGACCATGTTATGGAAGATCTTAAGGATGCCATGCGCCACCTTGAGCTAGTAGAGGATCGCCTAACGGTATTTGAGCCAAAAATAGACATTTGCTATGCTGGTTCTAGCTCAGAAAGGGCTTTGTGCTCTAAGCGCAAGCGTATTGATTCGTTCAATATGTGGGAATGCAAAGGATCAAGTCCTTATTGCAAGAAATCAAGAGTTAACCAACACAAGAGAGGAAAACGTCATCAAGTGAAGAAAATGTCAAGGGTGAAATGTTACAATTGTGACAAGAAATGTCACTATACTCGCAACTGTAGTGAGCCGAAAAAGGTCAACACCTCTTGTACATTTAAGAACTTTGCTTATGTGTCAAGTTCTAAAATATTGGCTGAATCCAATCCTATGTGGACTGTAGATTCATGAGCGATAGACCATGTAGCAAATGATAGAGGATCCTTCGTGGAATTCCAACAATACCAACTGGAACTAAGTGGATCTATATTGGAAATAACTCCAGAGCTGAAGTTAAAGGGATTGGCACCTGCCAATTGAACATGCATGGTGGACGCATCTTGATGTTCTATATGCTCTGGAGATTCGTCGAAATTTAGTGTTTGTCTTAGTGTTGGTTAAGCTTGGTTTTGGTATGAACTTCCATAATAAAGGTGTAGATTTGTGTTTAGATACAAACTATTATGGTTGTGGTCACTTACTGAATGGTTTTATTGTACTAAATGTTGACTGTGATGATGTCAATATGTTATTCCCTTGTTTCACGTCTTTTACCTTATATGATAATGATGTGAATATGGTGGCATGCTAGACTTGATCATATGGGCCAACAACATGTGAATAGACTAGCCAAAGAGGGCTTGTTGGGCAATATTGAAAAAGTCAATTTGTCCATATGTGAGCATTGCTTAGTAGGGAAAATGACAAGGAAACCATTTGGAAAAGGTAAAAGAGCTGAATTTCCTCTGCATTTAATCCATTTAGGCGTCTGTGGTTCAATGAATGTGAGAGGAGGGCAAGTGGCTGTTTATTTCATCACTTTTTTATTATACTCGAGTCGGATATGTCTATTTGATTTCTCATAAATATGAAGCATAAGTTGTTTCAAAAGGTTTATGAACCTGGCAGAAAATCAATTAGACAAGAAAATAAAGATATTTAGATCCGATCGAGGTTGAGAATATTTATATGATAAGTTCAGAAAATTATGTGATAAAAAAGGAATAGAAAGATAGTTGTCTATTCCATATACTCCTCAACAAAATGGTGTTGCAGAGAGAATAAACATAACCCTACTTGAATGGTTAGGTCCAAGATGGCGCATGCTAACTTACCTATCACTTTTTGGAGTGATGTGTTGTTAACTGCTGCCTATATACTTAACCGGGTGCCTTCCAAATCAGTTATTTCCACTTCATATGAGTTATGGACAGTTAGAAAACCGGACTTAAGTTTTCTTAAGCCATGGGATTGTGCTGCCTATACTCATGAGTCCTCTCACAAGTTTGGGAAATTGGGTCCCGAAGGAAAGAAGAGTATTTTAATGAGATACTCCGAACACTCAAAAGGGTATGTGTTCATAGGTGAGTAGGAAGTGGGAGTATAACTGAATTTGAATCACGGGATGTCACATCCTTAGTGGATGAATTTTCTAAGAGGGGCGAAATAAGGGAATATAACTCCCTATTTGAAACCTTGGATCAAGATAATGATGTCAGTGGAGTTCGTCCAAGTGGGAGTAATATGAGATGTGATGAATTGAATTCAACTCATTCTCAATTGCAACCACCTGATGTGACGACATCATCATTACCTAATCCAAGTGGGAGCATGATGGGGAATGATGTGCTAAGTGTACAATCTCCCATACGGTGAACAAGTCGCCAAAGTATTCCCCGTCGATGTTTTGACATTGAAAGGGAAACTTTTATTGTTGCTCCACAAGATGAGGATGGGCCAAGAAATATTAATGAGGCTCTGAATTGCCCTAATAAGGAAAAATTGATTTATGCAATGAAAGAGGAGATGGAGTCAATGAAATCAAATCAAGTCTGGGAACTAGTTGATCTTCCAAAAGGACACAAAGCTATTGGGAACAAGTGGGTTTTCAAAATAAAGCGAAAGGCTAATGGCTCAATAGAAAGGCATAAAGCTCGCCTTGTGGCGAAGGGGTATAATCAACAGGAAGAAATTGATTATGAAGATACATTTTCTCCTGTAGTGAGATTTACCTGGATTCGCATTATTCTGGCAATAATGACAAGTATGGATCTTGAGTTACATCAAATGGATGTACAGACTGCTTTCCTCAATGGAGAATTAGAGGAAGAAATATATGGAACAACCCGCTGGTTTCATAATGAAAGGCTAAGAAGAAAAGGTATGTCGACTTTGGAGGTCGATATATGGCCTTAAGCAGTTGTTAAGATAATGATATATACGTTTTCATAATGCCATAATGGCATATGACTTTGCAATGATTGACGAGGATCATTGTGTATATATCAAAAGATCCAATGATCAATTTGTGATCATATCATTATATGTTGATAGTATACTAATTATCGGAGGTAATATGGAGTTTGTTAATACTATGAAGAATTCGTTGTCTTCTAACTTTGAGATGAAAGACATGGGTGATGGTGCATACATTCTTGGAATTAAGATTTCAAGATTGTAAGCCCATAGACACTCTTATTACAAAAGGTGAAGGGTTGAGCCATAGTCTTTGTCTAAAGACTCCACAAGAGAAGGAACAAACGAAATATGTTCCTTATGCTAGTGCTGTTGGGAGCTTGATGTACGCTATGATGTGTACAAGACCTGACATATGTTTTAATAGTTGGAATGGTGAGCAGATACCAATCCAATCCAAGTCAAGCACATTGGAAAGCCGTTAAGAGAATACTAAGGTATCTAAAGGGGATTGCTGATTATACGTTGAGTTATTAAGGAAAGGATATGCAACTCAAAGGCTATTGTGATACTGATTGGGGAGGAGATTTAGATGAAAGAAAATCTACCTCTGGGTTTGTTTTCTTACCGAATAATGGCACCATATGTTGGAGCAGTAAGAAACAAAATTGTATAGCCTTGTCCACGATGTAAGTTGAGTTCGTGGCATTATCAGCAGCGGTGTAAGAAAGTGTTTGGCTTAAGAGATTTTTGGATCATTTAGGTGTTATTGGAAGTGTTGCAGATCAATTGTTGGTTAACTGTGATAGCCAAGCAGCAAAAGCGTATACCAAAGATCCAAAATATCATGGCAAGACCAAACATATAGATACCAAGTATAATCTTGTCAAGGATATGGTTGCACGAAAAGATGTGAACTTAGAGTACATACTACGCATATAATGGTAGCAAATCCTATGACAAAGCCAATACCTAGAGATATGTTTTGTGGCCATATGAAATCTCTAGGATTGCGTAGAGGCTGATGTACTGAATATTGTTTTTTTCCCTAAGTGTTCACATTTGATGAATTTGTGTTTTCATCATTAATGCTTATGAATCTTTGTTTGATCTTTATGCATCTTAATGCTCAGTGCATTATTTTGAGAAAGTATGTCGGACGGATATGAGATTAGCCCACTCACACGGGTAATCGCCTCTATTTACTGTGTGATAAATAGAGATGAGATTGTTTTTAAGCTTATTATCTAGGTGATAATCGAGAGCTCAAGCTTAAAACACGTATGTCGCATTAACGGAGTGTTAAGATGAGGACATAATACTAAAGATGTCCGAAAGTAAAATAACCCACATATTTTACTTTATCTGTTTATGATGCCAGATGTGAGTTCTGATGAATTTTGTGAATGAGTAGATACGTGAACTCAAGTTAGACATTGGGTATGTTTGAACTATCATCTGTACGGTATTGAAAGGTGTAGACATACGCTCCATGGGAAAGGAGTTAATACCATAATACGTATTTCATACTACGTATGCATGAGACGACCAATAAGAGTGACAAAAGTTTGATCTCAACTTTAATGTCGTGTGAGACTCTTGAGGAAGAGAGTCCCTCAATTTTTTTGTCCCCTCATGACTCTTACTTATTCTCGAGATTTCTACTTAGTGTTTGTTATCTTAGGATGTTGCCAATGGTCATGAGTGATTCGATATAATGGGGCATTTCTAGAAAAGCAAGCTGAACTAAAATTAAGAGTTTGAAGGAAAGAGGAAGATCGATTTTGGAGAATCACATTGTAGTTTTGTATTCACCGGTTAACCAATTATGACTGTCTTTGTGATAATCATAATTGTGAATCATAAATCTATCGATCTAGGAATATATATATCATTGTTTAAAAGAGATCAAGAGAGATATAAATGTGATCGATCGATCTAGGGTACTGTATACTAAATCTACTTATGATGTGATGCCCATTATGAACTGCTATATATTCCTAACAGATGTATGGCAACGAGCTCTCAAAGTATGCTGGTCGCACGGATTATTCACCGGTATGAATGTTGAAGAGAGGAAAACGAGGATTCTATTCGGCCCACCATGTTGAGTGAGAGTCTATGATGGATTTTTCTCTGATGGGGTTGAGTAGGGCCTGTCCGCCCATGTTGGTTTTGGACCACCATGTGCGAGTGGGAGATGATGGATTTTTTCTTTATTGATGGGCCTGAGTTGGCCCGTCCACCCATGCTGGGCCCAAAAAGCCCGGCCCACGGGAATAGGGCCCGTGGATGGGGGAAGGTATAAAAGGGAGGAGAGAGAGGGAGATGACACCTGTTGGAAAAACAGATGTACGTACGCTTTTCTCCCGCGCGTTTTCTCTCTCTCCAAAAAGACAAAAAGAATAGTAAGGCAAACGGCACTGTCTTCCCTTCAATTGACATCATCGGATAAGAATTTCTTCCTCTTCTTCAGCATTGGTGTCTAATCTGTGGCTAACAAGGTACGCTCGAATCCGTGGTGTGCTTTACGATCGGTGATACGTGTTATTCATGGGCTTTGTCTTCCGCATTGATTTAGGGGTTCGATTTAGTGTCGAATCCGGTTTTCGGGGATCCGTTATTCCCAACAGTTTTATTCTAGAAAACCTAACAAATATAAGAAAAGCTAATAAAACAAAAGATAAAAAAACATTGAATACGAGACTAAGAAAAAATAGGGATAATAATACTAGGAGTGCCAAATCTTTTATATGGTGCTCATTTGAGTGCTAATTTTTTTCGCTCACTTAAGTGTCACATTGAAGTAAAACCGATTACTTGAATGCCAATTTCAGCAAATCATCCTACATGGAATTTTTGATTTTTTTTGAATTTTTTTGCTTATTTTTTTGGCTTTTTTTTTTTTTTTTCAAAGGGCCAGCAAGGGTCACTAGCGACCCTCGTTGATCAAAGGCCCTAGGTGAGGCCACGAGAAACCTCACGAGCTTTGGGTAGCCAAAGGTGATGCCGCCTAGAGTGAGCAAAGGTCGTGGTGACCTCACCTGCAGTTGGTGAGGTTGTGATGCCCTTGCCAGCTCTAGGCGACATTGCTCATGACCAAGGAGGTCGTGACACCCTCACCTAGGGCTTTTGCGGTGAGGGTGAGGTAGCCCTCCTCTAGATCTAGCCATGAAGGCCATGGGCAAGGGCATCACTACCTTGTCAGCCTAGGGCGAGGTTGCAACGGTTGACAAGGGCCCAACAGCCAAGCCAAGGGCAAGGTTTCGTGTCTGGTGAGGGTTGCCTATGTCCATCACTTGTCTTAAAGAAAAAAAAGCCAAAAAAAAAAATTCAAAAATTAAAATATAATAAAAATATTTAAAATATTAAAATAATAATAATAAATTGTCCACATCACGCCGGCAAAGCCACGTTGGACAACCAGCGTTGATGTTAAATTTTCTGATGAGGCAAATTGAAATTGGCATTCAAGTGATTGATTTTCCAAGTTTGTGACATTTAAATTAGATAAAAAAAGTTTTGGCACTTAAGTCAATGTCATAGGAAAGTTTTGATACTCCTAGTTTTCTTATCCCGAAAAATAATACTTACATTAAAAGTTGAGGAAAATGGAAAATTTTAAAAGATACGCAAAATCAATACTCTCTCTCTCTCTCTCTCTCTCTCCACACCTTAGAGTGCCTCTCCCAAGTATTTCCATTTTTTCAAGACTTTCTTAGTCTTTAAAGTTTTCTTAGGTTTAGCACATTACACTAGTAAAGTTCAGGTTTAGCAGTTTTTACAAGTTAAATCATACAATTGACATAAAATGGTCAAAAAAATATTGCAGCTTCTTATAATGAATAGTCACTAATTTTTTTCATCTATTTACATTTTATGTTATCCCCTTTAAATATCTCATAGGTATTTCCTAATTTAAATATGAATTTGGCAGTCTTAACGGTTAGAGGTTTCAATTATCCCTTTTCATATTTTATTCATTGTTTATTGGAATTTAGATTAAAAAAAAGACCATTTGATAAGTCACCCCCATTGTCCGCAGACAGCTTTAACAAGTGTAAGAAAATGCATGCTCAGAGAATAAACTGTATCTTTTCAAAGTTCGGAATGTATTACACACTAATCTTAATTCTTAATGTTGAGGGGTAAAATGAAATATTTTTCCAAATAAATGAACATATACCTAAAAATAGATGAGTGGCCATCCGTACCAATAACCATACTAAGGGGTAAAATGTCATGCAGGACAAGGTAATTATGTTTTTGTCTACTTTTCCTTTCAAGTGGCATTGGTTGCATCATGATATGACGGAAATGTTGGGAAACTTGGCGCTAGAGTGGGAAACTTCTTTTTAAAAGTCAGTGCAAAATTCGTGTAATCAAGGACTGTGATGTATATGTTGATGTTTTCGTAGTGATTTATGTTAACTTAGTTTTTTTTTTTTTTTTTGGTCGAAAGTACCAGTCATATTCATATTAGCGATAATTACAGTCGGAATTTACAGCATCCATAGATAGTATGTGAAGGAGTGCAGGAGGAGGTTGAGATAACCAGTTAAGGGCCGGATCAGTGGTGCGATGGGCCTTCACTGCCCAGTTAGCGGCTGGGTTCGCATCTCTCAAACAGTGCTGGAGGGTTAGGTCAGAGAATCTTGATAGTAGCGTGAGCGTCTCCTCCACAAGCGGCTGAAGCTCCCACACGGGCGAACGGCCATGACGCACCGCAGCAAGAAGGGGAAAGCAGTCCGATTCAACCTCGATTGTGGTATGGTGAAGCCCTTGTCGCAGCAGATGGTGAAGTGTATAGGTAAGTGCGTTGAATTCAGTTTCCAGTGCTGATGTCGCTCTAAACCCGCACGAGAAGCCATCCAATAGCCTCCCTTGGTGGTCTCTACAAACACAGGCCATCGATCCCTTGGTGCCGCTCGGTTGAAAGGCGCCGTCGACATTATATTTGAGAGTGCCGAGGGCTGGAGGTCGCCACTAGTGTGTGGGATGGTGAAGGGGAAGGCCTGATCTCGTTCAGGTAACATCAGGGGAGGTGAAGGCCTTGGTCTGCTCGGCAGCCAGATCGACAACTCTTTCCGAATCTGGTTGCTGATCGCAGAATACGACGTCATTGCACATTCTCCAAATTTGCCAGAGAGTATTGATAGTCATCTCCAGCCCCGGTAAGTGTTTAGGAGTAGCCGCTCTTGCATTGAGCCATTGATCGATCCTCTGAATTTGCATAGGGGAGATTGGGATGTTAAGCTTCTGATTTTCCCATACAGCACGAGTTCAGGCGCAATGAAAGAAGAGGTGCTCGATGGTTTCCGGACACTGTTGTCGACATAAAGGGCACCAAGGATCTGAGGTGATGTGTCGCTGAAATAAGTTGGCCTTCGTCGCAATTGCATTCTGACAAAGTGCCCAGGTAAAAACTCTAATCTTCGGTGCCGTTTTCATCGACCAAATTCGACGCCATAAGATTTTAGGATTCTGATATGATGATGATGTTGTATGACTGTTGGTAGTTCTTGCTTGCTAAAATAGCTTATGGTAACAACTCTTGATCGTATATTCGCCATCTTTTGTGCCTGTCCAGATGATGTGATCTACGATAGGAATATGTCTGATTGGTATATTCAATACCTAAGCTGTGATATCTTCACCTAATAGTGGGAGGAGTTGTGGTTGGTTCCAGGTTTGGTGTGTCGAATCAATAAGATCCGCCACCAACAATGGATCATCTTTGTTGTTCGGTCCATATAGAGTGCCAATAGGTAACCAATGGTCGCCCCTTATTCTTATATTGCGGCCGTCACCTACTGACCAGCATAGATGTGGAGCAATAACATTCCTCCCCAATAAGAGACTCTTCCATCCCCATGAAGCTCGAGCTGCTGGAGTAATAGATAGGAAAGTTTGCGTAGGAAAGTACAGACCTTTAAATAGTTGACTCCATAATGCCAAGGGCTGTTGCAATAATCGCCAAGCCTGTTTTCCAAGCGTAGCTTCATTAAAGGCTATTAAATCCCAAAAGCCTAAGCCGCCATCATCTTTACTCATTTTCAACAGATCCCATTTTTGCCAGTGAATACCCTTCCTATTTTGATTATTTTGCCACCAGAATCTGGCAATGCTTTGCTCTAGAGATTTGCAAATTGACAAAGGAATCTTAAAAATAGACATTGTATAATGTGGTAGGGCTTGCACGACAGATTTAAGAAGTACTTCCTTACCACCTTTAGAGAGTAACTTACCCTTCCAGCCCTCCAACTTGGCATGAACATGCGCTAGAATCCAAGAGAACATTTCCCTCTTAGATCGACCCCAGTCGGACGGTAATCCCAGGTATTTTCCACACCTAGTCAATACTGGTACTCTTAGCTCACCCAACATATTATCTTGCAAGGCAGATGGACAGTAATTACTGAAAATAATGCCGGACTTATTGCGATTCACAACCTGACTCGTTGCCAAACAATACTGGTTCAGAATACTAGCAACGTTTTGACATTCCAGAATAGTCCCATCTAGAAAGAAAATAGCATCATCGGCGAAAAATAGATGGGATAGGGTTGGACACTATTGATTGAAACGTATACCTTTAATGTGTCCCATACTGACAGCTTGATTAAGTAAGGTTGATAACACATTTGCTACCAGAATAAACAAATATGGAGATAATGGGTCACCTTGTCTTAGACCTCGCGAAAGGGAAAAGTAGGGAAGTGGCTATCCATTAAATTTCACACTAAAGGAAGTAGTAGATACACACTGCATAATCCATCGGAACCATGTGGGATGGAAGCCCAATTTGTGGAGATAGTCGTTTAGGAGATCCCACTCAACTCGATCATACGCCTTTTGCATGTCTATCTTTAGGATTGCATTGAATTTGCGTTTTCTCTTCCTGATCTTAAACTGGTGAAGAACCTCTTGCACAATCAAGATGTTGTCCTGGATCTGTCTCCCACTTACAAAGGCGGACTGTTCCTTAGAAATGAGAGAGCTCAAACAAGGTTTAAGGCGATTAGCTAGCACCTTGGACAGGATTTTGTAGGCGGTGTTACATAAGCTAATGGGGCGATATTGCTCTAGCTTTTCTGGATGGGGTACCTTGGGAATCAAAGTAAGAAAAGTCTGATTGATACTGGGAGGCATTTAACTTGTCATCAGGAAGTGCTGTACTTGGAGCAATAGATCATCTTTAATAATATTCCAATGTGTTTAATAGAACAAACCACTAAATCCGTCGGGGCCAGGGGCCTTTGTAGTCCCTAATTGGAATGTGGCCTGTCTGACCTCATCCATTGTAACCTTAGCAATTAACTGGTCATTCATCTCATCACTGACAATCGGCGGACATTGGGCAAGGATAGGACCGTAATCCCTCGATCCCTGAGTTGTGTATAATTTCAAAAAGAAAGTCGTCGTCATATCTTGTAGGGCCCGAGTGTCACGAATCCACTGCTGTTGCTCATCTTGAAGTATTGTAATGCGATTTCGAGACTATCTTTGTAGAGTAGATGCATGAAAAAATCAAGTGTTCTTATCCCCCCACTTCAACCATTGTATTCGAGATCTCATAGCCAAGTACTTTGCTCTTCCTGCTGCCAAAGTCTTGTAATATCCTCTTTGATTTTAGCAGCTTCCTCTTTTTTATAATGTAAATGCTTGTTGGTTGGTCATATTTTGTAGCTGATTTTGTAGAATGATGGCGCTGGACCGTCCATTTGAAAACTTAGCTCGACTCCAAGTAGATAGGGCTGTGCTAATATACTTCAACTTAGAAAGAAAAACTGGCTGGTTGGGAGAAATAGAATTCCACGCCGTAGATATGACCTTGCCGTATTCTGCATCATCATTCCAATAGGCTTCATAGATGAACATTTTCTGCCTCCTTTTGATCGATGCTGAAGTTTGGAGTATCAACGGACTATGATCAGAACCCACCGCCGGTATTGCTAGCACGTCTGCCTCAGGGAATAGGATATGCCAGTCCATTGAACATAGAGCCCGATCCAACCGTTCCTTGACAATCTCCTCCCTATCTCTATTATTCATCCAAGTGAATTTAGATCCCTTGCTATCTATCTCCATCAGTTCACAATCATTCAAAACAAAACGAAAAGACATCATACGATGAGATTCCGCAGGTCTCTTGCCAAGTTTTTCCCATGGATAAAGTACTTCATTATAGTCCCCAACACATAACCAGGGAAAGCTATTCATTCTACCAATCATTCTGAGTTCATCCCATACCCACTGTCGTTGGCGATAATTATAAGGGGCGTGAATATAGGTTAGACGAAAAGTTCTATCTTCCTGTACCAACTTGCAAGTCATATCTATCAAATATTGAAAAGAGCGAAGCACCTGAATAGATACCTGGTCATTCCACATCAGTGATAATCCTCCTGCTATTCCAATTGGGTTAATGTTATATGAATGTTGAAACCGTAACTGACATTTAATTTCAGAAAGCTTTGATTCTGGGTTCTTTGTCTCCATTAAAAAGGCGACATCGGGCTTTTCTTTGGCCATCAAGGCCTTTAGAATCTGGACTGTTAGGGGATTGCCCAAACCCTAATAGTTCCAGCTTATAAGCTTCATTTGTCGGGTGGTGGCTGTTGAGGGCCAGCCACCAAGGCCCATGCTTCGGCTTCCTCAGCCGCATATATCGGGGTATCCATGAGAGTATTGTCGTCCGAATCATAGAGCAATAAGTGCTTAGGCTCATAGGGGTTATATCTCTTAATCTTTTTGGCCTTCCTTTGCTTTGATGTCAGTCGCACATTCTTGCTTTTCTCTAGCTTCATGGTTTCTATTGGTTGAGTTTGAATGCCTTTTAACTTCTCTGCTATAGGTATTGGAATAGGTTGAGGAGGGGTTCCATGCAGCTAAGGATGCTGGTGGTGTGGTTGTTCTTGGTTAGGGGCATGTTGGTGAGTGGTAGTGGCTGAACCCGACATAGGAACTTCCGCAGCAGGCGCCAGCTGAGGTAGTACAAATGCGTGCTGGAGCTGAAGTTGAGCTGGTGGCGTTTCAGGTACAGTTTCTTCCGATGTAGCTGCAATATCTTGTGGGTTGTAAAAAGCATTCCAATACGGACTATTCTCACTTACCTCGGCCTGTAGCCACTGGCCATAGGCCATTTTCCCTTTACCATCCACCTTTGCTTCATCAAAAGGTATATCCTTCCAGTACGTCGCATAATGACCCAACCGCCCACATGAATAGCAAAAATGTGAGTGTTTCTCATATCGGAAGTCTAGCCAAAGAAGCTTGCCCTCGATTCGGATGAGCTTGCCCATCTTGAGAGGTTCATTTAAGGACATTTCCACCCTAGCACCCCCGGGTCTAGTTGATGTTCCTTCCTTTGTGTCAACTTGGACTTCCAAAACCAGGCCCAAATGTTGTATGGCCCTGCTGATCATCACTTCCATGCACCATTCTAGAGGTAGGCCAAGCACTTGAACCCAAAATGCACATGTAGAAAAGTCATAGCAATGAAAGGGGGTATTAGGAGTCCATGGCTTTAGAACGACCGGAGAATAACCAAGGGCCTCTGTCCAGCACCTTTTGTTTGTCAGCTTGAGATTGGAACTTGATCGCATAGAATCCTACCTCTCGATGGGAAATCTCTACTTTGTCAATGCGCTATACACGCGTTAAAGTACTTTGCAAAGCAGGTAAATTAACAGAATGATTTGATAAGATGTATCCTATTAATGTCCGTCGGCATTCGTCTAACTTTGTAGGTGGAAGAGGATCATCCCACTCCTCGATGAGCTGCTAGTGGTTAGGCGTCCGAGCCTATTGCAAAGGGCCGATAAACGCGATGATTCATCAAGGGTCTCCACTGCCATAATTCCACCCAGGTCGCAGAGAGATTCAAAGACCAATACAATGAGCCATTGGCCGTAATTCAAAGTTAATTGAGACCACTCACCACTCCATAGTCCAGAATAACACTACTTTCAGCATCTAAAGTAAGGCCCATCACTTCTACTCAGCTATCTAGGACACTATCTTTGCCATGCTAACTCCTTCTAAATTGATGATTGGGAACCGAAAGCTATTCTTATCAAGGGATACCTGGAGATGGCGGAAAGGGGGAACTACCAGAAAGGATACCAATCACCTCTGCACTTGCATGCATCGATGGGAGCAACCAAATTCCGAGTGATTCTGGATGCGTTAGCGGCCCAGTCGTGGTCAAGCCAACCACGAACCCAGAAGATAGCAAGTTTTGAGGTTTGCGTACAATTACATAACAGATGGGGGTTGCATGCGATGGATCCCTTCATCGCTAGCATAGATGGGTAAATGGCAGGGGAAATAGGGAGGATTCATTGATAGAATTGCTGGAATAACCAGAAAATGGATGAAGACAGGATGGGAATTGAATGAGGAAGGGTTTGTGAAAAACTACCATAACGGTAGAAGGGGACTCTTCATTTCGAGAGAGAACTTTTTAAAACGAAAAGTATTTTTCTTTTAACTTAGTTGCTAGACGAATAAAAGTTAAATTGGTGTTTAATTAACGAGTTATATAAAGATATCGGAGGTTCATTGACTTTCTTTTCCCCTTCATTTTTTGATGGCATCTTCCGATTTCCTTTTTGTGCGATTGGGTGGGACGGCTTTTGAGGGTTGCACCTTGTTGCTGTGACATCCCGATTTTTCAATTCTATTTTCAATAAATTGAGACGGGCATTTCGTTGGCACGCATATAGTTCTTTTCCTTGAGTCGGCCACTCATGTGAAAACTAGTCTATCATATGAAGCCTTTAAGAAATTCTAATACATCAGACTCGAGAATTTGACTAGGAAGCGATCTTTCGACCGAGCTAATCTGCAATGATCATTACAGCATAATTAAAATCGATTAAAGATCGGAGATAGGTTGACTCGACAGAGGCATGTGATCAGGTGTTGGTGATTCCACCAGATCGCACAATTCTAGTCGATCGGCACTGGACCGACTTTTCTGTCGATTGGGTACCCTGTGTCCGTATTTGAAACCTTGGGATTACCCCGACAACCGAAAGTCGCCAATGTTTCAAAGATGTACATTGTGGCTTGAGATGATCAATCACATGTTAAATGCATGAAAATTTCTAAAGGCTACCCGGTAGGTTGGGTCGCGTTAGTATCGTGCCGAAGTGAAATTAATTGTGAAATTGAGATCGAATTCAGAAATTGGAAGTCAGGGTGTGTCACAAATCATTTTAGAAATATTGACTAATCTTCGGAAGATTTTTCATGTAAGCCGAGTTTTTCAACAAAATAATCGGGAATGGTTAATTTGACTCGAGAAATTAGTAGGTCTCGCCTTTGGTCGCGCTTTTGGGACTTAAGTTAGTTCTATGGATAAGTGAATATGTGAATTGAAGTGTGGTGACATTGGATTAATTTTATAGACTTCAATTGAACTCAATTGGAAGAGAATTGAATGGAATGAAAGAAATTAATGTACAAAGTTTCATGCCCCGGCGGAAAAATAAAATGGACCCATTGGAATAAGGTTGTGGGAGTTTTGAGTGAGTGGAGCATGACATCATCCATGAGGTCATGGTGGGCCATTTTTGTGGGATTAAAGAAAAAGGAAAAGAAAAGGGAATGGTCCTACCTCTCTCTCTCTCTCCTCCTTCTCTATCCTTCCTCTCTTCCTTCTGTTGGTTTCTCCTCCATCTTTGTTGTGCGAAGATGAGAAAAATGTAGAGAAGAAGCTGGAGCAGCCATGGTTGTCCGCTCCCGCTCGCACGCTGTCGTTGCCGTTGCCGCTGCCGCCGTGTGTCTGCCCCACGCCACCTGCGTGCGCTCGCCGGCCCGCCGTCGCACCGTCTCCGCCTCCCACTCGCCTACCCTCGCGTCACAGCTGCTGCATCAACCCGTGCTGAAGCTGTTTAGCCACCTTCGGCCACCGTTCGGGTCCCGCCTTGGTCCGGTTCGACCCCTCAACCTTCCCCGATCCTTTTCCATCTCATCCAAGCCCCGGATCTGCCATTCTCGGCCTCAACCAGCAGTGGACAGCAGCTGCAAAAAATGGGTATGGCAGCGGGCGTTTGACCAGTTTTGGCCGCCTTCCCAAGCCCGGATGCTTGGCCCACCTTGAGGAAAGTTGATCCTTGCATCGTCCTCATCGTTTTGGCCCGCTGGGCTCGCTAATCCTGTGAGTTTAGCTCACTAAACCTTGATTAGATGGTTAATTATGCCCTAAGTGTGCTTAGCCTAAGTTAAGTAAGCTTAGGTGATTAGTTTAGTTTATTTAATTGTGAATTAGATTAAGATGTTTGTTTAATTTAAAGCATGTTTAATTAAAGGCTAAGAGAGTTTATTTGATAATAAACCTTGATGGGACATAATAGGATTTTAATTTTGAATTATTTCATTGCTTCGAAATTCTGGAAATTATAATATTATATTATAATCCAAAATTATTAAAATATTATTATTTATAAAAAAAATAGAAAAATTATTTTTGACCCCCGTTGCTCGAATTTCGTGCCGATCACTGCAGTGTATTTGGATTTTGAAATTGATGGTTGGATATTATAAATTGAGTGTGGATGACGAAAAATATGGATATTATTATTTAATTAATTTTCGGAATAAATTTAATTATTTATTAAATTCTGAAAATTTCGTCAGACCTTGTTTTCTTAGAATTTCATGCTGATTGCCGCTATGCCTGTAGAATTTGAGTTTGATGATTGATTGTGGCAAATGGAATGTGATTGTGATAAATAGGGATTCTTTATAAAATCCTAAGTGTGGAAATTGATGGGAGATTAGCCGTGATGGACCACCTATGCGAGGTCGTGCCTAATAGGGCCGTGATTGACCACCTATTAGAGGTCGTGCCCAGTGAGGCCATGATGGACCACCTATGAGAGGTCGTGTCTAATAGAGCCGTGATTGACCATCTATTAGAGGTCGTGCCCAGTGAGGCCGTGATGGAACACCTATGAGAGGTCGTGTTTAGTGAGGCCGTGATGGACCACCTAATTAAAGGTCGTGCCGAGTGGGGCCATGATTGCCACTGGTTGTTAAACCTTCCTATAGGGCCGTGATTGAGAGCAATGATTGATTTGCTAGAATGACATGTAATCGGCCGAGTCGATTGATCGCTGAGACAATCCAAGTAGTTGAATTGTTCTGATGATGTGATTGTGCCGCAGTTGTTTGGTTATCATAATTGCACGTGGTTGAATTATATAAACTGTGCTAACCTGCAGATGAAGATTAATGCGAGGTAAGTCTTTGTGTGATGTGGCTAGGCCACCCAGGGCGTATTTTCTTTCTAATAGGGGTTTATGGGGTTGAACTTGCTGAGACTTTGTCTCATCCAGGTTTGGGAATTACAATTTCAGGTCCCTGGTGGACAGAGTGGCTAGATAGCTTTGGTTGGCCTTGAGGAGTTGCAGATGTGAAGTTATAAGGATTGGAGAACGTGTTCGACTTGTAAGTCGTAAGGCAGTTCATTTTTAAAAGCAGGTCTTTTGTAGACTTTTGGCCGTAGAGCTCTGTTTGTAATTTTGTTGAATTATGAAAGTGTTATGTTGTGGTTTTGCTTCCTGCTTTTCTATCACAAGTTAAATGTTGTCAGAGGATTTGTTTCGCTTCCGCATGCGTAATAAAATGAATGGGTCGGTGACATATCTTGGGATGTCGCATATTTGATCGACCGCGATGGGATGTGCGTGCGCTCGGGGTTCGGGGCGTGATAGTTGTCGTGTGCAGACGACCTTGTAAACTTTGCCACATTAGCTAGGGTGAGGGTGGCGACCCTTGCCATTCTGAGTGGCTAAGGTGAGCGCCCCTCAGCGACCGTTGAGCGTGTGATGATGCACCAGGGTTGGCAGCATCATTGCCTTACCCCAACGAGGGTTTGGCCATTTTAGCTAATGACTGGGCCGTGGCTTAGCCTTTCCTTTTACATATGTCAGTGACATTTCATTAAAAGGTTTTTTTGCCCTACTTTTTCAATATTTTGAGTATATAACTACCGCATTTTATGCAAGCGATGCGGAACATTTTCCTTAGTTTATTTGGTAGAATGACCTCCGTAAACCAAATATATTGTGCGAGGACTCAATTTCACATGAAAAATCCTTAGTGTTCTCCTTAAGCAAGTAGAAAAAGTCGAAGAACAAATGATGTCTTCACCCCCAACTAGACCTGCCGTCAAAATCTGGGCGGAAGATCCTCTAATCCATATGATACTTGTGTCTCGATAAATTTCAGTTGCCGTTGATCAAAACCTCAATTTTATAAATTCACAATTTGTTGAATTACCGAAAGGGCTCCATTCCATACCGGATAGAGGATCCATGCCCGAAATTTCTGTACTGCAAATTCGTCCGAGATGATGTGGAATGACATTTCGGAGATCTTTAACAAATCAACCCACTAAAAAATAAATCAAACGGGGAGAAAGCATACTGCTCTCAATAAATTCTAACAAATCGTATCCATCTCTTAACTCCATAAAAATGCTGCTAACGGTAATGGAATTCCAATTAGAAAAGAAATTAACTCCATTTAATTATCTAGTTAAAAGCAACTATCATAAAATGTTTGATAGGGCACAAACGCATGCGAGTAATACACCAATTTATGTGAATGTGGAAGATAGAGGTTGAGGAACGATGTCAATTCAGTATAGATGTAACACTTTTCGGTTGAGTTGCTTTTCTATCTGAATCTTTTCCTCCTCATAAATCCAATTGATTGTACCGCGCGTAACAATGAGAATGGAAGCGACAGAAAAAACATAATAAAATGTGAGTCTAGTCACGGATCAATACATATATATATCATAAATACATAGGTACCTCACAATGGAAAAGAATTTTAATTCACACCCAAAGACCTCTCTAGAAAACAATATGAATGACCCATAGAATCCGAAAAGACATCATAACACAAGACACGTGTATTCGGACAATGCTACAAACAAAAGGACTCTCTCCAACATATAAAAAATACTCTCAGGTAACCTCGTAAGGTAATAAAATCTTCAAGGGCTGGTGGCTGGAGGAGGAGTAAGGAAAGGAATAGAAGGGATTTTAGGGAGAGAAGTAGGGATGCTCGGCATTGGCGGCAAGGTGGTCGGCATGGATGGCAAGCTTGGAAGTGGTGGCAGAGTAGTCTTGGGCAGGGCTGGTTGTGTGGTGGGCAGCGTCGGCAGTGTTGGTTGAGGCAGGGTCGTAGGGATGGCAGGCATTGGTGGCACGGCGACCTTAGGCAATGTTGGCATGGCTGGTAGTGGTGGAAGCGACGTTGGGTTTGGTAGAGTCGGTATTGTGGGAAGAGACGGTATGGATGGCATAGTCGTTTGCAGCAGATGACGAGCTCCAAAGCTCATATTCATGGTTGAGAAAATTAGAGCAACGAAGAGTACAAAGCTTTTTGAGACAGAAGCCATATTGATATATGGAGTCAGGATAGTGTGCTGTGATAAGCTCAAGGACTTGAAGCCAATGAGCTGAGAGGAATGGATTGCTGATTGTGTTGGAGTAAATGGAGGAAGGAGATGTCAGTTTATATAGCAAGAGATAGTTATATAAAAATTTAGGGTTGTGATTATAAGTTGGTGACTGGCCTGTGGGTATGGTTAGGAATAAACAGAACATTCCTCATTGGTTCTTTGTTAGCTCACCTTCTCGGCTCAATCTTCCACAGGAATAAATAATAAAGAAGGGGTCAAACTTTGTCTTCTGTTCCGTTCGGTCGAATGGTCGTTATCTCATGAAAGTCAAGCTTCTGATCTGTGTCCTTGCGGATAGTAACTAGATAACTTGTTCCATAATTATTGCTAACTGGTGTTATCGATAACTTGCTTCAGGATTTTAACGTACTAATCTAGGGTTTCTATTTGTCGCCTTGGCAAATACCTCGTTACTTTGGACATGTCAATGCTTTTAACTTTGATCATCTTTGGTTTACTCCTCAGACTTGGAGAAGTAAAAACTTGTGGGACTTTATTTACTTCCGAGTCTAGCCTTTTTACGAAGAAAAGTTTATGATCATGGAAACATATGGCATTGTGAAGTCATCTCTGTCTCTGTTTCTATCTTTGTCTTTGTCTCTGTCTCTCTCTCAAACTTGGAGGTCCATCAGTGCCTATCACAAATATTTTTTCATTTTTCTAAAAATTTCCTAGTTTATAAAGTTTTTCTAAAGCACATTAGATTAGTAATGTATATGTTTAGTTGTAATAACAAGTAATATTATGCATTGACATTAAGGTACCCTATGTTTCGTAGAAAATGAATGGTTTGGAAAACCATTTTTTTTAAATGATCACTTATAACAATTATGAAAAAGAATAAATAGAAATTATTTTTATTGTCCATGAAATAACTTAGGCATAAATTTTTGTCGATAATAAAAATATATTTTATTGATTATTTCAAACGATATAAGCAATCATTTTTAAGAAAATATTTTTCAAATAATATTTTCCTTAAAAAAAATAGAGCCTAAATGGTTGAAAAATATGGTGACATCTAAATCCAATAGCTAATATTTTTGTCTTCAATTTACTTTTTGTGGTTGAAAAATATGGTGACATCTAAATCCATTCGATACAAAATTAGAGAAAAAATTACACTTTGCACCCAAAAGGCATGTGCACAACATATGATAGCGGAAGAAGTTCACGGCATTAACAAGTGTAAGAAAATGAAACCTTTTAAACTCGGAATTTAACGTTCAATAACCCTAAAGCTGAGGGATCAAATGAAATTGTGTTCCAAATCTGTGAACATATATCTAAAAATACATTGGCAACAGCCTGCACTAATAATCATACTAAAGAGTAAAAGGTCATGCAGGACAACCCAGATCATGATTTTGTCTCTTCCCCTTTCACGTAGAATTAATTGCCGCCATGGCAACGATAGATATTTGGTAAAAGTTGGCTCTAACAAGGGGAAATTTACTATTAGTTTCTTCCTTAGAAAGGAAAGAAATATCAAAATCGCATGGTGGCTAAGACACTGAGCTGCTGCTCGTGGGCTTGGAAGAGAATCCTCCACCTGAGATTCGAATTCTGCCTCAACTTCCACTGGAAGATTGGTGATGGCCAGGGGACATCCCTTTGGTTTGACCATTGGCATCAGAGAGGTTCGCTCAGAGTAAACTATCTCTAATTCGGGGCCGCCTTGGTATGCAGTTGTTGCAGACCTTTTTTCTTTAGCGGGTCAGGAATTTAGGTCATTGATGGATTCTTGAAACCAGCCCCTTCTGGTTCTCACAGGGGTTCCGGATAGATTTTTTTGGAGGGATAATCCTTCCGGTGTCTTCTCAATGGCCTTAGCTTGGCATATACTCAGAAGAAGGAAAAACAGGGTTGGATGGTCATCATTTATTTGGAATAAGGCCATCACTCCGAGATACCAATTCAACCTCTGGCTAATCACTAAGAACCGGCTTCCTACCCAAACTTTTCTTATGTCTTATGGGAGAATTGGGAGTGAAGTATGTGCCTTTTGCAAGTTGACATCGGATTCTATTGACCACCTCTTCTTTGATTGCTGCATCACGGCTAGTATGGCGTACTTTTGGGTGGCCAGGTGCAACCTCCCATGGAGAAATGGGACTTGGACAGAAAATCTTCCAGGGGCGATGAGATTCCTCTCGAGTGTAAGGATTTCTATCACGCCATTGGTCGTTTCTCTTTTGGAGCTCTATGCCATCTCATTTGGAAGTATAGAAACAACATCCTCTTTAGAGAGCATCCGATTGTGGTTGCGGCTATCAAGAAGCATCTTATTAAAGTTGTGAGGGATAAAGCCTTAACCTTCAAAAGCGTGGAAGATTGCCCGAGAAATAGAAGGTTACAAAGAAACTGGGGCTTTGACCTATCTATCTTCAGCTCTCCTATGCCGACCACCTAGGTTGTCTTACTCTACCTTTACGGGCTGTTTCTTCTTGGCCCTGCGTGGCCTTTAGTTAGTCTGTCTTTTTAGTTTGTTGTCTCGGCCCTGTGTGGCTGTTTTCTTAGGCCTCCTGTTTCGGCCCTTGCTTGTCTTGACCGCTTTGCGGTGTTTTGTGTATGGCGCCCTTTCACTCGAGAAGACGTTTGTGTCTTATTGAGTGCAAGTTTTGTGGTGCCGGATCTTATATATGTGGTGGTTAAAGCTCAATATATTACTACCCTTTACCGAAAAAAAAAAAAAAAAAAAAAAAACAAAAAAAAACAAAATCGCATGGTTTACTATCAATTCATTTCACATTTCTTCCTTTAGATGTCAAATTTTCACATTTAGATGATATGTTGGATGTACTAATACCCTAATTCATTCATCTAGAAATCCCGGCATTTTTCAATGGCAATGGAGTTCCACAACGTAGAAGAAATTAACTCCAATTACTTATGTTGCTAAAAGCAATGATTATAAATTACCTGATTGGGCATGTGCACGCATGAGTAATATGCCTTTTTTATTGGAATGCAAAATGTACGGATTGCTGTAAGGTGTCAATTCAATAGTTGGAGCGCTCTCCATTTCAGTTACTTTTCTATCTGAATCTTTTTCTCATCATAAATCCAGTTGATTGTATTGCACGAAACAATGAGTCGGAAGCGATGGAAAGAATACAATAATTTAAGCCAAGTCACCGGTCAATACATATATATGAATGATATATAAAAAGCAACATGAATGGTACACAGAATCCCAGGAGACATCGTAACACATGACTCTGTATTCAAACAATTCTACAAAGAAAAGGAGGCACTCCAACAAATTGTAAATATTCTCAGGTGACCTCGTATGGTACTAAAATCTTCAGGTGCTGGTGGCTGGAGGAGGAGCAAGAAAAGGAATAGAAGGGATTTTAGGGAGAGAAGTAGGGATGCTAGGCATCGGAGGCAAGGTGGCAGGCATGGTTGGCAAGCTCGGAAGTGGTGGCAAAGTAGTCTTGGGCAGTGCTGGTTGTGTGGTGGGCAGCGTTGACAATGTGGGCTGAGGCAGAGTCGTTGGGATGGTAGGCATTGGTGGCATGGTGACCTTTGGTAATGTCGGCATGGCTGGCAATGGAGGCAGTGATGTTGGTAAAGTTGGTATGGTGGGAAGAGACGGAATGGATGGCATAGTTGTTTGCAGCAGATGACGAGCTCCGAAACTCATGTTGATGGTTGAGAAAATTAGGGTAATGAAGAGAACCGAGCTCTTAAAAGAAGAAGCCATATTGGTATGAGGAGTCGGGATATTGTGCTGTGATAGGCTCAAGGACTCGAAATCAATGAGCCGAGAGGAATGGATTGCTGATTATGTCCGAATAAATGGAGGAAGGATATGGGAGTTTATATAACAAGAGATGGTCTTATAAAATCTAGGTCTGTGATAATAAGTTGGTGACTGGCCTTTGGGTATGGTTAGGAAAGAAACACAGAACATCTCTTCATTGGTTCTTTGTTAGCTTACCTCCTCAGCTCAATCTTCCACCGGCAAAGAGGAAAAAAACAGGTCAACTCTGCTGTTCTTGTTTTGACAGATGGCGTGCTTTCTTGAAATAAAGCTGCGGATCTGTCTTTGTGGACGGTCAATAGCTTGTTTCATAACTACCACGAACTAGAGAGATTGCCAACTTGCTTCTGGACTTTGACGTGTCAATCTAGGGTTTTTATATATTTCCATGTCATTTTTGGTGAACTCCTAGTACCTGAAGAAGTCAAAACTTGTGGGGCTTTAACATCCGCATCAAGCCTAAATACGTATATTTTATTGAAACATGTGACAATGCAACTGCATAAGTCTAACAAGTTTGACGTCATTCTTGATGTGGGAACGATTATAAATATATGGGAAATTTTCATTTTTCTCCCCTCAACTTTAGTTTTGATGCACATTAAACCCTAAACCTCAAAAAGTTGCAATTTAACCCTTTGAACTTGCACTTTCTTTCGAGAAGTAAAGTGCAAATTTTCTTATTACGTTTGTATAAAATTCTTCGCTAATTTACATAAGCGATATCTAAAATACATTTGGAAATATGTTGAGCCACAAAAATAAATTTCAATTGTTTTATCTAGAAAAACTAACAAATATAAGAAAAGCTAACAAAACAAAAGATAAAAAAACATTGAATACGAGATTAAGAAAAAATAGGGATAATAACACTAGGAGTATCAAAACTTTTATATGACGCTCATTTGAGTACTAAAACTTTTTTTTTCACTCACTTATGTGTCACATTGAAGTAAAATCGATTACTCGAGTGCCAATTTCGGCAAATCATCCTACTTGAATTTTTTTACATTTTTTTTTTTAAGGGCCGGCAAGGTGATCCTTGCCAGTGGAAGGCCCTAGGTGAGGCCACAAGGAACCTCACAAGCTTTGGGCTGCCACAGGCGATGCCAAAGGTCCCCGCGACCTCACCTATGGTTTGCGAGGTTGTGATGTCCTTACTACCTCTAGGCAACATAGCTCATGACCGGGGAGGCCATGACACCCTTACCTAGGGCTTTTGCGGCGAGGGCAAGGCAGCCCTTGCATAGATCTAGCCATGAAGGCCATGGGCAAGGGCATCGCTACCTTGTTGGCCTAGGTTGAGGCTGCGTCACTTACGATTACCCAAAGCTAGCAAGGACCTTTGCGGCCTTGCCAACTATCGACGAGGGCCCGATAGGCTAGCCAAGGGCAAGGTTTCGTGGCTGGTGAGGGTTGCCGATGTCCCTCACCAGCCTTAAAAGAAAAAAGTCAAATAAAATAAAATAAAATAAAAATTCAAAAATAAAAAACATTTAAAATATTAAAATAATATTAAAAAACTGTCCACATCATGCCGGTGAAGCCACGTTGGACATCAGCGTCTACATCAGATTTTCCACGAGGCAAATTGAAATTGGCATTCAAATGATCGATTTTCCAAATTTGTGGCACTTAAGTAAGAAAAAAAGTTTTGGCATTCAAGTGAATATCATAGGAAACTTTTGGCACTCCTAGTTTTCTTATTCCGAAAAAATAATACTTACATTAAAAGTTGAGAAAAAATGGAAAATTTTAAAAGATATGCAAAATCAATTCTCTCTCTCTCTACACCCTAGAGTGGCTCTCCCAAGTATTTCCATTTTTTCAAGACTTTCCTAGTCTTTAAAGTTTTCTTAGATTTAGCACATTACACTAGTAAAGTTCAGGTTTAGCAGTTTTTACAAGTTAAATCATACAATTGACATAAAATGGTTGAAAAAATATTGTAGCTTCTTATGATGAATAGTCACTAATTTTTTTCATCTCCTTACATTTTATGTTATCCGATGTAAATATCTCATAGGTATTTTCTAATTTAAATATGAGTTTGGCAGTCTTAAGGGTTAGTGGTGTCAATTATCCCTTTTCATAATTTATTCATTATTTATTGGAATTGAGAGCAAAAAGACCCTTTGATGAGTCACCCCCATTGTCCGCAACACATGATAACAGAAAAAGGTCAACAGCTTTAACAAGTGTAAGAAAATGAAAGCTCAGAGAATAAACTGTATCTTTTCACAGTTCGGAATGTATTGCACACTAATCTTAATTCTTAACGCTAAGGAGGTAAAATGAAATATTTTTCCAAATATATAAACATAAACCTAAAAATAGATGAGTGGCCATCCGTACCAATGACCATACTAAGGGGTAAAATGTCATGCAGGATAAGGTAATTATGTTTTTGTCTACTTTTCCTTTCAAGTGGCATTGGTTGCATCATGATATGACGGAAATGTTGGGAAACTTGGCGCTTGAGTGGGAAACTTCTTTTTAAAAGTCCATGCAAAATTCGCGTAATCAAGGACTGTGATATATATGTTGATGTTTTCATAGTGATTTCTGTTAACTTAGTTGCTAGACGAATAAAAGTTAATCTGGTGTTTAATTAACGAGTTATATAAAGATATCGGAATTTCATTGACTTTCTTTTCCCCTTCAGTTTTTTGATGGCATCTTTCGATTTCCTTTTGTGCGATCGGGTGGGACGGCTTTTGAGGGTTGCACCTTGTTGCCGTGTGCAGACGACCTTGTAAACTTTGCCACATTAGCTAGGGTGAGGGTGGCGACCCTTGCCATTCTGAGTGGCTAAGGTGCGCACCCCTCAGCGACCAATGAGCGTGTGATGATGCACCAGGGTTGGTGGCATCATTGCCTTACCCCAACGAGGGTTCGGCCATTTTAGCTAATGACCGGGCCGTGGCTTAGCCTTTCCTTTTACATACGTCAGTGACATTTCATTAAAGGTTTGTTTTCCCTACTTTTTCAATATTTTGAGTATACAACTACCACATTTTATGCAAGCAATGCGGAACATTTTCCTTAGTTTATTTGGTAGAATGACCTCCGTAAACCAAATATATTGTGCGAGGACTCAATTTTACATGAAAAATCCTTAGTGTTCTCCTTAAGCAAGTAGAAAAAGTCGAAGAACAAATGATGTCTTCACCCCCAACTAGACCTGCCGTCAAAATCTGGGCGGAAGATCCTCTAATCCATATGATACTTGTGTCTCGATAAATTTCAGTTGCCGTTGATCAAAACCTCAATTTTATAAATTTACAATTTGTTGAATTACCGAAAGGGCTCCATTCCATACCGGATAGAGGATCCAAGCCCGAAATTTGTGTACTGCAAATTCGTCCGAGATGATGTGGAATGACATTTCGGAGATCTTTAACAAATCAACCCACTAAAAAATAAATCAAACGGGGAGAAAGCATACTGCTCTCAATAAATTCTAACAAATCGTATCCATCTCTTAACTCCATAAAAATGCTGCTAACGGTAATGGAATTCCAATTAGAAAAGAAATTAACTCCATTTAATTATCTAGTTAAAAGCAACTATCATAAAATGTTTGATAGGGGACAAACGCATGCGAGTAATACACCAATTTATGTGAATGTGGAAGATAGAGGTTGAGGAACGATGTCAATTCAGTATAGATGTAACACTTTTCGGTTGAGTTGCTTTTCTATCTGAATCTTTTCCTCCTCATAAATCCAATTGATTGTACCGCGCGTAACAATGAGAATGGAAGCGACAGAAAAAACATAATAAAATGTGAGTCTAGTCACGGATCAATACATATATATATATCATAAATACATAGGTACCTCACAATGGAAAAGAATTTTAATTCACACCCAAAGACGTCTCTAGAAAACAATATGAATGACCCATAGAATCCGAAAAGATATCATAACACAAGACACGTGTATTCGGACAATGCTACAAACAAAAGGAATCGCTCCAACATATAAAAAATACTCTCAGGTAACCTCGTAAGGTAATAAAATCTTCAAGGGCTGGTGGCTGGAGGAGGAGTAAGGAAAGGAATAGAAGGGATTTTAGGGAGAGAAGTAGGGATGCTCGGCATTGGCGGCAAGGTGGTCGGCATGGATGGCAAACTTGGAAGTGGTGGCAGAGTAGTCTTGGGCAGGGCTGGTTGTGTGGTGGGCAGCATCGGCAGTGTGGGCTGAGGCAGGGTCGTCGGGATGGCAGGCATTGGTGGCATGGCGACCTTAGGCAATGTCGGCATGGCTGGTAGTGGTGGAAGCGACGTTGGGTTTGGTAGAGTCGGTATTGTGGGAAGAGACGGTATGGATGGCATAGTCGTTTGCAGCAGATGACGAGTTCCGAAGCTCATATTGATGATTGAGAAAATTAGAGCGACGAAGAGTACAAGGCTTTTTGAGAAAGAAGCCATATTGGTATATGGAGTCAGGATATTGTGCTGTGATAGGCTTAAGGACTTGAAGGCAATGAGCTGAGAGGAATGGATTGCTGATTGTGTTGGAGTAAATGGAGGGAGGAGATGGCAGTTTATATAGCAAGAGATAGTTATATAAAAATTTAGGGTTGTGATTATAAGTTGGTGAGTGGCCTGTGAGTATGGTTAGGAATAAACAGAACATTCCTCATTGGTTCTTTGTTAGCTCACCTTCTCAGCTCAATCTTCCACAATAATAAATAATAAAGAAGGGGTCAAACTTTGTCTTCTGTTTCGTTCGGTCGAATGGTCGTCATCTTATGAAAGTCAAGCTTCTGATCTGTGTCCTTGTGGATGGTAACTAGATAACTTGTTCCATAACTATTGCTAACTGGGGTTATCGATAACTTGCTTCAGGATTTTAACGTACTAATCTAGGGTTTCTGTTTGTCGCCTTGACAAATACCTCGTTACTCCAGACATGTCAATGCTTTTAACTGTGATCATCTTTGGTTTACTCCTCGGACTTGAAGAAGTAAAAACTTGTGGGACTTTATTTACTTCCGAGTCTAGCCTTTTTACGAAGAAAAGTTTATGATCATGGAAACATATGGCATTGCGAAGTCATCTCTGTTTCTGTCTCTGTCTCTCTCTCAAACTTGGAGGTCCATTAGTGCCTATCACAAATATTTTTTTTCTTTTTTCTAAAAATTTCCTAGTTTAAAAAGTTTTTCTAAGGCACATTAGATTAGTAAAGTATATGTTTAGTTGTAATAACAAGTAAAATCATGCATTGACATTAAGGTACCATTTGTTTTGCAGAAAATGAATGGTTCGAAAACCATTTTTTTTTAATTTTAAAAATGATCACTTATAACAATTATGAGCACGAATAAATAGAAATTATTTTTATTGTCCATGAAAATACTTAGGCATAAATTATTGTCGATAATAAAAATATATTTCATTGATTAATTATTTCAAATGACATAAGTAATCATTTTTAAGAAAATATTTTCTAATAATATATTTCCGTAAAATAAAAAAAAAAAAATAGAGCCTAAATGGTTGAAAAATATGGTGAAATCTTAATCCAATAGCTAATATTTTTGTCTTCAATTTACTTTTTGTGGTATCCGTCCTAATATATCTGGTTTTTTCATAACCAAATATATTTAAGTGGCAAGTTCAGGGTTATTGGATATATATAATTTTTGTTGGAATTGATACCAACAAGGACCATTCGATACAAAATTAAAGAAAAAATTACACTTTGCACCCAAAAGGCATGTGCACAACATATGATAGCGGAAGAAGTTCACGGCATTAACAAGTGTAAGAAAATGAAACCTTTTAAATTTCAGAATTTAACGTTCAATAACCCTAAGGCTGAGGGATCAAATGAAATTGTGACATATCGATTTTCCAATTCTACTTTCAATAAATTGAACAGGCATTTCGTTGGCACGCATGTAGTTCTTTTCCTTGAGTCAGCCACTCATGTAAAACTAGTCTATCATCTGAAGTCGTTAAGAGATTCTAATGCATTAGACTCGAAAATTTGACCAGGAAGCGACCTTTCGACCGAACTAATCTATAAGAGTCATTGCAGCACAATTAAAAATCAATTAGAAACCGGAGATAGGTTAACTTGACAGAGGCATGTGATCAAGTGTGGGTGATTCCACCAGATCGCACAATTTTTATCGATCGGCATTGGACCGACCTTTCTGCCGATTGGGTACCTTGTGTTTGTATTTGAAACCTTGAGATTACCCCCGACAACCAAGAGTCGCTAATGTGTCAAAGATGTACATTGTGGCTTGAGATGAACAATCACAGGTCAAATGCATGAAAATTTCTAAAAGCTACCTAATAGATTAGGACGCTCTAATATCGTGCCAAAGTGAAATTAACCGTGAATTGAGATCGAATTCAGAAATTGGAAGTCCGGGTGTATCACAAATCATTTTAGGATCATTAACTCATCTTCGGAAGATTTTTCATGCAAGCCGAATTTTTCAGCAAAATAATCAAAATATGGTTAATTTGGTTCGGATAATTGGTAGGCCCGCTTTTGGTGGTATTTTTGAGATCAAGATGGTTCTATGGTTAAGTAAATATGTGAATTAAAGTGTGGTGACATTGGATTAATTTTATGGACATCAATTGGAATCAATTGGAAGAGAATTGAATGGAATTGAAGAAATTAATGTACAAGATTTTATTACTAGGCAGAAAATGAAATTGAACCTATTGGAAGAGGTTGTGGAAGATTGAGATAGTAGATTGTGACATCACGAGTGATGTCATGGTGTGGGGCAAGAGTGGCTAGGATGTTGACAAGTGGATGGTGGGGATTGGCTCTTGGAAATGTGGGACATCACTTCACCCATCTCCATCATCTTCAACCTTGATCTTTGCTTTTGAATTGGGAGGAGAGAGAGAGGAGCAACCAGTTGGACCAACAGCCTCGATGCCCCCTTCGTCCGCCCCTCCGTTCGCTCACTCGACGCCGTCGCACGTTGCCGGAGCTCACTGTCGCCGATCGCCACCGCTGCACGTTGTTGCAGCTCGCACCTCACCCCGCACGCCTCCATCTTCCTCTCTTCCCTCTTGCTACCGTCGACTTCTCCTTCCTCTTTGTGTTGTTCGGAACCCAGCAGCAAGCCAGCAACTTCGCTCGTCGCCGTCGCACGTCATTGGACTGCATGCCGTCGCTGCTTGCCATCCCGTGCACAGCCGCTGCTCCTCGCTCGCCCGCACTTGGCCGACGCCCAGCCATCCCTGTCTATCTCAGTCCGTGTGTTCCAGGAGCTGCCGGAGCTCGTCCTTGCCACTGTGAGCCTCCGTCGACTTCCCCACTGGCTTGTCCAAGCCACCACCGATCTTCCCTGTTGTTTTTGGTCCCAAGCCAGCCCGTTTCCCCCTCCTTCGGCGACAACGCAGCAGCTGCAAAAATGGGTATGGCAGCCCGGTTTTGGCCCGTTTTGGCTGGCTTCCCAGCCTCGAAAGCTCAGCCTGCCTGGAGAAAAGTCGATCCCCTCTTCGACCCCGTCGTTTTGGTTCGTTTGGTTCGTTAATCAGGTGAGTTTAGCTCATTAAATCTTGATTAGCGAGTTAATTATGCTTAGAGTGTTCTTAGTTTAAGCTAAGTAAGCTTAGGTGGTTAGTTTAGTTTATTTACTTGTGAAATAGATTAAGAGGTTGGTTTAATTTAAAGTATGTTTAGTTAGGGTTAAATTGTTGTTTATAGTAGTATAATGGTGATTTGACATAAATGAATTACTTTTGGATTAAATAAATATTTCGAAATTTTTTAATAATTTAATAATATTTTATTATTCGAAATTATTAAAATATTATTATTGAATTAATTTCGGAATAAATTTAATTATTTAATAAATTCCAAAATTTTATTTCAGACCTTATTTTCTCAGAATTTCATGCTCATCGCTCATCGTGTATTCAGATTATTAATTTGATGAGTGGATATTACAAATTGAATGATGATTTGTGTAATTGATTGCTGAATTGTGAAACTGAATGGTGATTGTGAAAAATATATAATTTCTTCAGAAAATCTCGGGTGTCGGGTTTGGCATCAAAAATGGATTTTAAGTATTATATCAAATAGTGGGGTTTGAAAAAGAATGGTGTTAGTTTTTCTGGTTCAAATTTGATTGTGTACCCACACACAACTACTTTATCAGATGTTTTTAATATGAAGAAAAATGGCCAGGATCACTATTTTAAGTGGAAGCATTGAGTGAAATGCAAAGTGTCCAAAGGCCGAGTATGATTTTGTTGTGTTATAATTAAGAGGAAGTTGTCCAGGGCTGTCGAGCTGGACTTGCCCCTATATGGGATGCCCCTTACAACGGATGTGAGTCGTAGTAGAGCCTAGGCCAACTGGACCCATATTCCTTTGGGAATGTCGTCGACGTAGTGACGAAATTGCGCTCCAAGGGGGGAGGCAATGTCTGGCATTAGTGTCAATAGATAGCCGAACTGCAAGTAGGCTATGCCCTTGTGTGGCAGTAAATAACAATTGGATCGCATGCTGAGTGTTATTGACGGGTCGAATTATGGGACATAATCGCGTGGCATGGTATATGACGTGTCATAACGATTTGGTCTTATAATCCAGACTCTTGTGGTCGTTCGAAATGATGTTGTTGGCGTTCCAGTGGTTTAAGTTCCTATTACTATTTATGATTGAGTGATTTGAATTGTGCTAACCTACAAAAAGGAACTAAAGCGAGTTAAGTTCTCTATGTGGTGTGGCTACGCCACCCTTGGGCGTATTTTCTTTCTAATAGGGGTTTAGGGGGTTAAACTTGCTGAGACAATATCTTACCCCGTTGTTGGCCAAAATTTCAGGACCATAGATGGTGGAACCCCCAGAGGCTAATCAATTAGAAGTGGGATTGAAGAACGAGTTCAACTAGTGGTCATAGAACTGATCCCTTTTATAGACTGCCACTTTTTGGTATATGTGTAAACTCTAGTGTGGTTACCTTTGAAAGCATGTTTGTTTATGAATGAGTTGGTTTCCTGCTTTCCTATCCCGTGAGTTTTTGTCAGGGGTTTTATAATGCGTTCCGCTTGTGCAATAAAAAAAATGAATGGGGTCGGTAACACTACCTGGGAATGTCGCATTTGCATAACCATGGCGGGATGTTGGCGCGCTCGAGGTTCGGGGCGTGACATAAATTGTGTTCCAAATCTATGAACATATATCTAAAAATACATTGGCAACAGCCTGCACTAATAACCAAACTAAAGAGTAAAAGGTCATGCATGACAACACCAGATCATGATTTTGTCTCTCCCCCTTTCACGTAGAATTAATTGCCGCCATGACAACGATAGGTATTTGGTGAAAGTTGGCGCTAACAGGGGGAAATTTACTATTAGTTTCTTCCTTAGAAAGGGAGGAAATAACAAAATCTCATGGTTTACTGTCAATTCATTTCATATTTCTTCCTTTAGATGACAAATTTTCACATTTAGATGATATGTCAGATGTACGAATACCCTAATTCATTCATTTAGAAATCCCATCATTTTTCAATGGCAATGGAGTTCCACAACGTAGAATAAATTAACTCCAATTACTTATGTTGCTAAAAGCAATGATTATAAATTATTTGATTGGGCATGCGCACGCATGTGTAGTATGCCATTTTATTGGAATGCAAAATATACAGATTGTTGTAAGGTGTCAATTCAATAGTTGTAGCGCTCTCCATTTTAGTTACTTTTCTATCTGAATCTTTTTTTTCATCTTAAATCCAGTTGATTGTATTGCACAAAACAATGAGTTGGAAGCGATGGAAAGAATACAATAATCTGATTCAAGTCACCAGTCAATACATACATATGAATGATATATAAAAAGCAACATGAATAATACATAGAATCCCAGAAGACATCGTAACACACAACTCTGTATTCGAACAATTCTACAAAGAAAAGGAGGCACTCCAACAAATTGTAAATACTCTTAGGTGACCTCATATGGTACTAAAATCTTCAGGTGTTGGTGGCTGGAGGAGGAGCAAGAAAAGGAATAGAAGGGATTTTAGGGAGAGAAGTAGGGATGCTAGGCATCGGAGGCAAGGTGGCGGGCATGGTTGGCAAGCTCGGAAGTGGTGGCAAAGTAGTCTTGGGCAGTGCTGGTTGTGTGGTGGGCAGCGTTGGCAACGTGGGCTGAGGCAGAGTCGTTGGGATGGCAGGCATTGGTGGCACGGCGACCTTTGGTAATGTTGGCATGGCTGGCAATGGAGGCAGTGATGTTGGTAAAGTTGGTATGGTGGGAAGAGACGGAATAGATGGCATAGTTGTTTGCAGCAGATGACGAGCTCCGAAACTCATGTTGATGGTTGAGAAAATTAGGGTAATGAAGAGAACCAAGCTCTTAAAGGAAGAAGCCATATTGGTATATGGAGTCAGGATATTGTGCTGTGATAGACTCAAGGACTCGAAATCAATGAGCAGAGAGGAATGGATTGCTGATTATGTCCGAGTAAAAGGAGGAAGGATATGGGAGTTTATATAACAGGAGATGGTCATATAAAATCTAGGGTGTGATGATAAGTTGGTGACTGGCATTTCGGTACGGTTAGGGAAGAAACACAGAACGTCTCTTCATTGTTCTCTGTTAGCTCAACTCCTCAGCTCAATCTTCCACCGGCAAAAGGAAAACAAAAAGGTCAAATCTGCTGTTCTTGTTTCGACAGATGGCATGTTTTCATGAAGTGAAGCTTCAGATCTGTCTTTGTGGACGGTAACCAATAGCTTGTTTCATAACTACCACGAACTAGAGAGATTGCCAACTTGCTTCTGGACTTTGACGTATCAATCTAGGGTTTCCATATATTTTCATGTCATTTTTGGTGAACTCCTAGTATTTGAAGAAGTCAAAACTTGTGGGGCTTTAACATCTGGATTAAGCCTAAATACGTATGTTTTATTGAAACATGTGACAATGCGACTGCGTAAGTCTAACAAGTTTGACGTCATACGGGAACAATGATAAGCATATGGGAAATTTTCATTTTCCTCCCCTCAACTTTAGTGTTGATGCACATTAAACCCTAAACCTCAAAAAGTTGCATTTTACCTCTTCGAACTTGCACTTTCTTTCGAGAAGTAAACTGCAACTTTCTTATGACTTCTGTATTAAATTCTTCGCTAATTTACATAAGCGATATCTAAAATACATTTGGAAATATGTTGAGCTGCAAAACTAATTTTCATTTGTTTCATTCTATTTAATTAAGAAAAACTAACAAATATAAGAAAAGCTAACAAAACAAAAGATAATAATAAATAAATAAAAAAAAAAAAAAAAAAAAACATTGAATATGAGATTAAGAAAAAATAGGATAACAAAACTAGGAGTGCCGAAATTTTTATATGGCACTCACTTGAATGCTAAAACTTATTTTTTTGCTAAGTGCTACATCAAAGTAAAATCGATTACTTGAGCGTCAATTCCGGCAAATCAGCTTACATGAAATTTTTTATTTTTTATTTTTAAATTTTTTTATTTTGATTTGCTTATTTTTTTACTTTTTTTTTCTTTAGGGTCGGTAAGGGTCATTGGTGACCCTCATTGGTCGAAGGCCCTAAGTGAGGCCACAAGGAACCTCGCGAGCTTTGGGCAGCCATGGGTGATGCCGCCTAGAGCGAGCAAGGGCCCTTACAACCTCACCTAGAGCTGCAATACCCCCCCCCCCCAGCTCTAGGCAACATCGCTCGTGACCGGCAAGGTCGTGACACCTTCACCTAGGGCTTTTGCAGTGAGGCAAGGTGGCCCTCACCTAGATCTACTCATGAAGGCCATGGATGAAGGCATCACTACCTTGCCGACCCAAGGCGAGACGGCATTGCTTATGGCCGCCCAAAGCTAGCAAGGACCCTTGTGGACTCGCAAATGACTGAGGAAGCCCCGACGGCCTCGCTTAGGGCCTTCGCGAGGGTTTCATGGTTGGTGAGGGTTGCAGGTGTCCCTTGCCAGCCTTACAGAAAAAAAAAGCCAAAAAAAAAAATTCAAAAATTCAAAAAATAATAAATAAATATTTAAAATATTAAAATAACTTTAAAAAATTGTCCACGTCACTTTGGCGAAGCCACGCTGGATAACTAGCATCTACATCAAGTTTTTTGACAAGGCAAATTGAAATTGACATTCAAGTAATCGATTTTTCAAATTTGTGATATTTAAGTGAGAGAAAAAAGTTTTGGCACTCTTGTGAATATTGTATGGAAGTTTTGGCACTTCTAGAGTTTTTATCCCAAAAAACATAATACTTACGTTAAAAGCTGAGGAAAATGGAAAATTATAAAAGATACACAAAATCAATACTCTCTCTCCCTCTCTCTACACCTTAGAGTGCCTCTCCCAAGTATTTCCATTTTTCCAAGACTTTCCTAGTCTTTAAAGTTTTCTCAGATTTTGAATATTACACTAGTAAAGTTCATGTTTAGCAGTTTTTACAAGTTAAATCATACCATTGACATAAAATGGTTGAAAAAATATTGCAGCTTCTCATAATGTATAGTTTTCGTCTATTTATATTTCATGTTATCCGCTTTAAATATCTCATAGGTATTTCATAATTTAAATATGAATTTAGTAGTTCTAGGGGTTAGTGGTGTCAATTATCCCTTTTCATATTTTGTTCATTATTTATTGGAATTGAAAGCAAAAAGACCATTCGATAATCCACCCCCATTGTCCGCCATACATGATAACAAAAAAGGTCAACAGCTTTAACAAGTGTAAGGAAATGCAAGCTCAGAGAATAAACTGTATCTTTTCAAAGTTCGGAATGTATTACACACTAATCTTAATTCTTAACGTTTGGGGGTAAAATGAAAATTTTTCCAAATATATGCACATATACCTAAAAATAGATTAGTGGCTATCCGTACCAATGACCGTACTAAGGGGTAAAATGTGATGCAGGATAAGGTAATTATGTTTTTGTCTACTTTTCCTTTCAAGTGGCATTGCATCATGATATGACGGGAATGTTGGGAAACTTGGTGCTAGAGTGGGAAACTTCTTTTTAAAAGTCCATGCAAAATTCGTATAATCAAGGACTGATGTATATGTTGATGTTTTCATAGTGATTTATGTTAACTTAGTTGCTAGACGAATAAAAGTTAAATTGGTGTTTAATTAAGGAGTTAAATAAAGATATCAGAATTTCATTGACTTTCTTTTCCCCTTCAGTTTTTTGATGGCATCTTTCGATTTCCTTTTGTGCGAACGGGTGGGACGGCTTTTGAGGGTTGCACCTTGTTGCCATGCGCAGACGACCTTGTAAACTTTGCCACATTAGCTAGGGTGAGGGCGGTGACCCTTGCCATTCTGAGTGGCTAAGGTGCGCGGCCCTCAGCAACCAATGAGCGTGTGATGATGCACCAGGGTTGGCGGCATCATTGCCTTACCCCGATGAGGGTTCGGCCATTTTGGCCAATGACCAGGCCATGGTTTAGCCTTTCCTTTTACATATGTCAGTGACAATTCATTAAAGGTTTTTTTTTTCCTACCTTTTCAATATTTTGAGTATATTACTACCACATTTTATGCAAGCATTGTGGAACATTTTCCTTAGTTTATCTGGTAGAATGACCTTCGTAAACCAAATATATTGTGCGAGGACTCAATTTCACATTAAACTCGACATGCAAAAAGCTTTTGATAGGGTGAAATGTGATTTCTTATGTGATTATTTGCTAAAACTGGGATTCGGTGGAAAATGGGTATCCTTAGTCAAACAATGCATCTCCTTGGTCTCATATAGTGTAAGAGTAAATGGGGACCTTTGCACTCCTTTTAGGCCATCCCGAGGTATCCGACAAGGGGACCCACTATTCCCCTATCTCTTTATCCTTATGGCCAATGCTCTTTCCTCCCTCATGAATAAAGCAATTGAAGACCAAACCATCAAAGGTATCCAGCTAAACACAACATGCCCCACTTTGTCACATCTCCTATTTGCTAATGATGCTATTTTCTTCCTAAATGGTACAATTACTGAGGCCCAAAATCTGGCAAATATCCTAAACCAGTACTGTTTTGCCTCGGGTCAAGCCATCAATCTCAACAAGTCAGGGATCTTCTTTGGTAAGGGCTGCCTCAACTCTTGAAATCAAACCTAGCAATTGAATTAAAGGTTCCTATTATGGAAAAAATAGGGAAATATCTTGGAATACCTTCAGATTGGGGCCAGACCAAATGTTTGCTTGGGTCATTGCTAGAGTAGACAGGAAATTAGAGAGGGCTGGAAAGAAAAACTAATATCCAAGGCGGGGAAAGAGATTCTTATCAAGACAACGGTCCAAGCTTTGCCAGAATATGCTATGTCGCTTTTCAAAATCCCAATATTTATTTGTCGGGCGATAGAACAGCGAATATCCAACTTCTGGTGGAAACAAAATTCAGCAAAGAAAGGTGTTCACTGGAAGAATTGGGACTTTAGAAACACTAGTTAATCACTAATGCCCTTTCGGTACCTAATCTTGTTTAAACCCTAAGGCTTTTTGGATGTTCGGGGGATTTTCCATGCATTTTTGGAAGGAAAAACATTTTTTGAGTCTTTTTCTAATTTTTTTGGACATAAAAGGGATTTTTTGGTTTTTTTGGGTATTTTTTGGAAAATATGGAAATTTTTTGATTTTTTTTTTTCATTTTTCGGAAAAAATAAAATATTTTTAATATATATTTTTAATTTTTTTTGGAAAATAAATTATTTTTTATTTTCTCGATTTTTTTTGGAAAATAAAACATTTTTAACATATTTTTAAATATTTTTTTGGGATAAAACATCTTTTGATTTTTTAAAATAAATTATTTATTTATTATTTACTTATTTAAAACATTATTTAAAAAAAAAAAAAAAAACCTACTGGGTCGGATCTGCGGATTGGGTCCCGGTCATCGAGCTGCGACCTGGATGGACCCGCAACGCAGGCCCGACTCGGATTTTTTGATTGTTTTTCTTTTTTTAAATGTAAAAGCCCAAACCCACTTTGGCCCAATTTTTATAAAAACCTCAGCCCGAAGGCTACCCGACCCACGCACACAGGCCTCACCCAGGCGGAAACCCTACCCGGGTCCGACCCGCTTTCCGACCCGGCTTCCTCTTCGCATAACCGATTCTTGAAACCCTAGCGTCCAACGATCCGCGACGCCGAGGGAGAGTGACAATAAGCGTCCGATGCTATCGGGCGGTGACTCGACAGCGGTGACGCGACGGACGACGGCTAGGGTTTCGGTGAAGACGACGGGCGACTATTGGATTCTCAAGAAGCGGCGACGACGACGGGCGGCTCGCTTGGGTTCTCGAGGGGAAGGAGGAGCGACAGTGACGATGTGGGTCGGCACGACTATTACCTCAACGAGGGCACGACACGGTGGCTGCGGAGGTGGCAGAGTAAGCAGTAACGATGGCGGCGGCCTGGCTCGGGGCGACTCGGCACGGCGAATTTCCAGATCTGTGCCCAGATCTCAACTCTTCTTCTTCCGGCTAACCTTGCTTAGCTCTGGATGGCGTTAGGGCACGAGTCGGAATTTGGTCAAGGCGACGGCATCAGGGGGACGGCAGCAAGCCTTCGCACCCAAATCCGACCCTCTCTCCTCCGATTCTTCTCTTGCTCAACCCCTTCCGCTCAGATCTCTCTCTCTCCGGCCACGAGCTCTCACTGATCTAGGTTCGCTCGCTGCCGGCCTCCCCCGAAGTCTCTTGGAGGGAGGTCGTTGAGCTCGCGACCCGATTGCTTCACCCTTGCTCGTTCTTTGAGTTCCCCGAAGTCTCTTAGGGGATCTCTCGGAGCTCGCAAGCCTCTCTCTCTCTCGCTCGCTCTTCAACCTCCTCCGAAGTCTCTCAAGAGAGGTTTCCAAGCTCGCGATCTTCTCTGGTCTGTCCTTCAACGACGGAAATGCTCCGCTAGTTATAGGCGAGGAGGTCCGGTCGACGGAGAGGCTCGACCGTCGGTCTTTGGCTTGCCGACCGGACCCCCGTGGCCGAACCGACGTCCCATCCACCACCTGTCCTCCAGTTGCCCCCCTTTTTCTCACGCGCGTCGCCGTCCGTCCGCTCATCCGGCGTCGCGCCCTCTGTGCATGTGTTGCAGAGTGGACAAAGGAGGAAGAAGACCGAAAAGGGCTGGGCCGGAGGAGAAGGAAAGTGGGCCGTAGAGGCCCATGCGGAGGGGGAAGAGAGGGAGAAAAATGGGCTGCTGGCTTCTGTTTTTCTTGCTGTTTTATTTCCTGCTTTTATTTGTTTTTTGTTGTTTTATCTTTTTTTTATCTATTTATCCGAAAAGACAAAATAAAATAAAAACTTAATAAGAGTGCAGGGGACAAATGGCCAAAAAGCACGCAAGGGTACTGTTCATCGCCTTCTCTTCCTCTGCGTTTCTGACCTGATTCTCGCCCGCTTCATCTGCTTAATCCGGCCGTTCCAGACCTCCGTTTGGCGTGAAATTTGGGGGTTCAGCTCCTTTGGTAAGCCCCTCGTTCCTCACCGAACGGATTCGGGTTTCTTCCTCTCTGTGGCGAGATCTAAGCTGCCCTTCTTCACGAGAATCGCCCTGCTGCTGCGGTGCTCGATCCCTCGAGGTGCTGTTGCTGGTGCGACTCGGGCCTGCTCGTAGTGGTTGGTAAGCGTCCCAGCACCCTCAGGTAAGCCTTGTGCCTTGGCCCTGCTCCTGAACGACTGCTGGTGCGTCTGTACCCTTGTCCCGACCCCGCTGTGCTGCGTCTTTGCTTCCGAACGGCCGCTGGTGCATCGCCGGCCTATCCCGAAGGGTTGTGAGGCATCCCAGCACCTTCCTGGTCATGCTACAGCCCTGAACGAGGGTCTTCATCCTTTCTAGTAGGAGCTGGTTAGTCCGATCAGAACGCCCGATTAATCTCTCGCTCTCTTGATGGCTGCTATGTAGAGGGTTCGGGTTTAGCTGGCTGGGTATGTTATGGCTGCTCCATCTGCTATGGGTGGTGAGCCGAGTAATGCGGCCCAGTTGAGAGCTGAAACGGAGAAGGCTTCTAGCCCCCTCAATCGAAACAAGGAGGCCCGGTCCTCCATGCTCACGGGCAAGGCTCCTGCATTAGCGGAGACCTCAAACCGTGGTCATCCCAAAGATGCAGGCCATGATAGGCGTTCGAGAGGACGAAGCAGAGCAAGGTTGGCTTCCAAACGGCCCGAGGCCTCGCAAAAGCAAGTTAGGAAACCAGACGCCCCGACTGTCCAGACGTGGGCAAATGTTGTGAAACTTGCAGCGAAAGGGTATGACCTTACCTTTGTTCCTCCCTCGTTTGAGGATGATATCCCAGTGGTGGATCTCCCTGAAGAAGTGTTAGATGCGGTGGATCCCAAATGGCATGAGTGCCTGGTTGGGTATTATGTAGGAAAGAGTTTGCCGTTCCAGCTCACGGAGAACACGCTCAAGCTATGTTGGGGACCGAAGCTTACTGAGGTTTTCGCCGATGACCAGGGCTTCTTTTTCTTCCGCATCCCTGACCTCGAGTTCCGAAGGAAGATTTTGGAAGAAGGTCCTATAACGGTTGTAAGGGTTGCGCTCGTTTTGCAACAATGGAAGCCTCTCCAAGAGTTGAAGAGGGAGAAGCAAACCACGGTGCCAGTGTGGATTCGCTTGAAGAACCTACCTCTTGACCTCTGGACAGCCCCGGCAATTAGCACCATCGCGAGCACTGTTGGCAAGCCTTTATTTGTTGATCAACGCACGGAGCAAACTCAAAGGATCTCTTTCGCAAGAGTTTGCGTGGAGCTTCAAGTTAATCAGCAGAGATTCTCCTCGGCCAAGGTAAGACTAAATGGAGTTGCTCGGTCCATTGCCATTGAGTATGAGTGGAAGCCAGCGGAATGCTTGAAGTGTGGCTCTTTTGGGCACAATTGTGCAGCCTCTTTAGCTGGTCGGAAGGCGGTGCAAGGCCATAAGCAGGCTCAGCCCATCCCCTCCCCCTCAGTGGAGGCCCGCCCCCCTGAGACTTCCTTGATGTTGGTGGTAGATCTGAATGAGGCTGAATTGGGGTGGAAACAAGTCAAGGGAAAGAAGAAGAAATCTCCCCCTCCTAAGGAGACATGTTTGGACCATCCGGTCAGCTCCGGAGAAGAGGAACCATCCCTCAAGTAGACAGCAGCAGCTCTTAAAAGCTTGCCATCAACCTCTACCCGGAGGGCTCAGAGTGGGCTTCAAGCCCTAATCAGGGTGGATGACCCCACCTCGACAATGGAGAAAGACCCCATTAGCCATCCGGATGCGGGCCTGGGGAGTGGAGCGGAGTTGAATGAGTCTGTCAACCACTTAGATAGCTCAGATGATGATCTTCTCTTGCCTTGTCTATCGCCGAAGGCTCCTCCAACTAGAAGCAGCGAGGAGACTACCCAGGACAAGCCCCTGGTGCTCTCCCCAGACCCACCTCCTCCATCGGCTCAAACGGCTCCCCCTCCGAGCCGTCGCAAGCCACCGAGAAGGAGGTAACCCTTCCTCTTTTCCTCTTTTGTACATATGTATATAGGATGCTGGAATATTAAAGGCATGGTTGAACCGACTAGGCAAGCGAAGATTCGTAATTTTATTATTTCGAACCACTTGTGCTGTATTGGTTTGGTGGAAACTAAGGTGCCACAGGATCGCTTTAACTCCATATCCGAAGGTCTATTGAGGGATTGGTGTTGAATTGCAAATTATGACTTTTTCCCCAGGGGTAGAATTTGGGTTGATTGGGACCCCGTGAGAGTTAAGTTTGAAGCCTTCTCACTTACCAAGCAAGCGATTCATGGGAACCTTGAGAGCCTGGACTCTGGGGTGGCTTGCTGTGTTTCTTTTATCTATGGAGATCACTCCTTTTCGCTGAGGAGACCGCTGTGGGAGGATATCATTATGAAAAGCACCCATCTCCGGGACACTCCTTGGCTTGTCTTGGGGGACTTCAACGCTATTAAGGATCCATCGGACCAGGTCGGTGGCTCCAAAGATTGGCTCCCTTGTTTTAATGAGTTTGGACAGTGCTTGGAGCAAGCTGAGCTGGAAGTCTTGAGATTCGTTGGTTTTAGATACACTTGGACTACATCTTCAGGGCCTTCTAGGAAAGCAAGAAAGATTGACAGGGTTCTAGTGAACGCCAAGTGGAGCTTGGATCTCTCTTACTCAGAAGCCTCCTTCCTTGCTCCGGGAATCTCGAATCACTCGCTTATGGTGGTGAAGGTGCTTAATCCGACTCATCGGAGGAAGCCCTTCAAGTTCTTCGACTTCTGGATGAAGCACCCGGAGTTCAATGAGATTGTCTCGCAAGTGTGGGATGCGCCGGGGAGTGGTGTCCCTATGTATAGGTTTGTGTCTAAGCTCAAGGCTCTTAAATGTCGGCTCAAGCAACTCAATAGAGATTCATTCTCTAATATCTCTGCCAAAACTCTTGATGCGCGAAAGATGATGGAGGCCACTCAAGCAGAATTACAGCTAAATCCCTTTTCTGCTGACCTTGTTGAGGTGGAAAAGAACCAAAGGTGTATCTTTGCAGAGTTGCGCTCCTCGGAGGAGTCCTTCTTCAGGCACAAGTCCAAGGTCAGATGGCTCAGGGAGGGAGACTGAAATACCAATTTCTTCCACCAATATGTCAACAAAAGACAGTTGAGGAACAGAGTCCTTTTCGTCCTCAACTCTTCGGGGAACCTAGTGACGGAGCCACGGCTGGTGCAACGGAGATTTGTAGAGTTCTTTGAGGACCTCTTAGCACCGCAAGGGGAGATTATTAGACCTTCGTTAGAAGACTTGAGGGAGGTTATCCACCATCCACTTTCGATTGATCAGGCTGTGCTTCTTGCTCGACCAGTTACAGAGTTGGAGATCCAGAACACTATCTTCTCCTTGCCTAAGGAAAAGGCTCCTGGGCCGGATGGCTTCACAGCGGAGTTCTTCAAAGAAAACTGGGACACGGTTGGTCCTTTAGTAACCACTGCAGTGTTGGATTTCTTCACCTCCGGAAAACTCTTGAGGGAGATTAACAATACCATCTTGGTAATAGTTCCGAAAGTGCTCAACGCCACTTCTGTGGAGGATTATAGGCCTATCACCTACTGCAACACTATCTACAAGTGTATTACAAAGGTGCTACGGGTGGCCCTAACTTTGAAGAACACGATAGGCCCCTTTCAGACTGCTTTTGTAAAAGGTAGGCGGATTAGGGACAATATATTGCTGGCTCAAGAGCTATTCTCTAGCTTCCACCTTTAGCCTTATCTACCTAAATGTGCGATAAAGGTGGACTTCAGGAAAGCCTATGATACTGTGGATTGGGACTTCCTTGAAAATGTGATGCTTGCCTTTGGTTTCCCTCAGTCTGTCACTAGGCTTATTATGACTTGTGTACGCACTCCTAAATTTTCAATTGCTTTGAATGGAGAGCTCCACGGGTTTTTTGCGAGCGGTCGAGGTCTTCGCCAAGGTGATCCCATCTCTCCTTACCTTTTCACTATGGTCATGGAAGTGCTTTCAGGGATCATTCTTAAGCACTTCGAGGCCTGATTTCAAGTTCTTCTGGAGGTGCAAGGCAGTGGGTCTTTCACATCTCTTTTTTGCGGACGATGTCTTCCTTTTTTGTGAGGCGCACCTTCCTACGGTGACTCTCCTTAAGGAAGGTCTTAATATCTTTTCCTCTTAGAGTGGCCTTTGGCCTAACCCATGCAAGAGTGAAATTTTTTTGGCGGATGGCGATCCCTCCTTAAGGAATAATATTCTCTTGGAGTTGGGCTTTCGAGAAGGGAGCTTGCCAGTTCGGTACCTGGGGGTTCCTATTATCACTTCGAGGATCAATAAAGCAGATTGTTGTACCCTGGTCAATCGTATCACTGCAAGGGTTCAATCTTGGACCCACCGATTCCTCTCTATTGCTGGTCGGATTCAGCTTATCAGGTCAGTTCTTCATGTTATATAAGCCTACTGGGCTAGTGTGTTTGTTTTACCTATAGCTGTGATGGAACAGATAGAGAAAATATTTAGACAATTCCTATGGAAAGGTCCGGACCTAGGCAGGGGTGGTGCTAAGGTAGCCTGGGATGAAGTTTGCCTTCCAAAGGATGAAGGAGAGCTAGGTATTAGGAGGCTCCAAGATTGCAATAAAGCTGCCATGCTAAAGCATATTTGGCTCTTGTTCTCCGACAAGGAAGCGCTATGGTGTAGATGGGTCCATTCCACTTTCTTAAAAAATAAGAACTTTTGGGTTGCTAGGAAGCCAACATTTGGATCCTGAGCCTGGAAAAGCTTGTTGATCCTAAGAAAGAATTTCAGGATGGCCTTCTACTGGAAAATTGGCGATGGCCAAACAACCTCTCTGTGGTTTGACAATTAGCACCCTAGATGGCCCTTGAACCTGATCTTCTCAGATTCTCTTATCTATAGCTCAGGGCTCTCTAGACAAGCTTGTGTTGCTGACCTCTTCTCAGATGCTGGCCAAGCTCTCAGGTTGGTGCTTGAAACATGGGGTCATCCTCTTCCGATCCTGACGAATGTCTCGGATCGTTGCTGTTGGCAAGAAAGCTCTTCGGGCCAGTTCACTATGGCATCGGCGTGGAACTTCATCAGGAAGAAGAGGACGCGGGTCCATTGGTACTCCTTCATATGGGACAACACCATAGTGCCTCGATATCAGCTCAATCTTTGGCTCATGGCCAAGCGTAGGCTTCCAACCCAGGATCTCCTTCTGTCCTATGGTATAATTGGAAGTGCTGCCTGTGTGTTTTGCAAGAATATGCCTGACTCTCTTGACCACCTGTTTTTTGACTGCTGTGTCACGGCTAGCGTTGCTTTCTTTTAGGCTTCCAGATGCAATTTACCCTGGCGTAACAGAGCTTGGGGGGAGAACTTCCGATGGGCAGCTACCTATTTGATGGGGAAAGATTTCTATAAGTGCATAGCCCGTTTTTCCTTTGGCGCGCTTTGTCATATCATTTGGAAAAACAGGAATAACATCATCTTTAGAGACCAGCCTCTCTCGGTTCTGGCCATGAAGAACCACCTCTTCAAAGTGGTCCGGGACAAGGCTATCAAAGATCTTGTGGATTTCAAAAAAAGGTTGCGAGGAAGTTGGAGCCTGAGGCTATTATTTTCAATGGGGACCCGTAGGTCCTTGAATGCCTCCTCCTTGCTTTTGTCTCTGTGGAGCATAATTCCACTTCTTTTGTTCCTAAAGAAGTTCTTATACTTTCATTCAATATATTTCTTACCTTTTACCAAAAATAAAAAAATAAAAAACTTAATAAAACTAATTAAAATTGAGATACCAAGAGATGCCTTCTGGAATGCAAACAAAGGTCATAGACCATCTTGGGGATGGCAAAGTCTCTTGATGGGTAGGGATGTGATTGAACCTGCAAATAAATGGGAAGTAGGAGATGGTGAGAAAATAAGGATTAGAGAGGATTGATGGTTAACCTTGGGTGAGATTGGTGATCCGTCAAATAGAAATGATCCACAAAGGGTGATTGAATTGATAGACCAAACCACCAGAGAGTGGAATGCCCAGAAAATTAATATGACCTTTGGTGAGAGTGTGGTAAAAGAAATATTAGTGACTCCTCTTAATTTAACCTCGGGACTTGATAAATTACTTTGGATGGCAAATGGATCAGGAACCTACACAGTTAAGAGTGGCTATAATCGGCTCCGAGATCACGAGAGGAATTCATCAACAATGCAACCTTCCACTTCCTACCAGATCCCCAAATCATTATGGCATGAAATTTGGAAGCTCCAGACTAGTCCTAAAGTCAAATGCTTAGTATGGAGTATGTGTAACAATGCTCTCACTACCAAAGAAAGTCTATTCAAGAGGAAGATGATACCTGATTCGAGATGCTCGATTTGCAATCAAAATCTAGAAATGGTGGAGCATATGTTCGCGTTATGCAGCTGGACAAAGGCTATTTGGTCAGATCCAAGACTACAGATCGACACCTCCCTGATGAACATAATTCGTGTCATCAAATGGGTTTTGGATTTCCTTACCTCGGCGGTTGATCTTTGGGCAAAAGCCCTTTTTTGTTGGGATTTTATGGTAGATCTGGAAAGCAATGAACACTTTGATTTTCCAAGCTCATCGGCCAAATCTCAGGTTGATTTTCGAAGACGCGACCTCCATGACCCTACTGTTTAAGCATCGGCTTCTGCAAACCAAAATCCAGCAAGCAAAGATAAGCCTAGATTCGACAAACAGGAACTCTAAAAAGTCCCAAACCTGCAAAATCAACGTTGATAGTGCATGGTGTAGCTCCACGATGTCAGGTTTGGTGGAGGGGGTTGTTTGAAAGAGCTGTGGACTCCTCGTTGACGGCTTCGTGAAACCCATCCATGCGTCTTCGGTCCTAATCGCCGAAACCCTAGTGTCAAGGGAAGCCTTACTTTGGCTGAAGAACTTTGAATAGGACAGCAGTGCACAAACTAACGTGTACTTGGGAAGTGAACAGGGGTTCCAATTTACTTCAGATAATGTAGAAGCTGTTCAAGGTATTCTGGGTCAAAAAGAATGTGCATGGGCCGCCCGATCAGTAATTGAAGACTACAGACTCCTCTTGAACCACATGCCAAGCGTTAAATTAGCCCACAAGTCCAGAGAAGCCAATAGAGCAGCGGATTGGGTCGCAAAAGCCCACCGAGCAGGAGAACTCCCCCCCCCCCCCCCTGTCCCCCCCCCCACATTCTCTTTCGTTAATTTTATACTTAGATGTTGAGACTTTGTGGTATTCTCATATTGGTTAAGTAACGAAAGCTATATATTTCTGATAAAAAAAAATAAAATTCACATGAAAATTCCTTAGTGTTCTCCTTAAGCAATTAGAAAGAGTCGAAGAACAAATGATGTCTTCACCCCCAACTAGACCTGCCATCAAAATCTGGGCGGAAGATCCTCTAATCCATATGATGCTTGTGTCTCGATAAATTTCAGTTGCCGTTGATCAAAACCTCAATTTTATAAATTCAAAATTTATTGAATTACCGAAAGGGCTCCATTCCATACCGGATAGAGGATCCATGCCCGAAATTTGTATACTGCAAATTCGTCCGAGATGATGTGGAATGACATTTCGGAGATCTTTAACAAATCAACCCACTAAAAAAAAAAAAAAAATCAAACAGGGAGAAAGCATACTCCTCTCAATAAATTCTAACAAATCGTACCCATCTTTTAACTCCATAAAAATGCTGCTAACGGTAATGGAATTCCAATTAGAAAAGAAATCAACTCCATTTAATTATCTAGCTAAAAGCAACTATCATAAAATTTTTGATAGGGCACAAACGCATGCGAGTAATACACCAATCTATGTGAATGTGGAAGATAGAGGTTGAGGAACGATGTCAATTCAGTATAGATGTAACACTTTTTGGTTGAGTTGCTTTTCTATCTGAATCTTTTCCTCCTCATAAATCCAATTGATTGTACCGCGCGTAACAATGAGAATGGAAGCGACGGAAAAAACATAATAAAATGTGAGTCTAGTCACTGATCAATACATATATCATAAATACATAGGTACCTCACAATGGAAAAGACTTTTAATTAACACCCAAAGACGTCTCTAGAAAACAATATGAATGACCCATAGAATCCGAAAAGACATCATAACACAAGACACGTGTATTCGGACAATGCTACAAACAAAAGGACTCGCTCCAACATATAAAAAATAATCTCAGGTAACCTCGTAAGGTAATAAAATCTTCAAGGGCTGGTGGCTGGAGGAGGAGTAAGGAAAGGAATAGACGGGATTTTAGGGAGAGAAGTAGGGATGCTCGGCATTGGCGGCAAGGTGGTCGGCATGGTTGGCAAACTTGGAAGTGGTGGCAGAGTAGTCTTGGGCAGGGCTGGTTGTGTGGTGGGCAGCGTCGGCAGTGTGGGCTGAGGCAGGGTCGTCGGGATGGCAGGCATTGGTGGCATGGCGACCTTAGGCAATGTCGGCATGGCTGGTAGTGGTGGAAGCGACGTCGGGTTTGGTAGAGTCGGTATTGTGGGAAGAGATGGTATGGATGGCATAGTCGTTTGCAACAGATGACGAGCTCCGAAGCTCATATTGGTGATTGAGAAAATTAGAGCGACGAAAAGTACAAAGCTTTTTGAGAAAGAAGCCATATTGGTATATGGAGTCAGGATATTGTGCTGTGATAGGCTCAAGGACTTGAAGCCAATGAGCTGAGAGGAATAGATTGCTGATTGTGTTGGAGTAAATGGAGCAAGGAGATGGCAGTTTATATAGCAAGAGATAGTTATATAAAAATTTAGGGTTGTGATTATAAGTTGGTGACTGGCCTGTGGGTATGGTTAGGAATAAACAGAACATTCCTCATTGGTTCTTTGTTAGCTCACCTTCTCAGCTCAATCTTCCACAGGAATAAATAATAAAGAAGGGGTCAAACTTTGTCTTCTCTTCCGTTCGGTCGAATGGTCGTCATCTCATGAAAGTCAAGCTTCTGATCTGTGTCCTTGTGGATGGTAACTAGATAACTTGTTCCATAGCTATTGCTAACTGGGGTTATCGATAACTTGCTTCAGGATTTTAACGTACTAAGCTAGGGTTTCGAACGGACGTCATCTCATGAAAGTCAAGCTTCTGATCTGTGTCCTTGTGGATGGTAACTAGATAACTTGTTCCATAACTATTGCTAACTGGGGTTATCGATAACTTGCTTTAGGATTTTAACGTACTAAGCTAGGGTTTCAATGTGTTGCTTTGACAAATACCTCGTTACTCCGGACATGTCAATGCTTTTAACTGTGATCATCTTTGGTTTACTCCTCGGACTTGAAGAAGTAAAAACTTGTGGGACTTCATTTACTTCCGAGTCTAGCTTTTGTACGAAGATAAGTTTATGATCATAGAAACATATGGCATTGCGAAGTCATCTCTCTCTCTCTCTCTCTCTCTCTCTCTCTCTCTCTCTCTCTCTCTCTCTCAAACTTGGAGGTCTATAAGTGCCTATCACGAACATCTTTTTTCATTTTTCTAAAAATTTCCTAGTTTAAAAAGTTTTTCTAAAGCACATTAGTTTAGTGAAATATATGTTTTGTTGTAATAACAAGTAAAATCATGCACCGACATTAAGGTTCCCTTTGTTTCACAAAAAATGAATGATTTGGAATACATCATTTTTTTTATTTTAAAAATGATCACTTACAACAATTACGAAAATTAATAAATAAAAATTATTTTAATTGTCCATGAAAATACTTAGGCTAAATTGTTGTCGATAGTAACAAATATATTTCATTGATTAATTATTTCAAACATTATAAGCAATCATTTTTAAGAAAATATTTTTCAAATAATTTTTTCCGTAAAAAAAAAAAAAATAGAGCCTAAATGGTTGAAAAATATGGTGACATCTTAATCAAATAGCTAATATTTTTGTCTTCAATTTAATTTTTGTGGTTTTTTCATGACCAAGTATATTTACGTGGCAAGTTCAGGGTTATTGGATCTGTGTGTGTGTGTGTGTGTGTGTGTGTGTGTGTGTGTGTGTGTAATTTTTGTTTGAATTGATTCCAACAAGGACATTCGATACAAAATTAAAGGAAAAATTACACTTTCCACCCAAAAGGCATGTGCACAACATATGATAGCGGGAGAAGTTCACGGTATTAACAAGTGTAAGAAAATGAAACCTTTTAAAGTTCGGAATTTAACGTTCAATAACCCTAAAGCTGAGGGCTCAAATGAAATTGTGTTCCAAATCTGTGAACATATATCTAAAAATACATGAGCAACATCCTGCACTAATAACCATACTAAAGAGTAAAAGGTCATGCAGGACAACCCAGATCATGATTTTGTCTCTTCCCCTTTCACGTAGAATTAATTGCCGCCATGACAACGATAGGCATTTGGTAAAAGTTGGCACTAACGGGGGGAAATTTGCTATTAGTTTCTTCCTTAAAAGGGAAGAAATAACAAAATCTCATGGTTTACAATCAATTCATTTCATATTTCTTCTTTTAGATGACAAATTTTCACATTTAGATGATTTGTCATATGTACTAATACCCTATTACATTCATCTAGAAATCCCGGCATTTTTCAACGGCAATGGATGTGACATCCCGATTTTCCAATTCTATTTTCAATAAATTGAGACGGGCATTTCGTTGGCACGCATATAGTTCATTTCCTTGAGTCAGCCACTCATGTGAAAACTAGTCTATCGGGTGAAGTCGTTAAGAAATTCTAACGCATCAGACTCGAGAATTTGGTCAGGAAGCGACCTTTCGACCGAACTAATCTGCAAGGGTCATTACGGCACAAATTAAAATCGATTAGAGATCGGAGATAGGTCGACTCGACAGAGGCATGTGATCAGGTGTGGGTGATTCCACCAGATCGCATAATCCTTGTCGATCGACACTGGACCGATTTTTCTATCGATTGGGTACCCTGTGTTCGTATTTGAAACCTTGAGATTACCCCGACAACCGAAAGTCGCCAATGTTTCAAAGATGTACATTGTGGCTTGAGATGATCAACCACAGGTCAAATGCATGAAAATTTCTAAAGGCCACCCGGTAGGTTGGGCCGCGCTAGTATCGTGCCAAAGTGAAATTAACCGTGGAATTGAGATCGAATTCAGAAATTGGAAGTCTGGGTGTGTCACAAATCATTTTAGGAACATTGACTTATCTTTGGAAGATTTTTCATGCAATCAGAGTTTTTCAGCAATTAAATCAGAAAATGGCTAATTTGGCTCGAGAAATTAGTGGGCCCGCTTTTGGTCGTACTTTTGGGACTTAAGTTGGTTTTATGGTCAAGTGATTATGTGAATTGAAGTGTGGTGACATTGGATTAATTTTATGGACTTCAAATTGATTCAATTGGAAGAGAATCAAGTGGAATTGGAGAATTGGTTGTATAAGAATTGGACCCCGGCGGAAAATGAAAGTGCAACCATTGGAGAAGTTGTGGGGGGGGTTTGAGTGAGTGGAAAATGACATGGGATGATGTCATGGTGGTGGGCCATTTTTGTAGATTAAAGAAAAAGAAAAAGAAAAGGGAATGGTCCCATCTCTCTCTCTCTCTCTCTCTCTCTCCTTCTTCTCTCTCCTCCCTCTCTTCTTCCTCTCTCTCGTGCGACTCCATCTTCATCTTCTTCATGCTTGAACCGGCGGAAAGGAGGGGGGGAGCTCGTGCGTGCAGTAGCCCGACGGAAGCTAGCCGTTCACCGCCGCCGCACGCCGTCGTCGCTCCGCCCTGGCCGCGCGTCCTCCGCCTTCCTCTCTCCCCTCTCGCTGCTGTTCGAACGGCTTCTTCTTCCTCTTGTTGGTGCTTTTCAAACCCAGAAATTGCAGAGGAGAAGCTGGAGCAGCCATGGCCGTCCGCCCGCCCGCTCGTCGCTGGCCGCACCTCCGCCCGCTCGCCGTCGCAGCCCCCGCGAGCTGCTTCGCCCCTCCCATCCTTGCTTCGTTCGCGCACCAGCAGCCATCGTCCGTCGTCCCGAGCTGCCGGAGCTCATCCTCGCCGTCGTGAGCCGCCTTGACCTCCCCACCGGCCTGTCCAAGCCCCATCGGTTCTCCTCTGCCCGTTCCGACCCGAACCGGCGCCTAATCTACCCTCCCTCAGCCTCAAACCGCCATGGACAGCAGCTGAAAAAAAAATGGGTATGCCGCGGACGTTTGGCCCGTTTTGGCTGCCTTCCTGAGCCCGGATGCTTGGCCCGCTTTGGAGAAAGTCGATCCCCTCGTCGTCCTCGTCGTTTTGGTCCGCTCGGTTCGTTAATCGGGTGAGTTTAACTCACTAAATCTTGATTAGAGTGTTAATGATGCCCTAAGTGTGCTTAGTTTAAATTAAGTTAGTTTATGTGGGTTGATTAGTGTATTTAATTATAAATTGGATTAAGAGGTTGGTTTATGTTAAAGTGTATTTAAATTAAAAGTTAAAAGAAGTTATTTAAAGTTAAGCCTTGATGTGACATAAAAGGATTTTAGTTTTGAATTATTTAAGTGCTTCGAAATTCTGGAAAATATAATATTATTTTATAATCCGAAATTATTAAAATATTATTAAAAAAAAAACGAAAAAAATTATTTTTGACCCCGGTTGCTCGAAATTTCATGCCGATCATCACGTGTATTCGGATTTTGAAATTGATGGTTGGATATCATAAATTGAGGGTGGATTGCGAAAAAATATGGATATTATTATTTAATTAATTTTCGGAATAAAATTTATTATTTATTAAAATTCAAAAATTTCGTCGGGACCCTAAACTCTCAGAATTTCGTGCCGATCACTGCTGTGTATTTAGAATTTGAATTTGATGATTGATTGTGGCAAATTGAGTGTTGATTGTGATAAATATGGGCTTTATTCATAAAATCCCAAGTGTCGAGTTCGGCATTGAAATTGGATTGTTAATGGCTAATATCGTAATTGGATTATGTGAGTGAAATGTAAAGTATCCAAGGATCGGTATCGAATTGTCGTGTGCTAGTTGAAAGGCTTGGGTCGCAGTAGTGGCTAAGCCGACTAGATCCTTATTCTGCTAGAAATGCCGTCAAGAGAGTGACGTGGCTCGGGTCGCAGTAGTGGCGGGACCGACTGGACCTTTATTCTTCTAGAAATGCCGTCGATAGAACGACGTGGCTTGGTCGCAGTAGTGGCGGGACCGACTGGACCTTTATTCTTCTAGAAATGCCGTCGATAGAACGACGTGGCTTGGTCGCAGTAGTGGCGGGACCGACTGGACCTTTATTCTTCTCGAAATGCCGTAATATTAATAGATAGCCGACTTGTGAGTAGGCTATGCCCTTGTGTGGCGGTGAATAATAATTATAATGCGTGCTAAGTGCGATCGTGATTTATATGAAAGTGATGGCGTTCCAATTGTTTGAATTATTATTACTACCTGAGATTATGTGATACAAATTGTGCTAACCTGCAGGAAGGAATTGAGACGAGGTAAGTTCTCTGTGTGATGTGGCTAGGCCACCCTTGGGCGTATTTTCTTTCTAATAGGGGCTTAGGGGGTTGAACTTGCTGAGACGTTGTCTCAGTGGTTATTGAATAACCATTTCAGGTCCCTGGTGGACGGAGCGGCCAGATAGCTTTGGTTGGCCTTGAGGAGTTGGAGAGGTGAAGTCATAAGGATTGGAGATCGTGTCCGACTTGTAGGTCGTAGGACAATTCATTTTTAAGGGCCGGTCTTTTGTAGGCTTTTGGCCGTAGATCTCTATTTGTAATTCTGTTGAATTATGAAAGTGTTATGTTGTGATTTTGTTTCCTGCTTTTCTATCTCGTATGTTATTGTCAGGGGTTTTATAATACGTTCCGCTTGCGCATTAATACATGAATGGGGTCGGCGACACTACCTGGGAATGTCGCATTTGATCGACCGCAGTGGGATGTGCGCACGCTCGGGGTTCGGGGCGTGACAATGGATTTCCACAACATAGAAGAAATTAACTCCAATTACTTATGTTGCTAAAAGCAATAATTATAAATTATTTGATTGGGCATGCACACGCACGAGTAATACGCCATTTTATTGGAATGCAAAATATAGGGATTGCTGTAAGGTGTCAATTCAATATAGTTGTAGCGCTTTTCATTTTAGTTGCTTTTCTATCTGAATCTTTTTCTCATCATAAATCCAATTGATTGTATTGCAGGAAACATTGAGCTGGAATTGATGGAAAGAATACAATAATCTGAGCCAAGTCACCGGTCAATACATATATATAAATGATATATAAAAAGCAACATGAATGATACATAAAATCCCAGAAGACATCGTAACACACGACTCTATATTCAAACAATTCTACAAAGAAAATGAGGCACTCCAACAAATTAAAAATACTCTCAGGTGACCTCGTATGGTACTAAAATCTTCAAGTGCTGGTGGCTGGAGGAGGAGCAAGAAAAGGAATAGAAGGGATTTTAGGGAGAGAAGTAGGGATGCTAGGCATCGGAGGCAAGGTGGTGGGCATTGTTGGCAAGCTCGGAAGTGGTGGCAAAGTAGTCTTGGGAAGTGCTGGTTGTGTGGTGGGCAGCGTTGGCAATGTGGGCTGAGGTAGAGTTGTTGGGATGGCAGGCATTGGTGGCATGGCGACCTTTGGTAATGTTGGCATGGCTGGCAATGGAGGCAGTGATGTTGGTAAAGTTGGCATGGTGGGAAGAGATGGAATGGATGGCATAGTTGTTTGAAGCAGATGACGAGCTCCCAAACTCATGTTGATGGTTGAGAAAATTAGGGCAATGAAGAGAATGAAGCTCTTTGAGGAAGAAGCCATATTGGTAAATGGAGAATGAATTCTGTGTTGTGTATAGGTTCAAGTGAAGAAAGATTTCTACTTGCGATGCCAGAATGAGGAGAATGATTGGAGTTAATATAGCAAGAGATGGTGTTGAAATTGGGGTTGAGATGATGAGTTGGTGACTAGTCTTTTGGTGCGGGTAGGAAAGAAATGGAAGATAAGAAGTTCATTGGTTCTTAGTTAGCTCACCTCATTTCCATCTCCCACCGGCAAAAGAGAAAGGTCAAATAGTTGTTCTCTTCTGCCAGATGGCAATGTGTTCAGGAAGTCAAAGGTTCAATCGGATCTTTCGTCTACAAGGAATGTAACTAATAACATGCTCCATAATTGATAAAATTATTTAAAAAATCCTAAATCTTATTGCACTTTTACTAATTTAATCATAAATCTTTCAAATTTATTAATTAAGTTCCAAATTTTTCGAATATATTCAAATAATTTTGGGTAGAAATTACTGATGTGACTGCCTCCCATTTTATATGGCATGATCAATAATGCTAAATAATAGAACGCTCAAATCAGACTTCTTCATGGAGGTGGATTCTTCATCAACATATCTACATCCCACGATAATAATTTTTTATTTCATTTCCAGTATTCACTCACGTTGGGCACATACAGAACACGCTCAAAAGTTGGAGGATACGAAGGAAGAAAACTCACGTACGTGCCCAAAGGGAAAGAACATCCGTGAAGGCTATTTTTGGTCCGGAGTAGCTGTGCTCCGCCAACCAACCGCGAGTCATTCCAGCATCCACCACCACCTAGTGGGCTCCTGCCGCATCCCCCGATGCTCTTCGGTCGCTTTCCGACGACCACCAGCTAGCGCTTTGGAGCCGCTGCAGCACTTTTGGCAAGGCTAGCAGCAACTGCGAACTCCGGCAAGCCATCGACTACACCTTCACCGATTCCTGCAGCAAAACCAGTAGTAAGTTGTCTTGTGACACCGTTGGGGTGTCGGGGAGTAGATGTAGAGGTAATGTCATGGGTGGACTGGACCAGCAGTCCCAAATGGTTCGAGTTCTCTCAAACCCTTACTTCTAATGGCTTTGGGATTTTCATAAAAAAATTTGTATGATTTAACATATGAGAAGAACTTGCCACTAGCTTATTAGGATCACAACTAGATGCCATATGAGATGTGAGAGAATATCTCACTTCCTGATTAACTAAAGATTATATCGGACACTTAAATTTTTTGTAATCTAAATGATTGAGGCAATCTTTAAACATTTTATTATCCTAGGCCATTAAATAATGCCCATGCATGACTACCCAACAGCCATGCCCAATGTGATAAAAATAAAGTATAAAGTAATAAGTTTAAGTGTCAAGTAAAGAATATATATGACCTCGTTATTAAGCCCCATAGCAGCAGCCCCATGAATTAAGTTTAAATTGAGTTCAATTTCTTACCGAAAATATCTAAGCTATAATAAAGGGTGTTCACTAAAACCCTCAACTAAATTTATGCTAATTAAATAAAACTAAGCCATATCTAGCACTAAACTTAACAGCTTATTCCAGACCTGCCTTCAAGCTATTTTCTAATTATCTAATTCTATCTTTTTACGAATTTTTAAATTTTTTAATTAATCAATTCTCTTTTTTTTTTTTTTTAATTTCGAAATGGGCTGGCCAGGCCCTTGGCCCTGTCCGAATATGGGACTAGGCTCGGTCCTCACAATTCCTGCCACATGGTCAGGCTTTTACACTAAGCCCATCTTTGAAGCAAGTCGGCCCAATCTAACAATTGCCATGCAAGGCCCAACCTATCCATAATCAAGTGCCTCTCTAGCTAAACAAACTAGGCCCAAGATCCATTAAACCTAACTAAGCCCATTATTATTATCATAACACTAATCTCACCTTAAGCCCAACTAAGCCCATTTCCCACCATAACTACTCTAGGCCCATCACCTTCTTCTTCCCTTATATTGAGAACTCCAACACAACTGTGGGCATTTCATCCACCCTCACTCATCCCGGCACGCGATAGACTACTATACCTTCCTACCCAATAGTAGCTAGAACCAAAGTTCTGATGTGATGTCTACCTTCACCACCGTGAGGTCCCCAAATTCACTATCTATCTTTATCTTCCCGATAGAGAGGAAATACAGAGGACAGCGCGGAGTCTCTCACCCCAGGGCGGGTCCGCCTGTTTCCTCCTTAACCTTTTAAGGACTTGCTTAGGTCCAATTCTTCCCTTATATTGAGAACTTCATTTTTAACCGATTCACCCATCAACAAAACCAAGCTTAGACTGAACATCACCGTCATCCATCTCCAGTCACGAGACCGCCGCTGCTGTCCCCGCACACTCACAAAACCAGACCGTCCCCCTGGGGCGACCAGTTTCGAAGGCCGCCATCGTTCGCGCACAGAACATAATTTCTAAGCGAACATTTACGATGCAGAGCAATTCTTGATGACTTTTTCAATGGATCTTCGATACTACTCGTTCGAGAGATTTCAGTATTCATTGCATCATAACACGAACAAGGAACTAACAGATTGACTCGTATACAGAGGGCATGGCGGGTTTAATTGACAGACAAATGGACATGAGAATCAATGGGACTCCACTCGAATTTGGCAAACTTATTACATCAACGGTTCAGTTTCAAACACGTAACGATTACATTTTAACAGTCAACAGAGCTAAACACACGCCCCAATAATGAATTAGACGATTCTGGGATTAACTTTAACGCTTCGATTCAATAGTATCGCATCAGCAAAGATTTAGATCAAATCGTCAACAACAGCCCTGATACTAGTCGGTTTTTGTGTAACATTACATTAGTCTCTGTTCTTGATCATGGTGGTACCGAGACAGAAGGTTTCCGACCTTGCCTTGCCAAGGAGAAAACCTCAGGGCTTCTAATGGCCACCGGAGACCTGCAGAGGACCGGCAGGTTTCGCCGGAAATGCTGGTGGGGCGATCGGGTACTGCTGCTTGGCGACTGAACCGGGCGTACAAGAACTGTGGGCGTGTCAGATTGGGTACTTACAGTGCGTGAGGGATTGCGAGGCGCGGGCGTGGTCCTAGTGATCGATGGGGGTGAGTCGAGACCCATTCCGATTAATCTATCCAGACGATTTCTTTCATCTTCCTCTTCTTCTGGTGAATTTCCGGTTGGCCTGGCAGTCGCTTCATTGTGAATTCGAAGACCATCTTTCCTTTAACTCTGCTCGTCTTCCGGAACCGGTCTACGACATACAGTCCATCGTATATGAAGCTGCCATCCCAGTCCTTACGGATCACTCTCACTGGCTGGTTCCTCTTCATGCTGTTCGCTAGTGCCAAATTCCCTTGAGTAAGCTTCTGATCTTCAGCGTACTCCTTGTCACGACCGGACATTCTGCCGCCCTGGCCCAAATAAATCAGCTCGTCAGGATTTGTCAGATCGTCTGCATAATCCCAGGAAGCAACGACGCTTGTGGCTAGCGTGTCCGGTCGAGTTCCCATGCAATCAATGCCGGCCCGAAGAGGACGATGGAGACCGACAATGGCGAGCTCCATCCTGTAACGGAATTTCTGTCCTACCTCCACTCCTGGAACCTCTCCAATGAATTGCCTGCCGCCGTGCACGTACCCGGCTCTTCTCTTAACCTCTTTAGCAGCCAAAAAATCAATCCTCCTAATGCACCTGCCCTCTTCACGTGCTCTCGGTTTTTCCCGTTCGAGCTGGCGACAAATTTCTCTGTAGAGCCTTATAGTCGAGATCACCTTCTCTCGGGCTGAATCACGTCTGCCATTGCGTGTGACGTTCTCCCCTCTTTCATTGGCGTTTGGCGCGAACCTCTGGCCATATTCTCCAGCAAATTACTGCTCTTGGACCAATCAAAAGGCGATGGCCCATGCCATCTGACGACGTGCGCATTCATGGAGCTCTCGACCAAAGCACCGGGAGATCCATCAAGGATGAATTCCCCTTCTTCTGTTCCTTCTATCACGCGTTTGCCCTCCACATTCTTCATCATACCCGAAATTGAAAAAGACGAAGTTCAGATCTTGAACAACCACGGAAGCACAAGAACAAGGACGAAAAGTAACTCTCTGTTCTGCCCTTTTTGCTCTTAACGAGTCGGACGAGGAGTCAGTCGAATGAGAGCGTTAGGCATGCGGAACCAACATCGACAGCCATGTTTGAGAGCGAAAAGGAGCCTCATTTTCTCCTTCAATCATGCAGAATTTTCCGCTGTTGTCTGGAAATGGCACGAGCTCATCCTCACGTTCTTACAACCAACAACGAGAGCATTGGGGAACCGCACGAATCCCATTTTCCGTGGATCTAAAAAATGACCGCGCTATTTCCACCACAGCTTTGTTCTATGCGGTTCCCACATTCTTCTCTTTGTTCTCTCTCCTTTCAGCAGAAGCTGCATATGCCAGCCTCACAAAGTTATATATTTTCAGAAGTACGCAATTTTCTCGCTGAAGAAACTAGAATTAGTAAAAAGTTCGTGGGGGTGAAGTAGACCCATTTTTCAACCCAAAAACAGAGCAATACTATGTTGATGCGGCACCCAACTCGTTGTTGATTCATCCTAATTTTTTGGTAATTCAGTGTTTGTCCAGACATTTAACTCGAAAGTTGTGCGAAATTCAAAAGTGTCAATCGGAAAAAGATTTAACTATTCACACCTTGCCATAAGTCTAGGAAAAGTTTGTGACTCCGTTATTCATTTGAAGTTCAGATCTCCATATTGGAATTTTCTCTCGCTGTAACTTAACTAAGAAAGATAGGCATGAACATTGGGGTGCTCGTGCACCCTTCCAGACTGGAATCATCAGAATGAAATTAGACCAAATGGACGTCAGGGATTGGTTGTCACTCTGAACAAAATCCTCCACCCTCTGCGCCCCACTCCAAACCTGTGTGGACGGTGTTTTTGCGTCAGCACGTCACTCACCCACTTATCTACATTGCTCACGCCACACAAATCCTAACCCATGAACCGACCCGACCTCAGCACCGAAGCTTCCTCACCGACTTGACGGGCCAATCCAGAGTCACCTATTCTTTAGATGGAACAGTTTAAGAGAAAAGTAACTAAAAGATTAGAGCTCGGGTTGGGTCGACTACGTCGAGTCCGGAACGGGTATGGCTGACTATCTGAGTAAAAGCTCAGATTGATCGTCAAAATCCAAGAACAAGTCGATCGAAAGCCACGGTAAAAGCTCTCCCTCAAAGAAATCGATTAGGTGGGAATAATTGAGATTATACCACGACAACACGTCCACCAAACAAGACTATCTGAGTCAACACACAAGGGTAGAACATCCAATTCAAGAGCAGGCGTATCATCTTTCACCTTGCTGAAAGTAGATGTCCAGAAGAAAGCTTAAAGAACAGCAATGGAATGCTAGTAAGTAAAACTACATTATCACGACAAAAAGGCCATTCCACCACAGCACTTCAGAAGCACCGTTCTTAGATTTTGTTGAAGGCGATGATGTCACAACTCGGAACGTATTCATTGATAGGCTCAGCTTGAAGATGCTCCTCGATGAGGGTGTCCACTGAGACAAGGTCATCCACAATGGTCACCATGATCTGCAACTTCTTAATCCCGTAACCCACCAGAACCAGTTTCGCTGCAAGGAAGAAAGCAAAAGAAGAAATCCTCATAAGGGGATAAACATGACATTCAGTGACAAAGCATTATGGTCATACTGGCGATATAGTGAGACAGTCAAAACTTACAAGCTCCCCAGAAGAGCCCAGGCATCTCCACACTCCTAACAGCCTCTTCCAGCTTCTTCATGTCTGTCTCATCGTCCCAAGGTTTCACATCCAAGAGGACAGATGACTTTCCAACTATAACAGGAACCAGATACACACAAACCAAGATATTGAAATCACTGATGAGAATTTTATTCCAAAAAAAGAAACAAGTTTAGGCTAGCAAGCAGCCTAATCAACGTGATAAATAAGTTTCTAAGAATTAGGTTAACACCTTCAAGCAAGCAAGCTGTATACATCTATCTATCTTTTGTTTTTTTCTCGCAGAGCAAAGTTCACTTACTGATAATATCAGGTATAAACGTAAATGAACCAAGACGCATCAGCCCTCAAGAGTCAAGATATAACAGCTGCTATAATTAGGACTATTGTATGTATTTTTTTTCTTAACCGGGCACGTGCCTGGCGCGTGCGCAGGCAACCACTGGCTGACGTCACGATGACGTCAGCTGGCATGTGCTGTGCACGCCCTGTCACGCCCCAATCCTCAGGCACGCACACATCCTTCTCACTTGGTCGATTTTATAATGCGATATCCCAGGACAATGTATCGCCGACCCTTTCATTTATTAAGCACATGCGGAAACGATTAAAATCCCCGCACAATAAAACGATGGGATAGAAAAGTAGGGCCATATTTTTCATATTGAAATTTATAACCAAACTTTTATACAAAACACAAACCACTTCATAACTATTCATATCAAAAAGAAGATCTCAAAAGAAGATAAACTCTCAGCCCATCTGGGCCGTACCCAAGGCCCCTCTCAGGATTATCTTCTTTTCCCAAAAATCCTTCTCCGACTCTTCCTCCTCAGCTCCTTAGCGGGGTCCTGAAATGTTTTTCCCCAAACTGGGATGAGACTACGTCTCAGCGAGTTCTACCCCACTAAGCCTAATTAGTAAACTATTATACTATAGGCTGCCTATACACGCATGGGGCAGAAGACGTACCTTAGCATCAGATCCCACCTGCAAGTTAGTATAATTCATAATAGGCACTCAAGCAATCATATCACCGATCGAAGCATCGATCAAATCGACTTAGTCGATTAAATGCCAACAAGACCACTCACGGTCATTTCTATTCAGTCAATCATTCACAACATCAAATCAAAGCCATGAATCACATCAAGTCACACTCGAGATCGAATCATCGATCAATCGACCTAGTCGACATAAGTCAATCAGACCATCTCACGGTCATTCTCAATCAGTCAATCAATTCACGACGTCAAATCAAAGCAACGATCAATCGACCTAGTCGATTACATGACAGCCTTACCATTTCCCGGTCATTCTAGCTATTGCTATTCAGTCATAACTGGTAGAATAAATCACCGAGCCACGTGCATTCTCCGAGGCGATATTCCTTATCACCGAGCCACGTGCATTCTCCGAGGCGATATTCCTTATCACCGAGCCACGTGCATTCTCCGAGGTGATGGAACCGATCATCGAGCCACGTGCATTCTCCGAGGTAATGCATTAATTTACCGAGCCCACGTGCCCTTTAAAATGCCAAATATACTCATTGGGACCACGTGCGTTCTCCAGGTAATGATCAAATTACCGGCCACGTGTCCTTTTAGATGCCAAATATACTCATTGGGACCACGTGCCTTCTCCGAGGTAATGCATCAAATTACCGAGCCCACCTTTTAGATGCCACACTTAATCACCGAGCCACATGCATTCTCCGAGGCAACATACTTCGTCACCGAGCCATGTGCATTCTCCGAGGTGATATATCTAATCATCAGGCCACGTGCATTCTCCGAGGCGATATCTCTTATCACCGAGCCACGTGCCTTTCATGATGATTCATTCCATTTCTAAAGTAATTATCCACAATTAAATCAATTTGGCACAATTCAAAGCTCAAATAAATAAACGAACTGCGCCACGACAATCAGCACGAGATTTCGTCGTTGGCCATCAAAATCTTAATTTCTGAAAAATAAATAATTAATTAATTAATTTCGAAAATTAATTATTAAATATTACAAATTCCGTTTAGCTCAAACTAAGGCCCAATTCAATAAACGAACTTCACCACGGTCATCAGCATAATTTTCCGTCACGGGCCATCCCAATTAAATTTTCAGGAAATAAATAATTATTTAATTAATTTCGAAAATTAATTAATATTAAAAATTCAATTTAGCTTAAAATAAAGTCCGATTAAATAAACGAACTTCGCCACGATCATCAGCATAATTTTCCGGTTCCAGACCACCTCCCTTGAATTTTCGGAAAATAAATAATTATTTAATTTAATTCCGAAAATTAATATTTAAATGCCCAAAAATCTCACTTAGGCCCGAATCGCTAAATTGAAGCCCGATTAGGGGGTCGGAAAATTCCCGAGATACTTCCAATAAATAGTAGACCACGTCTACTTGCTAATTGCGCAATCAATTTATTTAAATCACATCACAATTGACTAATGATTGCTAATTAATTCTAATCTAACAACCTAAACATAATTAATTAAAACTAAACCAACCTTAAAGCATAATTAGTCAACTAATCAAGGATTAGTGAGATTACTCACCAAATCGCGCGCAAATCGGATCAATCCGACGGCGGCGACGCGAGGAACAATTCTTCCCAAAGCGGGCCTCGGGTTCGGGGCCGGGAAACGGCCCAAAATGGCCCACGAACAGCTGGATACCCACTTCGTGGGTTTGCTGGTTCGGCCACAAAACAGCAAGAAAGAGAGAGGGTTGGGGGCGGCAAGAGGTCGGGAGAGCGGGTGGTGGCTTGGCGAGGTCGAGCGGTGGCCCACGGTGGCCGGAGGTGGCCGGATCGTGGCCGGTGCTAGCCAAGACGGAGCTGAACAGAGGCGGAACAAGGCTGGGCCGAGCGGAAGAGGGACGCCTGGGCGCGCACGGCGTCGAGCGAGCGTGCGAGCGGCGGTGCGGCGGCGGGACAGGCGGCGGTGCGGCGGCGGGACGAGCGGCGGTCTCCGTGCGCCTGCAACTTCGCTCAAGCTTCTCCTTTCTGGTTTTTCACGAACAAGAGATGAAGAAGAAAGGAGTTGGTTCGGTCACGTGGGGTGAGGGAGGAGAGAGAGAAGAGAGAGAAGGAAGTGATAAGGGTTTTGACTAGTCAAATGGGGAGAGAAGAAGAAGCCAAATTGAATTTGGCAAGGGGTAGGCGGTTGATGGGGAGGGGATTCGCACGAGGGGGAAAAGAAAGAGAGAGGGAGGAGAGAGAAAGAAAAGATAGGAAATAAAGAAAAGAAAAGAGAGGGAGAGAGAGAAAAAGAAAAAGAGGAAATGGACATTTCTTTATTTCAATTTTCCTTTTCTCTTTTCCTTTTCCTTTCAATTTTCTTTTTGGTCTTCAAATTTTCTCCGATAATTTCTTTCTTGAAATTTCGGACTCGTCAATAAATTGACGAGCGATGAGACAAGGTCTATTTATCCACAAATTAAAAACCCAAAAATCCTGGATGTCACAACTCTTCCCCTCTTATAAAAATTTCGCCTCGAAATTTAAACCTTTACCAATCCATAAACGAAAGGTGGGGGTATTGCCGTCTCATCGAGTCTCACTTTTCCACGCTGATCATTCGCCTCAAGTGGCGTTTGTCTAACCACTTTGACCAAGGAGATCATCTTTGTACCTAAACCCGCTTTTCAATCAACAACCGAATAACCGAGCTTCTCACATAAGACATTCTGTCATCCACATCTGATATCTTTTTCTCGACTCCCTAATAAACCTTCGAACCTCAACGATTCAAAATTTCTGATAATTCTGAGCAATTGTTACTCCAATCGATCCGAAACCGCAAACACCGACATCGAGCCGACTGGCCATAATCTTTCTTCACTTTCTTTTCATCACTGAAATTCTATACTCTCTGCTATACACCGCTTAATAAAGAACCCTCTCTGAAAATCCGCCAACTTATAATCTTTCGATCTAGATTCGAGATATAATTCATCATCGACACTCTATGTCGGGAACTATCCGAGACACACACACTTCGATATACCCACTTTGTGACAAGATAGAATCTTCAATTTCTGAAATCGAATTTAGATTGGCGGTTAACTTCCTCCGACAGCGCTTTTTAGTGTGACTAGGCCACTTATAGTGTTCGAGCTTTTTAGGACAAATGACCCGTGGTCGATTTTCTTCGAGCCATGATGAACCCATTCGACACATTGGCGACTCTCGATTGTCGTGAACATCTCAAAGATTCAAATACGGACACAGGGCGCCAAAACGATAGAAACATCAAATTAGTGCCGGTCGATGAGAATTTTTCAATTTAGTGGAGTCACCCACGATCGGTCATTCGTCTCAATCGAACCGATCTATCTTTGATTTCAAATCGGGTTTTATACTGTGCCGTAATAATCTCTAAAGATAAGCACGGTCAAGAAGTCGATCATTGGTCGAACTCTCAAGTCTATTTGCCTTAAGGTCCTTAATAACTCACCCAGCTAGTCTAGTTATCTCATGAGTGGCCAACTCAGAGAAAAACACTGTAATCGCGTCGATGAAATGCCCAATTTATCTAATCGAAATCAGAGTCCGAAATCTGGATGTTACACACTCAAAACAAGATCTATTCGTACTGTACCAAAGTGGATCAACTCCATCTATCGATCAACCACTATTCTCAAATGGTATCAGTGATCCCCTGAATCCTTAGTAAGCCATATGTTTCAATTTCCACTTGGGACTCTCAAGTGCTGGCAACGATTCTCCCGATTCGCATTACCGAGCTTCCACTTACTGACACTTCTAACACTTGCAACCTGCTCAGCTGCATTTATCTTCATATCAGCTTACTAATCTAGCTGATGCCGATTCTAACTTGAACATTTGGTTCAATTTTGAGGGCGGCTATAAAATTTAAAAGGTAGCCTACCTCAAATTTGAAAACCAAATTTCAAATTCTTTTCAAGTAAAGTCTATACTTTAGCCAGCCTCTGCACAATTGAAGGCTCTTAGCTCAACACATCAATCACTCGATTCGTTCCTTCAAGGTGATAATCCTGTCCTCCAAGGTGATAACCTTATCACTATTATAGTTCTGCCAAAATTCTGATTTACGACACCGTTTCATATTCCACTTGTTAGGTCTCAACTGGCGGGACGATGATGCAACAATCTTCTCATGTTGCATCAATACGTACCCCATCCTTTAAGCTCTGGAAATTATCCTCATACTTGTCTATGCCAATGAATTTCTCTTCTTTCTCAAGAGGTCCAGCCCATGATGATACTGATGCTGAAAATTCTTTCACAACCCTTCTATAGTAATCTGTCCAATCCCCACGGCTTCTGATCTCTGACACTGATGTCAATCTCAATCTGCTAACAACTAATTAGATCTTGGCTTGGCCCATGAAGATTCTCTTACTTAACCACATGACCATTCTTAGGGGCTCTCGTGATCCTCATCGCTTAATGAACACCCTAGAACGTCGCTACATCACCCGATCACCATTGATCTAGGTATTCTTTGAACACTCAATTTGTCAAATCTATGACAGCGGCTGAAGTGTTCACCAGGCCAAACGATCTTACAATACTCTCATAAAGACCATATCAAGTACCAAATGTTGTCTTTCTTACCACCTCCATCCTGGTTCATAACTAACGACTTCATAATCTCAAGTCGACCTTTAAAACATCAATACTCTTTATAACTAGTCACACCATTCATTGATTTTTGCAAAGAACACTTGTCCTTGATCTTCACCTAATTGAGTTGACTATGGTTGATGCACACTCGCAACAAAACCATCTTTCTTCTTTTAACAAACAAAACTAATGTTTCCCCAAAGTAATACATCGATATGCACGAATACCTCATTCATCAATCTTCACATCGGCATTTTCAATTCTACCAGTTGATAACAACAACGTGGTAAGAAACCTTCGAGAATAGCTCCATCTTGGTGCTAGCTCGATCGCACTTTCTATCTCTTTCTCGACGGCGATCCGACGCTTCTTGTGATAACACATCTAGAAATTCTTAGACCACCGAGATGTCCTCCATCTCTAGTTCTTCAATCAGTCCTACCCAAGACAATCGCTAAGCAACCTTGGCAACCTCCATCTAACAAACAAGTTGCCTCCAGCCAATGAGATTAATGAAATCGAAGATTCTTTTCAACTCCCAATAACTTCGACACTTTCACATGTTAATGGACTAAACTGGCTTACTCCAAGATCGTGATTCATTATTACTAAATGCTGCTTGAGCCTACACTGTTCATGCGGTGTCAAGCTCACACCTTAGCAACTAGTCAAGCACAACTGTTGATAATGATTCCCTTCTCTTTCACTTTTACTTCAACAATTTAAATTCTACTACTTAGCACAAAACTCTTTTTACTTTCGATAAAATCACCTTCCACACATTCTTTCTCCGATTGGTGCAAGGTCCATTCTACTCCCATTCCTTTCGCCATCCTAGTGGCGTTACGCCGCATAGCAATGTCTATGCTACCTTAGACTTCCACTGACAGTCCTTCATCTGATGGCCATGCTAGTCATCATCACAACATGTTCTAGTCATATTCGGACACTGAATTTATCCATGCTTCCATCTACAATTCTGACACCTATCAGGTGAGTCTTCTATCTCCTGCCAAGTGACAACACACACTCTTTCTGGTTGTCTCATCGGTCTGCTAAAACCACTCTCGGCCTCGATCTTTTCCCTGACCAATTTCCATTTCTGCCCGAACTCGGGATCTGTACCTTGACTTGGAAGCGATGGCTCGATCCCGCATCATATCCCCACTGGATCTCAACAGTGAAGCGACAACGGCAGCTTTGCAACACTAACGGCGGTAGTGATAACGACAACGACGCGGCTTGATCTTGCGCTTTACCGCTCGTCCAGTTCCCAAGGAACACTTGCATCGTAACGATCTTATCAAACTTAGGATCATTCGACGCGTGCTTACACCCGCACCAACCGGTGGTACTCTTACACTCAAGCTGGCGCGCAGCCAACACTCGCCACAACCACCTCGGGTACCGACATTTGTCGCGCATTATCTCGAGTAACAGGACATTGTCCTCTTACTAGGAGTTCTCGGCCCGTCGCTCATGGTTCAGTCTTTACACTGAAACCCGTCTTCCACATCCACACTGGATTAGAAGATGAGCGATCCTCACACGACAATCAATTCTAGCATCCAGCTAACACAGACATGCACCAGCATGAATTTAAAGGCCTTTCCTACTAACTATCCCATGGTCAACGCTCCTTATCACTCCAATCTTCAACTTCGCTCTGATACCACTTAAACAGGATGTCACGCCCCAATCCTCAGGCACGCACACATCCTTCTCACTTGGTCGATTTTATAATGCGATATCCCAGGACAATGTATCGCCGACCCTTTCATTTATTAAGCACATGCGGAAGCAGTTAAAATCCCCAGACAATAAAACGATGGGATAGAAAAGTAGGGCCATATTTTTCATATTGAAATTTATAACCAAACTTTTATACAAAACACAAACCACTTCATAACTATTCATATCAAAAAGAAGATCTCAAAAGAAGATAAACTCTCAGCCCATCTGGGCGTACCCAAGGCCCCTCTCGTGATTATCTTCTTTTCCCAAAAATCCTTCTCCGACTCTTCCTCCTCACTCCTTAGCGGGGTCCTGAAATGTTTTTCCCCAAATCGGGATGAGACTACGTCTCGCCGAGTTCTACCCCACTAAGCCTAATTAGTAAACTATTATACTATAGGCTGCCTATACACGCATGGGGCAGAAGACGTACCTTAGCATCAGATCCCACCTGCAAGTTAGTATAATTCATAATAGGCACTCAAGCAATCATATCACCGATCGAAGCATCGATCAAATCGACTTAGTCGATTAAATGCCAACAAGACCACTCACGGTCATTTCTATTCAGTCAATCAATTCACAACATCAAATCAAAGCCATGAATCACATCAAGTCACACTCAGGGATCGAATCATCGATCAATCGACCTAGTCGATTAAATCAAGTCAATCGACAGCATCTTTCACGGTCATTCTCTATTGCTATTATTCAATCAATTCACGACGTAAATCAAATCAAGTAACGATCAATCTTATGGTTTCCCCTACTCGCAGGTGCCATCAAATTATGTGTGCTCAACACGTGGCCACCCCTGTTGATCCCCAGGGAGGGCAATTGCTACTCACCCTTTGCTTCCTTACATAACCGATTACCAACCATACAAACGAGACTAAGCTATCAAAAAATGAGTTGATCAATAGGTACCTTATAATTGCCACTTTGTCACCTCTACAAATTAGTTGAGGCAACACGAAGTTTCAAGGTCTTGAGCGAAGCTCCGAGAGGTATTCAAGTGGATGACTTCCATAATAGATCAAGTTTTTCTAGGTGGATTAGGTAAGAAAGCTCTGGCAACGTGGGCCCTCGATAAGAAGCCCCTAGATATTTTAAGCTTACAGGAAGTTTTGGCAGCGGTATGAGATTGTTACAATTCCAGAGTTCAAGGTGTCGGAGAGAAGAAATATTCTGGATGGTTTCTAGTAGGCTGGATATCATGGACCAACTAATTTCTAGATTTGCAAATACGGTAAATCCCCAATTGAGCTAGGGATTTCTCTTAATGATGGACAATTGCAAACACTCAATTTTTCCAGCTTCCTCAGAGAGCCAATTGATGTAGGAATCTCTATAATTCTAGACTAGTCTAAAATAAGTTCTTTTAGTTCTTCTAATTCACCCACTTCTCTTGGTAGATTCTTGAGACTCTCACAGTGGCTCAAATCCAAGTGAATGAGGCTCTTCACTTTGCCAATAGAATGGGGGATTTGCTTTAGTTTTTGACATAAACTCAAGTTGAGAATCTCCAACTTTGTAAAGGCAGAGAGATTAGGTTTTTCCAACCATATAATAACATTGGGCAACTTTTGAATTGGAGACTTCGTAATGTATAGACGTTGCATATTCTGTAAATCCCAAATTGAGTTAGGGATTTCTCTTAATGACTGACAACGATGAGAACTCAACCTCTCCAACTTCCTTAGAGAACCGATTAACGTAGGAATCTCTGTAATTCCAGAATAATCTAAAATAAGTTATTTTAGTTCTTCTAATTCGCCCACTTCTCTTGGTAGATTCTTGAGACTTTGACAGCGGCTCAAATCCAAGTGAATGAGGCTCTTCACTTTGCCAATACAAGGGAGATTTGCTTTAGTTGTTGACATAAACTCAAGTTGAGAATCTCCAACTTTGTAAAGGCAGAGAGATTAGGTTTTTCCAACCTTATAATAACAGTGGGCAACTATTCAATTGGAGAATCCGTAATGTATAGACATTGCAAATTCTGTAAATCCAAAATTGAGTTAGGGATTTCTCTCAATGACTGACAATGACGAGCACTTAGCTTCTCCAACTTTCTCAGAGAACCAATTAACTTAGGAATCTCTATATTCCAAAAGAATCCAGAATAAGTTCTTTTAATTCTTCTAATTTCCCCATTTCTCTTGGTAGCTCCTTGAGACTTCCACAGCCACTCAAGTCCAAGTGAACGAGGCTCTTGACTTCGCCAATAGAAGGGTGGACCTACTTTAGGTCTTTACCATTTTTGAAGATGAGAATCTCCAATTCTGTGAAAGTTGAGAGATTAAGAGTACATCTTAAAGAATCAAAATATTCAAGTTGCAAAACTTTTAGCCGCTTTGCTACCTATACAAACGAGAATAAGCTGTTAATAAATGAGTTCATTGACAAAACAAGATAAACAAAAAATCATAGAGGGTATCTTTTGTCAATCTTACCATGATTGAATTCCATCCTCTCCAATCCTCCGTGATTGAGCTGTATGACAACTGCAGTAACACTAAGTTTGGTAGATGCAAATTGGTTGCCCAAAAAGACAGATTTGGTTCAATGTGAGGCCACCGAAGCCACCTTACTTGGAAAAAGAATTCATTTAAGTCTCCACTTGTAGTCGTGTTCCTCAATTGAAGGAACTTTAGCCTCGGTGACATTATAAATTGCCCACATATGTCAACAGATATTCAACGGTCAACAGTTTGCGATTGCATCGTTGATCATAATCACTGCATCATCCCGTATGTCAATGACTTGATGAGGCACGACGATGTACCCCTTGGCCTTCTTCAACTCGCATTCCTCTACAATTGAAAAAAGAAACACATTTTTTTTTAACTCTCAACGGTCAAAGTCAACAGTCAACTGTCAACGGGTCACCAAAGACGGGTCGGGTTGGGTCGAACCAACCGACCCGGCATGTGGTTGGCATGTGCGCAGGCAACCGCTGGCTGACGTCATGATGACGTTAGCTGGCACGTGCCATGCACACGCCGTGCACGCATGCCACACACACGTGTGCGGTTACCGTGCGTGTGCATTGCACGCGCCTGTGGTTTCCCCTACTCGTGCGTGCCAGCAAATTATGTGTGCTCAACAAGTGACCTCCCCTGTCGATCCACAAGGAGGGCAGTTGCTGCTCACCCTTCTAATTTGCCCATTTCTTTTGGTAGCTCCTTGAGACTTCCATAGCCACTCAAGTCCAAGTGAATGAGGCTCTTGACTTCGCTGATAGAAGGGTGGACCTGCTTTAGTTCTTTGCAATTTTTGAAGATGAGAATCTCCAATTCTGTGAAAGTGGAGAGATTAAGAGTACATCTTAAAGAATCAAAATATTCAAGTTGCAGAACTTTTAGCCGCTTTGCTACCTATACAAAAGGGAACAAGCTGTTAACAAATGAGTTCATCGATAAAACAAGATAAACAAAAAATCATAGAGGGTATCTTTTGTCGATCTTACCATGATTGAGTTCCATCCTCTCCAATGCTCCGTGATTGAGCTGTATGACAACTGCAGCAGCACTAAGTTTGGTAGATGCAAATTGGTTGCCCAAAAAGACAAATTGGGTTCAATGTGAGGCCACCGAAGCCACCCTACTTGGGAAAAGAATTCATTTAAGTCTCCACTTGCAGTTGCGTTCCTCAATCGAAGGACCTTTAGCCTCGGTGACATTATAAATTGCCCACATGTGTATGTCAGCAGATGTTCAACGGTCAAAGATATGTGATTGCATCATTGATCATAATCACTACATCATCCCATACCTCAATGACTTGCTGAGGCACGACGCTATACCCCTTGGCCTCCTTCAACTCGCATTCCTCTACAATTCAAAAACGAAACACATTTTTTTTTAACGGTCAACAATCAAAGTCAATGGTCAATGATCAACAGGTCATTGAAGATGGGTCGGGTCAGGCCGTACCGACCGACCTAGCAAGTGCCTGGCGCGTGCACGGGCAACTGCTGGTTGAGGTCACGATGACGTCAGCTGGCACATGCTACGCACGCTCCAGTGGTTGCCGCATGCGTCTCGCACGCGCACGTGCAGTTACCGTGCGCCTGCGTTGCACGCACCTGCGGTTTCCCTTGCTCACACGTGCCATGGCGTATAGATCGATAAAGAATAGCTTCATTTCTAGTTGTAACAATTATAATACTTTCGGAAGCAAACCAGTAACCTCCTCCAGCCAAAGCATCTAGTTGATCCTTGTGATCTATATCATCCAAAAGAATGAGAACCTTTTTCCTTGTGAATCTAGATTTAATTAAGTTAATTCTCCAATCAACTATAGACACTGCATTTTTTTCTTGTAGTATCTCAAATATTAGTCGACTCGGTAGATACTTAATACCATCGCACTCGGTTGTTTCTCAAATATCTGGAAGGAAGCATACATGATCAAATTTATTCGAGAGTTGATTGTAGATAAACTTCGCAAGAGTTGTCTTGCCAATCCTGCCCATGCCATAAATTCCAATCATTTGAGTGTTGACGGAAGGACTATCTATGTGACTCATAATCTTCTTCAGCCGATCCTCAAGTCCAACTAGTTCCATTGGAACAAGTAGAGGAAAATCTTTTCATAACTCTCCTAGAACAGTTTTGACAACACGTTCTATCAGTTCTCCCACATGCCTGTCAAGCAACAAAAACAATGAGAGACGATGAACCTAGAGATGGTCCAAGCAAATCTAATCCTTATCAACTCAGCCAATCCTCGCTGGAGGTTGATTTTATTCGGTGACATTCAAGCTCTCGAAGATTAAGAATTGATATCCTTTGTAGGTGTATTTTTTTTTTTTTTTAGTGATCGATAGTATTGGTTGGATGTGTTGGGTCGGGCCAAACCAAGTGACCCGGCATGTGCCTAGCGCATGTGCGAGCAACCGCTAGCTGACGTCACGATGATGCAGTTGCCACATGCCGTGCACGCGCCAGTAGTTGTTGCACCTGTGCGTGCAGTTACCGTGCACGTGCGTTGCATGCACCTGCGATTTCCCTTGCTCGCACGTGCTGTGGCATATAGATCGATAAATAATAGCTTCATTTCTAGTTGTAACAATTACAATACTTCCTGAAGCAAACCAGTAACCTCCTCCAGCCAAAGCATCTAGTTGATCCTTGTGATCAATATCATCCGAAAGAATGAGAACCTTTTTCCTTGTGAATCTAGATTTAATTAAGTTAATTCCCCGATCAACAGTAGACACTGCATTTTTTACTTGTAGTATCTCAGATATTAGTCGACTCAGTAGATACTTAATACCATCGCACTCGGTTGTTTCTCAAATATCTGGAAGGAAGCATACATGATCAAATTTATTCGAGAGTTGATTGTAGATGCACTTCGCAAGAGTTGTCTTGCCTATACAGTCCATGCTATAAATTCCAATCATTCGAGCATTGACAGAAGGACTATCTATGCGACTCATAATCTTCTTCAGTTGATCCTCAAGTCTAACTAGTTCCATCGAAACAAGTAGAGTAAAATCTTTTCGTAACTCTCCTAGAACAATTTCGACAACACGTTCTATCAGTTCTCCCTCATGCATGTTAAGCAACAAAAACAATGAGAGACGATGAATCTAGAGATGGTCCAAGCAAATCTAATTCTTATCAACTCAGCCAATCCCCACTGGAGGTTGATTTTATTCGGTGGCATTCAAGATCTGGAAGATTAAGCATTGATATCCTTTGTAGGTGTATTTTTTTTTTTTTTAGTGATTGATAGTATTGGCTAGACGAGTTGGGTCAGGCCGAACCGAGCAACCCGGCACGCGCCAATGGTTGCCGCACGCGTGCGTGCGGTTACCGTGCACGTGCGTTGCACGTGCCTGTGGTTTCCCCTGCTTGCACGAGCCGTGGCATATAGCTCGATAAAGAGTAGCTTCATTTCTAGTTGTAACAAATATAATACTTCCCGAAGCAAACCAGTAACCTCCTCCAGCCAAAGCATCTAGTTAATCCTTGGATCTATATCATCCAAAAGAATGAGAACCTTTTTCCTTGTGAATCTAGATTTAATTAAGTTAATTCCCCGATCAACTATAGACACTGCATTTTTTTTCTTATAGTATCTCATATATTAGTCGACTTTGTAGATACTTAATACCATGGCACTTGGCCGTTTCTCGAATATCTAGAATGAAGCATACATGATCAAATTTATTTGAGAGTTGATTGTAGATGCACTTGGCAAGAGTTGTCTTGCTTATCCCGCCCATGCCATAAATTCCAATCATTCGAGCATTGACAGAAGGACTATCTATGCGACTCATAATTTTCTTCAGCTGATCATCAAGTCCAACTAGTTCCTTCGGAACAAGTAGAGGAAAAATCTTTTCATAACTCTCCTTGAACAGTTTCGACAACACGTTCTATCAATTCTCCCTCATGCCTGTCAAGCAACAAAAACGATGAGAGATGATGAACCTAGAGATGGTCCAAGCAAATCTAATCCTTATCAACTTAGCCAATCCCCGCTGGGGGTTGATTTTATTCAGTGGCGTTCAAGCTCTGGAAGATTAAGCATTGATATCCTTTGTAGGTGTATTTTTTTTTTTTTTTAGTGATTGATAGTATTGGTTGGATGGGTTGGGTCGGGCCGAACCGAGCAACCTGGCACATGCCTGGCGCATGCGTGGGCAATCGTCGGTTGACGTCACAATGGCGTCAGCTAGCACATGCCGCGCACACGCCAGCGGTTGCCGCGCGCATGTGATTATCGTGCACGTGTTTTGCACGCACCTGCGGTTTCCCCTACTCGCATGTGCCATGGCATATAGATTGATAAAGAATAGCTTCATTTCTAGTTGTAACAATTATAATACTTCTTGAAGCAAAACAGTAACCTCCTCCAGTAAAAGCATTTAGTTGATCCTTGTGATCTATATTATTCAAAAGAATGAGAACATTTTTCCTCATGAATCTAGATTTAATTAAGTTAATTCCCCAATCAACTATAGACACTGCATTTTTTTCTTGTAGTATCTTAGATATTAGTCGACTCTGTAGATACTTAATACCATGGCACTCGGTCGTTTCTTGAATATCTGGAAGGAAGCATACATGATCAAATTTATTCGAGAGTTGATTGTAGATGCACTTGGCAAGAGTTGTCTTGCCTATCCCACCCATGCCATAAATTCCAATCATTCAAGCATTGACGAAACGACTATCTATGCGACTCATAATCTTCTTCAGCTGATCATCAAGTCCAACTAGTTCCTTCGGAACAAGTATAGGAAAATCTTTTCGTAACTCTCCTAGAACAGTTTCGACAACACGTTCTATCAATTCTCCTTGATGCCTGTTAAGCAACAAAAACAATGAGAGACGATGAACCTAGAGATGGTCCAAGCAAATCTAATCCTTATCAACTCAGCCAATCCTTGCTGGAGGTTGATTTTATTTAGTGGCGTTCAAGCTCTGGGAGATTAAGAATTGATATCCTTTGTAGGTGTATTTTTTTTTTTTTTTAGTGATTGATAGTATTGGTTGGACGGGTTGGGTCGGGCGAACCGAGCGACCCGGCACGTGCCTGGCGCATGCGTAAGAAATCGCTAGTAGTTGCCGCACGCGCGCGTGCAGTTATCGTGCACGTGCGTTGCACGCGCTTTGCACGCACTTGCGGTTTCCCCTGCTCACATGTGCCAGCAAATTATGTGTGCCCAACACATGGCCTCCCCTGTCGATCCACGAGGAGGGCAGTTGCTGCTCACCGTTCGCTTCCTTTCCTGTGATTGTCTCAAGAATTAGTTCCCTCAGATAGCCTATCACGTCCTCGCGGCCATGGTAGAGAAACTTCATCTTTATTCAAAATTGAAGTCTTTCAGATTATCAACATTTTCAGCTAGATATGAGAATTACATGATTGTAGTAAATGAAATTTTAATGTAGAATCATAATAAAAGGATCTTAAATTGATTGTAAATTAAATATTGGTCGGATGTAACTTATATTAATGAATTTGAGCTAAATAATATAACATGTCATCCTTAGAATATTTGTAATCTAAATTGGCTTTCACAGTTAATCTTTGGATATGAATTGATGTTGACATAGAATTTTCCATAAAATGTGGGAGCCTTTGTCCATAATAGATAAAAGATTAGAATTGATCAAATCAAATATATGAAAATATGAGCACGGAAAAGAAAAGGGAGTGTCATATGTTACCTTCTTTTCCGTCAGTATTTTGAAGGCTTCCTCGTCGACCCATAGTCTGCTATGTCTCATGGGTGGTTGTCCTTGGCAGATAATGTTCCTTCCAAGATTCCTCAATTCATCATGCATTCCTAAATTACCATCATCTTCAATATTTATTAAGGACCTCATCTTCAACTCTTTAATTACTTGACTTGCACAAAACCCACGGTCATCCCCCATGTACACGACGAATTCGCTTTTTTTGCCAATAAAAGAGCAGGCAATATCGAGAAAACTTTCCTTATGTCCATCTTTTAATGCATCATAAGTTATCTCTAACTTCTTTTCGACATCTTCACGTGGCCGATTTTTTAATCACTCCAGGGTATCATTCCATACCCTTCGATCTGTTTTTGTATACAAGTATGAACCTATAACCTCAATAATCAAGGGAATCCCACCCGTCATGGATATGATATCATGAGATATATCCGCAAAGTTCCTTGGAGGATGGTCCATACAAAATGCATGTATGTTAAATAGAACCAAAGAATCCTCCCAACTTATTTCTCCTACTTCATGCAAGATCTTTAGATGAAGAATATATGGATTTCTAGTTGTAACAATTATAATACTTCCTCGAGAAAGCCAGTAAGCTCCCCCAACCAAAGCCTCTAGTTGATCATTGCTATCTATATCATCTAGAATAATGAGAGCCTTTTTTCCAGTGAATCTAGGTTTGATTATATCAATTCCCAAATCAACTGTAGACACTGCAATTTTTTTCTTGTAGTATCTCAAATATTAGTCTACTTTGTAGATACTCAATACCGTGGCACATGGTCGTTTCTCGAATATCTGGAAGGAAGCAGACATGATCAAATTTATTTGAGAGTCGATTGTAGAGGCACTTGGCAAGAGTTGTCTTGCCTATCCCGCCCAGGCCATGAATTCCAAGGATTTGTTTTTCTTTAGAAGTATAGTCTGTTAATTGCATAAGATGATCCAGCTGAATATCACGTCCAACTAGTTCCTTCAGAACACGTAGCAGAAAATCTTTTCGTAACTTGCTTTGAACAGTTTTGACCACACTTTCTATCAATTCTCCCTCACGCCTGTCAAGCAATGAAAATAGGGAGAGACTATGAACCTAGACATCATCCATGCATATCTGATCTTTATCAACTGAGCCAACCCCCATTGGCAATAGGAGGTTGATTTAATTCGGTGGTGTTCAAGCTCTGGAAGATTAGGCATTGGAATCCTTTTGTAGGCCCATTTTTTCCTTCTCTTTTTTTTTTTTTTTTTTTCGTGATTGATAGTATTGGCCCAAGGGTTTGTTTTTTCTCTTTGTTTTGCTCTCTAGGGGAGTCCATTGCAAAATTCTTGGGCACCGTATATTCTTGGTTTTAGCTATTGCTGATTTAAGGTCTATTTGTTAAAATTTATTTTTGTTCCCCGAAATAACTATTTTTGTTCTTTTGTTCTGGAAACAAAAAAAGAATAGAAACCTTTTGGTAAAATTTTTATTCCCAAGAATAAATTTGGAATAGAAATAAGATGTAGAAAAAAGTAACTTCTTGTTCTCCTTTTGATTTGTGAAATCCCGATTTTCCGATTCTATTTTCAATAAATTGAGACGGGCATTTCGTTGGCACGCATATAGTTCCTTTCCTTGAGTCGGCCACTCATGTGAAAACTAGTCTATCGGGTGAAGTCGTTAAGAAATTCTAATGCATCAAACTCGAGAATTTGGCCAGGAAGCGACCTTTCGACCGAGCTAATCTGCAAGGGTCATTATGGCACAAATAAAAATCGATTAGAGACCGGATATAGGTCGACTCGATAAAGGCATGTGATCAAGTGTGGGTGATTCCACCGGATCGCATAATCCTTGTCGATCAACACTGGACCGACTTTTCTATCGATTAGGTACCCTGTGTCCGTATTTGAAACCTTGAGATTACCCCGACAACCGAAAATCGCCAATGCTTCAAAGATGTACATTGTGGCTTGAGATGATTAACCACAGGTCAAATGCATGAAAATTTCTAAAAGCTACCCGGTAGGTTGGGCCGTGCTAGTATCGTGCCAAAGTGAAATTAACCGTGAAATTGAGATCGAATTCAGAAATTGGAAGTCTGGGTGTGTCACAAATCATTTTAGGATCATTGACTTATCTTTGGAAGATTTTTCATGCAATCAGAGTTTTTTCGGCAATTAAATCAGAGAATGACTAATTTGGCCGGAGAAATTAGTGGGCTCGTTTTTTGTCGCACTTTTGGGACTTAAGTTGATTTTATGGACAAGTGAAGATATGAATTGAAGTGTGGTGACATTGGATTAATTTTATGGACTTCAATTTGGACTCAATTGGAAGTGGATTGATTATAATTGAAGAATTTCATGCACAAGAATTGGACCCCGGCGGAAAAATAAAATGGGTCCATTGGAAGATGTTGTGGAGGATTGGGTGAGTGGATTGTGAGGTCATCCTAGGTCATGGTGGGCCACCTTGATTGGATGAGGGAAAAAGAGAAAAAGAAAAGGGAAAAGAAAATGAAATGGCTCCCCTTCTCTCTCCTTCCTCTCTCCTTCCTCTCCCTTGACCGCACCCGCATCTTCCTTCGGCTGCTCGGTTCCATGGAGACCGAAGACCAGAGGAAGCAGCAGCCACCGTTGCACGCCCCCCTCCGCCGCTCGTTGCCGCCGTTTGTGCCGCCAAGCTGCTCGCCGTCCGCCCGCACCACCGGCCGCGCCACCGTCACCCTCTCTCCTCTCTTCCCCATCTCCGATTTCTGCTTGAAAACCCAGCAGATCTGAGGAGGCGTTGAAGCTGGAGCAGCCATGGCTGTCCGCCCGCCCGCTCGTCGCCGGCCGCCCCTCCGCTCGCTCGCCGCCGCAACCCTGCGAGCTGCTCCGCCCAACCGTCCTCGTCGTCCCTGCTTCAGCCAAGTTCCAACAGAATCCTCAAGCAGTTCAGGCCACCACCGGAGCTCCCTCCGCCGCCGTGAGGCCTCGCCGGGCCGCCGCCTCACCCGTCCAAGCCCCGCCGGTCCTCCTCCACCGTCCCTCCGCCCGAATCGCCGCCGGACAACCCCATCTCCGCCTGCAATCAGCAGCAAACAAAATGGGTATTTCAGCGGATGTTGGGCCCGTTTTGGCAGCCTTCCCGAGCCCGGATGCTCGGCCCTCTTTGAGGAAAGTCGATCCTCGCGTCGTCCCCGTCGTTTTGGTCCGCTCGGCTCGCTAATCCAGTGAGTTTAGCTCACTAAATCTTGATTTGACGGTTAATTATGCTCTAAGTGTGCTTAGTTTAAGTTAAACAAGTTTAGGTGGATATCTTAGTTTATTTAATTGTGATTTTGATTAAAAGGTTTGTTTAATTTAAAGTGTGTTTAATTAAAGGCTAAGAGAGTTATTTAATAATAAACCTTGATGGGACATAATAGGTTTTATTTTTGAATTATTTAATTGTTTCGAAATTCTGGAATTTATAATATTATATTATATTCTGAAATTATTAAAATATTATTATTTAAAAAAAAAAACGGAAAAATTATTTTTGATCCCCGATTGCTCAGAATTTTGTGCCGATCGCTGTTATGCGTTCGGATTTTGAAATTGATGGTTGGATATTATAAATTGGATGTGGATGACGAAAATATGGATATTATTATTTAATTAATTTTCGGAATAAATTTAATTATTTATTAAATTCCGAAAATTTTGTCGGGACCTTGTTCTCTCGAATTTCGTGCCGATCGTTCTGTGCTTGTAGAATTTGAAATTGATGATTGGTTATGGCAAATTGAATGTGATTTCAATTTATGAGGATTCTTTATAAAATCCTAAATGTGGAAATTGAGGGGCGGTTGGCCGTGAATACTACCTATTAGAGGTCGTGCCCGATGAGGCCGTGAATACCACCTATTAGAGGTCGTGCCCGATGAGGCCGTGAATACCACCTATTAGAGGTCGTGCCCGATGAGGCCGTGAATACCACCTAATAGAGGTCGTGCCCGATGAGGCCGTGAATACCACCTATTAGAGGTCGTGCCTGATGAGGCTGTGAATTACCACCTGATTACAGGTCGTGCCGAGTGGGGCCGTGATTAAGAGTAATGATGGATTTGCTGAATTGACATGTAATCGGCCAAGTCGATTGATTGCTGAGACGATCCAAGTGGTTGAATTGTTCTGATGATGTGATTGTGCCATGGTTGTTTGGTTATTATAACTGTACGTAGTTGAATTATATAAATTGTGTTAACCTGCAAATGAAGGCTAATGCGAGGTAAGTCTTCTGTGTGATGTGGCTAGGCCACTCGGGGCGTATTTTCTTTCTAATAGGGGTTTAGGGGGTTGAACTTGCTGAGACATCGTCTCATCCCGGTTGTGGGATTAAAATTTCAGGTCCCTGGTGGACGGAGCGGCCAGATAACTTTGGTTGGCCTTGAGGAGTTGCAGGGGTGAAGTCATAAGGATTGGAGAACGTGTCTGACTTGTAGGTCGTAGGATAGTTCTATTTTAAGAGACGGTCTTTTGTAGATTGTTGGCCATAGACCTCTGTTTGTAATTCTGTTGAATCATGAAAGTGTTATGTTGTGATTTTGTTTCTTGCTTTTCTATCTCGTATTTTATTGTCAGGGGTTTTATAATATGCTTCCGCATGTGCGTTAAAGAATTTGATTGATTGGTCGCCAACCTTGGCCATGGCTCGTGTCGGCGACCGGCCAGACGAGGGCCGCTGACCTTGTCAGAGTGTCGCTGGCCCGAGCCTCACTGTGGCTAGACGAGCTCGACCTCGCCGGTGGCTGGGTGAGGTCGGCCTTGCCCAGCCGATATCTAGGTGAGCTCGCCCAACCAAGGTGAGGCCGACCTCGCATCGCCTGAGCGAGGTTGAGCCTCGCTAATGTCTTGGCAAGACCGAGCCTCGTGGGGGCTAAGCGAGCCTCTAGCGAGCTCGTCAGCCCTCGCCCTAGCCTAGTGAGGCTCCGACGAGCTCGCTGGACCTCACCCAGTCGGTCATCGGCTGCCAGCAACTAGCCATAAAGGAGGAAGGAAAGAAGGAAAAAAAAAAAGGAAAAATATAATTAAAATATTAAAATAATTAAAAGAAACAATAAAATTATACAATTTTACCGAACACATTTCTTTTTTGGGAATAGAAATTTTGTATATTTACCAAGCGTGTTCTTATATTAAGAAATTATTCATGGGAACGGAAATAAAGAAAAAATTATTTTTGATAAAAAAATTGTTCTTGGGAACAGAAGCCTTACCAAATGCGCCCTTAGTTTCCGGGGGACATTTTAGTGTTTGTTGTTGTTGGGCGTATTATGGTTATTCATTGGGATATATTGGGGATTTCCTTGTGAGCAGATGGTGGAAAGTGGTGCATCCATATTTCGTCCTTTTGGGTGAATAAGAAAACTTACTTATCCAAAAAACAAAAAACAAAAAAAAAAAAAAAAAAAAAAAAAAAGGTTGAGGTGGAAGAGAAGTACCCATTAGAAAATTCAGTGGATTTACATCTATGTAAGCTGCTCACATCTTTGAGTGCTTGTTGTCATTCCTTGATATCTATCTCATCAAAACGATGCTCACATGAGTGGAAGGTCTCCCAAAACTTCTTTGAAGATGCCACACATCTTATGGGTCCACTTTGTAAAAAATGGGCAGAACTATATGTGACTTGCTCTTCTTGCAGTCCATGATATGAACAAGCTCGCGGAGGGACAATTTGCTTGAAACATAACATCGGGAGATGATGGGAATTGAAATCTTAGAACATGTGATGGCATCATTAAGCATTGGACTAAATTCCTCGTCAATTGGGATGTTGTCACAGTTCCTGAACATGCAAATTCCTACAGTATCTGGCCTGTGATAAAGGTGATCGGTGAATTCGCTTTGGATACCATTAAAGCTCAAGAATACATCGTATCGACCATTAGCTCCTTCAATGGGTTGCCCGGCATGTGCCGGGAGCGTGCGTGGGCCATCGTCGGCAAACATTACGATGACGTCAGCTGGTGTGTGCCGCACACGTGCCAGCAATTGCCGCATGCGTGCCCCACACGTGCATGCAATTACCATGCGCGTGCATTGCACGTGCCTACAGTTTCCCTGCTCGCACGTGCCAGCAAATTATGTGTGCTTAACACTTGGCCTCCCCTATGGATCCACAAGGAGGGCAGCTGTTGCTCACCCTTCGCTTCCTTACTTGTGATCGTCTCAAGAATTAGTTCCCTCATATAGCTTATCATGTCCTCGTGGCCATGGTAGCTAAACTTCACCCCCATCTCGTCAAAGTGCAATAGCTTAAGGAATTTCCACAAGCATAAGTCATTTTCTTTGAAAGAGCACCTCATTAGGCTGTATTGGCTGATGGAATTGGACCACTTGCGCCTTTTAGACAGCGGTTGGATTTGGTTGACAAAATTGAACACAGCTGATTGCTTGTTCTTTATGAGCCAACAGGCGAACTGGTCGGAGAAAAGGATATGAGACAATGCGTATAAGGCTACTCTAACACCAGCAGCTTTGTCAGGGAAGCTAAACAATTGAACAAAAGTAGGAGACATTAGGAAGTATTCGACTCTAAAATCAAAATAAAATGCTATAACAAGATGAGATGCAACAACACCGAAAATTTCTCAACTTCAACAAAGTCAAAGTACACGACGCAGGCATGCACTGATCTCCTCTCCAAACCATACCAAGAAAATCAGGCAATCGATATTGTTGACCTTAAATTGAAGATAAGGGCCTCCGAACATGCTTTCATGCAAGTCTATGAATACAATAGGCACTCGTAAACACAGAAAAATCCTCGCTTTTCATGATCCTTCTCGCAAATAATAATAATAATAATAATAATAATAATAATAATAATAATAATAATAATAATAATAATAATAATAATAATAATAATAATAATAATAATAATAATAATAATAATAATAATAATAATAATAATAATAATAATAATAATAATAATAATAATAATAATAATAATAATAATAATAATAATAATAATAATAATAATAATAATAATAATAATAATTGGGCCGGTTATTCGCATTGCATGCACTTACTAGCTTTTGAAAGAGTTTCCGTGTTACACCTTTGGTTAGGACTATTTTACAAATGAATCAATAGAATAAAATGAAATTAAAAAACAACAATAAAAGTAGACCATAATCCCCAAAATTTTTGTGGAAAAAAAAATACTTGCTTAGGTTTTTCTTTGCCAAGGAAGATGAATGTATGAATTATTTATTCACATCTGATAATTCTAATTAAATTTATTGATGATAATTCAGATTTAATGTATTCTTTCTAAAATTTGTTGGTTCATGCATCTTGCTTGTTTCAGTTGGAAATCCAGTAGATGATTGGTAACAAACGAAAAGGCCGCACCGACTTCAAGGTAGGACTTCAGCCTGTGTCTGTGAGCACTAATTTTAAACTTTTGAAAATTGGAACAGGTCTCCGATTAAACAACCTGATCTTGGATCCAGGTTCCAAATCCGATTTATATTGTAACTATTTCTGTTTCTCTGAGGGCACTGCAAGGGATACATAGAACAGAAGAAGAAGAAGACAATCTGACGAAGAGGATACCTCAGTGTATGTCCACAACATGTTTGGATCTACAGTGCAATTTGGTTGTTATTTAAGTTTCACGTTGTGTTACTGAAAACAGCCATTGTTATTATCTCCATGTGCAAAAGAAAAAATAGGTTTTGCAGATTGATCCAACCAAAATAATAGGTTTTGCAATATGACTTCACTGTTAAGTTTTGTGAATCAATTTAGTTGTTATTTAAGTTTCAGGTCGTGTTACTGAAAACAACCATTGATATTACCTCCATGGCAAAAGGAAAAATAGGTTTCGCAGATTGATCCAAACAGGGAACGCAACAACTTCGTTACTTTGAATATCCCTGACATCAACAAGATGAATGGAAGGGTGTACATTTTTGGTTCGATCTTTTTCATTGGTTCTTTTGTTGACATTGTCAAGTTTTGGCTTGAGACTTCTAATGGATGGTTGATTGGGACCAATGGTGTGAAGACTAGAGGAGCTGGATCAAGTTTTAGTGATGAGAGGGACGGAGGTAGAGAGCAAAAACAGGTTGCAATGGCTATCGCTGTGAAAGGGATTGCAGTAGAGAGCAAGACAGGTTTGGAGATGATGATCCAAGTAGGGAAAGCGTCTCTGCCCATTCAGGTGATGAGGATAAGTCGAGCAATCATTTTGTGGACTGTGATCAAGATTTAGATGACAATGAGCAGGAGCACAACAGCAAGAACCACGACAACTGTGCAAGGAAGCTGGGTCTTAGCCATCTTAGGCCTACTATAATGCAGGCCAAGCAAATGGCTGGACAAGGTAAATATTTATAAGATCGGTTTTATTTGTTTGCTTTTTGTACTGTCCTCTTTGTATTTCCTTTTTTTCTTTTTATATATGTTGAAGTAAACATGGTATGAGAAAATAAAAATTTTCTATTCTACCGGTTTTTGTAACTACATAATTTTCTTCATGCAGTTTACCGATTCATTCTCATGACAAGTTTGTCGTGGAAAACAATTGTCTTATGGTTATGTGGAACTTTTCTTGAGAAACTTCTGATCTTAGCTATTTGTGCAGGATTCATAAGAGCCATTAAGGAGATAGTTCTAGCTTGTGCCGTTTATGCAAACAAGTTCTTTGTTGTGACAAAGATGGCATTCTAGAACCACATATGTTGAATCAAGAACGCCTTGACACCCTCTCATGTGTGTTGCGAAAAGTCATACGCTTATATATTTTTTAGGGTAGTCGATATTTTGACCTTCAGGAGAGCTCGAAACTAGCTTGGAGTTAATGTCCGGCAATCATATTGACGTGCCAAGTGCTCATTTTAGAAGCACGTCGCTATAGTCAATTTTCAGACTCCAAACAATTTTTTTGTTTGGAACAACATTCAAAGTGCACTTCTATCTGAATCTTTTTTCCTAATGAATACAATTCATGAACTTGTCCCTTAAAGAGATTTGTTTGTAATTTATAATTATGGACCGCTCGTGTTTTCAATTGAAATTAGATCGATTCATATACTGGACATGATAATGAGCTGTGGCAGCAACGAAAATAACATAATAAAATGTGAGCAAAATAATGTGTGATCAATACATATCATAGAGGTACGAAGATACATGGCAACAAACATAAACAAATAGAATCCCAAGAGACATCTCATAATAAACAAACGTTCTAATAAATTCTAATTAAAGACACGCTGAGACAAACGATGGATCAATGGTACTAAAATCTTCAGGGGCTTGTGGCTGGAGGTGGGGTGAGGAAAGGAATAGAGGGGATTTTAGGGAGAGAAGTAGGGATGCTTGGCATCGGCGGCAAGCTGGTCGGCATGGTCGGCAAGCTCGGAAGTGGTGGCAAAGTAGTCTTGGGCAATGTTGGCTGGGTTGTAGGCAACATCGGCAATGTGGGTTGAGGTAGGGTCGTTGGGATGGTGGGCATGGGTGGCATGGCGACTTTGGGCAATGTTGGCATGGCAGGCAAAGGAGGCAGAGACCCTGATTTTGGTATAGTTGGTATGGTGGGAAGAGTTGGTATGGATGGAATAGTTGCTTGTAGTAGATGACGAGTTCCGAAGCTCATATTCATGCTAGAGAAAATTATGGCAATGAAGATGACAAAGCTTTTTGAGGAAGGAGCCATATTGGTAAAGTGGGCAATAGATGTTATGTTGTGATAAGCTCAGGGACTCAAAATTGATGAGCTGAGGGAAGGGGATTGGAGTTTATATAGCAAGAAATGTCGGGTAGAATTAGGGTCGTGATGATAAGTTGGTGACTTGCCGTTGGGCACGGTTGGGAAAGAATTAGAAGATGATGTCTTGATTGGTTCTTTAGTTAGTTCACCTCCTCATGTCAATCTTCCACCGGCATAAGGAATGGTCAAACCTGCTTGTTGCTGTTTGACCTGCCAGATGGCATTATTTTCATGAAGTCAAGCTTCATTCGAATCTTTGTTTTAATGGAAGGTGACTAAATAAACAACTTAGTTTTCGGAGTAATCAGGTAAATAACTTGCTTCCTCCTAAGTAGGGCGGTTATTGCCGTACCAAATCGCTTCTTGATTTTTGAACATATGGAGCTAGCGATTCCATGTGTTGTGTTGTGTGTTCCATCGCACTTCGTAGATTATATTTGTCTTAATATTTTACTCTTGTTAGTTTCTATCTATTGAATTATAGCCTTTCGTGGGGATGACCTTGGGATGCAGATTTCTCGTACCTCACTATCGCGACCTCCCTTTTGATGCCCTCTTACATGCGGGCGCGTGTAGAGGCTTATGGCTCACCAAGTGTTAGGCTTAGCCCAAGCTCTCCCAAACCACCAATCCACGATTTATGATTCGACTTTTCAACCTGCAAGTCAATTTTAAATAGGATTAGCCATTAATCAATTTGAGACGAGTTGATTAGAAATCCAAGTGAAATATTAAGATAAATACTTCATTCTTACGTGACCATAAAAGAAACTATGATCAGGGGCTTGATTATACTAATTACTCACTAACCTCATTCGGATACGTAACTTTGTTTAGACATATGTAACTTTGTTTAGACATCTCAATAAAACATTTATGCAGCATTTTATATTAATAACGAGTTTTAGGATTTTATTTATTACCCAGACGAAGGGGATATGGATTTCCATGCATCATAAGGAATGGAAATCCATGCAACATAAGGACACAATTGGAATAAATTGATATTTGCTTCCAAGAATTTAAACATGATTTTTTTTTCTTTTATGCATTTTCACATATTTAAAAAAAAAAACTCAAATGAGCTTCTTTTTTTTTTTTGAAGATAAAAGTTATTTCTGTGATTCTTTCTAATTTTTCTGGAAATATAAACATTTTTCATTTTTCTGATTTTTGATTTTTTATTGTTATATTTTGTATTTTTATTATATATTATATATTATTAAATTTTGAAAAGGGACGGGTGTCGGATCTTCGCATCCGACCCGGGTTGAAGTCAGTCCGGGCCCTCCTGGTCCGGGCGCAAGAAGCCGGACTGAGCTCAGCGAGTGGGCCCGGTCCGATTATATTTTTTAATAAAAAGAACCCAGCCCGTAGTCCATGCACCAAATTAAACCTAAAACCTAGACCAAGCCGGCCCACGAACGTCCAGCCCAAACCGACCGGAACCCTACCCGGCTAAGCCCCTCACCCGACCCGATCGACAGCTCGGCAAAGCCAACTGAGGCGAGCGGCACCGGTCGCCGCGGCTGCGCACGACGGATCTGCAGCAGCTCGCGTTGAGGGACCGGCGGATGCGATGGCGAGGCGGCAGCAACAGTAGGTATGGCGGCGGGTTGGCGAAGCGGCGAGCAGCGGTGGACAGCGTGGCTTGTCTGGGGCGCCACGGCAGCGAAGGGCGGCATCGTTGCGGGCGGAGCTTGTGCGCCTTACGACCGCGAGCTCCGGCCTGGCCCGACCAAAGCGAGGCACAAAAAAGGACCGACGCCTACCGGAGCTTCGGCGCTTGAAACCAGGCGCGGCCGTGGTTTCAGCCACCCTCTGCTTGGATCTGGCCCCGATCTCTCTCTGCTCTCCGGCTTGCTCGCACTCCGGACGCCCCAGTGGTCTCTCGAGGTGGTCTTCTGAGCTTGCTGGCCTACTCCCTCTGGCGGGCTCGCGGACACCCTTTTTATAGGCTGAGGAGGCCGGTCGACGGAGGCTTCGGCCGCCGGTCCTTGGCGCGCCGACCGTGCCTCATCTCCGCCGAACCGGTATGCTCTCGGCCGTCCATTCCGCAGCAGGCTTAGCCCTGCTCTGCTTCTTAGCTTGACGGCATTGATGACGCCTGCGAGCTGTCCCATCCGTCACCCGCCTACTCCGCCGTAAGTCGTCCTCGTGCGCGTCGTCATCTTCGCGCGAGTTGCAGAGGTGGAGGGGGAAGGAGGAAGGAAGAAGATGAAGAAAGGAGGAGAGAGGTGGGCCGGGCCGGAAAGGACTTGGCCCTGGGCCTGCGCATAAAAGGAAAAGGGACTAGGGTCAGGCCCAGCCCCAAGTCATTTCTCTCCTTTAAAAAAATATTTATTTATCCGAAAATATGGTAAAACAAGGGAAAAGAAAATAGAAAATTCAACTTAGTAGATGCAAATGATATTAATATCTAGGTAATGTGAAAAATATTTTTTTGTTAGGGCTAGATTGGTTCCTAATTTTCATGTAATTTTAATTTTAAATATTTAGTCAAAATTTAAGTGTCAACACTCACAACACAACACGCCTATTAGTTTCGATTGGCAAGTGCGTGGCGGATCGCAGAATAGAGATAACATTTTATGGTGATGTTCAATTTAAAATAAATATAATATATGTTACATTATTTGATTTCATGTATGAGATAATATGAAATGAATAGAATAAGAATACCTAAAATGTTATTGAAGTGAAAATTACATGAAATAAAGTGAATATCGATTAAAGCATAGAACTATTCATTTGGCATTGTTTAATAAACTTGATATTTTGTGGTTTTGTTCTAGACGAACTTATGCAGTTTTGTCTTAATTTAAAACATGTCCCACCTACCACTAAGTCATTTTCAATTTTTTGGAAAATTATCAATTGCATGTGCATATACACCCAATGCACACAATCCACCTATTAGATCGTGTGGAATTCACTTGAGACTCACATGATTCAACGGATCACATGCATTAATCCAGTATTTTCAGAGATTAAATAAATCGGTAATTATTAAGATTACTTGTAATTAGTAGGGGGTGGAATGAGTGGGTGTAACTGGGGCTGGCGCCTGGCACCCCACTCTAATGGTGTAAATCCGCCCCGAATGATGCGGGGCCCCACCGATCATGGAGAATCCGCACTTACGCCATCCTCAGCTTGTGTCACCGCTCATACATTTATATTTATCTAAACCAGACGAACGTGAACCAAGTGAAATTCAACGAAAAGTATTGCTTAAGATGCAACTACCTAACCGAGACTAGCATTTTCCTACTATTTTTTTTTTTTTTTTGATATTTATATTCATCATGCATCCTTGTAAACTAAATTTCCGGTGAAATTCCATAGCTCAAATTTTATATTTCATAGTCATGGTACAATGGGCAATGCATTCCTCCCTCTGCCAAGCCTCATCGAGTTCAAGAGTGAAACCATTAGTACGCAATCGCATCAATCAACTCTGCATTGGGGCAACATACAGAAGAAGAAAAAAAATCAGCACGTTCAAATTTCAAAAACAGAGATGTAGGATCTAATGAGCATACAGAAAGCATATTCAACTGAAAAAACTACATTTACAATCATTCAAGTCTGTGTTCTTGAGACCAGATCAAGTGTTTGGATCGTCAAAGCATCAAAACTTGTCAAGAATGCCAGTTGGCCCACGAGCCTCTTCAAAGTTGGCACGCAAGATGTGCCTAAGCCGTTGCCAATTCTTCCTTGCAAAATCCCTCGTCTTCATTTTGACAGGTCTCTGTAATGGAATTTGAAGTTCGTCTGCAAAAGTTAGCCGCACCCAGATAAATCATGTGATAGTATTATGCCATGGCCACAATAGGATCAAACGGGATAGAAACCAATTAGTAAATTCTTGAGCACTGTTCTTAGATTTTGTTGAAGGTGACGATGTCACAACTCTGAACGTATTCATTGATAGGCTCAGCTTGAAGATGCTCCTCGATGAGGGTGTCCACTGAGACAAGGTCATCCACAATGGTCATCATGATCTGCAACTTCTTAATCCCGTAACCCACCGGAACCAGTTTCGCTGCAAGGAAGAAAGCAAAAGAAGATATCCTCATAAGGGGATAAACATGACATTCAGTGACAAAGCATTATGGTCATACTGGCGATATAGTGAGACAGTCAAAACTTACAAGCTCCCCAGAAGAGCCTAGACATCTCCACACTCCTAACAGCCTCTTCCAGCTTCTTCATGTCTGTCTCATCGTCCCAAGGTTTCACATCCAAGAGGACAGATGACTTTCCACCTATAACAGGAACCAGATACACACACAAGCCAAGATATTGAAATCACTCATGAGAATTATATTCCAAAATACGAAACAAGTTCAGGCTAGCAAGCCGCCTAATCAACGCGATAAATAAGTTTCTAAGAATTAGGTTAACACCTTCAAGCAAGCAAGCTGTATACGTCAATCTATCTTTTGTTTTCTTTATCCCAGAGCAAAGTTCACTTACTGATCATATCAGGTATAAACGTAAATGAACCAGGACGCATCAGCCCTCAAGAGTCAAGATATAACAGTTGCTATAATTAGTACTATTGTATGTATTTTTTTTCTTAACCCGGCACGTGCGTGGGCAACTGCTGGCTAACGTCACGATGACGTCAGCTGGCACATGCCATGCACGCGCCGTGCACGCTCCATGCACGCCCCACGCACGTGTGCGGTTACCGTGCGCGTGCGTTGCACGCTCCTGCGGTTTCCCCTGCTCGCGCGTGCCAGCAAATTATGTGTGCTCAACACGTGGGCTCCCCATGTCGATCCCCAAGGAGGGTAGTTGCTGCTCACCCTTTGCTTCCTTACATAACTGATTACCAACCATACAAACGAGACTAAGCTATCAAAAAATGAGTTGATAAATAGGTACCTTATAATTGCCACTTTGTCGCCTCTACAAATTAGTTGAGGCAACACAAATTTTCCAAGTCTTGAGCGAAGCTCCGAGAGGTATTTGGATGACTTCCATAATAGATCAAGTTTTTCTAGGGGGATTAGGTGAGAAAGCTCTGGCAACGTGGGCCCTCGATAAGAAGCCCTCAGATATTTTAAGCTTAAAGGAAGTTTTGGCAGTGATATGAGATTGTTACAATTCCAGAGTTCAAGGTGTCGGAGAGAAGAAAGATTCTGGATGGTTTCTGGTAGGCCAGATATCATGGACCAACTAATTTCTAGATGTTGCAAATATGGTAAATCCCCAATTGAGCTAGGGATTTCTCTTAATGATGGACAATTGCACACACTTAATTTTTCTAGCTTCCGCAGAGAGCCAATTGATGTAGGAATCTCTATAATTCTAGAATAATCTAAAATAAATTCATTTAGTTCTTCTAATTCACCCACTTCTCTTGGTAGATTCTTGAGACTATCATAGTGGCTCAAATCCAAGTGAATGAGGCTCTTCACTTTGCCAATAGAAGGGGGGATTTGCTTTAGTTTTTGACATAAACTCAAGTTGAGAATCTCCAACTTTGTAAAGGCTGAGAGATTAGGTTTTTCCAACCATATAATAACATTGGGCAACTTTTGAATTAGAGACTTCGTAATGTATAGACGTTGCATATTCTGTAAATCCCAAATTGAGTTAGGGATTTCTCTCAATGACTGACAACGATGAGAACTCAGCTTCTCCAACTTCCTTAGAGAACCGATTGACATAGGAATCTTTGTAATTCCAGAATAATCTAAAATAAGTTCTTTTAGTTCTTCTAATTTGCCCACTTCTCTTGGAAGATTCTTGAGACTTTGACAACGGCTCAAATCCAAGTGAATGAGGCTCTTCACTTTGCCAATACAAGGGGGATTTGCTTCAATTGTTGACATAAACTCAAGTTGAGAATCCCAACTTTGTAAAGGCAGAGAGATTAGGTTTTTCCAACCTTATAATAACATTGGGCAACTTTTCAATTGGAGAATCCATAACGTATAGACATTGCAAATTCTGTAAATCCAAAATTGAGTTAGGGATTTCTCTCAATGACTGAAAATGATGAGCACCCAGCTTCTCCAACTATCTCAGAGAACCAATTAACTTAGGAATCTCTATATTCCAAAAGAATCTAGAATACGTTCTTTTAATTCTTCAAATTTCCCCATTTCTCTTAGTAGCTCCTTGAGACTTCCACGGCCACTCAAGTCCAATTGAACGAGGCTCTTGACTTCGCAGTGGACCTGCTTTAGGTCTTTACCATTTTTGAAGATGAGAATCTCCAATTCTGTGAAAGTCGAGAGATTAAGAGTAAATCTTAAAGAATCAAAATACTCAAGTTGCAGAACTTTTAGCCGCTTTGCTACCTATACAAAAGGGAACAAGCTATTAACAAATGAGTCCATCGACAAAACAAGATAAACAAAAAATCATAGGGGTATCTTTTGTCGATCTTACCATGATTGAATTTCATCCTCTCCAATCCTCCGTGATTGAGTTATATGACAACTGCAGCACCACTAAGTTTGGTAGATGCAAATTGGTTGCCCAAAAAGACAGATTGGGTTCGATGCGAGGCCACCTAAGCCACCTTACTTGGGAAAAGAATTCACTTAAGTCTCCACTTGCAGTCGCATTCCTCAATCGAAGGAACTTTAGCCTCGGTGTTATTATAAATTGCCCACATGTGTATGTCAGCGGACGTTCAACGGTCAACAGTCTGCGATTGCATCATTGATCATAATCACTGCATCATCCTGTACCTCAATGACTTGATGAGGCACAACACTGTACCCCTTCGCCTCCTTCAACTCACATTCCTCTACAATTGAAAAAAGAAACACATTTTTTATAAACGGTCAACGGTCAACGGGTCACCGAAGATGGGTCGAGTTGGGCCGAACCAACTGACCCGGCACATGTCTGGCGTGTGACGTCAGCTTGCACGTGCCGCGCACGCACCATGCACGCACCACACACGTGCCGCGCACGCGTGCCGCACACACGCGTGCGGTTACCGTGCACCTGCATTGCATTAGCCTATGGTTTCCCCTGCTCATGCGTGCCGACAAATTATGTGTGCTCAACACATGGCCTCCCCTATCGATCTACAAGGAGGGTAGCTGCTGCTCACCCTTCTAATTTGCCAATTTCTCTTGGTAGCTCCTTAATACTTCCATAGCCACTCAAGTCCAAGTGAACGAGGCTCTTGACTTCTCCGATAGAATGGTGGACCTGCTTTAGTCCTTTACAATTTTTGAAGATGAGAATCTCCAATTCTGTGAAAGTCAAGAGATTAAGAGTACATCTTAAAGAATCAAAATATTCAAGTTGCAGAACTTTTACCTGCTTTGCTACCTATACAAAAGGGAACAAGCTGTTAACAAATGAGTTCATCGACAAAACAAGATAACCAAAAAACATAAAGGGTATCTTTTGTCGATCTTACCATGATTGAGTTCCATCCTCTCCAATCCTCCGTGATTGAGCTGTATGACAACTGCAGCACCACTAAGTTTCGTAGATGCAAATTGGTTGCCCAAAAAGACAGATGGGGTTCGGTGCGAGGCCACCGAAGCCACCTTACTTGGGAAAAGAATTCATTTAAGTCTCCACTTGCAGTCGCGTTCCTCAATCGAAGGAACTTTAGCCTCAGTGACATTATAGATTGCCCACATGTGTATGTCAGCAAATGTTCAACAGTCAACAGTCTGCGATTGCATCATTCATCATAATCACTGCATCATCCTGTACCTCAATAACTTGATGAGGCACAACACTGTACCCCTTGGCCTCCTTCAACTCACATTCCTCTACAATTGAAAAAAGAAACACATTTTTTTCTAAAGGGTCAACGGTCAACAGTCAATGGGTCACCGAAGATGGGCCGGGTTGGGCCGAACCGACCGAGCCGGCACATGTCTGGCGCGTGCGCAGGCAACCGCTGGCTAACGTCATGATGACGTCAGCTAGCACGTGCTGCGCACACACCATGCACGCGCCACACACTTGCCGCGCACTCGTGCCGCACACACGCGTGCGGTTACCGTGCTCCTGCGTTGTATGCCCCTGTGGTTTCCCCTGCTCGTGCGTGCCGGCAAATTATGTGTGCTCAACACATGGCCTCCCCTATCGATCCACAAGGAGGGTAGTTGCTGCTCACCCTTCTAATTTGCCCATTTCTCTTGGTAGCTCCTTAATACTTCCACAGCTACTCAAGTCCAAGTGAACGAGGCTCTTCACTACTCCGATAGAAGGGTGGACCCGCTTTAGTTCTTTACAATTTTTGAAGATGAGAATCTCCAATTTTGTGAAAGTCGAGAGATTAAGAGTACAACTTAAAGAATCAAATTATTCAAGTTGCAGAACTTTTAGCCGCTTTGCTACCTATACAAAAGGGAATGAGCTATTAACAAATGAGTTCATCGACGAAACAAGATAAAAAAAAAAAAACATCATAGAGGGTATCTTTTGTCGATCTTATCATGATTGAATTCCATCCTCTCCAATCCTCCGTGATTGAGCTGTATGACAACTGCAGCACCACTAAGTTTGGTAGATGTAAATTGGTAGCCCAAAAAGACAGATTGGGTTCGACGCGAGGCCACCGAAGCCACCTTACTTGGGAAAGGAATTCATTTAAGTCTCCACTTGCAGTCGCGTTCCTCAATCGAAGGAACTTTAGATTCGATGACATTTTAAATTGCCCACATGTGTATGTCAGCAGATGTTCAACGGTCAACAGTCTGCGATTGCATCATTGATCATAATCACTACATCATCCTGTACCTCAATGACTTGATGAGGCACAACACTGTACCCCTTGGCCTCCTTCAACTCACATTCCTCTACAATTGAAAAAAGAAACACATTTTTTCTAAACGGTCAACGGTCAACGGTCATGGAAGATCGGTCGAGTTGGGTCAAACCGACCGACCTGGCACGTGTCTGGCGCGTGCGTAGGCAACCGCTGGCTGACGTCACGATGACGTCAGCTAGCACGTGCCGCGCATATGCCATGCACGTGCCACGCACGTGTGTCGCACATACGCGTGCGGTTACCGTGCACTTTCGTTGCATGCGCCTGTGGTTTCCCTTGCTCGTGCGTACCGACAAATTATGTGTGCTCAACACATGGCCTCCCCTGTCGATCCACAAGGAGGGTAGTTGCTGCTCACCCTTCTAATTTGCTCATTTCTCTTGGTAGCTCGTTAATACTTCCTCAGCCACTCAAGTCCAAGTGAATGAGGCTCTTGACTTCTCCGATAGAAGGGTGGACCCGCTTTAGTTCTTTACAATTTTTGAAGCTGAGAATCTCCAATTCTGTGAACGTCGAGAGATTAAGAGTACATCTTAAAGAATCAAAATATTCAAGTTGCAGAACCTTTAGCCGCTTTGCTACGTATACAAAAGGGAACATGCTGTTAACAAATGAGTTCGTCGACAAATCAAGATAAACAAAAAATCATAGAGGGTATCTTTTGTCGATCTTACCAAGATTGAATTCCATCCTCTCCAATCCTCCATGATTGAGTTGTATGACAACTGCAGCACCACTAAGTTTGGTAGATGCAAATTGGTTGCCCAAAAAGACAGATTGGGTTCGATGCGAGGACACCGAAGCCACCTTACTTGGGAAAAGAATTCATTTAAGTCTCCACTTGCAGTCGCGTTCCTCAATCGAAGGAACTTTAGCCTCGTTGACATTATAAATTGCCCACATGTGTATGTCAGCAGATGTTCAACAGTCAACAGTCTGCAATTGCATAATTCATCATAATGACTGCATCATCCTGTACCTCAATGACTTGATGAGGCACAACACTGTACCCCTTGGCCTCCTTCAACTCACATTCCTCTATAATTGAAAAAAGGAACACATTTTTTCAAAATGGTCAACGGTCAACGGGTCACCAAAGATGGGTCGAGTTGGGCCAAACTGACCGACCCGGCACATGTCTGGCACGTGCGCAGGCAACCGCTGGCTAATGTCAACTTGCACGTGCTGCGCACGCACCATGCACGTGCCTCAAACGTGCCGCGCACGCGTGCCGCGCACACGTGTGTGGTTACCATGCGCCTGCTTTGCATGCGCCTGTGGTTTCCCCTACTTGTGCTTGCCAGCAAATTATGTGTGCTCAACACATGGCCTCCCCTGTTGATCCACAAGGAGGGTAGTTGCAGCTCACCCTTCTAATTTTCCCATTTCTCTTGGTAGCTCCTTAATACTTCCACAGCCACTCAAGTCCAAGTGAACGAGGCTCTTGGCTTCTCCGATAAAAGGGTGGACCCGCTTTAGTTCTTTACAATTTTTGAAGATGAGAATCTCCAACTGTGAAAGTCAAGAGATTATGAGTATATCTTAAAGAATCAAAATATTCAAGTTGTAGAACTTTTAGCCGCTTTGCTACCTATACAAAAGGGAACAAGCTCTTAACAAATGAGTTCATCGACAAAACAAGATAAACAAAAAAATCATAGAGGGTACCTTTTGTCGATCTTACCATGATTGAATTCCATCCTCTCCAATCCTCCGTGATTGAGCTGTATGACAACGGCAACACCACTAAATTTGGTAGATGCAAATTGGTTACCCAAAAAGATAGATTGGGTTCGATGCGAGGCCACCAAAGCCACCTTACTTGGGAAAATAATTCATTTAAGTCTCCACTTGTAGTCGCGTTCCTCAATCGAAGGAACTTTAGCCTCGGTGACATTATAAATTGCCCACATGTGTATGTCAGCAGATGTTCAATGGTCAACAGTCTACGATTGCAATATTGATCATAATCACTGCATCATCTTGTACCTCAATGACTTGATGAGGCACAACACTGTACCCCTTGGCCTCCTTCAACTCACATTCCTCTAGAATTGAAAAAAGAAGCACATTTTTTATAAATGGTCAACGGTCAACAGTCAACGGGTCACCGAAGATGGGTCGGGTTGGGCCGAACCGACCGACCCAGCACATGTCTGGCACGTGTGCAGGCAACCGCTGGCTGACGTCACGATGACGTCAGCTATCACGTGCCATGCACGCACCATGCACGCGCCGCACACATGCCGCGCACGCGTGTCGCACACACGCATGCGGTTACCGTGCGCCTACATTGCATGCGCCTGTGGTTTCCCCTATTCGTGCGTGCCGGCAAATTATGTGTGCTCAACACATGGCCTCCCCTGTCGATCCACAAGGAGGGTAGTTGCTGCTCACCCTTCTAATTTGCCCATTTCTCTAGGTAGCTCCTTAATACTTCCATAGCCACTCAAGTCCAAGTGAACGAGGCTCCTTAATACTTCCATAGCCACTCAAGTCCAAGTGAACGAGGCTCTTGGCTTCTCCGATAGAAGGGTGGACCCGCTTTAGTTATTTACAATTTTTGAAGATGAGAATCTCTAATTCTGTGAAAGTTGAGAGATTAAGAGTACATCTTAAAGAATCAAAATATTCAAGTTGCAGAACTTTTAGCCGCTTTGCTACCTATACAAAAGGGAACAAGCTGTTAACAAATGAGTTCATGGACAAAACAAGATAAACAAAAAATCATATAGTGTATCTTTTGTCGATCTTACCATGATTGAATTCCATCCTCTCCAATCCTCCGTGATGGAGCTGTATGACAACTGCAGCATCACTAAGTTTGGTAGATGCAAATTGGTTGCCCAAAAAGACAGATTGGGTTCGATGCGAGGCCACCGAAGCCACCTTACTTGGGAAAAGAATTCATTTAAGTCTCCACTTGTAGTCGCGTTCCTCAATCGAAGGAACTTTAGCCTCGGTGACATTATAAATTGCCCACATGTGTATGTCAGCAGATGTTCAACGGTCAACATTCTGCGATTGCATCATTGATCATAATCCCTGCATCATCCTGTACCTCAATGACTTGATGAGGCACAACATTGTACCCCTTGGCCTCCTTCAACTCACATTCCTCTACAATTGAAAAAAGAAACACATTTTTTCTAAACGGTCAACGTCAACGGTTAACGGTCAACAGGTCACCAAAGACGGGTTGGGTCGGGCCGTACCGACCAACCCAGCAAGTGCCTGGCACATGCGCAGGCAACCGCTGGCTAACGTCGCAATGACGTCGGCTGGCACATGCCACGCACGCGCCAGCGGTTGCCACACGTGTGCTGCACGCGCGCATGCGGTTACCGTGCGTGTCCATTGCACGCCCCTGCAGTTTCCCCTGCTCATGCGTGCCAGCAAATTATATGTGCTCAATACATGGCCTCCCCTGTCGATTCACAAGGAGGGCAGTTGCTGCTCACCCTTCACTTCCTTACCTGTGATCGTCTCAAGAATTAGTTCCCTGATATAGCTTGTCACGTCCTCGCGACCATGGTAGAGAAACTTCACCACCATCTCGTCGACGTGCAATAGCTTAAGGAATTTCCACTAGCAGAAGTCATTTTCTTTGAAGGAGCACCTCATTAGGCTGTATTGGTCGATGGAATTGGACCACCTGCGCCTTTTAGACAGCAGTTTGATTTGGTTGACAAAATTGAACACGGCTGATTGTTGGTTCTTTATGAGCCAACAGGCAAACTGGTTGGAGAAAAAGGATATGAGACAGTACGTATAAGGCTACTCTAACACCAGCAGCTTTGCTAGGGAAGCTAAATAATTGAACAAAAGGAGAAGACATTAGGAAGCATTCGACTCTAAAATCAAAATAAAATGCTATAACAAGATGAGATGCAACAATGCCGAAAATTTCTCAACTTCAACAATTTCAAAGTACATGACGCGGGCATGCACTGATCTCTTCTACAAACCATACCAAGAAAATTAGGCAATCGATATTGTTGACCTTAAATTGAAGATAAGGGCCTCCGAACATGCTTTCTTGCAAGTCTATAAATACAATAGGCACTCGTAAACAAATAAAAATCCTCGCTTTTCATGACCCTTCTCGCAAAAATAAATAATAATAATAATAATAATAATAATAATAATAATAATAATAATAATAATAATAATAATAATAATAATAATAATAATAATAATAATAATAATAATAATAATAATAATAATAATAATAATAATAATAATAATAATAATAATAATAATAATAATAATAATAATAATAATAATAATAAATGTCATGATTGTTGGGCCGGTTATTCGCATTGCATGCGCTTATTAGCTTTTGAAAGAGTTTCAGTGTTACACCTTTGGTTAGGACTATTTTACAAATGAATCAATAGAATAAAATGAAATTAAAAAACAACAATAAAAGTAGACCATAATCCCCAAAATTTTTGTGGGAAAAAATACTTGCTTAGGTTTTTCTTCGCCAAGGAAAATGAATGTATGAATTATTTATTCACATCTGATAATTCTAATTAAAGTTATTGATGATAATTAAGATTTAATGTATTCTTTCTAAAATTTGTTGGGCCATGCATCTTACTTGTTTCAGTTGGAAATCCAGTTGATGATTGGTAACAAACGAAAGGCCGCACCGACTTCAAGGTAGGACTTCAGCCAGTGTCCTGTGAACACTAATTTTAAACTTTTGAAAATTGGAACAGGTCTCCGATTAAACAACCTGATCTTGGATCCAGGTTCCAAATCCGATTTATATTGTAACTATTTTTGTTTCTCTGAGGGCACTGCAAGGGATACATAGAACAAAAGAAGAAGAAGACAATCTGACGAAGAGGATACCTCAGTGTATGTCCGCAACATGTTTGGATCTACAGTGCAATTTGGTTGTTATTTAAGTTTCAGGTTGTGTTACTGAAAACAGCCATCTCCATGTGCAAAAGAAAAAATAGGTTTTGCAGATTGATCCAACCAAAATTATAGGTTTTGCAATATGACTTCACTGTTACGTTTTGTGAGTCAATTTGGTTGTTATTTAAGTTTCAGGTCGTGTTACTGAAAACAGCCATTGATATTATCTCCATGGAAAAAGGAAAAATAGGTTTTGCAGATTGATCCAAAAAGGAACGCAACAACTTCGTTACTTTGAATATACCTGACATCAACGAGATGAATGGAAGGGTGTACATTTTTGGTTCGATCTTTTTCATTGGTTCTTTTGTTGACATTGTCAAGTTTTGGCTTGTGACTTCTAATGGATGGTTGATTGGGGCCAATGATGTGAAGACTAGAGGAGCTGGATCAAGTTTTAGTGATGAGAGGGACGGAGGTAGAGAGTAAAAACAGGTTGCAATGGCTATCGCTGTGAAAGGGATTGATGTAGAGAGCAAGACAGGTTAGGAGATGATGATCCAAGCAAGGAAAGCGGCTCTGCCCATTCGGGTGACGAGGATAACTCGAGCAATCATTTTGTGGACTGTGATCAAGATTTAGATGACAATGAGCAGGAGCACAAGAGCAAGAACCAAGACAACTGTGCAAGGAAGCTGGGTCTTAGCCATCTTAGGCCTACACAATGCAGGCCAAGCAAATGGCTGGACAAGGTAAGCATTTATAAAATCGGTTTTATTTGTTTGCTTTTTGTATTGTCCTCTTTGTATTTCTTTTTTTCTGTTTATATATGTTGAAGTAAACACGGTATGAGAAAAGAAAAAATTTCTATTCTACTGACTCTTGTAACTACATAATTTTGTTCATGCAATTTACTGATTCATTCACATTACAAGTTTGTCGTGGAAAACAATTGTCTTATGATTATGTGGAACTTTCCTTGAGAAACTTCTGATCTTAGCTATTTGTGCAGGATTCATAAGAGCCATTAAGGAGATAGTTCTAGCCTGTGCTGTTTATGCAAACGGGTTCTTTGTTGTAGCAAAGATGGCATTCTAGAACCACATATGTTGAATCAAGAACGCCTTGACACCCTTTCATGTGTGTTGCGAAAGATCATACGCTTATATATTTTTTAGGGTAGTCGATATTTTGACCTTCAGGAGAGCTCGAAATTGGACTGGGAGCTAATGTCCGGCGATCATATTGATGTGCCAAGTGCTCATTTTAGAAGCACGTCGAGACAGTCAATTTTGAGGCTCCAAACAACTTTTTTGTCTGGAATGACATTCAAAGTGCACTTCTAAATCTTTTTTCCTAATGAATACAATTCAAGAACTTGTCACTTAAAGAGATTTGTCTGTAATTTATAGTTATGGACTGCTCGTGTTTTCAATTGAAATTAGATCAATTGCATATACTGGACAATGAGCTGTGGCAGCAACGAAAAGAACATGATAAAATGTAAGCAAACTAATGTGTGATCAATACATATCATAGAGGTACAAAGATACATGGCAACAAACATAAACAAACAGAATCCCAAGAGACATCTCATAATAAACAAACGTTCTAATAAATTCTAATTAAAGATACGCTGAGACAAACGATGGATCAATGGTACTAAAATCTTCAGGGGCTTGTGGCTGGAGGTGGGGTGAGGAAAGGAATAGAAGGGATTTTAGGGAGAGAAGTAGGGATGCTTGGCATCGGCGGCAAGTTGGTCGGCATGGCCGGCAAGCTCGGAAGTGGTGGCAAAGTAGTCTTGGGCAATGTTGGTTGGGTTGCAGGCAGCGTCGGCAATGTGGGTTGAGGTAGGGTCGTTGGGATGGTGGGCATGGGCGGCATGGTGACTTTGGGCAATGTTGGCATGGCAGGCAAAGGAGGTAGATACCCTGGTTTTGGTATAGTTGGCATGGTGGGAAGAGTCGGTATGGATGGAATGGTTGCTTGTAGCAGATGACGAGCTCCGAAGCTCATATTCATGCTAGAGAAAATTACGGCAATGAAGAGGACAAAGCTTTTTGAGGAAGGAGCCATATTGGTAAGGTGGGCAATAGATGTTATGTTGTGATAAGCTCAGGGACTTGAAATTGATGAGCTGAGAGGAAGGGGATTGGAGTTTATGTAGCAAGAAATGTCGGGTAGAATCAGGGTTGTGATGATAAGTTGGTGACTTGCCGTTGGGCACGGCTGGGAAATAATTAGAAGATGATGTCTTGATTGGTTCTTTAGTTAGTTCACCTCCTCATGTCAATCTTCCACCGTCATAAAGAAAGGTCAAACCAGCTTGTTGCTGTTTGACCTGCCAGATGGCATTATGTTCATGAAGTCAAGCCTCATTCGAATCTTTGTCTTATTGGTAGGTGACTGATAAACAACTTAGTTTTCAGGAATAATTAAGTAAATAACTTACTTCCTCGTAAGTTGGGCGGTTATTGCGGTATGAACTCGATTCTTGATTTTTATTCTTGATTTTTGAACATATGGAGCTAGCGATTTATGGGTTGTGTTGTGTGGTCCTCCATACTTTGTAGATTTTATTAATCCTAATATTTCAATTATGAGTTTCTATTTGGTGAATTACAGCCTTTCATAGGGATGACCTTGGGATGCGGGGATTTGCCTTGACAAAATAGGGTGCGAGGCGGATCGCAGAATAGAGATATCTTTTGTTATGATGTTGGATTTAAGTAATATAATATCTTTTGCATAGTTTAATTTCATGAATGAGATAATATGAAATGAATAGTATCAAAATACCTAAAACGTTATCGAAGTGAAAATTACATGGAATAAAGTGTATCGATTAATGTATAGTTAGTTAATCATGATTATAATATCCATTAATGAATCCTTTTTATTACACTGTAGCAAAATTGAGATGAACGTTGGTTACTATTACTTTGCTTCACGGTGATTTATATCAATGCAGCGCATGTTTCTCAATAGCAAAAAAAAAAAAAAAAAAATATATCTCTTCTGCCTAATTACTTGGGCTATATCATTGACATTGATAAGAGTATGACATCCTTCCATTCATACAGCAATCAATACATACTTATACATAATCAACCATGCCATCATATGTTCTTATGATATATTAAAGAAATATTAATGATGCAACCGATATAATAGCGATGATTTAAATTACAGATTCATCATTACATACAAAACCGCCCAAGAGCGTCAATAAGCTCAGCTACCTTCATATTCTCATCTTCACTTTACTTACATGAATAAAAAAATAAAACTAAAAATGCGCACTTGTCATGATCTAGTAGTGCAGGAAATCGTAGATGAGGACATCATCTAAGACATCCACACAGTAGCACTCCACAGCTAGAAATTCAAATGAACAGCTCAAGCTACGAGAAATGAATTCAGGAAAATAGCTATCGGCAACTATTCACTTAGCATCGTTTAATAATATTAATGAATTGTGGTTTTGTCCTAGATGAACCTCGGTGGTTTTATCTTAATTTAAAACGTGTCTCGCCTACCAATGCACACGATCCATTGAATCGTGCGAAACTCACGTAAGACTCCCATGATCCAACGAGTCATATGCATATATAATAACCCAACGTTTTCAAAGATTAAATAAATCAGTAATTATTTAGATTACCCGTGACTAGTATATGTTAACTGAATATATATATATATATACTGATTTAGATTACCCGTGACTAGTATTGTTAACTGAATATATATATATTTTAAAAGCATATTAGAGGATTCGAGTTAGTAAGTGTAGCTGGGCTGGCGCCCCATCTAATGGCGTAAATCCGTCCCAATAATGGCCATCTCAGCATTTATCACCGTCCCTACATTTGGTAGAAATAGCAGAACAAAACCTCATCAGCAAAGCAGAACTTTTGCCTCTATTTGAGGTCGCGATGGCCATCATTATTTTAGCTATTTTTAAGCGATTAATGGTTGTTACCAAACATTTATTTCTTAACATGACCATTTGTAATTTCCACACTCAGGGCCTCTGATGAATTTAATTTTTCTTTTTATTCTAGGCGCGATGCTAATTCCATAATTAATTTTTGGTGACGTAAAAACATATTAAATTTCGTAATCTAAATTTAAAGTACAACTTACGTTGATGTACCAGACTTTATTTTCCTACATGTCATGATAAGAAATGCTCATCACATTGTATGTCTAATATGTTGAAAATTTCGGTCCCCTTCCCTTCGTTAGAATTCTGGTTCCGTCACAGGAGTACCATGTTTGTGTCTAGATTGTAGCTAGAATTACGGCAGTACATGACACCTTTTTAAGGTGCACTTCTATCTGCATCTCTTCCCCTAACAAATAAGACCTCATGAACTTTTTCGCTTGAATGATATCGATTCAATATACTGGACGCAATAATGAGCTGAGATAGCAACGGGAAGAACATAATAAAATGTAAGCAAAGTAACGTATGATCAATACACATCATAGTGATGGAAAGATAAATGGCAACAAACATTGAATAACAAACAGAATCCCAACAGACATCCCAATCAACAAACATGCTGATAAATTCTAATCAAAAACACGCCGAGGCACCCGATCGATCAATGGTAAAAGAAATCTTCATGGGCTTGTGGCTGGAGGCGGTGTGAGGAAAGGAATAGAGGGGATTTTAGGGAGAGAAGTCGGGATGCTTGGCATCGGTGGCAAGGTGGTTGGCATGGTTGGCAAACTTGGAATCGGTGGCAAGGTAGTCTTGGGCAAAGTTGGGTGGGTGGAGGGCAGCGTCGGCAATGTGGGCTGAGGCATGGCAGGCATGGGCGGCAGGACAACCTTAGGCAGTGTAGGCATGGCAGGTAGTGGAGGCAGTGACCCTGATTTCGGTAAACTGGGTATGGTGGGAAGAGTCGGTATGGATGGAATGGTTGCTCGTAGCAAATTACGAGCTCCAAAACTCATTTTCATGCTTGAGAAAATTAGGGTCATGAAGAGGACAAAACTCTTTCAGGAAGAAGCCATATTGGTACGTGGGCACTAGATATTATGGGGAAAATTATTCAAAAAGTCCTAAATCTATTGCACTTTTGTCAATTCAGTCCTAAGCCTTTTAATTTTGCCAATTGAGTCATAAACATTTTCACTTCTTGCTAATTCAATCCATCCGGTCAATTTTGGCCGGAAAATGCTGACATGGACGCCGGTGGTGCCACGTAGGATTGCCGGAGCTAAGGTGGACAATTTTTAATAATTTTTTGAATTATTATTATTTTTTCTATTTTTCCCCTCTTTTTTTTTTGGCTTTCTTGGCCTTTTCCGGTGCCCGACCACCAGCCACAGGCGACAGCTGGCCACCGACCACGGCCAGCTAGCTGGCCTCACCCGCCACAGGCGAGGCCCGGCCGGCCGATCCACTTCATCAATTTCTCCGAGCAACACGTAGACAACAACCACCTCCGGAATGGCGGCATTCACCCTCTCCCTCGACCCTTGCTCAGTTCCTCGGCACTTCACTCCGTCGTCCTTGTCCCCATCTCCATCTCCGCTCACTCACTAGCCTCATTTTCGCTTCCCTTGCGAGCGTCCAAAGCTGGCCGCCGTCTCCTTCTCCTCTTCCCTGCAAGGTCTGGTTTTGTCGCCGCTTTGAACCTTCAGGATCCTTTATTTACTCTTTCTCTTCTTTGGGTCGCTTCAATTTGCACCTACCTGAATCGTCGACGAGCGATGATGATGATTTTGCATTGAGCAGACGGCAACATCTCGCTCGTCACCCGGCCAGGGGCGAGGGCTAGCCTCGCTAGATCTGGTTTTGGCAAGCCCCGGCGAGGGCTCTCCTCGCCCGGTGTCGCCGTTGCCTAGCCGACGCTCGATGAGGCCACCCTAGCTTGGGTGAGGGTCGGCCTCACCCAAGCGACCCTTGCCGGGCCACACCTAGGCGAGGGCTCCCCTCACCGGGGCTCCTCCTCACCCAACCGGGCCTCGCCTGTGGTGGGCGAGGCCAGCCAGCTAGCCATGGCCGGTGGCCGACCGTTGCCTGTGGCCGGTGGCCGGCCACTAGAAAAGGCCAAGAAAGCCCCAACAAAAAGAAGGGAAAAACAGAAAAAATAATTCAAAAAATTCAAAAAATTATTTTAAAATTATTAAAAATTGTCCACATCAACTCCAGCAGTCCTACATGGCACCACTAGCGTCCATGTCAGCAGATTGACTGAATTGACAAGAAATGAAAAGGTTTAGGACTCAATTGGCAAAGTTAAAAGGTTTAAGACTGAATTGGCAAAAGTACAATAGGTTTAGGACTTTTTGGACAATTTTCCCTATATTATGTTGTGATAGACTCAAGGACTTCAAATTGATGAGCTGAGAGGAAGGTGATTGGAGTTTATATAGCAAGAAACGCTGGCTAGAATTAGGGTTGTGATGGTAAATTGGTGACTTGCCTTAGGGTACGGCTGGAAAGAATAGAAAGATCATCACTTCATTGGTTCCTTAGTTAGTTCACCTCCTCATGGCAATCTTCCACCGGCATAAAGAAAGGTCAAACCTGTTTGTTGCTGTTTGACCGGCCAGATGTGTTCATGACGTCAAGCTTCATTCGAATCTTTGTCTTAATGGAAGGTGACTGATAAACCACTTTGTTTTGAATATAATGAAGTCAACACCTTGCTTCCGCTTTAAGTAAAGTGATATTTAGGGTATCAACTAGCTTCTTGATTTTTGAACATATGGAGCTAGGGTTTTCATGTGTGGTGTCGTGGGGTCCACCGTACTTTGCGGTTCGTTAGTCCTAATTTTTATTAGCAGTTATTTGACATTTACCGGAACTTATTAAAATTTGCCGGTATGGGGAAAAAATCCGTATATAAGGAATGTAGACTTGTTCGTGTATACTTAGCCAAAAAAGCTTAAAAGAAAATTTCAAAATATTCTTTGCGCTTGTTTGTGATTTTTATGAAGTAAAAAGGAACTGTTTTACTTTGCCCCAAAACTTAAAATATAATTCAAATTTAAACAGATCATGAAAAAAATATATATTAGTCAAGATTTATGTTTTGTGAAATTCTCTGACGTTTTACTCTAGAAAAAAGCAAGGTGCGTCTGATACAAGATTCTGGTTAAGCGAATAAAAATCCATCCAGACATGTCCATTGTCCATATATGAATTTTTCCCATTGAGATTAGAAGATTGTGAAAGTTTTAGAAATTTCAAAGTTCTCTCTGTGGTCTGCGGACCCACAAGATTGATGAAAAAGCAGACAAAAATCATCCGCTAATCTTCATTTATACGAATTGGTTCCAAGGTCATCAATCTGCTCATTGTTGTCAACTAAACACCAACCTTCTTTGGCACATTTAGATAAAAAAAAAAAAAAAAGCGGATGACGTATGCCAATCCACCTTCAACTCCTCTGTTTCAGACTATCTTCCATGGCTCTGCAATGCTGATTTTTACTGCCACAAGTCATAAACAAAAACTTTTCTGTTAGGGAATATTTTTGTTTATATTGAATTGAATCTTGTTATCTTAACTTTTTTTCGTAATAACCCAACGTTTTCTAAAAACTAAGAAGATTAAAGTAATCGGTAATTATTAAGTACTTACGATTAGTGGATATAACCGAATAAACAACATTTACATTTTGTAAAAGCAGAGTAGAAGGGACGGAATTGGCGGATGTAGCTGGGCTACACCCCGTGTTAGTGGGGTAAATCCGCCCCAAATGACGCAAGGCCCTGTGGAGCATGGTTTTTTCTCTTTCACATAGAGGGCATGAAGGGGCGACCAGCTCAATTACACCTTGGACATTATCATATTCCTAATTAGTTTAACCATTTGGCAAAGCATGTTTCCCCTTCAATTGAATGAGACTGATTAAATAATTGGCCAAACAAAAGATCGATTGATATGCAGCTTGTTAATGAGCAAAGTAATCACTAATCAATCAGTACAAGGGTACACGAGAAAACGTATTCTCATATCATATCAAATCAAATCATTAATAAATAACATGAACAACCAATACAATCCACAGTACATGCAAATATTCCCCAACAGCGAAAGGGACACTGCGACAAGTTGAAAATACAACGAGATGTAACTACGCAAGTTTCTAATTCTCTTAAGGGCTGGTTGCCGGAGGTGGAGTGAGAAAAGGGATGGAAGGAATTTTAGGAAGAGAAGTAGGAATGCTCGGCAATGGTGGCAAGGTTAGCTTCGGGACAGCAGTTGGCACGGTCGGCATGGTTGGAAGTGGCGGCAGAGCGGTCGTGGGCAGCGTTGGTAGTGTGGGCTGAGGCAAGGTGGTTGGGATGGTGGGCACAGGTGGCACGGCGACCTTTGGCAATGTCGGCAAGGTCGGTAGTGGCAAAGATGTTGGATTCGGCAAAGTAGGTATGGTGGGCAGAGATGGTATTGATGGTATAGTTCTTTGTAATAGACGGCAAGCTCCGAAGCTCATGTTTATGGACGAGAAAATTAGGGCAACGACCAGTACGACGCTCGTCGAGGAAGTCATATTGATAAATGGAGAATGAATTTTATGTTGCGGTAGGCTCGAGGACTTGAAATTGATGAGCTGAGAGGCAAGAGACTGGAGTTTATAAAGCAAGAGATCGTGTAACTTACAAAACAAACCAGATGTCTAGAATTCGGATTGTCTTGATGAGTTGGCGACGGGCCTTTGGGTATAGTTAGGAAAAAACAGAAGACGATCTCTCTGTTGGTACTCCGTTGGCTCACCTCCTCTGATCAATCTCCCACCGGCGAAAGAAGAAGGTCCAAAATTGTTCTTTTATTCTTCGTTTTGATTGGTGAAGGTCAAAATTTGTCCTTCTGTCTTGCCAGATCAGCCAGATGATAACAGTGCTTCCAGGATCAAGATTATTGGAGTGTTGTCCTTTTATATATTAGCCTGATGGAAGCCTAAATGACAAATATTTAATGGTCACAGGATCACTAGAAAACATTAAATATTTTACGTGGGATGTTTCGATTGTAAAACTAAGGAAAATAGTACATACGAGATGAAATGCAAGGCATCTTGACTGTTAGAAAAGTACATAATGAATCATTTTTAAGTGACATAGAAATCAATAACTAGCTATTTGATTTGAATCTAATAGGGCTAGCCAAAGCCCTTTCAGGCCAAAAGGCAAAGGGCAATTTTGGGCAGGCAATTCCCTTCTTCAGCCTGTTTGGCTCATCTTGGCCTGCTCAATTCTTAGGCAAGATCATTAGTACATTGTAAATATAATGTTTTCTAATCACAACAAGTCTAGATAAGATGAGATTAGAAATCTTGCGAATATTCTTCGGATCGTAGAAAATCCCATCATATGTTTAGTATAATTTAGGAAAAGATTGGAAATCTTTGAAAATTCCCCGATATACTAAAGACTACAGCGATCCTTTTTCTGTTTTTTCACTCTACATTTGGATGAGGGATAGCACTTTGCGTAGCATTCATTGATGGTTAAGTTGCCCCTCCTCCATGATGATACTGCCTTCATCTTAGAATTTGCGCTACCCACTCGAGTTGGATGGAGAAAATTCTGAGCCTTGAAGAAAGTTCCTGATGCTTCATCACATTGCCTTGGAAGAATCCATAATATTTTAAAGAAAGTGGACAGGACTTCAATCGGTTGCAGTGTGGACTTCCTTTTGAGCTGCACGAATGACATTTCTGAGATGGGCCCTTCTTCACAACGCTGTCATTGCTGAAGAGCCGTCAATTTAGCTACGAAAATGAAATTCTCTTGGCTATTCCTCAACCTTGTTTTATGAAAAACAGTTCTGAGGGGCTTGATTGTGCATAGACATTTTAAAGGTAAAAAAAAAATCATGCATTAATATCTTTTTCAAGGTTGTGCTTGTCAAAAGAAAACGGAGGTGAACGTTGTTGGCCGTAGATGTTTAATGGCCTAAGTTCAGGGATAGAGACCGGATGTCTTCGTACATGCCGTACTAATAGGTCCAGAGAATCAAAGAATCTTGCACCGATGAAATCTCTTGATTTACCGATGGAAGAAATGTTTGCATAAGTATGTCCGCACATTATCTATAACCTCTCTATGTACTTGGGCTTCACAATCTTTATATGGCAGAAGACGAGAGATAAGATACCAGTTGTTGGATAAGTTTTATTTTCTACACCTCTTAGATACGGTGATGCGGATCCCCGTGGCACATGCTGCGGGCTAGTGGCTAGGAAGATGGAAATGGAACTGTTCACTGCCTGTCTATATGGACTTTCATACTTTGAACCTAAGGCTAACACTATGTTTATAACGTACTATTCTTGCTTTTCCAGTCTGGTGGGGTTAATTATATACACATTTAGAAATGCAAACTTTATTTTGGGAGGTTTGAGGACATTTCTTTTGCTACCTTGAGTGATAATGAGATAGAATGTATTTTGAGGATAGATTAAAGTGTACAGGGCGGATATTGATGGATAAATGAAAATACAAGATAGAATGTGATCACAACTAAGGCATATAGGACACGTCACCAGTCGAGGATTAAAATCGGGGTTGATGAAGTTCACCACCAACCCTTACAAGACGAACCATTAATCAATGATATACCAACTCGGGATAGAAGAAGCTCGCCATCAAGGCCTACATGAAAACCACTAACCTAGAATACACCGCTTCTCGGTTTATCACTAAGAAAGAATGTACCTTTTAATGATACAAAAACTAGGGATACGTGTTTGCTCGCATAGAGGCAAATTGTGTATTCCCAATATTCAAAATTGACTAACTTATATTTGAGAATTCGCCTCTTTATATAGAGGAACTAGTACATAGGAAATAGGCTAGACATTAAAGCTATGGGTTCTACCTAACAGTAATGACATAGGAACTAGAAAGCAATTAGAGACCTAGGAACTAGGAAAATGCATTAAAGCACTTAGAGACTTGAACTTTGACTCTTGGAACCTCCAAGACAAGTAGGACTCATAAAACTATGACTAATGACATTTGACCAAATGCAAAGTAATTAAACTTAGACTCCAAATTCATTCTCTAGCTTGGGCTACCCAATAGACACCTTGAAAGATCACCAAATGACAAAGGAAATCGTCTAGAATAGCTTTTGGTTGCTAGGTAGTTGATTAGTAATCTTAGAATTGACAACAAGCTTGTAAATCGACAACTAGGTAGTCAAGAAATGGACAACTTGTCCACCTAATTGATAATTTTTCCACATAATTGGCAACTTCAATCTTGAACCCAATTTATTAAGTTATATTTGAAATCGGGATTGCTTGTAGGAATCAGGATTAATCGATGAGATCTGAGGTGAGCATGTGAGTTGATTAATAGTGTCAGATGCTCCTGCATCAATATCCCTAGGTTGTTGATGATTTATCCTCAAATCTTGTTATGGTTGTGTTTCCAACAAACTAGATAATATATTAGTTTCATACTAAAAAAATATCTTTAAATCATTTTGAAAAGATGAAAATATGTCAAATATATTTTGACAACTAATTAACACTTGGAGAGGGAATGTTTCGGGGCTTATGAAATGAAAATGGCAAGTAATATATCCGACCACTATAATCATTCCCTCTTCATCTATAACTTTAGCATTTGCCTCAATAGATTTATGTGGGGATTCATCATCCATAATATCATAGTTGCTTGATGACATATGAATGATCATTATCTCTCCTTCTTCAATTTGTTCTACGATTGGTATGACTCCTTCTATTCGGACTCTACATGGTATGAATCTTGTTGATCCTCTTGAAATTCCGAGTCAATCTTCTCAATTTTCTGAATAGTGATAACCCGCTGGTTAGAACAACCGCTTGTACATGCCCATATCTGTAACACTTGAAGCACTTGCTATTTTCGCCTTTTGATTTTTGTTGGAGCTCTGTAATGAATTAAAGGGGCTTTTCATTTTCTTTGTACTATTTTGAAAAATTCTCAGCTTGATTGGAAGAAGTATCTTCGAAAAGATATGTACCTTTAGGCTTAATCGAAAATCTCTTGCCACCCTTTAGTCGTTTCTCTAGGGAGGTGAGGACTCTATCCGTTTATCCAAATTCAAAGAGTTGCAAACGCGTTTGCAGTCGCTGCACTTGTCTCGTAGGTCTTTTTCTTGAGCTGTAGAAGACTCCATGTTTGGTCCATGCCATTGACGACCAACCATTTCTCTTTTCTTTTTCTTTTTTTCTTTTTTCTTTTTTTTTAAATGTAAGTATAAGATGAGATGCGAGATAGGTAATTGAAGGAATCACTCAAAACAAGTTCAACTTTGAGTTTTGATTCCAATTTAATGCAGGTGTTGGATGGGTAATAAAAGGAATCACTTAAAACAAGTTCAACTTTGAGTTTTGATACCAATATGACGTGGGTGCAAATAGGGTGATTGATGTCCTGAGTGGTAATGGGATAGAATGTGTTTTGATGATAGACCAGAGTGTATGGGGATGGATATCGATAGGTGAATGCAAATGCAAGATATAATACAATCATAACCAAGGCAAATTGGATGCGCTACCAACTGAGGGTCAAGATGAAGATTGATAAAGTTCACCACTAAGACTTACAGGACCAATCACCATCCAAGGATACATGACTTCAAGATAGGAAAAACTCACCACCAAAGCCTATAGGAAAATCACTAGATGAGGAATAGAATGTGGGGGTTGAGTTGATGAATCTTATGTGTGTTATCAACAAATGGTATAGGCTAAAATTGGCCGAAAGGATTATATTGACAAATCATTAAAAATTTTATGACTAAATTGACAAATCATCAAAATATTTACCATCAATTGGCACAATTAAAAAATTTAGAACTAAATTGACAAATTGTCAAAAGATTTAAGACTAACTTGGCATAATTGAAAAATTTATGATTAAATTGGCCGCCATATAATAAGTTTAAGAATTTTTGGACAACTCTAGCAAGGAAAACTTGTTTTCTTCTCTTCATAGAACTCTGATTGGCATTTTATTCCAATCCTCCAGCACATAAGGAGCCCATGCAGTCAAAACTGAAGAAAGTAGATTTTTATACATAGATAAAAACATCATTCATGAGTTCCCATTTCTCATATTTGATCACAAGCTTGTCAGTTTTTCAAAGACATCCTAAAGAGACCCAGTTACCCACCCGGGATTATTTGGAATAAGATCCAAACGGAATCATCATCTTCAAATATGAACATTAGACATCCTAAGGCCATAACATCTTTAAGCTTCATATATTCGCAAAAAATGAATGATCTGGAAAATATTTACCTAAAAACAATCATTTGTTTCATTTGAAAGAATTAGCTAATAAAAAAATGTTTTATTATCAACAGCGATTTATATCTTAATGTTTTCACAGATGATGACATTTTGTTTATTCATTTTTTAAGTGATACAAGTGATTATTTTTAGGAAATTTTTTTCCAATTCATTCATTTTCCATAAAACAAATGGACCTTTAGCTTCGATTGTGGCCACCTTTAGCTTTGATTGTGGCCAGAAGCATGTGCATCCGTCGCCCCTTGTATCTAATGTGACAAAAGGAAAATCGTGCTTCAATTGCCCTTTTTCTGCATCAAGTATGCAAGAAATTCATATATGAGGTAAAGCCAATTTGATATCATCTTGATGACCGAAACCATGAGATTTCCGGCTGAAAGATGGGAGATGCGGCACCGTTTCCCCCGATGTCACAATCTTCCACCAGTTATGCAGGTGGAGCTACTGAGAGCAGTATCTTAAATCTAGCACCTTTCTCGGTAATGGTGGAAGCAAGAATAACTATAACTCGCTTAATGCCAATCATCTAACCATGAGAAGGCCCTGGTTTCTCACTGATAATTATTTTCCTGCTCAGAGAAGGACAACATCAGTACCGAAGAAAAAAATGCATATTGGAAAGCCAGAGTAATGAAGCGTGTATTCTCGAAAATTTGATATACAAGTGAGAACTCAGGGATCCAGCTATGGTCCCTTAAGGAATCAATGACCATCACAATTGATGTAATCCATGTTTATTAAAAAATAAAAATAAAAAGCCTTTGGCTGTGATGGTTGCACAGAAGATAGGCTAGAGACATATTCTCTATCAATGTATAAAGATATCGCTAGTCATAGCCAGAAGGAGCTTACCCTGCGAACCTGCTCCCAAAGAAGCCTGTGGAAGAATTGGTGAATAGATCGAGTTATCTAATGACATTAGACCACACTGAGCTGTCTCCATTTCCTCAGAGTTAGCCATATCTCTGATTGAATGGGAAAGCCCATGTCATTCCCCTGTAAGTTTTTAGAGATTCGGTTAAAGGACACTATGGAAGAGGGAAGAAAGGAAAAGGCCCATTTTTCACAGCAAAGCTTCACAATGCTTCATCAGCAACGGAAAAGTACCCAAGCTGGACGAGAAAAGTCCTTGCCTTTTAGTTTCTTTTCAGATGACAGTTTAGCTTCCCCATTTATAAATGAGTCAATGCTCCAGCTCTCACACTGCAGAGTCATAAAATAAGGGTAGTGATGAAAGGGGGTTCATTAAAAGGATGTGAAGGTAAGTCTGTTCAAAGCAATAGATGTCCCTCAAAATGAAATGACTTGTACTATCTTAAAAATACAGCTCAAGTCTAAGGAACCTTCATTGCTTTCTCTAATGTGCCTAAAGTTTCATATATCATCCCCATTTGTGGATGCGCTGGGGACCCCACAAGAAATTCATGCACAATACCATCTATTTGGATCCAGCTATGCCCTGGCTGCTTCTTGACCCCCCTTTCCCTCATGACCCACCTCAGAACCGAGACATCATCCCATTGCCTGTCAGCTGCAAATGCATTTGCCAACATCACATAACCAGCAGAGTTTTCAGGGTCGACCTGCACAAGCTTTTTCGATACATGCTGAGCTAGTTCTCCCCTAGCATGGAGCAGGCAACCCCCAAGCAAAGCTCCCCACACGAAGTTATTAGGTTCAAAAGGCATAGAGGCAACAACTTCTAAGGCTTCTTCAATATGACCCACACGTGAAAGGAGATCAATATAACAGGCATAGTGTTCCAAACTGGGAGAGACTGAAATTCTCATCTGCATCTCTGAAAAGATCCTCTGTCCCTCCTCCAACAAACCTGAGTGGCTGCATGCACATAAAGCTGCAAGAAATGTGCTAGAATCAGGATGCAGACCTAAATCTTGGATGCTGGAAAATAGCCGCAATGCCTCTTCTCCATCACCATTCATTGCAAGGCCCATGATCATAGCATTGAACAAGATAATATCTTTGTGTATCATCTGATAAAAAACTTCTTTAGCCCCCTCCAGCCTCCCGCACTTACAATACATGTCTATCAGTGCAGTTGCCAGAACTTTGTTTGATTGAAGAATGCCTTTGCTGCCTTCTGACCGCAAATAATTGTGGACCCATTTGCCAAGATCCAAATCCCCAACCTGAGAACTAGCAGAAAGGACACTAACCATCGTAACTTCATTAGGCTTTCGGTTGCTATCCTCCATCATTTGGTGGAAAATATCCAGGGCCTCCATAGGGCAACCATTTTGCACAAATGCAGTTATCATGAGATTCCAAGGAAGCAATCTTCCAACTCCACGATTAGTTATTTCACTGAATCTTTCCCTACACTTATCTATTCTCGCCAATTTTCCATACAAATGTATAAGAACAATATTGATTGAATCACGTTTAATATCATCAAGATTCACATCTTCAACAAATTTCGACAGAATATTAACCCATCTTTCTAAATGGGCGACCTGAATAGTAGAACAAGCCGATAAGACGCTCACGAGGATTTCATCTTCAAGCCTCAAATTCTCCTGGACAATGTCAACAAAAAGCCGCAACGCGTCTTCAGCCCGACCCGACTGAGCATAACCTGAAATCAAAGAACTCCAAGAGACCGAATTCCTCTGGGGACTTTCATCAAACAGCTTACGGGCGGAGACGACATCCTTAACGGACTTGGCATAGACAGAGAGAAGGCCGCTACACACGACAGGATCCTCACAAAAACCAGCTTTGAGCACGTGGGTATGAATCTGACCCACTTGACCGACGCTCGCGCATCGAAAGCACGCCTTGAGGAGGAACGAGAAGGTGAAGCCATTAGGCGAGAGCCGGCGCCGCTTTAAGGCTCTGAACAGGGACCAAGCCTCTGGGAACAGGCCCTCCTCGGCGAAGACCCTTATGATGGCGTTGAAGGGGAAGACGTTGGGGCTCTTCAGTTGTTCGAAAACTCTGAACGCGACGCGAGATGGGTATTGGCCGATGAGGCGGGTCGCCACCAGATTGTCCTGCTGGGCGTTGAGCTTGAAGACCCGGGCGTGGATTTGAAGGAGATGAGGGCGGGGAACGCGGCCTTGCAAGAGAGTGGAAAGATCGGAAGCACGCACGAGTCGAGTTTCTGCTGCTGCTGCAGAGTGAAGTGAGCGGCAGCTTTTAGGTACGAGGTTGGCTGGAGACTTCGGAATCCCAGAAAACATGTCGGAGACTAGCTAAAGTTCGCATCTTTGAGTCGGAACTAGAAATGGGTTACGGGATTGGGTGTCTGCATGAGAGGACATCTAATTAAGGGTCAGCGCAAGATAAAATCTGGAACCTAAAATTAGACCGATGAAAATCTGTAAGCTTAAGGTTTAAGGTAAGGCCTGTAAGGGAGGTTTGAGATTTCAAAAAGAAAACCTGTTTCAACGGGTGAATTCTAAGTTTTTTATTGGAAGAACTTAGAACTTGAAACCTAGACTGAGCAAGTTCTAACGTTTTTTTTTTTTTTTTTAATTTGTATCTTCATGCAATCTTACCATATTTTGTACTATTTGATAATGATTGTATAAATTAGAAACACTAATTTGAGTTTTCATTTTATGACTGAGATTTTTAGTTTATCAATATTCATACTTTACGTGTCTTTATGATCAATGAATTAGAACAAGAGGTAGTAATCATTAAAGATTCAATTAATAATATAGGTTGAATGTGAGTAGATTCTGGAATTTGTGATAGGATAGGCTCTAAGTTTTATGATATATAAAATAGGTTCTAAATTTCAAAAAATGATGAACATGTTCCAATAAATAGATTCCAGGTACAAGGAATCCACATCCAATGCCTATCCCTTAAAAAGCGGTAATTCAACAAATCTAAAGTTACAACCTAAAAAAAAAAACAGACAGATAGAAAGTAACAAGAGTCAAATATTTGGATTGATAATCTTCAAAAGTAAGCCCAAGCACCATATGTTCGAGAATCAAGAAGGGACTTGATACCGTAATAATCACCCTACTTACTAGGAAGCAAGTTATTTACTTATTTATTCACCAAAATTAAATCCGAAATACTTCATTAAGACAAATATTCGAACGAAGCTTGACTTCATGGACACAATGCCTTGTGGCAGTTCAAACTTCAAACAGCAATAAGCAGGCTTGACCTTTGGTTATGCCGGTGGAACATTGACATGAGGTGAACTAACTAAAGAACCAATCAAGACATCATCTTTCTATTCTTTCCCAACGGAAGCAAAAGGGAAGTCACCAACCTATCTTCATGGCCCTAATTCTACCCAACATTTCTTGCTATATAAACTCCAATCCCCCTTCCTCTCAGCTCACCAATTTCAAGTCCTTGAGCCTATCACAACATAGATTCTATTGTCCACTTACCAGTATGGCTTCTCCCTCAAAGAGCTTTGTACTCTTCATCGCCCTAATTTTCTCTAGCATGAACATGAGCTTCGGAGCTCGTCATTTGCTGCAAGCAACCATGCCATCCATACCAACTCTTCCCACCATGCCAACTTTACCGAAACCGGGGTTGCTACCTCCATTGCCTGCCATGCCGACATTGCCTAAGGTCACCATGCCACCCATGCCGACATTGCCTAAGGTCGCCATGCCACCCATGCCCGCCATCCCGACGACCCTGCCCCAACCCACATTATCGACGCTTCCCACCACCCAGCCAACGTTGCCCAAGACTACTTTGCCGCCGCTTCCAAGCCTGCCAACTGTGCCGACCAGCTTGCCACCAATGCCAAGCATCCCTACTTCCCTCCCTAAGATCCCCTCTATTCCTTTCTTCACCCCACCTCCAACCACAAGCCCCTGAAAGATTTTAGTACCATTGATCCATGGGGTGCCTCAGGATGTTTTTTATTAGAATTTATTACCATGTTTGTTGATTACAAGATGTCGCCTGGGATTCTTATTATTTATGTTGTGTTGCCACATATCTTCTTACCTCCATTATATGGGAAAAGTACATTATCAATGCCATAAGTTGTGTACGGTGTTCATTTTTGTGTCAAAAGTTTTTGTTGGATCACTTAAGTGCCAAAAAGTTTGAAAAACGCTCACTTTGGTGCCAACTCCGATCTAATTGGCCAGAAATCCGACATAACACTTTTTTTATTAATTTTTAAAGCTGATGTGGCTCGTCGGAGAATACAAGTAGCATCCTAACACCAAAACAATGCCGTTTGGTGTCTCCCTCAATTCAAAACCCTAAATCTCCTGCTAGTTGTCGTCTCGACGGCCCCCGCACTCGGCGGTTGCGGCTCCGACCCCGACCCCGACCCCGACCCTGATGATGGCCACTCAGCAGCCGTGGCTCCGACCCCGATCCCAACCCCAACCCCGACAACGGCCACTTGGTGGCCAAGTCGAGGCTATGATCTAGTCGGTGCTCGGGGAGGCCGTTGACGAGTGCGCCGCCATTGATGTTGTTACGATGGGGCGAGCGATCGAACAAAATATAGATGGAAGAAGAAAAATAAATCAGACACTGAATTTACGTGGTTCAATCGTAAAGACCTACGTCCACGAGGAGAGCAGCAGCGAATTTCACTATAGATCAAGCGATACAAGGAGATTACACACTCAAGTTACTCAAACACTCTTTCGGTGTTTCCCAAACTCCAATTACACCCAATAACTCACGCAGTGTTTAGCCCTGAAATTTCTCTAAAATAATCTCTCAATCTCACGGAGAAATTACACGCAAATCTTACCTCAAGATTTAATCGACTACAAACACTAAACTTCTTGGATGTAATTGCACGAACGAAAAACAACAAGCTCACTTTCAAGCACTCGATATTTGGTGCTTCAAGTTTGCTTGCATCAACAATAGCGGAACAAGCACTCTCGCGGCGCTTCAAGATGTGGCTTCGCTGATCGTTGAACGTGCGGCTACGTACGTGGAGTTCGGCGGCAATTTTTCAGAAACAGCAAAAGAAGACCTGCAAAGTTACGCTTTTATACGTGGGTGTGCCCAAGGTCAAAGTTTGACCTTGGGTCCCACCAACTTTGATTCTTCACGTGCAGGGCTTCAGCAGCTTCTTTATTTCCATTAAACTTGCAGCGGCGTCTATCAAAAAGACCTCGGCAACCTCACTCCAAAAGGGAAAGTTCCTCTTTTAATTATTTCCTCTTTTTCCTTCGCGAGTCTACCGAATTTCGCGTTTTAGCAAACGCTCAAACTCGAGTCATATTTAACAGATGTCACCCTCTCCATCTCCGATCTCCACGTCAAGTGCGTGGCCTGCATCTTCCAGTACTTAGGCTCCGGTGATTGGGCCTGGTGCTCCCTCGTGTGCCGTCGAGGGCGTCTGAACAGCGCTGAGCAATGGTGGCTAAGTGAGTGACGGCGGAGGTTGAGCGACGACGGTCGGAAAAACTCTAATTTCAATCTCCAAATAAAATAAAATAAAAATCTCCAAATGAGTTAAACGGCATCATTTTTGTGAGGCCATCCATGTAGGATGGCAAAACGACGTGGTTTATAGGCCTTGTTGATTTTTTTTTTTTTTTAAAGCCACATAATCATTTTGGCCGGAATCATTTTGTCGGTGGTACCAAAGTGATCGTTTTTCCTCCGATTTGGCACTTAAGTGATCCGACGGAAACTTTTGACACCAAAGGAAATATGACCCCATCTTAACCGCATATGATATGATTCCAAAGTCATGGATGGCCCATCAGAAATGGCAACGTCTCTTGACCGTAAGTCATCTTGCCATCTGCATCCTTCCAAGGCAACGGCCATCAGTGCCTAGATCTGATTACCCACGCTTTGGAATATATGGAGTGAGCCCGAACAGTCGAATATATGCTCCTGGTGCGGGTATCACGCTCATAACCCGAAGAAAGACAATAATAGAGATACCCAAAACCGAGTTGCTACTTCGAAACATATGGCGAGCTCCCGCTTAGGATTTGGTCATAGCTTAAACGATGATCAACAGACTGTCGAGTTGAATTAGAAAGAATTCAAGTTGGGCTTCTCCTCCCTCGACTTTTCCTGGAAAAAGAAGACTCTTGTAGGAATTTGCTTCCTCTATTTCCACCAAGCTAAAAGCAAAACAGAGTCTGCATTATAGGGGTCATTAACCTTCCCCGACCATTCCTGGAAAATGGGGAAACTCTGGCTGCTTTTGTTGTGAAGCAATGAGTCAATAGACACAATTGCAGGATCATTACCGAGAAATGTCCTGTACCCTTGGCGCTTAAAAAAACTCCCCTCTCTTATGTTCGAAGGAGCTGGTGAAAAAACAATTTCGGGCGTCACTTTCGTCTCCCGTGGAAAGTTCTCGCGAATAATTAAAAGGAGTCATTGCTGATGTTCGAAAGGACGAGTAGTTCCGCTGCACTAAATCAGAGCATACGTCTTTCATATCAGCACTAAACCAGTAGCATTTTTTCTCCTCTCAACCAATAACGTTCTTAACCAGAAAATAGATGGGAACCAATTCCAGCACAAGAGATATCTCCGACTCTGAGATCCTGCTTAGCCGTTCGAGGTTCTCATCGGACTCGCCGGTTTTTTCAGATACGTGTGCACATACGACTCCCGGACCAATAACGTTCTTAAACCTGCAAGTAGATGGGAACCAATTCCAGCACGAGAGACATCTCTGACTCTGAGATCCTGCTTACCTGTTTGAGGTTCTCATCGGACTCGTCGTTTTTTTCGTATACGCGTACACATATGACTCCCGGATTTAGTATCTAATTCTCACTGGTTTGGAAAATGTAAAGATACGACCTATTATAACCAGCGGGGTTCCCTAGTGGCTAGATTTGAGGGAGACAAATGCCCCGACAACCAGCAGTTAAAATGTTTTGAGATAATAGTAGGATATAGAAATCCCCCCAGGTGATAGGAAGAAGATTTTTTCACACTAAACTCATGTCATGCCCTCGTGACGGCGCTGCTATCTCTATTTGGGCTTCTCCTTCTTCTCTCTCTCTCTCTTCAGTGTTGTTTTTTTTTTTTTTAAATTAAGACAGTGAATAAAAACGCGCAATGATTAGTCTTATACGAATATGAGTGCTTACATACATACATTCGCTCTTCTTTTAACCTTCCTTTTCTTCTAACTTAAATTCCATTAATTTACGCAGGGGTCGTCCCGTGCTCCTATGTAGCACCGACACGGACACGCGACATGCGACACGACACGACACGACACGCCGACACGTCATTTCTTAAAAATAGAGAATTTCAACACGTTCCGTCACGTTATATTTTAAATATATTTTTATATATAAATACATAAATAAATAATAAAAAATAGCCTAGAATTAACTTACACGAAAAATAGTAAATAATATCATTCATTATTTTAATTTGTTACAATAATACACAAAACTTAGAGGAAAAAACATTGTTTAAAGAAAGATACTGAAATGATATTTTTAAATTTATTTATTTATCATATATAGCATTTTTTATTACTTCTTTCATAGTAAAAGACTTTTAAAAAAAAAAAACAATTCTAAAAAAACAAAACTGAAAAAAAAAAAAAAATTGACCCCACAAGTGTAGATTTATAGCAATTTTATTACTTCTTTTATTACTTCTTTTGTGTATATTTATATTTTGACATCTCAAGTATTAGAAAATTTTAAAATTGATCCCGTGCGTGTCGGAATCGCGTGTCGGAATTCTAGACTCGTGTGTCGGAGCGTGTCGGAGAGAGTTAACCATGTGTCAGATTTTTCGACACTCGTTGACCGCGTGTCGGAGCATGTCGGGACGTGTCGAAGCATGTCAGTGTCGGAGTGTCGGACACGATATGAAGACTTCTAGAGAGTATCCATGCTACATAGCCGTGCTCTGCCCTATAAATACCAGCCCCAACCAACACATTCAATTACCTCAAAACCTCATTCCAAAAGCATGACCATGAGTTCAGAGTTCAAAAGCCTCTGGCTCTTCGCCATCGCCTCCCATGATAACATTGCCTGGTCCCTCCTCTTGCTGGGTTTAACTTGGCTTGCCATCACCCTCCTCCACTGGTCTTACCCTGGTGGCCCTGCCTGGGGCAAATATTTCTGGCGCAAGGCACTCTTCCTCTCGCCATCTTCCTCTTCTCTTTCTCCATCCCGCACGATCCCTGGTCCCAGGGGATTGCCTCTTTTCGGAAGCATGAGCCTCATGCTCCACTTGGCTCATCACCGGGTTGCTGCTGCTGCTGAAGCCTTCGGGGCTAAGCGCCTGATGGCCTTCAGCCTGGGCGATAGTCGGGTCATCGTGACATGTAACCCTGAAGTCGCCAGAGAAATCCTCAACAGCTCCGTGTTTGCTGATCGCCCTGTGAAAGAGTCTGCTTACAGGCTCATGTTCAACAGGGCAATTGGCTTCTCTCCCCACGACGTCTACTGGCGAACCCTCCGGAGAATTGCCACTACTCACCTTTTTTGCCCGAACAAAATCAAGGCTTTCGAGTCTCAGCGGTGCACTGTCGCTTCTCAGATGTCCGCGGCTCTGTTCACTTCCCGCGAGCAACCCTTCACAGTTCGCCAAGTGCTGAAGCGAGCCTCACTGAACCAAATGATGAGCTGTGTGTTCGGACAATCCTACGACTTGTCCTGCACGAGCCCTGAAGTGGAAGAGCTGACGGGGCTGGTGGACGAAGGGTACGAGTTATTAGGCACGCTGAATTGGTCCGATCATCTCCCCTGGATGGCAGAGCTGGACCCTCAGAAGATCAAATTCAGGTGCTCTAGGCTGGTGCCCAAAGTCAACCGCTTTGTTAGCCGAATCATCGCAGAGCATCGAGCTCAACCGGCCGCCAACCACCAGGACTTTGTGGACGTTCTGCTCTCGCTTCAGGGTTCTGATAAACTGTTCCCAGGAACAGAAATTTCTGTTTTTTTGTTCGCAGGAACAAAAAGGCAACAGCGTTTGTGTGCGTTTGTGTTCCTTTTTTTATTCTTTTGTTCCTGAACAAAAAAAAACGAAACAAAAAACAAAAAAAAACTTGTTTCTTGTTTCGAAACAAAACAAGAAACAAACACTCTTTTTTTATTTTTTTTCTTTTTTTCTTCTTTTTCTTTCTCTTTTCTTTGGCCGGTCGCCGGCCTTGGCCATGGCCGGCGACCGGCCGACGAGGGCCGACGGCCTCGCCTAGCCACGGCGAAGCTCGCCGGCCCCGGCGAGGCCAAGCTGGCGTGGCCGGGCGAGGCGAGCTCGCCCGGCCGGCCGGCGAGGCTCGGCCTCGCCGGGCCACCGCCGAGCAACGCCGCCGACGGTGGTCGGCGAGGCCGAGCCTCGCCGCCGCTCGGGCGAGCTCGGCCTCGCCGGATCTGGCGAGCTCGAGCTCGCCCGGCCCGCGCGTGGTCGCGAGCTCGATCTCGCCGGATCCGGCGAGGCCGAGCTCGCCCGGCGCGAGGCTCGGCCTCGCCGGCCACCGCCCGGGCGACGGCCGACCCGCGGTGGCGGTGGTCGAGGCCGAGCCTCGCGGCCCGCCGGGCGAGCTCGGCCTCGCCGGATGGCGAGCTCGAGCTCGCCCGGCCCCCGTGCGTCGCGCGAGCTCGATCTCGCCCAGATCCGCGAGGCCGAGCTCGCCAATGGCCGGCGAGGCTCGGCCTCGCCGGCCACCGCCAGTCGGCGTCGCCGCCGCGGTGGCGGGCGAGGCCGAGCCTCGCCCGCCCACGGCCAGGCTTGGCCTCGCCGGGCCTGCGAGCCTCGCGTGAGCCGGGCGAGGCCGCCGGGTCTCGTCGGCCGGCCGCCGGCCATGGCCGAGGCCGGCGACCGCCAAAGAAGAAAAAAGAAAAAAATGAAAAATAAATAAGAAAAATAAGAAAATAAAATAAAAATATTAAAAAATTAAAAGAAATAAAAAATTATGCAAATTTTACCAAACGTGTTTCTATTCTTTTTATATTTCTCGAACAAATTTACCAAACGCGTTTTTTTGTTCAAAAATTGTTCTGCGAACGAAACATTTTTTTCTATTTCGTTCCTAAACAATTTTTAAACGAAACGTTCTCCAAACGCACCCTAAACTGCCCGACTCTGATATCATCGCCGTTCTGTGGGTAAGCACCGAGTTTTTAACAACTTTCTTTGCAGAGTATACTTAGAACTTTCAGAGTTTTCAATCATGGGCACTTGTCTACAATTGACGTTTTTCATGAGGAGGTTGGTACGAAAATTTGGGAGTAACATATGAATGGAAAAAAATCGCAGGAGATGATATTTCGAGGGACGGACACGGTGGCGGTGCTGATGGAGTGGATCCTAGCGAGGATGGTGGTCCATCCGGAAGTTCAAGGGAGGGTCCAGGAGGAGCTGGACCGGGTGGTGGGAAGGTCAAGGGAGGTCAACGAATCGGACATAGGGGACCTGCCTTATCTCCAGGCCGTAGTGAAGGAAGTGCTGAGGCTCCACCCGCCGGGCCCACTGCTGTCCTGGGCAAGATTGGCCATCACTGACACGACCGTGGACGGTCATCACGTGCCAGCACGAACCACGGCTATGGTCAACATGTGGGCCATCTGCAGGGACCCCAGTGTCTGGCCCGACCCACTCCGGTTCAGGCCCGACAGGTTCCTGGGCAAAGAAGGGGCGGAGTTCTCGGTGCTCGGCTCGGACCTCCGGCTGGCACCGTTCGGGTCGGGGAGGAGGGCCTGCCCCGGGAAGATGCTGGGGCTGAGGACTGTCACGTATTGGGTGGCAGCGATGCTGGAGGAGTATGATTGGAGGGCGGCAGTGAATGAGGACAAGGTTGACTTGTCGGAGTATCTCAAGCTTTCTTGCGAGATGGCCAACCCTCTCGCCGTCAGACTCCGGCCCAGGCGCGTGCCTTCGCAGACGTCAGCTGAGATGGAAACCCAATCATCTTAAAAAGATTATAAACTAAAAGAAAAGGCCATTATCTGTCAAATAAAGCTTTTCTTTTCAAAGGGGAAAGATAAAGTCAACGGCCAGGACAAGAGTAGGGCTTAGATTATGGACCGTGGGTCTGGCTTTAAAGCCCCTCTCGTTTTCAGCTTTTCTTGGGGGTCTTTGTCTTGGAGTTGCAAGGGATTTTCTTCTTTTCTATTTGATAGCTCGACCTTGTTGGAGATGTATATTATCGTGTTGGTTTCCAACGTTTTAGCCGGTGTACATACTGCTCAAACTAATACAAGCTTCTTTGCGTGTGATCACTTACCTAGTTCGAAGGACTCAATTCGATCCACTAAGCCATATATACTTTAATAAGATAAATTGACACCCCATATCATTGATTCAAGACATAATGAATGTGTGATTGAATTTGAGTTCTTGAGCGAGTGCAAACCACCAATACACAACTTATGACACGTATACTTCTCCCCTATTATATGTATTATGTATTGATCACTCATTATTGTGATAGCGCTTTATTTATGTCCTTGCCGTTGCCGTCCCGGCTCATTAAGACGTCCAATGTATTCAATCATTCTCATTCAATTGAAAACACACATTACTTATTACTATAAATTACACATATATCTCTTCAAGCGACAAGTTCACTTGAGGGTATTTATCAAGAGAAAACATCGATATAGAAAAAATATGACTAGCATTTATCATTACATGTTAATAATCACCGTCTCACAATGAGAACAATGTGGTTTTGAGAGTTTGAGAGAGAGATTTTCGGCTTGAATCATGAAAGATAAACAAAGGAGTATCTCTACAGTAAAAAAAAACCAGTCAGCTGTAGCTCTGTTCCTACATTGGCCTGTTTATTACCGAATCCTATTTTCCGATGTGGCAAAGGAACCACAGTTCTTTTTTTTTTTTTTTTTTTTTTTTTTTTGTATATCAAATAAGTATGGTCAATCTTAAAAGATCGAGTTATGTTAAGGTTTGATACTAAATTGAATTTCATCAGGTTGGTGATTTCGTAGTTTCGACCAAGGCACCTCATTCGGGATTTCATAGTTTTTAATGCACTTATATTTATTTTAATTCACATAGGGATAAAGTAGATTAATAAACTGAGTAGATTTGTTATACCTAGAGATGGGATAGTAAATGGATTAGAAAATTCTGCTATCATATGTTTGATATCATTCTTGTACCACAATCATTTGAAATTCATATCCAATGGTTATGGTGAAATCGGATGCTCTAACATATTTATCTAATTGATTTATTGCATTTAGTCTCCAAAATTTGTTTTTAATTTATTCTAAATTATATTTTGATCTGTTAGATAAATTTTAGAATTAATATATTTAGTATTTAATTGGAAGAATTACCAAAAAAGTCATAAACCTATTATAATTATGCTAATTCAGTTATAAACTTCTTTTTTTTTTGCCAATTTAGTTCTAAACATTTTATAATTGTGTCAATTTAGTCCATCCAGCCAAAATTGGCTAGCTAGCACTAATGTGGACACGGCCATCTAGCGAATGCTGACGTGGCATTTTTAAAATATTTTTTTTTTATTTTTCAAATTTTGTAATATTTTTTTGAATTTTTGAAATTTCTTTTTTTTTTCATCTTCTTCTTTCCCTGGTCAGTCGTTGCCGATTGGAGGCGAGGGCCAGTAAGGATTGGCGAGGCTCGCCTTTGCCGGTCAAGGGCGAGGCCCTGCCGAATCTAGCGAGGCCCTGCCGAATTTGGCCGAGCCTCGCCAGATTTAGTAGGGCCTCGCCCAACTAAGGACTCAATGGTCCAGGTCATGCGGGGATCGTTCGACGCCTGCAATGTCACGGATCCGATCCTATTCATGGACTGACGGCAACTCCCTCTTCAACGTCACCTCCCCGACGTGTTCTACTTCACTAGTGGGTCCTCGAGCCACTGCGAGAAGAAGTAGAAGCTCTAGATCTCCATGCTCAATGCGAACGGCTCCGTCGATGCCCCATTGTTTGTTGGATGGCCAGCGTTTGCCGGACAGCCAGCGTTCACGTCAGTGTCGACCAGCCAATTTTGGTCGAATGGACTAAATTGACATAATTATAAAAGGTTTATAACTAAATTGGCAAAAAAAAAAGTTTATGACTGTATTGGCACAATTGCAATACATTTATGACTTTTTTTGTAGTTCTACCGTATTTAATTAGTTTATTAATCATCGATCTCCTTGGGATGATAGTCTTTCTTATCATTATATTACTTGTTTGACATGTTCACTTGTATTTAGAATTTTACGAACAATCATTTATTGTGTTTAGTGTTTGGCCAACACCTTGAAAGGAAAAAGTAAACGAAAGAAGATATTCGACTTATGAATTTACTCTTGGACGTGTGCTTGTTCCATTTCAGGGAGTGCAAGGCCAGGACGTCCTAGCCAAGTCCGCGGGATGTCATCGTGTCCGAGAAAGATTTCACCAAGATGACACCGCAAGTGCCGTTGGTGCAGGTGGTCCGCCGGGGACGTAGGAGCAGTCGACACAGCCACCGCCGCCGGTGATGTCACACCTAGAGGAGTTGCAAGGGATGTGGCGGAAGGAGGACTTGTAGCTGCTGCAGTCGAGCCACATGAACTGGCCTGCGAGGTCGAGGACGAGGACGGCATTCATGGACGGTGGCGTAGTAACAGTTGGTGGAGTTATCTTTCTTGATGGGGAATACAAGTGCGGTGGGTTTGGCCGTTGCCGTGGCCATGGAGTTTGATCGCACACTCAATCGGTGTGGAGATTTGTATTATATTTATAATATGTACATGAGCGGGAAAAATACAATTAAAGATTTTACAAAGATAACAATCTACAAAATCAGTAAAGATTGTGAAAGATTACTCTATCAATGGAATCGACAGAATTGACACAAATCATGGAAGATTGGCTCAATCAATGGGATTGGTATAGATTGCAGGAGATTGCTGTATCATGGAAGATTTGCTTTATCAAATCATGGAAGATTGGCTCAATCAATGGGATTGGTATAGATTGCAGGAGATTGCTGTATCATGGAAGATTTGCTTTATCACACCCCTCAAGCGAAATGGTGGCGGAGTCACTTTGTGGAGCTTGTCACGTAAAATAAGAAACCGAGAGATAGATAGAGGCTTTGTCATGATATCACCGTTTGAACCTGTGTAGGAATGAAACGAACTTCCAACTGCTTCTTTTTAATTAAATCACGTTATCTTTCTTGATCGATCGCTGGTTCACCACTTTGTTTGACAACTTAGAAGCCTGATGAGCAAGGTTTTGCATCGGCCATGCACATGCGGGTTAGAAGATCGGTGGCATACTTGGATTGAGTGAGGGACAACCCATAAGAGGATCTAAGGGCTTCGATGCCAAGAAAGTATGATAAATGTCCCAAATCAGTGATTGAAAACTCAGTGCCAAGACGAGTAATTAATTCAGTGATGGAGGAGGTAGAGCTCCCAGTAATAATAATGTCGTCCACATAGATGAGAAGAAGTAGAATGTGATTAGAGCGATGCTGTATGAATAATGAAGAATCAGCAGTGGAGGCTACAAACCCAATAGAGAACAAATATGAACTTAGTCGAGAAAACCATGCTCTTGGGGCTTGTTTTAGCCCATATAGAGCTTTTCCGAAGACGACATACATGGCGGGATAATGCGGATCAACAAATCCTTGGGGTTGCTGCATGTAGACTTCTTCTTTAATGGTGCCATGAAGAAATGCATTCTTAATGTCCAATTGACGTGGGGAATACAAGTGCGGTGGGTTTGGCCGTGGCCGTGGCCATGGCTGAGGAGATGGCAGAGGCCAAGATGAAGCCGAAGAGGAAGGAGGGAATGAAAGGAGAGGATGCCATTGTCGGAGAGGTGGCTGGGAAGAGGAGTGAGAGGGATGCGAGTTTACATAAACTCCGCTTGGATGCCTTATGGACTTGAGTGGATTTAATTAAGACATGTTAAGGTCTCTCCTTGCTAATGCAACGAGGGCCGTTGCGCAGAACACTAGGGGGCCATTCGCATTACAAAAGCTGCGTAAAAGAGGCGCAAATTCTCTCACTCCAATTCAAAAATAGTATTGAACACGTGGTCCGCCAATCAAATTAATGCAACTTGTTATTAGACAAAGCATTTTTCAGGCATAAGTAGTCTACATGAGGTTTTGAATCCACGTCAATTCACTATTTTCCAAAGTATTGGCAGTTCGTTCGATCGGGTCATGAAGAAACTATTCTCGCGTAGAATTTGATTGGTCAAAAAGGGAAAAAGGGTTGACAACCAATAAAAGGGAAACAAAAGGAGAAAAGTGGACGTCCTGGCTCATAGGGGGTGTTTGGTTGGGTATTCCCAAGGGCTTTGGCCCTCAAAGCCCTTTGGGAGAAATTTTGGGTGTTTGGCAAGGGCTTTTAAATGCCCATTTGCAAAATGCGGGCATTCCACATGCTCAAAGCCTAATGCTGGGGTAGGGCAGCTTCGAGCATTCAGCATTCTCCCAATGCAAGCTCATTATTCACACGTCGTTCACTTTCTTCCCATGACTTCTTCGAGTTCTCTGTTGCCGCCTTCGTTGTCAACGCCGTCTCTGCCTCCGCCTCCACCTCCATCATCGATGCCACCTCCGCCTCTGTCGTTGACGCTTTCCTCTTTTGCAAGATCGACTCCTTCGGCTTGCGAGAACCAGGCCTCAAGCTGCTAGATCTGGCCATTGGAGGCTAGATCTGGCCATCTGGAGAACAAATATGAACTTAGAAGCCGGGGAGCCATTGATGAAATGTCAAATCTAGTAGTCCGGACTTTCGACGACATACATGGCCGGATAATGCGGATCAACAAATCCTTGGGGTTGCTGCATGTAGACTTCTTCTTTAGGCCGATCGATAAAGGTTTCATCATAGTCTAAGCCAGCTGTTGAGTAAAGCCCTTGCAACGAGCCGTGCCTTGTATCGGTGGTCCTATTGCAAGACCTGGCCGTCCGATGGCGAGATCCATGAAGACCAAACTTCTTATACTCACCACCTCCATCGCCAATTGAAATATCTTTCCACTTGAGATTTAAATTGCACAAAAGTAGGCCGTGCATCGATTTCATAGTTCGATGGCCAAATCTAAGCCTTCACCCCTCTTCGACCAACCCGACGGCCTTCCCACCCCGCCGTTCTGGGACGCCCCTGACTTCGAGTTCTCCACCGACCCCGCTGCCGCCTCCGCCTCCACCGTCGACGCCTTCCTCTTCTGCGGTAGATCCATCCCCCTCCGACTCCTTCGGCTCGCATGAATCAAGCCGTCTATAATGAGGCCGATCACATTATTATCAGATCCGGCCTTTGCAAATAGAGGAAGAAATTGTGCTCGAGACGACGCGCGTGCGTGGTTGGGAGGGAGATAACAAGGATGAAGAGTTAGCGGCGGTGACTGGGAGGCTCGATTTGGCCACCGGACATGCTAGATCAATTAAAGATTTTACAAAGTCCGCACCAATGGAATCGGCCGTTGGATTTGATTTTCAAATTAAAAATAAAAAAATAAAAACAAAAGCTCATTTGTAATAAGTTTTGCCAAAAACGGTATTTTTACTTAAGTCACTTTCCAATGTGTAATTTGCCAAACATCAAAGCATTTTTCAGACATTCTTGAAAACCCCTTTATCCTAAAGTATTGGCAGTTCGATCGATCGGGTCGTGAAGAAACTATTCTCGCGTAGAATTTGATTGGTCAAAAAGTGAAAAAGGATTGACAACCAATAAAAGGGAAAAATAAAGTCAACAAAAGGAGAAAAGTGAACGTCCCGGCTCATATTATAACACTGAGAGCGCACCGAAATAGAAAGAGAAAGAAAGAAAAAAGGAAAAGACAAAAAAGGTTTTTGCGCATAAATGGGGCGGAGACCTTACCAAGCTAGATTAGCATTGTCTCACAATGCCCAATAAAAATTCAAGCCATCCATTCATCTAGTCGGAGTAATTTTTTAAGTTAGAGTACAAATTCAAATTATGTGAAATTTGAATGGTAAAATTTGATTTTGGAGTTGATAAGTTGTGGAATCTCATGGAAACCATAGATTAAAGCATTGTAGAGTCATGGGGTTTGATAGGAGTCGATTTGAAATAACATGTTTGTTTTTTGACCAAAGAAATAAACGTTTGATTGAAGCAAAATTCTAAAATTTTGCCCACAAGCTTTGTCTTGCAGAGAGCTTTGAATATTTGTTTTGGGCGAGTGATTTTTTGACACGCGGGAGCCATTTTGTTAGTGATTGAATTTAATTTACCTGATTCATAATGAGGTAATGTTTTATTTGATTTTGATGTTAATCTTAATTTAATTAATCGGATTATGAGATCGTCGGCTTGTATGGCCCCCTTGTTTGAGTGGAATCTGCATCTTGTATTTCCGATGGCTTCCTAACATCGCCAAAACAATCTCGCAGACAAGGCCAACAGCGACCAAGAACTGAATCCCCCACACGGCCCACAGCCTTTTTATCAGCGGCCAGGAAATCCAAGTGATCGAACTCATGGTGGCTTCGTTCAAATGTGCTCACTAGACATCAATGCAAACGCGGAGCGAGGAAAATTCTCACGTTGCTTCTGAAGAATATTTACTAAGAGCTTGCAGGAAAGGTCACTACTTCAATCTAGAGAGATCTCTTAAGTAATCCTTGAAAATCGGCTAAATTTGACCCTCACACCTTCATTATTACTGTCAACATCAATATGAGTCTCCTCTGGAGCTTATGGGGTTGTTTCTCTAGCAACAATTCAAAGAATGTCAGTTGTGCAGGGCAAGATTACATGCAGAGCACAGCACAAGAAAAGATGGTCATCAGGTCACGGTTGGCGATCAAGAATTGAACACGAATGTGAAGATCGTGAAGAGCAAGCCCAGCGGATCTTCACTTTCTTCTTCGAGACAGTGATTGTACGATTGATTTTGCGAGAACTCATCTCTCAAATTCTTACTTATTTGGTCCGTGTAAAGCCCTATTTACACAGGTTGTCATGGATACGAGTGAAGTGAGCGGCAGCTTTAAGGTACGAGGTTGGCTGGAGACTTCGGAATCCCAGAAAACATGTCGGAGACTAGTTAAAGTTCGCATCTTTGAGTCGGAACTAGAAACGGGTTACGAAATTGGGTGTCTGCACGAAGGGACATCGAATTAAGGGTCAGCGCAAGATAAAATCTGGAACCTAAAATTAGACCGGTGAAAATCTGTAAGCTTTAGGTTTAAGGTAAGTTATGGGAGGTTCAAGATTTCAAAAAAGAGAATCTGTTTGTGAATTCTAAATTTTTTATTGGAAGAACTTAGAACTTAAAATCTAGACTGAGACAAGTTTTAATGTTTTTCTTAATTCATATTTTCATAATCTTACCAATATTTTGTATTGTTTGATAATGATTGTATATACTAAAAACACTAATTTAAATTTTCATTTTATGACTGAGACTTTTAATTTATCAATATTCATATTTTTCATGTGTCTTTATAATCAATGAATTAGAATAACAAGTAGTAATCTTTAAAGATTCAATTAATAATATAGGTTGAATTTGAGTAGATTCTAGAATTCGAGTAATTTAGAATTTGTGATAGGATAGGCTTCAAGTTTTATGATATATAAAGTAGGTTCCAAATTCCAAAAAATTATAAACATATTTCAATAAATAGATTTCAGGTACAAGGAATCCACATCCCATGCCTGTACCTATAAAAAGCGGTAATTCAACAAATCTAAGGTTACTGCCAGAAAGAAAGAAAGAAAGAAAGAAAGAAAAAAAACAGATAGAAAGTAACAAGAGTCAAATATTAGGATTCATAATCTTCAGAAGTAAGCCCAAGCACCATATGTTCGAGAATCAAGAAGGGAGTTGATACCGTAATCATCACCCTACTTACTAGGAAGCAAGTTATTTACTTAATTATTCACCAAAATTAAATCCGATGGTTGCCGTGTTGTTCCTTAGCGGGCTCTCTGATGCTTGTGGCGTCTGTTTGTTGTTTTTGTCAGCACCCTTCCACTCATTTTGACGGTTTGTCACTTTGAGTGTAAGCTTTTGGTGTCGGATTGTTTTTTGTATAGTCTTGGTTAAGCTCAATATATTCTTACTTTACCAAAAACAAAAAAGCAAAAAAAAAAAAAAAAAAAATCTGAAATACTTCATTAAGACAAGCATTCGAACGAAGCTTGACTTCATGAACACAGTGCCTTGTGGCAGTTCAAAGAGCAATAAGTAGGCTTGACCTTTGGTTATGCCGGTGGAACATTGACGTGAGGAGGTGAACTAACTGAAGAACCAATCAAGACATCATCTTTCTATTCTTTCCCAACGGAAGCAAAAGGGAAGTCACCAACCTATCTTCATAGCCCTAATTCTAGCCAACATTTCTTGCTATATAAACTCCAATCCCCCTTCCTCTCAGCTCACCAATTTCAAGTCCTTGAGCCTATCACAACATAGCATCTATTGCCCACTTACCGATATGGCTTTCCCTCAAAGAGCTTTGTACTGTTCATCACCCTAATTTTCTCTAGCATGAACATGAGCTTCGGAGCTCGTCATTTGCTGCAAGCAACCATGCCATCCATACCGACTCTTCCCACCATACCAACTTTACTGAAACCGGGGTCGCTACCTCCATTGCCTACCATGCCGACATTGCCTAAGGTTGCCATGCCACCAATGCCCGCCATCCCGACGACCCTGCCCCAACCCACACTACCGACGCTTCCCACCACCCAGCCAACGTTGCCCAAGACTACTTTGCCGCCGCTTCCGAGCCTGCCAACTATGCCGACCAGCTTGCCACCAATGCCAAGCATCCCTACTTCCCTCCCTAAGATCCCCTCTATTCCTTTCCTCACCCCACCTCCAGCCACAAGCCCCTGAAGATTTTAGTACCATTGATCCATGGGGTGCCTCAGGATGTCTTTTATTAGAATTTATTACCATGTTTGTTGATTACGAGATGTTGCCTGGGATTGTTATTGTTTATGTTGTGTTGCCATGTATCTTCCTTCCTCTATTATATGTATTATGTATTGATCACACATTACTTTGATAATGCTTTATTTATGTCCTTGCTGTTGCCGCCCGGCTCATTAAGACGTCCATTGTATTCAGTCATTCTCATTCAATTGAAAACACACACGGCCTATTACTATAAAATTACACATATCTCTTCAAGCGACAAATTCACTTAAGGGTATTTATTAGGAGAAAACATTGATATAGAAAAAATATGACTAGCATTTATCATTACATGTTAATAATCACCATCTCAAAATGAGAGCAATGTGGTTTTGAGAGAGAGAGAGATGGTGACTCCTGTTAGGTTCTTTCGGCTTGAATCATGAAAGACATACAAAGGAGCAAGTGCTGCTTATCTCCACAGTTAAAAAACCAGTTAGCTGTAGCTCTGTTCCTACATTGGCCTGTTTGTTACTGGATCCTACTTTCCGATGTGGCAAAGGAACGACAGTTCTTTTTTTTTTTTGGTTGTATATCAAATAAGTATGGTCTATCGAGTTATGCTAAGGTTTGATACTAAACTGAATTTCATCATGTTGGTTATTTCATAGTTCCGACCAAGGCACCTTATGTTCTACTAAAATCTCCTCAATCTTATCCCTCACGTGAATCTTAAAAGGTAATAATCACTAAACTGAATTTCATCAAGTGCCATATTCCAACCTTACCTGGTTCTACAAAAATCTCCCTCAGCATCATCCTTATCCCTCACGTCAATCTTAAAAGATCGAGTTATGTTATTTGACACTAAACTGAATTTCATTAATCTTAAACACCTTATGTTCTACGATCTCCTCAATCTTATCCCTCACATTAATCTTAAAAGATCGAGTTATGTTAAGATTTGACACTAAACTAATTTCATCAGGTTGGTTATTTCATAGTTGTGACTAAGGCACCTTATGTTCTATGAAAATCTCCCTCAGCATCAATCTTATCCCTCACGTCAATCTTAAAAGATCTAGTTATGTTAAGGTTTGACACTAAACTGAAATTCATTCATTCACCAAGGCACCTTGGTTATTTCTCCTCAATCTTATCCCTCACGTGAATCTTAAAAGGTCGAATTATGTTAAGATTTGACACTAAACTGAATTTCATCAAGTTGGTTATTTCATAGTTCCGACCAAGGCACCTTATGTTCTACAAAAATCTCCCTCAGCATCATTCTTATCCCTAATGTCAATCTTAAAAGATCGAGTTATGTTAAGGTTTGACACTAAACTGAATTTCATCAGGTTGGTTATTTCATAGTTCCGACCAAGGCACCTTATGTTCTACAAAAATCTCCCTCAACGTCATTCTTATCCCTCACGTCAATCTTAAAAGATTGAGTCATGTTAAGGTTTGACACTAAACTGAATTTCATCAGGTTGGTGATTTCGTAGTTCTGACCAAGGCACCTCTTTCGGGATCTCGCCAAGTCTTTTCCCCACAATAATAATCCGATCAAGGTGCCACATACCTTATGTTCTATGAAAATCTCCCTCAGCGTGGTTCTTATACTTCATCGTCCAAATACTACGGTCACCTTGCGCATATAATATTTTCCTGGCAGACCATGTGTGGAGTATTTGAGTACAAAACATACCATTCCACAGTCCAGATATCTCATTATAGCTGTCATATGGAATTTGTGATTTAGTAATCTCTCTTAATTGTACGAGATAAAACACACATACGCCTTGCTTTTTTGAGCGCAACATCTCCAAAAGTACTGAACAGAAAGACATTGCCCAAAGAATGCGCAAGAAAAAGAATAATTAACCAGCAGACAGGCATGTTCATATTTTCATGAACAGGCTGGGTAAACTTATTATTGACAATGACATAAGCGTATGTACTTACAGGAGGAGAATTGGTTCGATCTATGGTGCTATGACAATTTGCAATGACGAGATGTAGCTTGTGTTGATCATAGGACGGGACAGGTGAACTGCGACTGCGTCTCTTCAATATACATGAATTCCCTCGTAATTCTATCCTGCATTCATGTACTGATTAAAGAAACAACAAAGAGGTGCTTCCGACTCTTTAAAAAACTTGTCCACTCTCAGGGGCATCATTTTTAGTATCAACTGTTAGAGATAGAAGTTCCACAAGCTCCAGCCTATATTCAAGGCCTCTCAGATGGTGCCCTAACAACATGCACCTGGAGAAGCAAAATGATGGATGAGAATAGCTAGAACCATTGTCAGTGTCAACAGTTAAACAGAGTTCACAGAGAATAAAACAGTGAAGGACAGTATTTATCTGCAATATATTTCAGAGCAAGTACAATAGGATGCTCAATTTCTAGCTGCAAAGTGTTTCTGCTCGGAAAATGTGGCAGGCCAGGTTGTCAGCCATCGAGTGTCATACTATGACAATCTCTGGTCCAGTGAAGTACAGACTTACAGCCATCAGGAATAGCAGAAAGTAAAATATGGATGAACTTGACTAAAAGTGTGTAATACAACAGTAGATGTGATTCTCAACACAACATACAGTAATACCAGGACAAGAATAAATCTAATTTATGGAAGTTCAAGCAAGAAAGAATGCCATATTGAGAGTATATAGGCAAAACTTGCTTAAATTGGATCATGCCGGCAAGTTAGTTCTTGATTTTTCAGATATACTAAGCTCCCATAATCAGGCAAGCAATCAAGCATCTACAATTGACTATATCCAATATTGTGCCCCAAAAAGATAAAAGGAGCTGGACTAACCAGAAGAGCAGTCGTGCTAGGTAGTCCCTAGTTAATGAGACAATTGGCTGGAACTGGAGTGACACATTATCAACAAGTTCAGGGTGATCATCATCCCCAGAACATACTTCTTGGTTTGACGAGTACTCTGATGAAGGAGGACCCTTAGAGTGCATTCTGGGAGACAAAGTTGCTAGAAGACCATGAACGACCGAGTGGATTGTTCCCCTCAACTCAGGTAAGGAAGGTTCCGATAGCTCAGCCACCTGTTTACACACATTTTATTACTCCATTTGTCATGGAAAGTAAAAACACTTCAAGAAAAGCTTTGGAGTGAGGATGCCGCTACATGTCCTCATCCAAACATGAAGTTTGCTAGTTAAAAGTTTCATCCATTAATAGGTGCATGCAGTACGCATCCATGCAAATAAAGGAGGATAGAAAGAGGAGGGATGGCGAATTGGCAATACCTTGACACATGATTCACAGTCATGAGTAGTGCAGGCTGTGACAGTTCCAACATAAAAATGAAAAATAGTTGAATGGTCATAAAAGACAAAATTAGAAAGGCAAACAAAATGCAAATCCACATAACCAAGAAGATAGATAAATGATATGGAAAGCCATAAAGCATAAAGCCATGCTAAGTCATCACTTTTCAAAACAGTAATGCCATGGGAAAAGCACATGCTAAGTTCAAAACATTTAAGATCTATGTGCTGGATCTGGGTCGATAATGAAAGGATCAGGACTTGAGAGATGAATTTTGTAGCTCTGGAACAAGTATAATAAGTGGCTTTAATTAATTCAAAGTACAAATCAGTTGCACTGGAGAAAGATTGACTTGAGGGCAAAACAGGAGAAAATCGTTGAGAACTTTTTTCAATCTAATTCATTCTAGATATGCTCCTGCAACTCATTTTCTCTCCTTGGCATTCTTTGTCATGAACATGGTTCCCATCACGAAAATCATTCTTAGGTTTGATTGGGAATACGTAACAGACACAAATTGAATTTCTCTGAATCATTTCCTGCCAAAGCAGAGAATATTCAAGTGGTAAAGGAGCATTGCTGCTTCAAATATGTTTGCTAATACTACTTTGTAAAGTTCAGCGGCTACTTTGTATTAGGCAAATATGAGGAATTATTTGGTAAGAATTGAGTGGAGGAAGATGGTTTCCTAGTTAAGGGGATAAGGACACTACAAGTGCCATAGCTTCTGTATGGCGCTCTATAACTTTTTTTTTTTCGATCACTTAAGTGCCATAACTCCTAAAAAACATTTGCTTTAGTGCTATAACTTTCAATTGATCACTTAATTGCCAAAATTTTTTAAAAACTTACATTGAACTATGGGAAATCCAACATGTTATAGCACTTGTGGTGAACATTTCTAAAAAGTTATGGCACTCAAATGATCGATTGAAAAGTTATATGGCACTCAAGTAATCGGAAAAAAAGTTATGACATTTAATTGAGTGCTGCGTGATCAAAAGAAAAAAAAAAGTTATGGCGCTCACTTGAGCACCATACAAAAGTTATGACACTTGTGGTGTACTTTTTCCTTAGTTAAATTACAAATAAATGGGAAATACTCTCACACTCCTCTCGTTTTGATCAAATTACTTGAACACACATTGTATTTTCACAAATTAGTCCAACACCCCTCCTGTTTTGCTCAAATTGCTTGTCCACGCCATGTATTTTCATAAACTATTCCGACACTCCTTCTGCATCAAAAACTATCTTGAGATCTTATCAATAGATATCTCCTGACATTGTAAAATACAAGAAGGTGTCAGAAAAATTAATGGAAATAACGTGGTGTCAGAGTAGTTTGGTAGAGCCACTGTTGATTTCAGAAGCCATACACAGAAAAAGGAAACAAGCGTAACACACATGCATAAATAATATCCATATGCAGATAGTGGCCATTGAAAAGAATCTAATTTTAACATGATGTAACCTTTTCTGGTTCTAGTGATCTCAAGTAGTCCAGCAAATCATTTTTTTCCTCCCCGACAAACTGTTGCATTTGGAGAGCAGCAGTTTTCCTCTTGACCTCATGTAGTTCCTTCATAAAAGAAATATAGGAATGAATATTTCTGCACCGTCATTCTAATAGAACTTTCAATTAAATATTAAATTCAACCATGCCTCAAAGAAAAAAATCTAGCCATAAAATTGAGGACATTGGGCATAAAAACTCCTGGATCAAATATGACATAAGTGGATATTTGATTGCTTTGAAAAATTAGGCACCAGTTTCATAACAGCATTATTAGGAAACGTAATCTTTGGCCTACACTGATCTATTATCACACTTCATCATTTCCTTCAGCCACTTTATTCTCATCAAGACGTATTAAGCTTTGCCATAGTCCAGTCAATGTCAAGCTTACAACTGGATAGCTTCCAGTTCCTCAATCTGATGACTAACAGCAGCCCACAAAATGGGGCTCCAAGACTAAAACTACAATTTGGTTTAGTTTATCAGAGACATGATAAAGCACATGTGCTAACATAGTCGACCGCAAGTAAAAAGAGATACAACTGTATATTATACTTAATTAACAACAAAGTTACTCATAAAAAAAATTAACATTTAAGTAGCATAAGATGGAACACACACCTTTTTGGCAGATGATAAACGAGATTGTAAATGAAGAATATATTCCTGAGCTTCATGAGAAAGTTTTCCTAGACGTTTACTATCAATGTCCTCAACTGTCTCTTCTCTAACTTTTTCGTATTTGAGTGATATCGCGTTCTTTCCCGAAAAGTCGATTTTTCTAGCACTGTCTAGTAAAATTTCTGGCACGCCACTTTGTGAGCGGTCCTCAGTCTGATTTTCAAAGCTCTGTTCATGTGTATCAAGATTCCTTTCAAGGCAAAGCCTATATTCCGCATTTCTCAGTGTATAACTGCATTCCAAGAAAAATTTCCATCACAAATGCATAAGAGGAGACAAACAATCTGTTACTGAAGAAAAGAAAATGGAATTCTTAGATAAATTCTTTTAATTCTCAAATGCATAGGCCTGACGCAACAAATGGAGCATACAAGTAGAGAAAAACAGAACCTTAATTTTAGAGCAACATTATATATCTATAAATTTGAGAGAATTGAGTTTTCAAAGACATGAATTGTTGATGCCTATGCACATTATACAAGATAAGCATACCCTGTCATCATTGAAGAAACCAACAACTTTGAGAGTGGCTCCCACAAAGCTTCAATATATACTTGAAACTGATTCGACGGAAGCAACCCCAACATTCCCGATATAGTCCTCTTCATTGCGTCGATAGTAGTCGGGGCTACATCTTTCTGGATGAGGCTCACATCTAGCGGTTCTATCTCTTGTATCAAAGCAAAGAGAACCGATTTCTGAAAAGCACAATCCAACATCTTAGTGTCAGCTTTGGAAAAGCAAGATGAGAACCAAAACATGCAATTCTAAAAGCCGCATTTAACAATCAAAATAGAAAACATCTTCAGATAATGGACGTCCCAAGCTGCCAAATGAATCTCACTAAGGCAAAAGCTTCCATTCTCGAATGCTCAGAACTAGAACTTGCTAGTAACTAGACAAAATTTCATCCTTCATTAATCAAAACTGTTTCTCTCGCTCCCTTAATGGTTCCTGAGATAGAACAGATTCGTTTCTAATAATTCATGTGGTTCAGTTCCATCCATTACACCCTCAAATTCAAAAGCAATCCCTCGTAGCCTCCAACTCAATCTTCACATCTCATGCCACAAACACCCACGCCGAGCAAAATTGCATCTTCTTCCATAATCTATCCGCGCCACACGCAAAAAATGAACAAGTTATCGAAAACTTGCTATTTACTGGAACGATGCCGAGAATCTCCACGAAAACTAGGAAAAAGGTAAAATTCCCCCGGCGGCTCCTAAGAAAGAGCAATTTTTTCTAGCTCCTAAAGAAGAACACCAAAGCCACAACGCTTTCGCAAACAGCATCATAACCGAAAATCACACGCTTCCGAGGTGAATCACCCCCGGCCAATCGACGGAATCGAGCACCAACCTGAGGCGAATCGGCGGACCGGCGGTCATCTCCGGGGCCGAGATCATCGAACGAGGAGGCATCCGGCGACGAAGAGGCGGAGGCGACGGCGATCAAGGCCCGGTCCTTCCTGGGGGCCACGGAGATGCGGACGCAAGAGGCGGCGGCGGCGGCGGGGAAGGAGAAAGAGTCAACGCCGCGGCGGTGGTGGAGGCGGTGGCGGTGACGGTGGAGGAGGCGAGGGAGGGAGGGAGAAGAGGAGAGGAAGGAGGCTAGGGTTGCCATGGCGGGCAACAACTTCGACCGCCCCCCACGACCCGTCCCCTTCTCTCTTCTCTCTCTCTCTCTCTCTCTCTTCTCTCCCTCCCACGACTTGCGGCTGAAGCCGTGGCCAACTGCAGCCACAAGCGGCGGCGGAGGAGACGACAAATTCGGAGGGGACGGGCCGGCGTTGACCGCGAGCTTCGCGGGCAGCCCAATTCTCGGACGGCCCGTCGGGCTTTGGGCTTCGATTCTATAGCATTGTGACTTGGGTATGAGATAATATTCACAAAAACCTCAATAAATTTACCCTATCAAAAACCTTAAATTAAAACACTAGTGATAATTTTACCATTCATCATTTTTTATTAAATTTTGCTTTTAATTACTGAGTTAGATGACATTGGTTTGGGGCTTTTAATAATTTAATTTAAAGAAAGCTAATGGAAGATATATTTATTAAAAATGTACCAAATTTAAGATTTTTCATGGTGAAAAAATTAGTTTGGGAAAATTAATCATAAGTATATTTATTTTGGATTTTTTTGTAGAAAAATTAGTTTTGAGTAAATTTATTATAAAAGTGTTAATTTATGATTTTTTGTGATATTAACCATTTAGTTAAAGCAACAACCAATTGGATTGTTTTTCAAAATGATCAATTTGATTCTTGGTTCTAAAAGTTGGGAACAAATTTTGACAATGACCAATTCAATTCCTATGGGGACATTTCCAAGTTAATCGATCATTTTTCTTTCCTTTAGGTTTAACATGTAAGCAAAAAGAATTATATTCATGTGTTGACATAAGACAAAACAAACAAAATGCCCTAGCTAGTTCAGTTCAAAACCAATTACGATGTTATTAGAGTTGATTCTTGATTTCAAAAATTAAAAGCATGATAGATTCAAGTTTCAGTGCAGAACTTACCTACCCTACTATCGACCACTCCTGGTTATTAGTATGTGACGCAATTATGCCAAACTGCATGCTTATCATGCATGCTTATCAAAAGGAATTAATTTCTAGTCATAATAAGTACACCATGCGGGTACAATAATCGTATTTCGTGCCCTAGCGGGCCCCATTTTCTTGGGCCGGGCTCCGATTCCGACGAAGCCCGGCCCGGGAAGGCCCGCTCCCCCTTCGCTTTCGGTCTTTTTGTTCCCTTTAGACCCCTGAGAAGTTGAGTGCAGGAGACGGTGAGGCATAGAGAGGGAGAGAGAGAGGGAGATCTTCCCCGCTTTTTTCTTCGCCGGTGCGACCTCTCGCGAACGCCGCCGCCGCCGCCGCTGCCGTCGCCGCTGCCGTCGCCGTCTTCATCTCAACCCCCCTCTCTCTCTCCGGGGCTCGTCGGGCTCCTGCATGTGTGTTTGTACTGGCCTGTTGTACGAATTGTAATGATTTTTCACTGTATCATTTGGCTTTGCGATTAGGGAGAGGGACGCTTCTTCCGAGTGCCTGCCCCCCCGCAAGAGGTGAGCGCTTCATTTCTCGCGTTCGGGTTTCGTTTCTTGTCCTTTTGGGTTACGCAATGGATGGGTGTATGTCGTCGCGGTTTCTTGTTTTCCGTGTTCTTGTGGAAGCTGACCTCTCAGCTGTGCCGTTTGCGCTGAAACGACGCGGGGCGTGGCGTTCTGAGTAGGGAACGAAGTGGGTTGTCGTCATTTCCGTTTTCCATTCGCTGGCTGAGTTGCTGCCGAATGGGACTTCTTGAATTTGTAAAATTTGTTTAGGATGGCGTGCGTTCTTGATGGGTTCTGGGTGCTGGAGGTGCTCTTTAAGATGCTAATGCAGTGGCTTTTGTGTGAAGGGGGGATGTTCTCGGATAGAAGTTGTGGGGTTTTTAGCACGTGCGGTAGCTTCTTTGATGGGATTTCATGTCATTTGATGTTTTCTATTAGACTTGATGTTTGAACTATGCTGACCTCTTTGGCACATCGTTGTTTCCATCATGAACGGCGATTGACAACATAAAACCCTTTTCTTGGCAGTCCACTTAAACCTTTTTGTGAGTGGGCCAGAGCTTGTTTTGTTTAGCTATGGTTGCACTGTAGCCATGCTATAACTGTAACATTTTTGTCCAGTAACACCTTAAGAGTAGGCGAGACAATCCTAAAAGATGATGTTAATAGCTGCAGCTTTGGAGATACTGCAGTTATGAGGCGTTTGTCAAACATTCTATAAAAGCTGCTATACTCCTTTTCACAATTGAAGCTTCTCTGAGAAATCTGTACCCAAAGGGCTATTAGTGATATAGTTCGTGTTATGCCATTGCACTGTGTTTCCAAGCGCATCTTTACGAAGTTCCAAGCACTTGATATGAAATTTCTTGCATAATGCCTACACAATTTTGACTTTTCCCCTATCCTTTAAACTAGTAAGGTCATCGCATCATGAAATGACATCTTCTTACGAGAGTAGGAATACTTTTCCATAAGATGCTGAGAAGATGATGTGAAGAAACCATGTTTACGTGTTCCCTTAATCATCATCATGATATTGTATATCGTATGACTTTCTTTTCTTTCCTTCTGTTTTTGTTCTTCATATGGTGTCTTTTTTGTTTTCTGCTCAGGAAAAAATCTAAATGTAACTAGGGTAATGCTATTGAATAATGCTTAGTATTAGCTTTTCATAGTACCTCACGGCAATGTATTGGGATGACATTTATTTGAAGATGCCATTGTCACCAATTTCAATTACAGTTGCCATTGCTTCACTATTTTTGTGTACTAAATCAATACTAATGTCATAAATAGAAGAGTGTAACAAACAAGAAACCAATCTTTATCTTACTAGGTTGGGTGGACTCTATGAATCCTAGTAGATTCTCTGATGCTCCATATCTTTCCTTATAATCTTCTTCCACGTTCTTCTAGGTCTTTCCTTGCCACTTTTAACTCATATGTCCGTTCCTTGATCACATGTCCTCATTGGAGCATTGAATTTCCTCATTTCATGTAGGGGTGAGCATCAATCCCGGTGAGCACCGGTCCAGGCTCAACCCCGAACCAGGCCGAATTGGCTTGGATGGATTGATTTAAGGATGGATCTAGAGAGAACTGGTTCAGTTCCCGGTTCCAAGGACGAAATTACTTGTTGTACCCTGATAGAATTGGGTTTTTACCCAAAACACAAGTATTGACACACCCACGAAGAACATTGACAAATATCCTTCAAAATGACTAAGCTGGAGGAGAAGCCAATTGAGGAGTGCTGGGCAAGCAGATTGACTACCTCTCTTGAATGCTCTGCTCCCTCATTTGCTTCCCCACCTGTGCTCAGTCCTTCTACGAGCGCCCCACCGTTGCGTCGCCATTGAGGACTCCATGCCCTTGGAGCTATTCAAGCAAGACCTTGCCCTAGCTTACGATTAGAAGCACTAGAACATCCTCCTCCACTTTGTCACTATACTAGTGCCCCTGATTCCCGGAAAATAGTGACTTTCCTCGATGGTAATGCTTTCATTGGGGACTTTAACCCTAATCACTTTTCAGCTTTTGGGGCGGGAGGCAAAAGCAAATTTTTTCGTCTTTCTACCCTTCTTCTCTCTCGCTGTTGTTTTCTTTTCCTTCCTAATAAATAAGTTCGATCCATGATCCCTTCAACTTCAAGAAGAGGGTAATTTCTTCTCCTCGTTGGCTTCTTTTTTTTTTTTTTTTTTTAGGTCAATTATTGGCTTCTCATTTAAAATGAGAAAAAATGGTGTTTTCTTTAAATGAAAAGGCACTCTTGTTTGGTCAAGGCGAATCTTTTCATGAAAGTCTCCAAAATAGTTGTGGGCTTCGTGTCCCCTTCACATTCCCATTTGCCTTGCACATTTTTCAGATTTGTGCTTTGGACTGGGTGGAACCAGGAACCAAAACTGATAGGTGCAGTTCCCGGTTTCAAAATTTTGGAACTGGGAGTCCCAAGGTTGTTTTCTGATTCTTGGTTGGGAACTGGCCCACCTTAGAATCGATCATCTCTAATTCCATGTGACCAAACCATCTCAATTCTCACATTAATTTCTCTCATCTTATCCTTGATTTTAGCCACGGCTACTTTTTTGTAATCTCTCAAATAGATTCATTTCTTGTCTTGTTTTTTTCAGGTGCCCTTACATCTAACAAAGCGTTCTCATCTACGCCACACTCATTTTGTGCAGATTTTGATGTTTAACTACCTAGAACTCCAACCCAAAACTCCATGCCATAGGGCATCTATGGCTTTATTGCTGTCATCTAGAGTTTACTGCACTATACTTAACAGATATTCGGTTATTGCACAAAATAACAGCACATTTCTCCACTTTAACCATCCCTCTTGAGCTCTGTTGAGAGATCTCTATCGATCTCTCGTTCTTTGGGTACAAATTTTGATGTGAATATTAAACTTATACACCAAAACATCAGAAATAGGAGATTCATCATGTGAAATCCCTCTGAAACTGGTTTATTTATTTATAAAGACAGAAAATTATTGAAGGGAGAACAACCATATGGTAAGTTGTTGAGAACTACATGTACATGATATTACCCGAGCTTTATGAGTTTAATAGCACAAGAGTGGAGTTCAACCTCTTCATAAGAATTTTGTTTGAGATTTTCTTGCCAAAATTTTCCTTTATTATCTACTGCATCACGCCATCAAGTTTTTAATGTTGTTTTCCCATCAAGATCATTATCATAGAAGCTGTTTAATTCTGTAGATGAGGTAACTTAAAGTTTGCTTCCATGAATCTTTCAGTAGAGTGCATTATCTTTTACAAACTGCTGTAGAGACAAAACTGTGTCCTTACGAGAACGTATAATCCCTGGGTGTATGTCTATCCTTGTTGATAATGGGTTACTTCTCCTTCTATTGATTACTGGTCTCCTCTCCTCTTGCCAGGTTTCTGGAGGGTGCATATGCGGCATCATTACTGTTTTTTTGGCAGGATTTGTAGACTCATTCTGCATAATTTCCTGGGAAAAATTTATTGTATTTGTTCTTGAGACTGCTCGATATAATAGATGAGTGAAGTCTTCCACATTAAATTGCTTGAAGCATCCAATGAAGCTGTCTTTTAGTTAGTTTAATTAAGTGAGCATCCCTAATCTGCCTAATAAGCATCAATTACATGGTGTCTTGATCCTTAATAATGGCTGAGGATAAGCAGATGGAGTATGTTTCTGCACAACAGATTACAAAAAGTAGTGAAGCTAATGGACTTGAGGAGAGTATCCTGGAAAAGGGACAGGGCCTTGTTTCAGAAGGTATAAAAATTGGGCTTGTGGATATGGGGAATCAATCTTGCACAGACATTGTGGATGATGGAGCACATGTATCTAAGTCTTTTGAAATAAACAGGATGGGAATGCCTTCTGAAGACCCATCCCAGGTGAAGAATCTTGCAATATCTCCTGAAAGTGTGATAGATAAAACAAAGAACACTGAGATTGCAAGTGCTGGAGAAGATACTGGGGAAAGCATTCATAAATTAAATTCACAATGCATAGATGGTGCACATTCACTCCAAGAAAAGAGGTGTGAACTTGGTGTTGAAGGATCAACAATTGTGCCTTCTAGCCATGCCTTCTCTGAGAATCTGGTGACTCAGGAAGATAATAATGGAGTGGCACACCAGTTTGGTTCCAGATATTCAGTTGGTCAAGAAGAAAAAAGACACACACTTGGAATAAAAGAAACTGGTAGTCCATTGTGCAGTGATACTGCTGAGCAATTGCGCAAACCTTTTTGTGAGAATTCAACCTTTGAACACAGGATGCTGCTTTCTCCGAACATAAGAATGAGCGATGAAGCTGGAAGTGTTCTGTGCCTTAAACATCTTGAATTACATGAGACCCATTGTGGATCTGGTAGTATAAGAAATCAATTACCTGTCCCTGACCATGGTGAAAATGTATCAGTTCAAGTGAGTGCTATCGTGTCTGATAAAATTGAAACCGAAAGTACTGGATTACAATCTAATGTGGAGATTGGTTCTTCTGTATTAGAACATATTGAATTTAATGGAGATTCTGTTGTTAATGAGCAGCTGCAAGTCCACATGGAGGAGCTGACCAACAGCTCTAGTTATGATCCATCAGAGTTGCAACAGGAGAATCTTACAGGGAACTCCGAAGGGTCAGGCCATAGGGACAGAAGAACTTCTAAGAGATTGAAAGAAAGAAACACATGGAGGTCATCACTTGGCAGCGACAGAGTTCTTCGCTCAAGATCAAAGGATAAGTCTATAGCTGAGTCTAAGGATGATGTAGTAAACCCATATACTGGTGAAGAAGTAAAAAGAAAGCAGAGAAAGAAGAGGCAAGCAAGGGAAGCTATTGCTGATGAATATTCTAGAATTAGGAAAAACCTGAGCTATATGTTAAACAGAATTGGATATGAGAGAAACTTGATTGATGCTTATTCTGGTGAAGGGTGGAAAGGGCTAAGGTATGTGTATGTCAGATTGCTTCATAAAAATCTATTTTGCTGATTATGTGCTGCAGCATGTCATTATTGATGAACTTGATACCAAGTGACAAGGGTACATACAGTGAACTGAGCCCATTTGGTTGTATAGAGATGGAATAAGGTTGTAATGTAATGGTTATTATGCATTTCAGTTTAGTTATTACCCCGACACTATTTAATTTCATGAATAACATATGTAATAAGTAAAGAATAGCATCAAATTACCCAACATACCCCTGAGGTTAGATGGAATAATCATGAATATCTCTTTGTTTGTTGATCATGACCACTTCACTGGCACCATCAAAATCCTCATGCATTTTGATTACTATGATTTTGTTTTTCAATGTATGAATGAAACCTATGTTGCTTAATATGGGAGAAGAATCTGTTCTCCACGACAACTTTGGTTGCATCATCTAAGCTGACCAAAGTACAACATATTTCAATGGCACAATTTCATCAAGATTTACTTGTACTATATTTATTAATCATCTTATTTTATATTCATATAATATAATAGAATAAAAATTACAATAATGAGATGTTGGTGTTAATTTTTAGGAATAAGTGTTGCGAAGTCTTAAAACTTGTCAAATTGTTTTAATCGAGTCCTTAAAACACCGTTAACCTTTTCCATTAAAAATGCTGACGTAGAATTTTAAATAATTTTTTATTTTCATGAATAACATATGTAATAAGTAAAGAATAGCATCAAATTACCCAACATACCCCTGAGGTTAGATGGAATAATCGTGAATATCTCTTTGTTTGTTGATCATGACCACTTCACTGGCACCATCAAAATCCTCATGCATTTTGATTACTATGATTTTGTTCAATGTATGAATGAAACCTATGTTGCTTAATATGGGAGAAGAATCTCTTCTCCACAACAACTTTGGTTGCATCATCTAAGCTGACCAAAGTACAACATATTTCAATGGCACAATTTCATCAAGATTTACTGGTACTATATTTATTAATCATCTTATTTTATATTCATATAATATAATAGAATAAAAATTACAATAATGAGATGTTGGTGTTAATTTTTAGGAATAAGTGTTGCGAATCTTAAAACTTGTCAAATTGTTTTAATCGAGTCCTATAGTTAACACCGTTAACCTTTTCCATTAAAAATGCTGACGTAGAATTTTAAATAATTTTTTATTTTCCACATGGATATATTAATTAATTTTTATTCAATTTTTTAAAATAGATTTAAAAACTAAAAAGAAAAGTTAAAATTTATTTTTAAAAATTATATAAAAAAAAGAAAATAAAATCAGCGGCTGCCACCCCCCACCCTTGTTGCCACCGCCACCTATCGCCGAAGGGGCTTGCAATGGTCGTTGGCCTTGGGCGGGGGTGGCCAGCCCTCACTTAGCCCCAGGCGAGGGCCGGCAACAGTCCCCGCCTTGGGCAAGGCCTTGTTGGCCCTCGCTCGAGGCCGGCGAGCCTTGCTAGATCTAGGCGAGCCTTGCCGACCCTGAGTGAGGGCCGACGAGGCCTCACCCAAAGCTAGCGACGACTCGTCCAAGGTGGGCAATGGTCGTTGGGCCCCGCCCCCGCGAGGTTGGTGGCCCTAGATCGGGGCACCCTTGCCGACCCTGAGCAAGAGCCAACAAGGCCTCGTCCAGGGCGGGCGATAGCTGCTGGCCCCCCACGAGGGCCGGCAAACCTAGATCTGTGCACCCTCACTAGAGCTTGGCGAGGCTGCCCAGATCTAGGTTCGCCGGCCCTCACTTGGGGCTGGCGTGGCCTCGCCTTGGCCAGGCGAGGGCTGGCCACTCTCGCCTAGGGCCGGATTGTCGCCGGCCCCTCCGGTGATGGGTGGCGGCGAGGAGGAGCCACTGATTTTTTTTTTTAAACAATTTTTAAAAATAAATTTTAACTTTTTTTTTTTTTAGTTTTTAAATTTTGAATAAAAAATAATTAAAAAATCCACTTGGAAAATAAAAAGATATTTGAAATTCTACGTCAGCATTTTTAACAGAAAATGCTACGGTGTTAATTTTAGGACTTGATTGAAACAATTTAATAAGTTTTAGGATTTGATTTTACTTTTTGCAAGTTTTAAAACTTAATTGCATTTTTGTGACAAGTTTTAGGATTTCTATAGCACTTATCTCTAATTTATAATACAGAATCATCTTATATACAAAATTATCCAGTTCTAGATAATCATGTATCATTAATTAAATCACAAGTAATTGAGATAGTTACTATATTGTGTTGTAATATTATATTTAGTTATGTGATTCTTGATGAACACATAATATTAAGAAAAGTGTGCTATTTGTTACATTTTGAATAATATATTGATATAGTGCAGTCAATCATTAATATATAAAGAAAAGAAACATGTCTGTCTGCTCTAGATAATCTATGTTATAATATAATGACATGTCTCCATACCTGTGTCCTTTTCTTTTTTTCCTGGATCCTTTTAGATGAGTCCTGGAGTCTATGGCTTTCTGAAATGGTGAGTCAGAACACCACCCACTTCCACTTTCAAGTCAAGGTGACATAGGAGAATGATCTATAGCTACTAGGGAATGTTCTCTTTTCTGGTGCTCCTTTGTCCACCCTAGAGGTTTAACATGATCTTGGGCGATAGATTGTCATGTGGGTAAAAGATATCTGAATGATAGCCTTGAGCTTCCAAAGGCACCTCAATGGACATGGTTCTGGCGAGTTGGATGCACTCTATGTACAGGGCTGACAATTTGCTAGCAGTGCTTCATATCGAGAATGTGTTTCAGTTCCTTCTGAGGATTTGGTATCTCAGCAGGAGTTTCTGCATAGGGTTATAGTGTTTGATCACTAGAAACTCGTCATTTTTTCTTAGAATTGAGGAGTAGGAAGTTTTGAGACTAGTTCACATATCTACACATTAAAATCGCTTGAACTAAATGGTTTTTGCAAGTATTTTTTATTTTATTTTTAAATACAATTGATTAGATGGTGTTAAAAGGTTTTGTGGATTATGGTTTGCAGCCTAAAAAGGGAGCTTTCTTAACATCTCATTTCTGTTTATAGTTGTGTAAAGTTCCACTTATTTTTGACCAAAATCCAGTGAAGTTCAGAAACCAGTGAACTTCAATCAATTTTGTTGTGGTAACTTCCTTTAGTTTGTTTGACAACAACCAACTTTTAAGTTTGCATATGCTATTCATATGACTGTTAGAGTGCCTAGATAAAAATTTTAGCTGTAGCTGCTCATCGCTAATGTTATTTGGCAGCTTGGAAAAGATAAAGCCGGAGAAGGAACTTCAGCGGGCCACATCGGAAATTGTAAAACGCAAGCTGAGAATAAGGGATCTATTTCAGCAGCTGGATTCATTATGTGCAGAAGGAAAGCTGCCAGAAGCTCTATTTGATTCAGAAGGAATGATAGACAGTGAGGATGTACGGAAGAAGCTTGATTAAATTGGCTTTTGTGCAATATCAAAATTGGGTCTCATTAATAAGGGCCTCTGGGCACTTGCTAAGTATACTTAATGCAGAGTATTTCAATTTTTCAAGTACTAATTATGCATAGCATGAGGAAAGTAGTGCATTGGAAATTGCAAAAATTCCTTAACTGTTTCCTTTGCAAGTGTCTTTTGGGAATTTGTTAAAACATCTATGAAGAACTTACCAAGTGTTGTTTCACTTCACTAACAGTGATTTGGGTAATGCTATAACCTGGGATGGTTTCCTGGCAGATATTCTGTGCAAAGTGTGGCTCAAAAGATTTGACTGCTGACAATGATATAATTCTGTGCGATGGTGCTTGTGATCGCGGGTTTCATCAGTACTGTCTGGAACCACCGTTGCATGCAGAAGATGGTAATTTTTCCTTTCAATAAGCTAGTAATTGTTTGTTGATTATTGGCATCTTATTTCATGCCTAATAGTTTGCTTATTGCACAGTTCCTCCTGCCGACCAGGGTTGGCTATGCCCTGGGTGTGATTGTAAAGTTGATTGCATAGACTTGCTGAATGAATCACAAGGAGCAAATCTTTCTCTTGCTGACAGCTGGGAGGTCAGAAATGGAAATTTTGGTCGTTCCATTTGCAGTTCTAGCTAGTTCTCACTGTTCCACTATGCCTTACTTCCCTTACCATTCTCCTTGATGATGCAGAAAGTTTTTCCTGAGGTTGCAACAGCTGATAAGACTGAGGACCCAAACTTAGGTCTCCCTTCTGATGACTCAGATGATGCTGATTATGACCCAGATGTGCCTCAGGTTGATGAAGATCTGGGAGATGACTCTAGTTCTGAAGATCAGGGAAATGACTCTAGTTCTGAAGATCAGGGAAATGACTCTAGTTCTGATGAATCTGGATGTAATGTTGCATCTGATAAATTGGGGGCTTCTTTGAAATATGATCGCATCGGTTTGCCTTCTGATGATTCGGAAGATGATGATTTTGATCCTGATGCTCTGGACAGTGAGAAGGTTAAGGAGGAAGGTTCTAGTTCTGATTTCACCTCTGATTCTGAGGATCTTGCAGCCGCTGTTGGAGGTGTAGCGGATGAGGTTAATTCCTACAGAGGTGGTGGCAGAAGAAGCTCTAGAAACAGTTTTGAAAAGAAGGAAATCGTGAAGGGTGAACTGCAATCTTTGCTGGAGGGAGATGCTGACAAAGATGTCTCTGTCTGTATGCCTGGGAAAAGACATGTTGAGCGTCTGGACTACAAAAAGCTTTATGATGTGAGTCTTTGCAGTTGTTTCAGTATATAATGATTTTTGCAGAATTTGCAATTACCATATTTCCAGTATGAGGTAATTTATGGGACAAATAGGGTGGTTGCTAGTGTTTGTTTGATTAAAGTACTTTCTGTAAGCTTGTCTGCATGGAGCATTGTGATCCACAGAACTACAATAGTAGAATTAGTCTCTTTATGGATTTAATTTTTCTTTGGGGTTCCATTGGGACATATCAAGAAAATATCTGTGCTAGTCAAATAATTTTAGGACAATAGCTGGATCCTTCCATATGATTCATTTGGAAGATGACAGCATTTTGTTCTACATTTTCTAATGCTTGCTTGTTTACTTATTGTCCTGAGAGTAGATGTGGAATGGCAAGGCAATATAATTTCTCTTCCTTCCCTCCCTTTTGTTATGCTAGGAAGCATTTAATTGCCATGAGTTGACCAGGGCGATGGCAAGGACAAGTGAAGATTATTTTAGAGGGTGGGAGATGACACTGTTGAAGACCATTGGCCCCATTGAACTAAGAGACAGCTGTTGATCCAAAAAATAAAAATAAGAGAGCTAGTTTAAGCATTCTCTTTTTTATCTTGTTTTAGAAGTGATTCACTGCTTAAGGAGTTGCAGATATCTGACATTTAGATGCTTTGATCTAGGGATGGGGCTGATCTAAGTTCTTGACCTATTGACAACATCATGTTATGTGATTCTTTTAAAGGCTGGAGATAAATTGAAATCACAAGTTCGGCATTTTCAATAATTTAATAATATCAATTGTGCCCATTTACTCGGAAAGAAAAAAGGTAGTGGATGTTGAATATTCAGCCAACCCCTCTATTGAGGCATGTGTAGTCTCTGCAGTCCCTTTACTGTTCATATTTATATTAATACCTCCTCTGTTCATCATATGTGGGAAACCATAGAAGTCTTATTTGATGTGGCAAGTGCTAAGGTGGTTGCACTGGATACTTTCAATAGAAACCTGAAGGAAACTAAGATTATGGATGGAAGGAGTATAAAATTAACATATCAATGAGCTCTAGATTTTTATTGTGTAGTAAGTGTCCATGCACAAGATGAATGCTGAGTTGGGACATTCTGTGGGTGTGGATATATTTAGAGAGGAACACCCTCCTCTATTTCTTTTGATTGTATTTTCATAATTCATATTTTTGTTTTTGGTGAACGATTAGATTGCATTACGGATTTTAGCAGTCAAGAAGCAGTTGTTTAACTTGTAACTTGTATTCTATTTCATGTTTACATTTACATCTTTTACACACTATTTTATCACCCATGGGATTTACTGAAAGTAATTGATCATTTTAATAATTTGGAACTGTTCTTTATATTGGTTGTGGGTGCTGCATTATTTCTTCATATATTAAGGAGAAAAGTAGAAGCAATTGAAGTGAGATTTTTTAAAAGTTGAAACTGTTAAAAAAAATAAATGAAATGGTCGAATATACAACAGGTCTATAAGATTTATCCATTTTTCTGTGTGTAAAACAGGAAACAGTTTTCAAGTACACATCCCTTCAAGGCCTTTCTTATTATTGCTATCATTTTTGTATTTTCATTATTGACATGATTTCTTTTCTTGTGTTATTCCCATAGGAGGAATTTGGAGGTAAATCTTCCGATTCAAGTGATGATGAAGATTGGAGTGATACCGCTGAACCAAGTAAAAGAAAGAGAGGTGCTGATAAAGTCGCTTCAGCATCAAACAATGGAAATTTTACCAGTGGAGAAATTATAGAGCACAACAAAAATGGGACTGAACAGACTCCAAGGAGGAGGACAAACAACAGGATGGATTCCCCAAGTACTAATAGTATTACAGCCATACCACGAAGAAGCTCTTCAGCACCTGAATCGACTGGTAGAAAAGCTCGATCAACTTATAGAAGACTTGGAGAAGCTGTAACTCAGGTGATCAAGCACTGCTAATTTATTTCTAAAGTTCCTCATTAGGATATAACAAAATCTCTCTCTCTCTCTCTCACAGAGAGAGTGAACTAGGATGCAAGATGATTGAAAAGACAAATATTTCATCTGGATAGTAAACATTGATGCCAATCCTGAAGCAGTTTTAAGTCAAATGTGTATAAACTTCTTTGCAAATTGTCGGACAGTGATTGTTTGTGACTAAGTAGTGTGTAGTGTGTTATGTAATCACAGGTTTTAGACAGAGGGTTGTTGGACAAGCCTCTTTATGTTATGAGTTTGAGCACCTGGAGAACCTTGGATAAGCTAATAACTTGAGCCAACCCTAAGTGCTTCCATCCGTTCACATATGACTTGACTCTTATCTGGTGTTCTCATTGTCACTTCAGGATGTACATGCTTTGCATGTTTCACTGTCTTAGTTTTGGAGAAATTATCCAATTTATTCTTCCCCGGGTATTATGATGGCTCGAAGCATTCATGTTCCTTTCTCTGCCTTCTCCTTCCAATACCGTATGATCCAAATTGCAGTATTTGTTTAGTGGCTACTTCATATATCATGATCTCTGGGTCTTGTCTTTAAGAAGAGTCTAGTTCATGGGTCAGCACTTTTGCATTTGAAAGAGTTTTTTTTTTTGCCTGATTTCAGGGATTGCATTTGTACCTTGATTTTTTATGTCTGAAGAAGAGGGAAAGTACTACGCTTTTCCTGCTCAATTTTCCTTTATAAATCATTAGTTTCCATTTCCCTGAAGTTTATTTTGTTTCATATATCCTTCTTACTGACACCTTTTTTAATGTCACACACAAAATCACGTGACACATTGGTGCCGAAATGGTGCAAAGGTTCCAATGTTTCATGTCAAATGTTCGTAGAGAATGCATTACTAATGGGTAATGCACTTGTTATTACAAAGGCGATAACCCTCAGTATTTCCACAGTTGTCCTACGTTTTGTGCCGCATGCTTTTCTCTGGACAACGATGCAACAGCAGCAGGGCCTCTGGCAAATTGATAGTGTTAGAAAAAGTAGGGAATAAAGTAAGAAAAAATGCACTTTAGGCAACAAAGTGACCCGGGTGTTGTAAAAAGACTTAGGAGACAGTGCACTGTGAGGATCAAAATGTTTTCTGATCGGAAAATCGTTTTTGGCAGAGACTCCATGAAGCCTTCAAGGAAAATCAATATCCAGAACGAGCTGCATCAGAGAAGTTAGCTGAGGAGCTAGGAATAACTACTCAGCAGGTAACTCTCTTTTTACTCGCATGATTGTTTTTCTCTTTTTTTTTTTTTTTTTTTTAATTTCTTTTTAAGTTTGGGCCACTAAATTTGTCTAAAGTTCTTTCTGCCTACGGATTTGGTTACAGGTGAAAAAGTGGTTCGAGAATGCTCGTTGGAGCTTTAACCACCCAAGTGGTAGTAAAGTGAGAGTGTCTGCTAAAGATATGATAATGGAGAACCCCAGGCCTCAACCCAGTACTGGACCACGTGGCTCAGCTCCAGAAATGATTACAGACGCCCCTAGCAATGGAGTACCAAATGCCGAACCTAGTGGAGTTGCTTCCATGCCTGAGTGCGTCGACAAGGATGTGAAGAATAGCGGAGTGAGTGGTCCACAGATGAATAGGAAAAGCTACGATAGTTCACATCTTGGAAAGAGAAAGGAAAAGGCAGATAATGTGGTCTTTGGTCTGGATCAAGTAAATCAAACACAGGCCCTTCAGGATGATTCAGCTAAAGCTTCAGAGCCTCAGACTAGCAGCAGAAGACACACAAGAAGCAAATCAAAAACCTGACAATTTCAAACTTTTTGAGCCTCTGAAGAGTTCTTCCGGTTGAGAAATACTGGGAAAGATACCCTGTTCAAGAATCCTGCATGCAAAGATGACTTTTTCCAAGAGGGATAATTCCAACTTTCTCTTGGTTTTCCGGTTCAGGATTCAGAATAGCTACTTCAGTCACCATTAACCGTTGTCTCAGGAGTCCTTGGGTTTTCTGATCCTGAATCCTTTGACCGTCATTGTCTGAGCTGCTGATTTTCATCGTGGCAATGCTTTGTTCAATGGGTGGATAAAGCAAGAGAGCGGCCAACTGACGTTTTCTTTGAGGATCTTATCGGTTCAATTACCCCATTGTAGGCGCCTGCTTTTTTCTTGCTAGAGGATGAAATTCCATAGGTGGATACCGCATATCTGATGTACAACCAGGGAGAGCTGCCGAAGAGTCTTGGACCGAGAAGAATCTGTCCTTGATAATGAGCTTGTAACATAGCGATGCCACTTAACATTACATTGTACTTCATGGACCACCTAAGAATTTTACATCTATTGCATTCAATTTATGCCGTTTTTCCATTCTTTAAGCTCATGATTCTTTTGATTCGATGATTCTTTGTCATGTTCAGTTTATTTCCGGGATTTTTGATCCGGAACTTGTTTAGATTTAACTCTGTGAATCCTGTCCAAAGCATGAAACAGGATGAAAAATCCAACACGCCTGTCATCTCCAAGGAAAAGCAAATTCAATGTGCAAACGAATGAATCGTTTGATGAAGTTACACAACATAAGAACGAAATTAGCTAAAGGTGCCGAAACATCAAAGAGTACACTTGTCATATCTGGAAGGAATCTTTGAAATTAAAAACCTTGTAAACTCAGTGGTAAGGAATCTGAAATTTACGTTTCATGAAACTTATTATTGAAATAACTTTCTACCCTACTTGTAACTGTAACACTGAAATGAATCATGTATCTTGAAGGACATTGAGATTAGGCACTCCTGAAATTTTGCTTTTTAAATAAAAAATGTTAGGGGGTTCTCCAGCTCTTATGCAAAACAAAACATCGATAAACTAGATTAACGATTGCCCCATAAATCGAATTGAGTAATGTCTAAGTCCGTTTTGAGGTGACCAAACATATGAATTTTATTGTCTTACTTATGACAAGCATGGAAACGAAGTTCATCATCACATTCATTCAAACTTGGAAATTCAGACCTATATAACAACAACACGCGAGATCCTAGAAACGTTCAACTGAAAATAAAATAAACTCTAAAACCACATACATCAAAAGAAACACTGGGCACAATATCACAATCTACGAAATAGCTTCATCTTCAGGTAGAACTGGTTCCGGCTTGGGCACGTAGAATGGATGGTCTGGGGAGAAATCGAGAGGAAGGAGAAGAGGTGGTGGCAGAGGAGGCGATGATAAGATAATCGGGTCAAAATAAGTAGACTAAACCACCGCTCATCACGGGACGTCTTCTAGTCATCAATCTCCCATTTTAGCTCGTGTTGTTCCCAATGTCCAGACCAGGCGGGTCGTTCAGTGCACATGCATAATGGAAGGGAGGTATCCATGGTGCAAAGAAACTCTGATCTTCAATATCTGCAAGTGTATTAGGGGGAGTCGTGAAACTCACTAGGAGGCTTGAGAATAGAAGTTTTAGTCCCATGCTCAAGGTGTTTAGCATGACAAGCATTTCAGTGATTCTAATCCTTTCTAATATGCATGAAGGTGACTAAATCATGGTAAGTCATTGAAACCAAGCTAGAATCTAGGGAGCAAGAACATGCATGTTCCCTATAACACTTCATATTGAATCTAGGGAGCAAGAACATGCATGTAATAGATACAACCATCACAAAACAACAGGATATGAAGTGCTGAATTTTGCTTAAGACTCTGTCATGACTCTCTTTTCATTTCCTCTTTTGTTCCTCCAAATTAGATCCAGTCGGTCCATCTTTTGACCTACACAAGCTCGTCTTTTGTCTTTGCCAAGATTCAGCGATATCCCTCCATTTCTTTATGTTGGATGCTGTCCCTAGTCTTCGTATATCCTAGAATTGCATCTGAGAATTGTTTCCAAGTGAATTAGGCAAGGGCATGAAGACAAGTACGGCAAGTAAATCTCAAGAACAAGAAGGAAAGACAGTGACTGATACGTGCCTATCTGGGTCCGGCATTCGCTGCACCTTCGATCATGGTTGGTTATGGCGAGCCTCGTGGATCCTTCACTTAGTGCTCAGGTAAACAATAAATAAGAGGAAGGTTGAATTTCGCGATCATGATGAACTAAGGGATTTAGGAGCTCCATTGTCCTCGTCGACATTAAATTTTTCATTTACGGTACAATATCATAAAAACTACAACTCCTCTAATTACCATACGCGATAAAATGCAGTGAGAAATGAGAATGTTGAATTACGCAGTAGGTTGTCTTTTCGTTAGAGGTTGAATGTCAACAGTACCAAAGGATTCAATCCCTAAATTTTTATGAGATGCGAAGAAGATTTTTGGAGTGAGACTTGATTCTTAACGTCCATCAAGTTTCGACCCCCCCCCCCAAAAAAAAGTCCATAAAGCGCCGGTGCTTTAATTTTATCTTGACTTTAATATTTCATTTTCTCATTTTGGTTTGTAAATCCAATTTTTATAATTATTTTTAGATTTTTTGGTTTTTCTTTACTTATTTGAATTTTTTACTTTTTCCGATATGTCACCACGTTGGCACCACGCATGCAAAAAGAGATAAAAACACCATGCCAAATTTTGGGGTGGCAAGTCAAGAAATTTGGCTGTGAACTAGATGGAATGACTAAATTACACCCAACTAATAACATTTAGGACTTTATTGCATGTCGGGCCAAACGTTTAAGATTATTTGTACATTTTCCCCTATGACCAATACTTAATATTATTTTGAGCTCAACATTTATGTTTCAAGCATAACATAAAAACTAACAACAAATAGAAATTTTGTGTTCAATTTAGGTTATGATCTTGTTGATTTATCTTGGGCTTAGGATGAAATTTTTCCAAATCGATGACAAAAGTATCTCCAAAGCAAACTGAAATGCACCATGAACAGATAGTGGTTGTCAAATAAAATTGAGAAACTGAACAATTCAACTCAAACCGTAACTTTCGATCCAAAAAAAGAAAAAAAGAAAAAAAGAAATACCTTAAACCGGGACATACTTTTCTTCAGAAATCTCCACTCGAGCCCAAATCAAACCAATGAAAATTACAGGCCTAATTAAATCAATGCTTCAACATCAAGCCTATGTATAAATAAAATTTCAATACTCAGAAAACCAACCATACAAAAATATATGATTAAACACCATTCAGTCAAACTAATCATTTGCAATCGATTATCTGCCACCATCTTTTGGTTTTTGCCAATAACTTTTTATAATTAATAAGTAAGGGCTCTAGACCAGGCGTTCTAACATCCATACAGATAGCTTGCATTAAAAATCTACACAATGAGATATAAAATCACCTAATCAATTGCATTAACCCTTTAATTATAAAGAAATATGCAAACTACTAGCAAGAGTGGTCATATTGTGTAATTTGGTCAACGTACAACATCTAAAACAATCGTTACTATTATAGCTATATGGAATTCAACTCTTTGAATTTATTAAGGCTCCATTTATTTTGCAGAAAATGAATGAATTGAAAAAAAAAAATAAAAATAATTTTTTCATGTAAAAATAATTTCATTATTAATAACATATATTTTATTATCATGTAAAATATTATTTGTTATTTATTTTTATAATATAAACGATCATTTTTCATAACGATCTAAATATTATCATGAACGATGAAAATATTATTCACTTATTTGTTTTTGTAAGCGATATAAACGATCATATTTCATAAATTGATTTCCAAATCATTCATTTCTCGCTAAACAAACGAAATCTAAACATATATTGCCATTGATGATTTCCTTAGATTTTCGGTACATTATTGTGTATAAATACTAAATTTACCACAAAGCAAGCTAGAACAATAATCCACCAATACATATGTAATAACTATTTACACACGGTCCATAATAAACCCTAAGTTTCAGAATTTTCTATGCCACTTTGCCAGGAATCAGAGGCAAGTCAATCTCATCACACCATTCCACAACCCTAGTCTCGTAGTAAGAGCTCTTCACGTCATTGGCCACGTAGCTCAGCCACACCTGCCCTCCAATTCTCCACTTCAGCACACTCCCTTCCATCTCCCTGCCCAGCCTCCACCCCACGCTCTCTCCGTACTCATCTCCGGCGAACACTAGCCCGCCGGACTTTGTGAACGGCCGGTTCGCCGCCGCATACCTTCTCCGGAACCCCTCGCCTTTGGATGGACATGACATGGCGACCTCCTGGCCGGTGGTGCTGTCGTGCAGGACCGCATCGAACACCGCGGCATTGCCTTCCGAGTCCTGGTCCCACCTCCAGTCCCTCAGCTTCGCCCTCGTCGACGTCTTCCCCGTGGCCTTCACCTCCGGCGCCTTTGACTTGCCGAAGGTGCTCTTCATCACCCTCTGCGTCACCAGTTCTCTCTCCCCGTTGCTCGTGGACCGGCCAAGGCTGAGCCCGCCTACGTATGTCGCCCCGACCTCCGGCCCGACCCAGACGCGGGCCCTGGATGGGAAGTGCCGCTCCCCGGCGAACGCCAAGCCGTCCTCGCTGCTTTCCTTGCCGAACCCGAGATTCGCCACGTGGAGGCGTATGTTGTCGACACGCGTGTTGACCTGGATATACCAGTCACAGAACTTGACAGAATATTCCAGCTGAACGACGGCCTCAAGCTGCTGGTGCCACAGCACATACTTCAGCACTGAATCTTGCGCTTCTATGACGGGAAACTTCTTCATCTGCTCGTTCGAGCGGATGAGCTTCATGGCCGCCACCGGTGCGTAGCCCTTCAAGATCCAAAGCCCGTGAGCCTCTGTCGCGTAGGAGAAGGAGAGTCCCTGAACGGGCAGAGGGGTTAGGGCTTGTAATCCTACGCCCACCTCCCTCAGGACGAGCCATTTCGCTAGCATGTACCCGAGGGTGCGCATGAAACACTCCTCTGCGTCGGCACCGACCGACCGCAAGAAGGTTCGCAGCACGGGGGCGTGCTTGCAGGACAGCGCTTCCAGGTTCGGGGCCAGCAGGGACTGGAAGTAGAAGGACCCGATATCGCTCGGCACGTCGAACGAGCAGGCCCAGAACATGCGCGTGAGGAACACCAGGTTGAAGAAGCTCGACAGCGACTCGGGCGTGTGGGACTCCATGATCCAGGAGACCGGGTCGGGACGGAGCTTCTGCAGCTGGGAGCGCGGGCATGAGCTCTCGCGAGTGGTCGGCGACCGTAAGATTATCTCTTGGAGAAGCTGAAGCAGCAGCGGGAGGAACGGCTTGTCCGAGGAGAGAGGACACGCGTCGGAGACCCAGAGGGTCCTCTCCTCGCTAGATTCCTGGAAGCCGCAAGCACGGACCGTGAAGGTCACCGACGGTTCCGAACCAGGTCTCGAGGTCCGGTCTGCTCCAATCCGGATTGCCCGAGCTGCTCCGCCGCGACCCATCTTGGAACTCGCGAGCTCGAAGACCTGCGGTGAGTCCGAGTCCGCCTCGGTCCATGCTGCCGAGTCGGGCAACGCGCAAATCCACGACCAAACGTCCAACATCTTTGCTAACCGATTCCACCTGTCCGAGCCGAGAGAATGAGAGAAGAAGGTTTAGGGCATCCGGGGGTGGATTTAAGGAGGGAACGAGTGATGACGGAACTGCCAGCACGGATGCAACGCGAGCCACGTAAAGAGAGCGAGCGAAACTGGTGGTGGTGAGCGGCGTTTGGTGTTAGATTTCGAATCTGTCAGATCACATTGCATTAAATGCTGCCGGTTTTCCTCCCTTTTTTTCCTTCTTTTTCGGCTTCATTCCTTCGATCCAGTGTTGTTTCGCACTTGGAGATATCGAGAGCATGTTTGCATGGACGAGACGCGTCAGGAGACAAAGCTCTCGTTCTCGGGGACGTGGACAATTCGATTTGGCAATTTTCTTGGGGTCCGACGAATTCCACGTGTTGTGGCCACGGGCTGTGCGCCCTTGTCCTCTTGTGCATCACACAAAAACCAAAACAGAGGAGACAAAACGGATTATCCTGAATTATCACCAGAGTTTTGTGTTTCCCTGGCCAAAGATGAAGAGTTTTGTTGATAACGTGATTGTGGTGCCCATGCAAGGCATGGACATCCTAATTTTTTCTAGGTTGACGTCACGAAAATCCCTAATTTAATATTCACATGACACGAATATGATAAACTTCTAGTGGTGCACAACATCCCTTAACTTTCAACATTATGTCAATTGTATTCTACTATTAGAATTCATAAAAAAATACTAATGTTTTTGAGAATTAATATTATGGAAAATCTCAAATTAGTACACTTATTGTGACAAATTTAGCCCAAATTTTACATTTTGGGTCACCAAAAATTTCAAGTAATATATCTATGATAAATTTAACCAAAATTGGTAAATCTGTGATAAAATTATACAACACTAATATTGATGTCCATGTACACTTACCATGTCAACTGAGTTATTATCATATGTCATCTAATTCAACAATTTCACTATTAAATTTGATGGAAACCAACCAAAGGTAAATATGCTACAAATATACCAATTTGGGTTGATGAACTAAAAATTAGTTTAGGACAAATTTATCATAGGTGTATTAGTCTTGGATTTTGGATGACCCAAAAACTAGTTTGTGGTAATTTTGTCACGGATATACTAATTTAGGATCTTTTTTTTTTTTTTTGTATTAACCCCTTTTTAAATTATTGTCGTGACCTCTTTTTTTTTTTTCGACGCCCGCAATCGTGTACGAGCGTCTAAGGAGGCTAATGGCTCGGCTGAAATTAGTTATGCCCGGACTCTCTCAAGTCCACCAATTCACGACTTAATGGTCTAAATTCTTAACCTGTAAATTAATTTTAAAACGGAGACGCCACTAATCGGTTTGGGGTGAGTTGATTAGAAACCCAAGCGAAGTATTGGGAGAAATACTCACTCCTGCGCAACCAGAGAAATTAGGATCGGGGACTTGATTACACTAGTTAATCACTAATGCCCTTTCGGTACCTAATCTTGTTCAAACCCTTAAGGCTTTTTGGATTTTTGAGGATTTTCCATTCATTTGTGGAAAAAACATTTTTTTTGGGTCTTTTTTCTCATTTTTTTTACATAAAAAGCACTTTTTGGATTTTTGATCTTTTTATGAAAATATAAATCATTTTTTGGCTTTTCTGAATTTTTTTGCTTTTTTTGGGAAAATATGATATTTTTGATATTTTTGATTTTTTTTGGAAAATAAATTATTTTTTATTTTAAAAATATTATATTATATTATAATAATATTAAAAAAAAAAAAAAAAAACGAACCGGGTTAGGTCGGGTTCTCGGGTTGGGACCGACCTGAATCGCGACTGCGAGACCTAGATCGGCTCGCAACGCGGGCTCAGCCCGGATTTTTTTTTTTTTTTAAAAACAAGGCCCAAACCGATTTTGGCCCACTTTATAAAAATTATTTCCAGCCCAACATCTACCCAACCCACGCGTGCAGGTCCGACCCGAGGAAACCCTACTCTGTTAAGACCCACGTCCGACCCAGTCTTTAGCCGCTGACCCGGCTTGCAACCGCGGCCCGATTCTAAAAACCCTACCCGGATTCATGGAGCCCTATCTGGCCGCGACCTGCTTCTGATCCAATTCTTCGATGCCTCCATCGTTCCCTCCATCGCGGCGTCGATGGAGGGAACGACGGAGGCATCGAAGAAGGAGGCAGCGTCGGGAGACGACGCTGAGGCGGACGGAATCGGGCAGCGTTGAGGACGACGCCGGGATGGGCGGAATCGGGCGGTGTTGAGGACGACACAAAGACGGACGGGATCAAGCAGCAGAGGCGGCCAAGGTTTCGAGCAACGGTGATGGCGAAGCAGGGCTGATACCTGTCTGTGGAGAGGGCCTGGCACGACGTCGTGGAGAATGGTGACGGCAGGGAGCGGTGGTCGGGACGGGGCAATGACAGTGGGCCCTTAACCTCCAGATCTGGTGCAGCTTGGGCGAATCGGTCACGGCAACGGCGTTGGAACGGTGGCGGAGCAGCAGCAGCGTCGGCGAAGGCGAGTCTTCGGCGGAGGGTGCCCGAACTCTGCTTCCTCCCTTTGATCTGGGCTCGCTAGTGTCGAGCCTCCCCTGAAGTCTCTCGGGAGAAGCTTGAATGCTCGCGGCTTCAATCTCTCTCCTCTCTTTGCTCTCAAGTTCTTGCAGATCTGGGTTCGCTCGCCGCCGGCCTCCTCCGAAGTCTCTCGGAAGGAGGTCGTTGAGCTCGCGACCCGATCGCTTTGCCCTTGCTCGCTCTTTGAGTTCCCCGAAGTCTCTTAGGGGATCTCTCGGAGCTCGCAGGCCTCTCTCTCTCTCGCTCGCTCTTCAACCTCCTTCGAAGTCTCTCAGGAGGAGGTTTCCAAGCTCGCGATATTCTCTGGTGTGCCCTTCGACGACGGAAATGCTCCGCTATTTATAGGTGAGAAGGTCCGGTCGATGGAGAGGCTCGGCTGCTGGTCTTTGGCTTGCCGACTGGACCCCCGTGGCCGAACTGGCGTCCCATCTGCCACCTGTCTGCCAGCTGCCCCCTCTTCTCACGCGCGTTGCCATCCGTCCGCTCATCCGGCGTCGCGCCCTCTGCGCGTGTGTTGCAGAGCGGACGAAGGAGGAAGAAGACTGAAAAGGGCTGGGCCGGAGGAGAAGGAAAGTGGGCCGTAGAGGCCCATGCGGAGGGGGAAGAGAGGGAGAAAAATGGGCTGTTTTTTTTTTTTGTGTTTTTTTTTTGGTTTGTTTATTATCCGAAAAAAAGGGAAAAATACATAAATAAAGAAACTAAGGCCAAATTAATAACCTAATTAAGATTTTAGGTGTCAACAATTATGTTTGTGGCCTTCACACCCTTAAATATTTATAGAACCACAATCAAGGCTTATTTTCTTGAAAGGATATAGAATTTTCTTTTTGTTGGTAAAAAGGGATATAGATTTCAAGTGTTTACTTTTTGGCTCTCCATTCTATCGTTTTTAGGAAATATTAACTATCCAGGAAATAATTACAGCAGTCATAAACAATTGATAATTAACGTTAAGGGTCGTTCCATCTAACTATAACCCGTGCAAGTTCCTATAAAATTAAAACTTGTGTTAGGGCAAAGAATTTACAAACTGTTGACAGATAACAAATAACGGAACAAATATTAATTTGAAATATGTTTAATGGAAGAAGTACATAATGCAGGGTCAGTTTCTAGTTCTAGGAAAAATATAATGGACAGTCAAAATAAATTCAAAAATTCCGAAGAAATAATGATAAAAGATGCTGGGAAACGTTTAGAAAATTGGAATATACTACAGATGGATGCACACCATATATGTAAAAAAAGGGGAATTTTAGAATTTAGGACAGATTCTGCAATTAAGGACATTCAAAAACCAATGTTACTAATGGAATGTTAAATAATTGCAAAGAGAGAGGGTTCTTTCCATATAGGATTAGTCCTAGTTGTTTTAAACCTTCTACAAAAATTGGATTAAACACTTAGGCATCACATGTTCACGGAATCTTTATTCGGAACTCTAAAATCCACATTAATAGATCGACCTAAATATTTTTGTTGCTAAAAGAATTTACATTTTCATTTATGGATCCAAATATCACGATAATATTAAAATCTCTGCGTGACATGATTAAATGGTCTCAGTATCTAGCATTAATATGTATATGATCTATTACTACCAGGTCATGTCAACAACAGTTAATCCAGGAGCACATCATAAGTTTGATTCCAATAAAAGAGTAACAATTTTGTTATGTGCTAATGCAGAAATAACATGACTGGTTGTAACGAAAAACAATTAGATGGAATGGAATTCAACTTTCAAAAATATGATTTTTCAATCAGAAAAGATTCAAAGACTAATAAAAGAACAATAAGTTAAAAATATATGAATAAGTACATTGAGATATAAAATTGTTAAATAAGAGTAGATCAATGAAATTTAACATATAATAATTGAATGAAGGAAAATATTCATAAAATTTAACACACAAAATTCCCTCTAGGTGGCGATGTAGGAACATAAAAAAAAGGGAAAGAGGGGGATGGAGTTTCTCTCGCTTTTGACATAGTGGGCCCCGGCAGGAGGCCCTTGTGATGGGTGTCATGCCCCGACCCACTTCGAGCGTGCGGCAACCCTTGCTTCCATATCTATGGTCATTTGATTGTGACGTCCTAGGAGGCGTTGCCAACCCACAAGTACAAATGTAAACAAATCTCCAACCATCATTCAATGGGATAGTTAAAAACATAATCACATATATATAGGCGTCATAAGTTGATGTTTCATACACATCAAGTTCAGAAATTAAACAGCTAACTTCATCACATTTGATAAGCCTGACTGCATTGCCACGACTTTCTACAAAAGAGCTTGGGGGTAAACCTACACCTCTAATACTACGAGGGTGGTCTAAAAAGTGTTAGCAACTCCACTACTACCTAAGCCTCAACAGCCTTCGGGATCCATGGCTTTGGCTCAGCAATCAGCTCGGGGTCGAGCTCAGGGTCAGACACCTTCCCATTGGGAATGTCCCCATCCTTGGCATCCAAGTTGATGTCTCCCCCTAAGCCTCTATCACCTAGCGGACCGTCAAAGCTGCAAATGGGACCATGGTTCTTGCTATCCACCCAAAAGTACTAGGCCATGAATCAATGTGGCATGAAGATTAGAAAGACTTTCGTTGACCCAGATGGTTGTGACATAACGCATGTAGTGCATGTTGGCCCCTCACACTATAGGGCACTCTATCACCTCTGACTATGCTCAATGGGGAGTTCAAAACGTATCTAACGGAAATGGCTCAGCCATTCTTAGGGCCTGTAAATATTTCAACGAACAAATATGAGATAAACTCAAAAAGTGAATTTCCTAGACCTCGCGTAGGGAATCGTTCACCTCAGAAGTGCCCTAAATAAGTAATTATCTATCGATGGCAAAACATGTCAATGCTCTTTTCGCTTTACCCTCGCTATTCTCATAATAATAAATCTATTATTCAAGACCATCAATATAGACACATAGGAAATTCCATAACATATATTCCATGCTCTCAAGCCAAACATATGAATGCGCATTATGTGCATTATGGTTCAAATCATGTGGTTCAAATCATGCGCTCATGCCATGTAATAATCCAAACCTAAACACATATGAATCTCATGCACTTTCCATATAAATATGTCTAGATTATTACGGCCCCTCAAGATCTAAGGCCAACCTCAAGGCTCGCAGTTATCCAACGTAACCGGGCATCGTCTCGCCTCATCGAGCACGGCATTGTCCCACATAAAACGCATTAGGATGGTCATTCTTATAAAGAGCTTTGTTCCGAAATCCGTCCGTGAACGGCATCTCGTTGACTTGGGGGCATCCAAATTGAATTGGGCATCGTCTCACATAAAATGCATTAGAATGGCTACACACCCCATGTAAACACACATCAGGGTCTTAGGTGATCACATGGGTATACCATCACATAATTCATTTCTTATTTTCTAATTTAACACATGTGATACTCATGCGATATGCCATATCACTCGTCAAATGTCATTATGTTACACACATGCATCATATTACATTAAAAAAAATGCATCATTTAATTCATAAATCCATGGCATTTAGACTACTTATCAACATAGGATAAAGTCATCATAATCTGCAATACGTTCACATCATTATTACGTGTTATCAAACCCATCACATAATCCATCTTTTATTTATATAACATATCACCTTACCATAACATACTCTAATAATATGCCATATCATAACATCATGTTGTCTCAAATACACGTGACACATACAACACATTATACGTAACTCACATAACACATATAACTCATAATCCATATAGCACATAACCCAAATAATACATCTAACCAATAATCCTTATAGCACATAACCCAAATAACGCATTGAGTACATAACACATAATCTATATATAGCATTTAATCACGAAATATGTATCCCACATAGAACGTATAGTACATAATAAACTACTATCATATTATGGCACATACAACAACATATTCACTTTATATAACTTAATCTGATAACTCATTGACTGAAACATGAGAACTAATCATCCTAGGCTCGATAACTTATCACTTTGAAACTTGATAACCTATTAGTAAACGTTGGATAACTTATTTAAGTCCAATAATTGCTTTTTACACAACATGCACTTATCACATGAATAACTCATCATTTAACTATAAGCAAGCCCTAAACTACTCCATAAGTGCAAAGAAAGCCCTAATCAAAGGCTAGGAAGCAACTCAGAAATGATTCAGGCTTCGAAATGCATCGGAAAGGGATAATAAGACCGGACAGCAATTGTGGTGGGGGAGATGGACAGCAGCTGGATGGCAGTCCGATGGTGGTGCGGCAGTGATTTGTGGTGGTTAAGTGTCGGTATAGTGTTCGGGCTTTGTGAAAACCTAAACTATAGAAGAGACAAGGGAGAGGGTGCACGAGTGAAGGTTGCTCAGTACCAAACAACCCTTGAGGAGGTTGGTTGGTTAGGATTGAGTGGCGGTTTGGCGACACAAATGGCAGTCCGATGTCGGGGTTTGAAGGATGATCGCCGGTGATGGAAGAACAAGAGGAAAAATGAAGAAACAAGCTTGAAATGAAGATGAAAATGGCTATGGGAGTTTCGGTTACACGAAGAAAGAGAGAAAGGTGAGTTTGAGATTCAAAAATGAAAGTGAGAATGTGAGAGAGGGAGTGTCCGGCAGTCTTGAGGGGGGGGAGTGGGGAGGAGAGGGAAGAGAGAGACAAGAGGTCAAGTCCCACTTAATACCTATCACATCCCTTAGCTCATCATGTCAATCAAGGTGGCTAAAGAAAGAAGCAAAATCCTAGCATTAAATGAGAGATAGATTGCACTCAAGTGACTAGGTTTAGACTAGGCTAGGCTAGGTGGCTTCATCCCTTCAATTTGCCACACAATGCGTGCTTGCGCCACCCCTCCTTAGCCAATTTCCATCTTTGCCCTTTTGTCTCTAGTCCAATGGAAGGGCATTTTTGTTACTTCACCAAGATCTCGCACTATTCATGCACTATTCACATCCTTGCATGTAACCATTAGGGTTTGTTCTAGTGGTTACCCTTCCAACATGAAGGAGGAGTGGCGGGTTTAAATCTCACATTTTTAGAGGGATTGGGGGTGAGAATGAGTTAGTTTCAAGTGTGAATTTTGAGTCTCACGTCCTGAAAGAAAGCATGACAAAAGTTTGAAGAGTGAGAGTTAGAGTAGGAGTAGAGTAAAATCGATAAAAAAAAAAAAATCCTTGTGTCACGGGCCAACAATTTTCTTGGCCGCAAATCGACTTGTGTGCGGCGCTTAGCGAGTAGAACTCGTTAGGCCAGCCTTCCTTCTATAATTGTTCTAGTAAACAATACGACAAATAATTCTTTTATATGGGATCATACAATGCCTAGCTTTGCTTGGACATTTTAGTCTATCGAGCGAGACAGCAACCCTCTTTAGCTCAACAATTGGTTTTAGCCCGCCAGGGCCTCATCAAGATAGCGACATTAGCTCCCAACCGGTTTGTGTATGGAAGGCCAACCCTACCTTTAAAGCTCCTAAGTAATATAATATTTTTATCCTAAAACTCCTAGCACCAACCGTCCTGACGTTATTCTCACGGACCGGTTGTATTCGTCCCCTCTGCTTCCTCACTCTTCACTCGATAACTCTAAGCATTACTCATAAGTGTCATGAGTATGGAAGAATTCATAGATCGTGACATTCTCTCCCACTCAATTTCACAATGCCCTCATTGTGATATGTTTTGTTGCTTCCTTGTGTCCCTTAACCATTTATGTGCCACTTTTGAGATTTCACATCAAATGGTCACGCTTGCTCAACAAAGCAAGTTTTGCTCCATTGGTAGCCTCTTTTGATCTTAGTTGTTCTAGTCATTTTCGGTCACCTATGCTTTCTTTGGCAAGTATGACATTTCTCGCTAACTACATCTTTTGGCATCACCATTTTTGCCTACTAAGCATTTTGACCCTAGCAAACCAAATGGATGTTCTTTCTTTGTTGAAAACGTGGCAATAGACCTCCTCTTTTGGATTCATTGAATCGATCCAAGAACCTTATCCCCATTTAGCGAGATTCGATTCTTCTCCAACTCTACCCGCTTAGTGAGGAATCGACTCTTCCTAGTGCCCCCATTATCATCCTAGAAGCTTAGTTGAGAGCAACACTTTGTTTGAGCATTTTTGCCTTGACGATTCACTCTCCACCCTTGTAGGATTAGGTAGACCACTAGTACTTCCCAGCTCAACCACACTGGAGTGAGGAGTCCGATTCTCCGACTCACCCACTTATTGAAGGGATTCTTACTTAGATACCATTTGTCATGGGCCAATAGTTCCCTTCGCCACGGATCAACCCATATGGCGCCTAATGAGTAGAACTTGCTAGGCCATCTTTCTTTCTATAGTTGTTCTAGTGAACAATATAACAAGTAGCTCTTTTATATGAGATCGTACTACGCCTAGCTTTGCTCGGGCATCTAGTCCATCAAGCAAGACAGCAGCCTCTTTAGGCTCAATAACTAGTTTTGGCCTACTAGGGCCTTATTAGAAGAGTGGCACTAGCTCCCGACCAGTTTGTGCAAGGGAGGCCAACCCCGCTTTCAGAGTTCCTAAGTAATATAATTATTCTATCCTAGAACTCATAGCACTAACCGTCTTAACACCACTCCCATGAACTAGTTGTGTTTGTCCTTTTTACTTCCTTACTCTTTACTCGATAACCATAAGCACCACTCACAAATGTTACGAGTATGGGAGGATTCATGAACCATAACACTTGCATGCATTTAATGCCAAGATCTTGTCAAAAGAAGACTTGATGGGCTTGAAGGGCCCATGGGCCTCTCTTAGCTACTCACCCCTTGAGCGTGTGGGCCTTGGGCTCACCCATTTGGACTCGAGCCCATTGGGTCTCCGCTTGTGGCCTGTTTCCACCTTTCCGCACTTGTACATTCTTGCCAATGAAAAATCGAGTTTTCACCCCTAAATGGCCTTTTTCCAATGTCCTCATGGTCTATCGATCCTCAAGGCAATCTTGTCCGATGATCACTTACCAAAACAATTCCATTTTGAAAAATGAAGTTGGAATGAGGATGTCACAATGGGCTATTAGCTTAGTGGTAGAGCGCACCCTTGATATTGCATTGTTGTGCTTGGGCCATGAGGGTTCTCAGCCATATGGATAGTTCAATGTGCTCATGCTCAACTATTCCAAGAGTAGATCATGAAGAATGGTAAACTGGTTTTTCTCCGTTGCCAAAGGCACGTAGCAAGTCAAGTAAGCCTCATTTTCTATTGGTTAGAATTCGAAATGGTGTGAGAGAGAGGGTGTCACTCTACCGATAGTGTAGACCTTCCCACACATATGTTTTATTGGCTGCTGTATTGAGGTTTTCTACCTCCATCTTCTCACATAATTAGTCTTTTGATATATTAGAGGATTTTTCTAAACTTTTGTAATTCATTTAATTAAAGATATTCACAGATTTACGAAAGAAAAAAGAGGGCTAACACAGCAAAATTTCGGCCACAAAATATTTTGGAACCTATGGCGACGAATGTCTTTCGCCGTAGGCTCCACATACAGACACACACACATTATACACATGTGTGTGTGTGTATATATATATGTATATATTATATTCAATGCTGTTTCGCCATCGGACCAGAACAACTTCGATTGCGATTTATAACATCGAGGGTATGTTTGCATGGACGAGAGGCATGCATGAGACAAAGCTCTCGTTCTCGGGGACGTGGACAATTCCGTATAACGATTTTTCTGGGGTCTGATGAATTCCACGTGTTGTGGCCACTGGCTGTGCCCTTGTCCCCTTGTGCATCACACAAAAGCCAAACTAGAGGAAGGAAATAGAACGTGGAAATTCCTGCATTTTCAGCAGAGTTTTGTGTTTCTCTGGCCAGAAATGAAAAGAGTTTTGGCCCGAGCAAGGCATGGACACCCTAATTTCTTTTTCTTAGGGGTTAACATCACGAAAATACATAAATCAATATCTACGTGAAATAAATATCATAAAATTTTAAAGACACAAAATTTCTCAATTTTTAACATTATGTCAATATGATCCTACATCATATATTCATTAAAAAGAATTATTTGTTTCAATTTAGAGAGGTACCGTCAAGGCTATATTTTCTTGAAAAGGGATATGGGTTTCAATTATTCATTCTTTTGCTCCCCATTATATGGTTTTTTTAGGAAATATTATTTATCTAGGAATTAATTGCAATAGTCCTAAACATATGATAATTAACGTAAAGGCCGTTGCATCTACTATACATTCGATTCACCGTGCAAGTCCCTGTAATATTAAACGTTGTGTTAGGGCAGAGAAAAAGCGTAAATTGTTGACAGATAACAAATATTAAATGATGGGACTAATGTTAGTTTGAAATTTGTTTGATGGAAGAAGTATATAATGCATGGTTAGTTTCTAGTTCTAGTTAAGATATAACGGATAGACAGAATTTGTTCAATAATTTGGAAGAAACAATGATAAAAATTTTGAGAAAAGTTTAGAAAATTGGAATATATTACAGATAGATATACACCATATATTCAAGATGGGATAATTACACAAATAATTATTGAATTTTGGCTCAATGTAATCAATGTTTTAACATTTTCCTAAGTTAAATTAATGAAAGAACTTTTAATTTGTTTAATGTGATCCCTTAAAAGAACTTTTATACATTATGATAAAGTTCAGGGATACATATTCAATGTAATTCCTAAATTCATTATCATTTTTGAAAATATTTAACATTTTCCCAAACTTAAATTAATGAAAGAACAATGTTGAATAATTTTATGTAGTTCAATAATTAGATTGAATATGTATCAAAAGTTTAGGGATTATATTAAACAAATTAAAATTTTATGGATGATATTATACATTATGATAAAGTTCGAAAAGCAATGAATAAATTGCAAAAAAAAAAAACTTACCTCAAAGCAACGAAAGCATACGCAATGTTAAATTAGAATTCATATCAACAACCCTAAATATGATTTCTAATTAATACGCAGTGGCCTAAATTTCTAATTAAATAAACCTAAAAGTTTTAGGAATTAGGTTGAACCAAATCCTAATTTAAACTAAACTATTATCTTAATCCTAAAAATGCATATTATATATTAGGCCAAAATTAAAATGCAATCTATCTAATATCTAAACTTAAGGCCCATCTTTATCATTTTTCCATTCAAGAAAAGAAAAAGAAAAAAAAACTAGAAACTTTAGAATTTAGGACAAATACTATGGTTAAGACTATTCACAAAACAATCTCAATAACAGAATGTTAAAAATTCACAAAGAGAAATAAAAAATTCAGGCGTGGTTGAAGTTCAGTTATTTTCATATAGGATTAGTCCGAGTTGTTTCAAAACCTCCAACAAAAATGAACTAAACATCCTAGTTGTTCCAAAATTTCCAAGAAAAAATGGATTGAACATTTTTGTTATTCATGTTTAAGAGATTGTAGGCACAATAAGTTCACGGACTTTTTATTAGGAATTATAGAATCCACATTGCTTGAGCGTGTTGCCATCAAAATGTCAAATTTTCTATTAGAGGAGTTAAATATTAGACCACGCTTACATATAATAACTTAAGTTTTTAAAACAGTTCATAGTGGTATCATAAAATTTCACATAATGTCAAGTTAAAGGTCTTGAGTTCAATCTTTTCAAGCCCATTGGCTTTCCTAATTAAATATGTTCACGCTCGGTACAAAAAAAAAAAAAAAAAGGACCAGACTAAGCATAAAAGAGCGTATTTGAGTAATTAAATATTAAATCACGCATTTATCTAATAACTTAAAATTTTAGAATAGCTAATAGTGGTACTATAAAATCTCACATTTTCATTAATGGATCCATATATGGGGACAACATTAACCGTAAATATAAAAACCTCAAGTTTTGATCAATGATCTCAATATCTAGCATTAATTCAAAAGCATAGAAGTTAGACTCTGATAAAGGAGAAATCATTATGTTATATGCTAATGTGAAAAAACAAATCTAGGAGTTCAATAAACAATTGATGTAATAAAATTTAACTTTCTAAATATGAATTTTTCAATCAAGAAAGATACAAAGACCTATAAAAAGATCAATATTTGAGTATGGAGCTGGAGAACTAAAAATTAAGTTAAATAAGAGTAGATCAAGGGAATTAAACACTGGATAATTTAATGAAGGAAAAAATTTCACATAAAATTCCCTCTAGGTCATCATGCTCAGCTACTCGAGGTATAGAATACTAAACCATTTTTCTTTTCCATTGCCATGGGCTAACACAGCAACATTCCGTGACAAAAGGTTGAAACCTATGGCGACCAATGTCTGTCTAACTGTAGACTAAGTTTTTTAAGTAAATGTTTCCTAATTTGATTCAGGAAGTCATACAAGAACTTACAAAAATAGAATTCTTCTCGGTTGTTACGTATTAGAGCAAATGAGAGAAGTGTTAGGATTTTCTTGATGAGAGTTTTCTAAATGATTTATTAACACTGTGGGTTTACTTTACATGCAATCTAGTGCTAGGAAATACTTGAGTGATTGGAAGTTTGAAATTCTCCTTAGTTACAATGGATTTTTTTGCAATCGGCCCTCTTTGTGGAGTAACGAGCGATACTCAAATTGTATCATATAAATCTTTTATGGTCTTTATGATCTCTTGTTGATTTCTCTTGTAATCCATTCTTCTCACGTTAGACTTGAATTGCCAAATCCGTTAGTTTTTGCATTTTTTTTTTTTTTTTTGGAAAAATTCTAAATAAGGGCTTGAAATACCCTTAATTTCTTAAATAAAAGCTTGAAGTAGATGTTGATTTAAATAAGAGTATGTAGTGTCCTCATTTTCTCAAATAAGAGCTTGAGGTGGATTTTTTTTTCTTTAAAAAATGGTTGTATCTATGACATCCCGATTTTCCAATTCTATTTTCAATAAAATGAGATGGGCATTTTCATCTGCGCGTGTATGGTTTTTTTTTTTTTCTTTAAGTTGGCCACTCATGAGAAAACTAGTCTATCAGGGAAAGCCGTTAAGGAATTCTAATACATCAGACTCGATAATTTGACTAGGAAGCGACCTTTCGACCGAGCTAATCTGCAAGTGTCAATATGGCACAGTTAAAAATAGGGGTGATTGGTTCCCGGTTTGGTCCGATTCCAAGGTAGAACTGGGAACCGGACTGGGAAAATCGGTTCCGGTCCTGTCCAATAGGATCGGCACTTTCTTTTTTCACTAAATAACAACCATTCATTAAAGAACGACCATGCTCCGGATCAATCAATCCAATTCGGTTTCGGAATGATCTAATAAAACTACTCACACATGTTTTCACGTGCAAAATATTCAAACTTCACTTGCGTGAATATTAATGATAATTTATGTGTTTCACTCTTAATTTTAAGCATAAAAGCCATGACCAATTTGAGTAAAATATGTGCTTGGCTTAGGTTTTATAGACAATCTCTCTTCTATGCTTTGAATGTTTAGTCGATGTCGGACTCTGAGGCTTCAAGTGCCTTGTTGCTTGCAAGTGAGGGGAGCAAGAGAGAGAGAGTGAGCATGAGGAACTCCTAGAGCCTTATCCCACATCGAGTAGAAGATAAAACTAACTAATAAGTTTTCTAAGAGCTTTGGTGGTCTCTTGGCCACATAAGAGGTTGTTACCTCAATTGCCATTTAGATTGCAACAAGTTTCATATATAATATTCATATATTATATGTGTTTATATATTATATGTATATAAATTATATATAAAAAAAATTTAGTCCGGTCCGGTCGGTTCGGTTGGTCCGGTTCCCACCTTGGAGCCGGGAACCGGATCGCCGACCGTGGGAACTGCCCAAAACCAGCCGATTCGGTCTCGGTTCGGGCGGTTTCCGTTACACACCCCTAGTTGAAAATCAATTAGAGATCGCAAATAGATCGACTTGACAAAGGCATGTGATTAAGTGTGGGTGATTCTACCAGATCGCACAATTCTTGTTAATCGACACTAGACCGACTTTTATGTCGTTTTGATACCTTGTGTCCGTATTTGAAACCTTGAGATTACCCCAACAACCGAGAGTCGCCAATGTGTCAAAGATGTACATTATGGCTTGAAAATGATCAACCACAAGTCAAATGCACAAAAAATTCTGAAAACTACCCGATAGATTAGGACACACTAGTATTGTGCCAGAGTGAAATTAATTGTGAAATTGAAACCGAATTTAGAAATTGGAAGTCCTATTGTGTTATGAATCATTTTAGGAACGTTGGCTCATCTTCATAAGATTTTTCATGCAAATCGAGTTTTTCGGTGAAGAATCAAAGTATGGTTAATTTGGTTTGGGAAAATTGGTAAGCCTGCTTTTGGTCATACTTTTGGGATCCAAGATAGTTCTATGGTCAAGTAAAAATGTGAATTGAAGTGTGGTGACATTAGATTACTTTATGGACTTCAATTTGGCTCAATTGGAATGGGATTGAATGAAATTGATAGAATTTGGTGCACAAATACTCAAAATTCGTATGCTAAGGCACATTGAGCAAATTGGACCCATTGGAAGATTTTCAAGGAAGCTTGGAGGTGAGTGGATGGTGACATCATGTGAGGTCATGGTGGGGTCAAAGTGGAGGGGGTTGTGACAAGTGTAGAGTGCCCATTGGCTCACCAAAAGTAGCCCTCACATCAAACCTTTGTTCTTCCTTGAATCAAGGGCCTTATCTTGGAACTTGGAGAGAGAGAGAGAGAGAGAGAGAGAGAGAGCTGTGTGACTAGAGCTCCAGCCGCCCCTCTGTTTGCACGCCTGACCAACCGCTTGCACGTAGCCGTAGTTCGTTGCCATCGCCGTCGCTACTCATCTGCGCTTGCGGCTCCGCTCGCCGGCTCGCGCTTTGCTCCGCCTTCATCCGCGTGCCAGCACCGTCGTCCGTCGCTGCCCTTGGTCGCCAGTCACCATCGGAGCCACCGTTGAAGCTAGCTCGTCGTCGGTGCTGCTTCTCCTTCGCCCGCACGCCTGATTAGCTCGCACTATTGTTCCGCATGTCCCCGACCGTCCAAGCCGTTGTCCAGTTGCTACTTGTTGTCGCAAAGGCCGCCGAAGGTCTCCCTTGGCCGCCATGAGCCACCGCCAGTCACCGCTTGAGCTGCCTCCGTCCATCTCCACTAGTTTCGCACCCAACTAGCAACTAGCGCACCTCCATCCGACCTTGAATAGCAATGGAAGTTCCATCAAGCTCCGGTCTTCAAGGTCCATTTTGGGTGCCTTCTAGTCTTTGCTTGGTGTCGCCCTGAGGAAGTTTATCGAGTGCCTCATTGTTGCCTTTGCCGGAGACTCATCGGAAAGCAATTCCGGTGAGTTTAGCCTCCTAAACTTTGATTAGAGGGTTAATGATGCTTAGAGAGGTTTAGTTTAAGTTAAGTGAGATTATGCGGTTAGATAAGTTTAGTTAAGTGTGTATTAGATTAAGGGGTGCGATTAGTTTAGTGTATGTTTAATTAAGGTTAAATAGATGTTTATGTTAGTATAATAATGATTTGGCCTTAATTGTTTATTTTTGAATAAATAAGTATTTCGAAATTATTTAATTAATTTTTGAAATAAATTTAATTATTTATTAATTCCGTAAACTTTTTCAAGACCTTAAATTATTAGAATTTCGCATTAATCACTGCTATGTATTTAGATTATGAATTTGATGAGTGGATATTGCAAATTGAGTGTTGATTGTGAAAAATAAGGACTTTATTCATAAAATCCCAAGTGTCGGGTTTTGATACCAAAATTGGATTTTAAGGATTATATTAAATGGTGGGGTTTGAAAAAGTGAGATATTAGTTTTCTAGTTTGAAATTAACGTGCCCCCACACACATGAATAATTTCTTGAACATTTTTAATATGAAGAAAAGAAGTCGAGATCACTATTTTAAATGGAAGCATTGAGTGAAATGCAAAGTGTCTTGGGCCGAGTATGAATTTATTGTGTGTTAATTAAGAGGAAATTGTCATGAGCTGTTGAACCAGATTTGCCCCTGTATGGGATGCCCCATACAATGGATGAGGGTTGCAGTTGATTATGGACTGATGCTCTTTCGGAAACGCTGTCGACGTAATGACGAAGCCATGCTCCAAGGTGGGGAGGTGATGCCTACCTAAAGGCCAATAGATAATTAAATTGCGAGTAGGCTATGTTCATATGTAGTAATGAATAAAAATTGGAACGCATGCTGTGGTTGTTGATTATGTGAAGGTGATTGCGCTCCAGTTGTTTAAGTTCTTATTACTACCGGTGATTAAGTGATATGAACTGTACTAACCTGTAGGAAAGAAATAAGATGAGGTAAGTCTTCTGTGTAGTGTGGCTAAGCCACCCATGGATGTATTTTTCTTTCTAATAGGGGTTTAGGGGGTGAACTTGCTGAGGCAATGTCTCACCCTATTGTGGGCCAAATATTTTTAGGTCTTTAGATGGCGATCGTGGAGGACCCAAAGCCATGGAGTTTGGGAAGGTGGAGATCGAAGGATCGGCGAACGTGTTCAACTAGTCGGTCTTGAGGACAGTTCCCCTTTTTGTTGAGCCGGTCTATTTTGTAAACAGCCCAATGTTGTATAAAAACCTATGTGTTTTATAAAGAAGTGTTTGGTTGTAATTGATTGCTTACTTTTCTATCCCAAGTTAAATGTTGTCATGGGATTTGTTTCGCTTTCGCATGCATAATAAAATGAATGGGTTGGCGACATGTCTTGGGATGTCGCATATTTGATCGATCGCAGTGGGATGTGCGCGCGCTTGAGATTTGAGGCATGACAATATCAATCTCAAAGAAGTGTCCAAACTCACTAGCTACTAAAGGGCATTTTCATCTTTTAATTTTTTTTTTAAATTTGTTCATATTTTTCTTTCTTTTTCCTATTTTACTTTTTCCATAAAAAACAAACTAGAAAAACTAAAACTTCAAAAAAAATAAAGAAACACACAAAGTAGAGGGAGCCCTCCTGCCTATATTTTTGTTTTTTTTTTTCTATAAAAAACTTTTATTTTATTTTTAATTTTGAATCTAATTTAATTAACGTTAAAATTGTCTTTGTACTAAAAAACCCTTAATCGACCGTAATATTTGGCTAAGTGGCAAGCTAACAAGGTTAATCCTTTATTTTAAATAATTATAACTATTTCAAGCCCTTATTTGATATAATAAGTTTTTATTTGGCACTTCAAGTCATTCTTTGAGAAAAAAATTCTTATTTGAAATAAGATTCACTTCAAGTCATTCTTTGAGAAAAAAATTGTACTTCAAACCTTTAGTTAGAACTTTCCAATAAGTTTACAATCAAGCAACAAAGAAAATATGATATAATTTGAAAATGAATCTTTATGAAATAATGAGATCATCGTAAATTTATCTAAATATAAGGTTGTAAATTTAACGATTAGAATTGGAATCCTCTAAATTTACAAGGTAAATTTACAAATTGATAACTTTATCCCTTTTAATGGAGAAAACATTAGCATGTTTAACTTTAAACGGTTGAGATGTTTTTTTTTTTTTTTTTGGGAAAAAAACCTCCAAAAATCCTCAAATGATGTCTAATGCGATACAATTATTCTTTTTTTTTTTTTTTGACACAAGGAATCCCAAACTTGTACTTGAGTGACACACTTATCCTCTATCAAGGTTCGGTCAATAAAAACTATTAAAAATCTACCTACATGGATGACAAAAAGTAAATGATATCTACAAGGCGCCAAACTAAAGTAAATAAAGATGTCATTTTGGTTGGAAAATTATTTGACAGAATCTTGACGAAGCGTAAATGTGTCACACACAGATACAACTTTAGGATTTTTGGTGCCATATAAAAAAGTACGAGTATATTTTTAATGGGCATTGTTTGGAGTTATCGGTGGGGTTTTTTTTTTCCCTTTTCCTTTTCTTTTCTTTTTCCACCTGCCACCACCCCTTGTTGCTCCTCCTGCCATTATGGACGCGTCGCTCGACCAATCACTAATTCATTTCTCTCATTTGCTGATGCCAATTAATATGAACCATATTGAAGTTGTTGATGCTTCAACCACTGAGAGGCATTATATTTATGATATACTTTTCGCTAAATTTACAAGGAATCTCATTCCCTAAAGATCGTGACAAATATATGATCCATTTTTTCTTAGCTTGATTAATAGAATAAAGGGTTAGTTACACTAATATGGACGACGCAAGCATAAGGAAATTTTGAAATCTTGGTACCTGGATCATCACTGAACAAAACATCTCAAAGTTTAGTGGGATGAGTGCTGGGTCAACTTATTTATCCTTAACAAAAGCATTCTGGTCACATAGGAAATTAACATTCACGTCGTATCTTCTTACATGATTTGCGAAGAGTAGAATAACAAAATTATTTCACTAGTACTTCATTTACAGAATTTTCTAATATAAAACAAGTAATGTTCGAAACAATAGAAAATATAATAGAATTAATGAAAAGCTATGAAAAGAAAACCCATCATCCTGCCTGAGTTTTGCTGCACGTATATGCCATTATCATCACGTTGCTCAGCAATCCCTTGTTGATGTGTTGGAGTTCTTCTTAAAAGCCCCCTTCACATCGAGATTCCGTTGCCACCAAACAAGAAAAATCGTATATAGTATCTCCTCACTGGAAACCGAGAAAAGAAGCCTTCGATCATCAATGACCTCTCCCACGGTGACTTGGTCCAGAATAAGCTCTGTCTAGGACGATCTCTGATAGCAATGAACTCAGAGACCGGCCTCCAAGAGGTCTCACGGCTTCGACGTGCGAACTGTACGTGAGCATGAGAAGGAAGAAGAGGATCAAGAAGGTGTTAAGAAACACGATGAGAGATTTTTGGGACCTCATCCTTCTTCCCTTTGCTTTTTCAGTCTTGATTTGTTAGGTATGGCTGGATATATGCATGAGGACGCAAGGTAATTTATAGATAAAAGGGGTTTCAAGAATCAAGAGGAGTTAGTGGCGTGTTCAAGAAAGGTATGCAATAATCTTTGACTTCTGGTACAGATTGCGGTCGTGTTGGCGGGTGAAGAATTTTGCCATAAATTTTTATGGAGATTGATCCGACTTTGAATCCTCCAAACTATATTTAATTCCTCAGTTTGACTATTTGAAGAATAAGATTAACATTGAATATCTTGCAGAGAGAGAGAGAGAGAGAGAGAGAGAGAGAGAGGTAGGCAGGGTTGTGTTTAGAGAATGAGTCGTACGTTGTTAGAACAAAAACGGGGTTTGAATTTGGAGTGGAACACGAAGATTGCCTTTACACTACTTTATGTGCGCCATCTAACTTTTTCATATTTAGAATGTAACATGAGTGCTAAGGTCAAATAGCGTAAAGCACATGGGCAGCAAAGGTCAATTGAGCTGTAAACGATGTTGTGCTTTACTGCTTTGGGCAATGTACGACGATCTAAATGTGATTCATTCCATGTGTTTGAAAATGGTCGACCGACAGACTCGACCCGTATGAATCGACCTTCCTATAGAGGACTTCGTATGCATCGATTGAGCTGAATGGTAAACGATGTTGTGCTTTGGGCAATCAACGACGATCTTAACGACTGTTCTTTCCATGTGTTTGAAAAGGGTCCACCGACGGAGTCGATCTGCATTAATCGAGCTCCTGATAGCCGACTTCGTATGCATCGGCGAGTGGGAAGTCAGCAGGGATAATGCGTGCTTGAGTAGACCGCTGCGAGGTAGGCCGTTTGGTCAGTGCCTGCTTTGAGAATATTTTATTAGACTAATGAAAATGCATGAGATCGTAACGATTTTCAAGCGAAAATTTGAATGCGTCGCTCATACACAAAAACCTAACATGAGTTGTCATGGGTCAATGTCGATAAGCATGGACTTATGGGTCAATGTCGATAAGCACGGACTTATAGTGGGGTCAAAGGTAAAAAACAAAGCACATGCAATGCAAACTAGTAATTTTCAAAGTAGTTGTCAAACGGTGTGAAAATTAACGAATCTTATAATTAAATCAAGGCAAGAGAATGGAATCACTGGAAAAGTCAAGGATGAACATTAAAGAATATGAGAGATCTACGTGTCCCAGTCCGAGCGTTGATACCTAATTCACCGTAATACCCGACTAGAAATGGCATATTAAATGATTGGAGAATTATAGAGTTACAATTCTCAGGTAAAGTGCTAGAAAAATCATAAATCTATTGCATTTGTGCAAATCCTAAACGTTTCAATTGTGTCAATTTAATCTTAAAACTTTTGATCAAATGCCAATTCATTCATTCCAACTAATTTTGACCGTACACTAATGATGTGGACACCAGCTGGCCTATATGACATTACCGGCTCTACAATGGATAGTTTTAGTAATATTTTAATATTTTTGGACCTTTTATTATATATGTTTTTAATTTTTTATTTCATTTTTTTTTTTTTGCCTTCCTTCTTTCTTTTGCTAGTGATTGGCCACAGGCCATGGCCGTGTGGGCTAGCCTCGCTTGGGTGAGGTTGTTGTCGCCTACCACTTTTAATTTAAAGAAAAATTTGGATAGTTGGTGTCACTTTTAATTTCCAAAAATACGGCCTCAAAAAATAGAATCGGTCACTAAAAGAAATCAGTGAAAAGTTTTTAAAACAAGGTTTTGAAGTGAGGATTTATTTGAGATAATGTCTGCTCTAATAAATCCCTGAAGTGAGTCACTTTATCTCAAATTACCCCCAACTCACCGTTTGATCAAATCTTCACCGGAGCGTTTCGTTCTTATGTGGCACTTTACAAGACATGGCCAGGCGCATTTTCACCAACGGACTTTTTTCTTTTCTTTTCTTCTTTTTCTCTTTCTTTCTTCGTCTCTTTCTTTTTCTTCCGACCATTTTTTCAGTTTTCTTTTCTTTGCCACTCGTGGCAAGTCGTCTCCTATTTTCTTGGGAAGAGGATGGAGGATCACGGCAAGTTCCCTTCTTTTTCGTCTGTTTGAAACTTTGTCTGAGTTTTAATTTCGTTTGTTGACTGATGATCCACATATTAAGCCTGTCTTTTCTTACTTTTCTTTAAATTAACATCTCTATTTCTTAACAAAAGAAGTCATTGATTTGTCAATGTTGAGATTCCAACATCAATAAAATCCAGTCCGAGCACGGGATATTTGCTAGGCGCTATTGATCTTAGTGTCATTTACAATGAGTTTGTTTAATTTACTTTGTTTTTCTCAGAGGTGACAATCCGACCTCCTTTGTCATGGTTCCGTGCATCATTCGTGTCAATTGAATTTAGATTTGAATTTAAGTTAGGATGGAACATGAAAGTGAGATTTATCCCACTTTTGAGATGTTGTCTAATTGAAGTTAGCACAAAAATGTTGATGATAACTTGAATTATAAATGACGGGTCCACGTAGCGCGTGCACACGATATCTTGTATATTTAAGCCAAAAGTGCCTTTTGTCTCACTTTGGAAATGTCTCATCATTACCTTTACATCAAGGTAAATACACATTAAATTTAATAATTACTCTCTCAACATCAAGTACCAATTCAATTCACATTAATTTAATAACTAACCGATATATTCACTCCATTCACATAAGTAATCACTTTTTTTCCTCAAAAAATTTACTCTCTTCATACATAACCATCAAGCCCATAATCGTGTGGCTCAATACTATGGCTGATTTTATTAAGGGTTAATACCACGAAAAACTATAATTTGGTATGTCTATAATAAATTTACCAAAATTTATCTTTTTTTATCACGAAAAACTCCAAACTGATATATTTATGATAAATTTACCCTTAATTAGTTTTCATTAAATTTTTACCTTCCGAGTTTGATGCATAATTGATGGTATACTAATTTATTTTACCCTATGTTTGCCACGTCTAATTTATGTTTTGTAATGGCATTAATCCAATTTAACAAAAATTAACGGATGGTAAATTTGCCACAAATCTACTAGTTTGAGGTTTTTTGTAGTTAAAAAAAAAAATTAGTTTTGAGTAAATTTATTAGATTTGAGGTTTTTCATGATGTTAACCTTTTTTTTTTTAAGAGAAAACCTCATTAAATTCTGCTTTTCCTACTTGGAATTGTCTTCAACACCACCGATAAACAAGAAAATGTTCTTCCCATAGAACTTATCGAAGTGCAATCTTAGCACGCAAGCAACCTCATTCGGTCAGCTTATTAGAGGAAACACAGAAACACTGGGCTCTTCTTTATTTCAGCTTCCAAATGTGACTTATAGTCAGTCCAAACCTCATCAACGGTTTTTCCGAGCAACGTGTGGAAATAGCCATCGCTCTAGTCGTTCGCCATTAGTCCATTCAGCTCCGCCACAAAACCGGTCTCGAGACCATTACAATAATCAAGAAAATAAGCCGTGATGACGAAACCCTCGCCCCACCACCCGCCCAAGCCCTTCTTTGGCCACTCTTTCGGGGCCAAACCGGCCTTCGACCTCACGTAATCTGCCACACCGTTAATGAGCCCGACCAGGGCCTTCCCGCTGCCTTTCCACTGCCACACGCGTGTGGCCTTGTGGAACAGGATCCCAGTGAACTCTGCCCGTGCGTCGCCGGAGTAGTTCTGAATGTAGTTGGTGTTGATGACGATTGTATTGTTGATGGTGCTGGAAGACTATGGTTAGAGGAGCTGGGGGGAACCTCTGGACTATTAATGTGACTTGGTCATAGTCCTTTCCCTCCGCTTGTGTCTCATTGAACGTTAGCCAAATGAAGCTCGAGGCGGCTTTCAGGAGTTGCTTGGTGTAGAACACTCTGATCTCTGTCTGGAATCGGTTGCAACCAGTTATGTTGCCTGTGTTGTCCACTACTTGATATGTCACCGCTCGAACTAGTTTGAGACTCGCAGCGACGATGAAGAGAGCATAGAAGAGAAAGAGGAGGAGACATTTCCCTTAGGAAGGATACATTAAGGTTTTTGCATGAATTGATGGAGAGATGCAGGAAAGTGAACATGGTACTGTTATATATATAATGATTTATTCATCTCGGGAACTCCCTCTTCTAAGAAGCTTGCAATAGATAGTTTCTTTATGAAAGTTATTATAGTGAATTATTGATTTGTACAAGGTTGCTGAAGATGCCGATGCCTAATGTAACTGTGAGTATACTTGACAGAGAAGAATTTTTGTCATGTTTGCCATGATAAGATCAACGTACGTGGTTAGCAGAAAGATACTTTTCAAGCTAAGATTGCACACCAAGAGGAAAAAATGTTGTCCTAAAAAAAAAAAAAAATTCAAGCTGAGATTGCACACCATGTCACCGAAACTATAAATTAATGTTTGGCACACATTCCTATCTTGTGTAGAAACTACGAAGTTGCGACACTACCATGAAATTTTTTTTCTTATAGGATCTCTTAGTATGATAACACGGTGTGTTGATTGCATGTGTGAAAAGAAGAAGAAGAAGAATTGGTAATTAATGATTGGTAATGAGGAATTTAATTATTTGAGCTAAAGTGAGTTCAAGTAGCTCGTTATGTCAACGAGCTCTTGCTTAAATTGTTCAGTGAGATATGCCAATACAGCTCTGTCCAAGAAGACGACGGATGAAGGCGTGTATGTACCGATTGACCCTTGATCAATGAGCAAATAATTTGCATTTAACCCAGCTTATATTATTTTTGGTGAATTTATGACCGCTCATTAGAGCACTTTCTCAATGAGTAAGGTGGTTTGTGTTAGGCACTAATAAGCAATTAAGAGGTGTGAATTGGCTAATCAAGAATATACGGACTAGAATCGATCTCATCGTGCTTCTACGCGCAAAGTGATTTAGCAATATAAACAACAGAGATTGAATAGTTCAGGGAAAGAGGCATCGAAAATGAGATTTATAGAGTTTCAACTTGGGAGTGCCTACTCCTTTCTTCCAACTCTAGCTGCCCAAATAAGCCAAATTTCATTAATTATGTCAAGAGTACAAATAACACCTTGTTACAAGTGTAGAACCTGCTACATCGCAGAACCTAACTTCTTTCTATAGCAACCAACTTATAGACTAAGTAACTATTGGACCCTCCGATGGTTGTTCTCACACTTTATACACACAACACGGCAGATCCTCTCCCCCAACCATAAACCACACCTACCTCTAAGTGTTTACAAAGAGTCCCTCTCATACCTTGTCTGTCACCTAAAAAAACGTCCTCACTCCAAGTATAACCACTTCTCTTGTGTATTTATAAATGGTTTTGTCACTCTTACTAACTTTTAAGAACAATTCTTAAATGGGTATTAGAAGCTTAAAAAGAGACCGACTCAAAAACCTCTCAATAATGCCCCAATCCTCTTGCTTTTGCATCTCTCAACTATGTAATTTCAGGCCGAGTTTTCTCCAACTTATAGAGCTCCAAATCCGAACATATGTTGCAATTGGATAATCTATAAAAAATCTCGGCGAAATTTCTTGACCGAAAGGTGTAGAACCTTGGTCCAATCGGGGTTGTCAATTGGATCTTCTATTATTACGTTATCTCATCAATCTATTGAGGGAATTAGTCCGTAATTTTTACATAAATGATCTCAAAATCCTATTACTATGATTTAAACGTAAGCCTCTACAGACATAAATAAACTACCAAATGTTTGAACTTAGTTTTGTTATCATCTAAATCTTGTCGAGCTCATGCCCTATCGCCGTGCCCCCTTCCCCCCTCTCTCTTTCTCTAATTAGGCTAGTGGCGAGGCGGTGATCTCAAAAGGCAGCTAGTCCCCAACCTCAGGCAACCCCGAATCTGGGGCTGCCAAAGGCTTAGGCCGCCCAGTAAAGCGGTCGTCATGATGCCGCCGCTGCTCAACTCATCACACCTCGAGGTTAACCATATTTAATAAGATGGGTCATATATAAATTAGTTAAATTTCTTAAATGAGTTGTTAATGGGAATGTGTTGTATGTAAGTCTAATGAAAAATGGGTTGCAAATGGGTTTGTCTTTAAACTATTTACAACCCATTTAGCTTATAAAGGTTATTAGTCGAGTCAACCCATTAAGGATATATCATCATCTTTAAACAATTTTTATCATTTTTATTTATTTTAATTTTTGATTTTTAATAATTTTTTATTTTTGATTTTTATTTTTCTTTCTTTACTTCTTTCCCAATGAAATCCAGCGGTTGACCCTCGTTGAGGTTCAGAGCCGCCACCCAATTGCACTGGTGAGCTTGATAGGGTGAGGCCCATGCCTCATTGGCTTGAGGCGAGCTCGACCTCGTCGAATTTGGCGAGGTAGAGCCTCGCCCAAGGCTGGCAAGGCTGAGGCTCGAGCCTTGCTAGTGTCGAGGTGAGCTTGAACTCGTTGAATTTGGCAAGGTAGAGCCTCACTAGTGAGACTCAACTCGTCGAAATTAGGTGAGCTCAAGCTTCGACAGCTTGTGGTGAGGTTGGAACTCACTTGTTGCTAGCCATGGCCTCCGTGGGCCGACAATCAAATGAAAAAGGAGGAAAAAGAAAAAGAAGAAAAAGAAAAAAAAAAAAAAAAAAAAAAAAAAAAAAAAAAGAATTGAAAACTCTATTTTTAAAAATAAAATAAAAGTAAAATAAAAATACTTAAAAGAGGTGCACAGAAAATCAAATAAGATTTTCTATACTAAGCAAAAAATATTTTTTCAATTTATTTTCAAGTTACAACCAAACACTAAAAATATTATTATTTTCAAAAATACCACATTTTCATGAAATAAATGAAGTCTCAATTTAAAAAAAAAAATTGTAAAATTAATCCTTTAATTTTGTAATTATATGGGAGTGTTTTAACAATATAACTTTCTTTTAAATCATAAGAAACAATTTTTTCTAGATTTGGTAATATGGAAGTTTTCTAACAATATGAGTTGGGTTAGGTATGGGTTGGATATAAGTAAATAAATTTAAATTAGTGACAAATTGGTCATAAATGAGTTGATGGATCAATTTGGGTTGCTTGACCCAAATTTGGTATGATTCATCCATTTGACAAGTCTAACTATTCACAGAAGGGATGCCGTGTAGAGGGAAAAGCAGGTGGGCTCCTGGGTTTAGGGCTTCGCTGGTGGAGTGTGAGGCGGCCCAGTGGAGTGGTGTGGTGTTGAGCCGCAACAGCCGCAATGGATGAAGAGAGAGATGGCAGAGAAGTGACAAGGGCAGAAATGAAAGGAAAATACAAAATAAAGAACGAAGAAGATGAACAGAAGAAAGGGCACAAAAGAAAAAAAAAGAATTTTTTTTTTTTAGATGAAAATGCGCCCCTCATGACGTTGAAAGCCTGCTGCCAGCCAATATTTGGCCGACCGGTGTGCTCGAGTCTATATTGAGACTGTATTGGTCATTTTTTAAGGCCTTATTTAAGACAGAGTCACTCTAGATCATTTTCCAAGAAAATGATATCAGTTTCGACCTCTATTTGAAATTGTCCCAAGAAAATATAATTCATCTACCTTGATTTAGTGAAGAGTTTCGTAAGCGATATCCAGACAGTATCGAGCGCCTGACCTATCCATTCCATACCCATTCCAAAATGGTTAGCTCTAGATTCCAAAATGAAAAAGATTATGCGGCTGAGTAATACAAAACCAACAAATGACAACTTTTCGCATGAATCTTACCGATATTTAGGCATCCAACATTGGGGGCTTCGTAGATATCTCAGAATTTGATATTTCTCTTTTCATCATTTTCTTGAATATAATTCTTTAGCAAGATCCTTGGTCGGGCAACCCATTATAAATTGACAAGCTCTTAAATCTTAAAGTCGCCAAGAAAAAAATGTCTCGCACTCATTTCTCGGGCGTCGCCCTCCTTTTTCCTTGTCGCCTTCCCGCCAGCTCACGCGGTGAAGTACCAAGTCGTCGGTTGGACCGCTACACAACCGGATGCAACCGGTTCCAGACCGAAATCGGGTCCTTCTACACTAGGCAGACTCGAGCTTCATCTGGCTGACCTTCAATGAGTCGATGGGCGAGAGGAAGGACCATGACCAGGTGACGCTGGTCATCCATGGCTTCCGTCCTGCCCAACCCACCCTAGTCTCAAGGACTCTCAAAGACACCATCTTGATCAACGCCGAGCACATCCAGAACTACCCTGGCGACGCAAGAATGGAGTTTTCGGAAAATTTTGTTCCACGAGATGACCCATGTGTGGCAGCAGTACGGGAACGGGAAGGCCCCAGAGGCCTGGTCAATGGCATCGCCGACTACATGAGACTCAGGGCCGGGTTGGCCCCCAAGAAATGGGCTCAAAGGGGCTCCGGTTTGCGCTGGGACGAGAGTTACGCCGTCACGGCCTATTTTCTCGACCATTGCAACGGCCTCAAGAATGGTTTCGTCGCTGAGCTCAACAGTTTGATTAGAGGATGATTACAGCGATGAATTTTTCTCAGTGATGCTCGGCAAGACTGTTGATGAACTTTGGATGGACTATAAAACGGAGCTTGACTTACCGGTGGAGCTCTCGAAGGCTGAATAGATGATCAATTCCAAAGACTGCGTTTAAGCAATAAGTGCGTGCAACAAGAGCTTGTAGAATATGTTGTGCCCAAGTTGACAAGAAGGCTTAAAGGGTTAAATGGGACCGAGACATTTTCATTTTGATCGGTTTCATTTATGGAACATTTGAATATATATATCCACACAGTTTGCAAGAGAGACCACGTGCATTCGACGGTTGTATTATGTAAAATAAAATTCGAACTGTTGGAAATGTCGTGCAGCAACCTCCAAGGAGCCAACAGGCGCTGGTGACTCGAGCTTGGACCTGTTCGTGAGGAAGAACAAACTACAATAATAGACTAAATTTTTGCTCGGCAACTCTGTTACCGTTCGTGAGTTATGAACAGAGAGAGATGAGAGACAATGAGAATGGCTGAAATGAAAGGGAAAATAATGGAAAGGAAAAGAAAGGAAAGGAAAAGAACTAAGAAGATGAACATAAGAAAGGAAAATGAAAGGAGAATGTTTTGGATGAAAATGCAATCGGTGATGACTAGAAAAGTTTGCCACCAGCCAAGATTTAGCTGGTAGATGAGCTCAAATTCCTATTTGATATGAACTTAGTTATTTCAGAACTGAAACAAAGTGCACTTTGCACCCTTCTAGGTTATTATTAGAATTTATTTTTCTTTTTTTTTTTTATTCGGGATATCTTTCAAAGTGATTGTAATTGGTAAGTTATAAGTAATGGATATTATCAAAATAAAATTTCACTTAACATGTAAACTAATAATGTCCATATTGTAACCCACTGATCATATGATTTGTTTGACAAGGTTTGTCCAATCCAGGATGAAAGAAAACATGATAAATATTTATAATAATTATTTTCGGTACACTGCCTATGGAAACCTAAATTCCACAATCGGAAAACTGTATATGGAAATCTTGGTTTGTGTTGATATAGCTACCACAAAAAAGTTCAAGACAAAACAAAAGATGAATTGCACATATATGGAAAATAATTTCTTTTTTGGAAGATTTGAATTTTCTTTTGTACGAGAGAATCATATTGGAACGACTATTGTCATTCATTTTTATACTACTTGCTCGTTATGTTCTATCAATTGTTTTTTTATCCTCCGGCATGTTATTACCATTGCTCCACCATGTTTGGAAGCGTACATAAATTATATTACAATTGCTCCACGATGTTATTACGATTTTTTTTTTGTTTGCTCTATTTTTTGTGAGACAGCGCACGTAGATATGAAAACTTTTCAAAAAATTAAGTATATTGTATTATCAACCTATTATTTCAATATTATTGTTTCTCGAAGTAATGAGTCTAGGTGTATCATTTATGAACGATCAAACTATTAGATGAATTTGTTTAAAAAAAATATTTGCTAAATTATATTTAGGGTTCTTTATGCGTTAGATTATTCTAGACACATGGTATAAATGTATTTGATATCCATTTCTTTTACTCTACAATGCCAATTTAAGTGCCATTAGAAATTACATATTTTATGAAAAGTGAATTTGGAAGATAGTTTTCTTTGGGGAAAAAGTAAATCACTTACTATTATGTGATAGAGATATAGATAACATCAAATGTGAAAAAAGATTCATCGTAACACACCACATTATTTTGTGAAATTATTGACTATTTTATGATTATGTTGGAAATTTATGAATATATGATAACTAGAGCGACAATTCGTTTTATTTAACTATTTTTTTTTTTTTCCGGTTTATATTTCGAGATGTCCATTTGTATTGATAATTTGAGCCCTTAATTAAACCTTTTTATGAGTTAATTTATCATTTCAATGTATGAGTTAATCTTTTGGTAACTATATTAACATCAAGTTTCCATTTATAATGCACAGGCGGAAGACCGTATATCTCATGTATCGAAAGTTGAGCAAGAGCAACCCCTTTTTTGCTTAGAGTATGGGGTATTGTATTGTTTTGTATTGTATTGAGCCTCTCGTCAATCTCTTATTGTCACCTCTCGGCTTTTGATTTCGGGGCTTCCCCTCTCTTCTTCTATAATTATTTATCATATAATATTTCATTATTCCAGCAAAAGAGAATAGAAATTCTGAATCTACTAGCGATCTCTTTCTTCAAAATGCATAATTTGCTTTGGCGAATATTACTTTTATTTGGTTTTGCCAAAGCTTGGTCTAATTATTTTAGAGGAATGTTATACTACATATGTTTGTACAACATTCACCAAAGCGTGCCTTTTTTCCTTTTTTTTTTTTTTTTTTTGTTAATGATGAGAAAACTTACTACACCAGACTTATAAAATACCCAATTGATCTTGTGATCAAGTTAAGGCGTGAACACGAACGTGGATAGGTTGCCCAAGCCAAAAATGGCATTGATCACGCGTTATGGTATGATGAATTGTACCGATAGAGTAAGGAATCGAATTTAAATAGATGCCTTCGATTAAATTGGCTTCTAGAAAAAGAGAGAGATTGAAACTAGGGTTTGCTAGGGGTGTGTTAAAGGCCAGCTAATTTTTCTTAAAGAAAAAAAATATGAAAACCATCTTCAACTTTATTTCTCACATCAAATATATTTTTCACGTTTCAAAACCTTCAAATATCATCCACACTTTTACAATAGATTTTAAGTTTCTCTCACCCGCACATAATTTACCAAATGGCAATTTTATTTTCCAAACTACTCGTACGTCCATAAAATTCAATGCCCATCCACACTCTCCAGTCTCCCGCCATTCAAGAGGCTTGCTTAGTAGGACACACCGACCACCACGTCTCTCCCTCTCCACTCATGCATCATTGTTGTCCCCTCAATTCACGACCGTGGCCGCCAGGGCCGGGCTGGGCGATAGATCTTGTGCGGCTCGCTGGTCTTTTGTATAAGCTCGCAGTCTCTATTAAAACTAGGGGTGTCAACGGTTCGGTTCGGTTCGGTTTTTTTGAAAATCCGAACCGAACCGAACCGTTAAAAAAATCTTCCAAACCGAACCGAATAGGATCCGAACCGAACCGAACCGAAGCGAACATTTTCGGTTCGGTTCGGTTTGGTTTTTCGGTTTTTGAGTTTTCGGTTTTCGGTTTTTAGAAATCAGGGGCTTCTGTTCGTTCTTTTGAAAAAAAGCAACACAAAAACGAAAGAAAAAAGAAAGCTTTATAGGAAAAGTCAAAAGGAAAAGCTGTACAACAACAACTGTAGAGAAGCGACAAAGAGGGAAGGGACGTGAAGGACAGGCCGGCGGAGGAAAAAGCGGAACACTGTTCATCTTCTTCCCCCCGCTCTCGCTGCACCGTGTCTGCGCGTTCGCAAGCCCAAAGACAGCGGCCTAGCGGCCGGTCACCGCCACTCCACTAGTCTCGCCTGCGATGTGCAGCCCTATCGCCCGATCGCCTCCACCATTGCCCGCTCAGCCATGCTGGAATGCTTGCCGCCTCCGAGCGTCTCGCACGCAACCCGATGCCGCAAATCTCGGGCCGATCACCCCTCACCCGCGAGCTCGCACCGGCTGCTCCGCCGATGACCGCGAGCCCGACGCTGCGTCGCGCCACCACTCACACGTCCCCGCGGCTGCAGCTCCTCCCTTCGAGCGACGGCACCACGGTAGCTTCCCTCCGCCGCACCTAAGTGATCGCCGTCGCCGTTGCACGTCCAAGCCGACCAAGACGAGACACGAGAGGAGAGGACTCAGCGTCGGGAGAGAAAACCGAAGATTTGATTTTATCGGTTTTTGGTTCGGTTCGGTTCGGTTAACTGATAAAAACCGAACCAATTAAAAGATATTGGTTTTTCACAAGAAACCGAACCGAACCGAAAAAACCGAATTTTTTGGTTCGGTTCGGTTCGGTTTTCGATTCGGTTCGGTTTTCGGTTCGGTTTCTGACACCCCTAATTAAAACATGTCTTGAGTATCAACTCGAAAAAGCAAAGTTTCTTAATTTAAGTAGGTTTCTTATTTTAAATAGGTTTCCTAATTGAATAGTTTTCCTAATTGGAGAAGGTTACCTATTTTGGATCCAACTATTGTCTATATATAATAAGGGGATGTTCTTTGTGAAGACTATCAAAGAGGAGCTTCTACTTGTGAATTGCACCCTAAAGATATAGAGTTGTTGAAACGCCGTTTTGTTGAGTGCTTGATAGTGGGCTTTCTTTGTGTAATTACACCAAGAGCTTTTATGAGTTGAAGTCGATTAAATTATTGTGCTAAGGATTTGTGTATAATTCTTTCATGAGATTGAGAGATTATTTTGTTAGGAATTGTAGGGCTAAATATTGCATGAGTTATTGAGTGTACTTGGAGTTTGGAAAATACTAAGAGTGTTTGAGTGTGTAATTTTCATTGTATAGCTTGATCTATAGTGTTGCTACCTTCTCCATAGATGTTGATCACTATGACTAAACCATATAAATCTGCTGATGAATTTATTTTTTGTTTTATCTATTTTATTATTTGACCACAATTGGTATTAGAGCTAGAAGCGAATTGATAAGTGATAGAAGATTAAAAAAATGAGAATCGATAGATTTGATGGGAATGATTTTGGTTTCTAGAAGATGCAACTTCAAACTTCTCTTTATCGGATGAAATTGCACTTGCCCCTATCTAGGGAGAAGCAAGAGATGAAGAAACAAGTTGACTAGGAATTGCTGTATAGACAAACTACTGGTGTTATTTGACTGACATTGGCTTGTAACGTTGCATTTAATATCGTGAATGAGAAAATCACTACTGATTTGATGAAAGTCTTGTCGAATATGTGCGAAAAGCCCTCCGCGATCAATAAGGTCTATTTGATATGATGTTTATTTAATTTGAAGATGAGCGAAGATGCGTTAGTTGCAGATCATATCAATGAATTCAATGTGAATTGTTAGTCAACCGAGTTTAGTTGAGATTGACTTTGAAGATGAGTTTGGTGCTTTGATTTTGTTACCCATGTTGCAACTTTCCCCTCTTTCTTCTTGAGATACTCACCACATTTTAATCTAATTTTATATGTCTCCATATATGGTAAGAAATTCTGCTCCTCGGTTCCCAAGATTTGAAATGCCTTCCTTGTGCATATTTGTCACCTTTCGGATTTCATTCAGTAGAACATTGTGTTCAATTGTTGCCCGTCTCTTTATTTGCTTGCTCAAATGCTCCTCTTGGCATGGCTGAAAATGCTGGATTGATTGGTCTCTTTCTTCTTTCACAATCTTTTCCTTTTCAGCTTCACTTATATTGCAATGAACGTGTCCAGATTCACACATTGTTATTTATGATTTCATGGTCAGCATTATCTCTTTATTCCTTCCCTTAATTTCCCATCTTCTCAATCTTTCCAACCGGCTTTTTTTGGTTGTATTGCCTTGCACATGAACATCCATTATTCAACCGAGTGAGTGTCAATTCTTTCCATATTGCTTGACAAGTCTCATTGATTCCTCTCTCACTATCTTCATGATTTCATTGTAACAGCCCAGACCTTCCATGAACACTTTGATTTCTTTCCATTATTTTGTCCGTCTTCACCGATTTGTCTCTCAATTGCTACACTTTCTTTTCCTTTCAGCCATGAATCTCACTGATTGCAATTGCTTGTTTCTTTTTGGCTGAGAATATCTCCCTCATTTCTTGTCCACATATGTAATCTAGCTTGATTAGGGAAGGAAATTTCTTCTAGCATCAATGAATACGACTGGCTTTTCTTCACCAAGTTCATGCGCTAATGAGATTTTAAACCCCTCATTGCAAAGCCACATCAGTTTAGGAAATGCAAATACTATGAGATATTGATATTTTTGTTTAGGAATTGAACTCAATCCCTAAATTTTCATGTGATAAATGGCTAAGAAAAAATCAAAATTTAGGTGTCAACAATCCTCATTGCTTGATAGTTGGAATACTACATTTAGTAATTCCTCTAGGTCAACAAGCTTGACATTTGATGAGGTTTGAGATTTAATTTTGAGTTAGGACATTTGTAGAAGAGAATATGGTGAACTTGTATCTACTGCTTTAGTAGGTGAAAATAGAGGAAGAATTAGTACACATGTTAGTATGAGTAGTATAAATATAAATAGATGTAGTCAATCTAGGATTGGTGGTGTTATTTATTGAACTTGTGGTAAGAGGGGATATCTTAGAAGAAATTGTTTTAAGCTGAAAAACAAAAAGGGTAAGGGAAAATAGTTAATTTTGTAAATGATGTTGTAGCTATAGCTAATGATAATTTGGATAATGCCAATTTTATCTTGTTTGTCACTAATAATTCGTCTTTTGATGGATATAGATTATGGTTGTTCTTTTCATGTTACACCAAATGAAACTAGTTTACTACTTATCAATGCATGGATATTAGTAAAATACAGTTTGGGAACATCGTTGAATGTGATGTTGTAGGTTTTGGCAATGTTAGAATCAGAATGTATGATGGTATTGTTAGAACATTGATTGGAGTAAGATATGTTTCAGAGATAAAGAAGAACTTAATTTTCTTGAATACCTTGAATGCAGTCAGGTATGGATATATTTCGGAATGTAAAACGCATAGTGGATTGTATGAGTTTCGAGGTGAGATAGTGACAAATTTTAGCATGGAGACGGCAGGTGCATCTGCTCGAGAGTCTAAATTATGACATATGCATTTAAAGCATATTAGCGAGAAAAGCCTGAAGGTTTTAAGTGAAAGAAATTTATCATGTGATTATATTGCTAATGAACTGAATGTATGCAATTCAGTACGACTATCAAAGAAACCATAGAAATTGCAGAGTTAATTCACTTGAATGTTCGTAGATTGTCACAATTTCTTTTGAAGAAGAGTGCTAGATTTATGCTAATAATTATTGATGACTACTTGATGAAGACGTGGGTATCTATGCCTAGGCATAAGTTTGATTTTATTGTCATCATATAGTTGAGAGCTTTGATTGAAAAGGAGACTGGTAAAACAATTAGGCATGTGCGGATTGATAGTAGTATGGAGTTTTACTCAAAACTGTTAAATGAATTCTACATGAAGGCATAATGAAACTTGCACTAATGCCAATGAACCACAACATATTGTGGAATTGATGAACAAAATGTTACTAGAGATAACCCATAAAATACTCTCTAGTATTGGTATGGCTAGGAAATTCCTAGAGGATGTGCTTAGTATGGTGAGCTATCTAATAAATAGATCCATATTGATTGTGATTGGATGTCGGACTCTCGAAGAAGTATAGTCTAGTAACGTTACTGATTATTCTATTCTTAGAATATTTGGTTACCCATGTTATGTTTGAGTTAATGATGGTAGGCTCAGTAAGAGGGCACAAAAGTGCATGTTCCTAAGCTATACACAAGGTGGGCATGACTATCGATAGTGGTGCACAGAATTAAGTTCACCTATTATCAGCAGAGAAGTTAAGTTGGATGAGTTTTCAATATTTCTAGCTAAGAGAGATTTTAGTAGTATCACAAGTATCTAAATGGTGTTCAACTTGAGGTGGAGTTGCAACTAGAAATTCATAAGGTAGTGTAGTGAGTACTAATGTAGTAGTCATCATGGATAGTGCTAGTAGCGAGGTGGAGCCTGTAGAGACAAGAGTTGTTGTAATTGCTACTATTGACAAGGTACATGTTCAATTTCCTGACAGGTATGAATGTAACAATAGTTTTGTTTTATCTATGGTTAAGGAGGTTGTGTCAGAAAATTCTTGCAAAGCAATTAAAAATGAATGTAGTGTTGGTGTTTTGATGAGGTCTACGGTTGTGGTGAAGTATATGCAAGTCTTGGACTTGGAAAATATCTATGGTAGTTGAGCCCGTTAGGGGCTATGGGAGAGTAGTGACAGAATTCAAATTTTTAGTGAAGTGATTGTGACTTGACTCAAACATCGAGCCATGGTGGAGATTGTTAAAATTTGTTTTGAGTTTGAGCTCAAAAGAGGAACGTTTCCTAATTCAAGTAGGTTTTTGATTTTGAATAGGTTTCCTATTTGGAGAATGTTTCCTATTTTATGATCCAAGTCTTGTCTATATATAATAAGTGGATGTTCTTTGTGAAGACTATAAAAAAAAAAAAAAAAAAAACTTCTACTTGTGAATTGCACCTTGAAGATATCCAAAGGTCATTGAAGTACCATTTTATTGAGTGCTTGATGGTGGGCTTTCTTCATGTAATTATACCAAGAGCTTTTATGTGTTGAAGCCACTTAAATACTTGAGGTAAAAAATTGTGCATAATTCCTTCGTGAGATTGAGAGATTATTTTGTCAGAAATTATGGGACCAAACACTGTATGAGTTATAAGATATAAATGAGATTTAGGAAACATCGAGAGTGTTTGAGTAATTTAAGTGTGTAATTTCCATTGTTTCACTTGATCTATAGTAGAATTCATTGGTGTTCTCCTCATGGACGTAGGTCACTATGACCAAACCACTTTAATCGATTGTTTGATTTATTTAATTATTTTGTCTATTTTATTATTTGATCATTCGCTTTCCCCAATAGTCCCCAAGCTCACATGGCCTTGAAGACCATGAGCTATGAGCATAGGCCTAGCTTGTGTGGCATTTATGTCATGAGCTTGAATGATCTCATCACAAGCCGATAGAGGGATGAAAGTGGAGTTCATGGGTAGTGAGCAAGGATGACAATGTAGGCATTAGTGTTAGGGTTGAGCCATGGCTTCGAGTAATGACTCGATGCTGCAAGGGTATCTCGATTGGTGGTGTTTTGCCATTAGGGGTAAGGAGGGAGAAAGTTCTAGGGAAGAGCATGAGAGAGGGGTTTGTGTATAGAATCTTGATGTATATGAGGGCAAATGAGTCTTCTCAAGTTGGAGAGATTCAAAATGTGGATTTTCAAAGTAAAGAATGTATTTGATATGGAGAGCAAAGCTGAGAACAATTTTTGATATTATCACTTTTATAAACAATAGGCCAAAATGGATTAGGCATGCATCTGAACTTGGAAGCAAGAGAGGTTTGGGAGAGTGTTGTGCACTCGGTATCCAACACTTTCACTCATTTGGGGATCCTATCATATGCTTTATGAGAACTAATGTGCAAATCTTTAGAACCCTTACCCTTTCCCTTACTATCTCTATTAAATTAATGTCTCGAGTTTGAATTTGGATAATGATTTGTTAAACCGAATTTTGTTGATAAAAATTTCCCAATTAGAAGAAACTCCATTGGACTTGATGAAGGATTACAAAAGAGGAAATAAAAAATAGATACAAATTTCCTCATCTGCAGAAGCCTTAAGCCGAATTATTTTCGTGGGTCCAAGTCAAGACTTTGACTTCTTGGGCACACACACATGCATACAAAATTCCAAGGCAGCATTACTATTTCATTTCTTTTAGCCAATGAAGTTAAAAAAGGAAGCTCCTACACATAAAGCCAAAATAGGTGGGCCTAGGTCAAAGTTTTGATCTTTTTGGCACACATATAAAATAGATTAGTACGTCTTCTTTCCTTTGGGTGAGTGCTACTGAAACCCTACGTGGAGCCACTTGTCGCACAACATCAAGTGAAGCCACCCCGCGATCAAGAAAATGAGTTCTTGTTTTTGGCGTTTTGTTTTGAGCTTGAAAGCACGATATTTTTGTGTCGTGAGTTTATGTCCAAGTAAGTTGTTTATTTATAAACACTTTGGGTTTGGGGTTAAAATCTAGGTGTGGGAAACACTCGAGCAGGTGAATGATTGTAAATTGTGGTTCTCTAATTATAGTGGATTATTTGTTGCTGGCTCTCCCCGTAAACGTAGGTACCGATATTCGGACTGAACCACGTAAATTTCTGGTGTCCTTATTATTTTTCTTGTTTATTTCTCTAATGATTTCGTGTTGACGTAAATTGCAAGATTCTGTCGTTTCCGCGTATTATATTCCAACAATTGGTATCGGAGCTTCAATAAGATTTCTTGATTGTGATTTGGAGTTTTAGCTTGTCTGATTATTATTTGGAAATTCTATTATTGCAATTATGTCTTAGAGGAAATTTGAAATTGAGAAGTTTAATGAGAGCAACAACTTTGTGTTATGGAGCATCAAGATACGGGCTTTATTGACAACCCAAGATCTAGCCAAAGCATTGGATGGTGAAGATAAGTTGCCTATTATAATGAAAGCCTTAGAGAATGTAGAGTTAATGGAAAAATCAAAGAACACAATCCTATAGAATTTGTCAGATGGGGTTTTAATAGAGGTTGTTGAGGAGAAGGATGCTGCAACATTATGGGCAAAACTTCAAGCACTCTATGTGAAGAAATGTTTGAACAATCATTTGTACATGTTGAAGAAGATGTTTCAATTTAGATATACTTAAGGTATGTCTATCAAAACCCACCCATATGCATTTAATAAACTCATGATGGATCTGAAGAACATCGGTTAAATACTTGATGATGAAGAACATGACATGATATTGTTAGCCTCTTTACCAGAGTCATGGGAGCATTTTACTAATTCACTATTGTATGGGCGTACTACAATTACTTCAGAAGAGGTAAAATCCACCTTATTCTCTAAGGCGTGGCAAAAAAGTTATGAGATGACGGTCTGGCGCAAGGAGTAAGGCAAGCACTAACAATTCGAAGTAGAGAACAACATCGAGGGCCTAGTAGTAGCAGAGGTAAAAGCAGATCGAAATCACATCACAAAAAGTCCAAGGGACGCGTGAAGTGCTTTGAGTGTCACCAGGAGGGGCATATCGGGGAGATTGTTTAAAGTGGAGGAATAAAGCTAATAGACAGAATACCATAAACAGTGTGGCAAACGTTGCCCGAAGGGAGCAATAGTGATGCAGAAATTGTTTTATGTGTGATTACTACTTCGTTAGAGACGAATTGTTGCTAGATTCAGAGTGTTCTTATCATATGATGCCTTATAAGAACTAGTTTACTACTTACCAAACTGCAGATAGTAGTAGAGTTCTTTTGGAGAATAATGCAGTCTGTAAGGCTGTGGGGATAGGGATAATTTGAATTCGGATGCATGATGGGATGGTGTGCACATTGATAGATGTGAGGCATGTACCGGAGCTCAAGAAGAACCTTATTTCTCTGGGGACACTTCATGATATCAGGTGTAGGTACATCGCTAAAGGTAGAGTACTAAAGATCTCTTGAGGTGCCATGATAGTGATGAAGGAGAAGAAAGTGAATGCTCTCTATCATCTACTGGGAGAGACCATGACCAAAACCGCTATAATTTCATCAAGTGAGTCAGACTCTAACTTGACTTAATTATGGCATATGCGTTTAGGGCACATAAGCAAGGCAAGTATGGCGATGTTGAGTGAAAATGGGTTATTGAAGGGTCATAAGATAGGGAAGCTTGATTTATTTGAGCACTCATCTTTGGGAAGTAGCACCGAGTTAAGTTTACTATAGCTATTCATTCGACCAAATGACCAGTTGAATATATTCATTTTGATGTTTGGGGCCTGTTTTCGGTTCCTTCGAAAGGAGGTGCCCGATATGTTGACATTTATCGATAACTATTTGAGAAAGGTATTGGTATACTTTCCGAAGCACAAATATGATGTGTTTGATTGGTTCAAGAAATTTAAGGCATTGATTGAGAAGCAGTAAGATAAATAAATCAAGTACTTGAGAATCGATAATGGCATAGAGTTCTATGGTAAATATTTTACTGAGTTTTGTGAGAAAAAAGTTATTGTGAGACATTGCATAATACCTAGGACACCACAACATAATGGCATGGTAGAACGGAAGAATAGAATTTTTCTTGAGCGAGCTCGATGCATGCTTTTGCATGTAGGATTTGGTAATGAATTTTGGGTCGAAGTAGTGAACATGGCATGTTACTTGGTTAATTGATCTCCATCATCTGCTATCGAGTGGAAGACTCATGAGGAAGTATGGTCGGAGAAACCTATTGATTATTCCGGATTATGTATATTCGGATATTCTGCGTATGCTCATGCAAGTGATGTTAATCTTGAGCGAAGGGCGAAAAAGTGCATATTTCTGGGTTATGCACATGGGATGAAAGGCTATTGGCTATGGTGCACTCATTTCAAATCACCTGGTTTTATAATCAGCAAAGATGTGATCTTCGACGAGACTACAATTCTTCAATAGAGGAGTTATGAGATACAACCAACAGAGAAGACATGTCATGGTGTCATTAGTGAGGTGGAGCTTCAAGTGGAAACTCCGGAGACCTCGAAGGTAATAGAAGTTGAGACTGTAAATGAGGCTACAGTTCCTAAAGTCAATGATAGTGAACAATCAGTAAAATCACAGCACACTATTGTCGTAGATAGACAAAGAAGGCACATTAAATCACCGATACGTTATGGTTATACAGATATTGCTTATGTATTGATTGTAGGTGATGGGGTGGAGAAAGATGAACCTTCATTTTACTTTGAGGCGATGGCTAGTTCCATCGCGTTGTTTGCAGACTGTATTTAAAGTTTGAAGACTATTCTCTTTGACGAGTTTCTAATTCGTTGAAGAAAGGGGATATGACATAATGAAATCTTTGATCATGATTGATTCGGAGATTAAGGATCCGATGATTGGTGAAGTATACTTGGAAGAAGATCCGATTGATTGAATCACTCAATCGAAATCAGACATGGGAGATAGTTAAAGTATCTAAGAGCCAAAGTATTGTTGGAAGTAAATGGAACTTTAAACAGAAAGAGGGCATCCCTGATATCGAGGTAATGAGGTATAAGCTATCTCAAATGGCGGAAAGAGGGCATCCCTAATGTCGAGGTAATAAGGTATAAGGTGAGACTTATGGTGAAGAGATATACACAGCGTGAGAATTGACTACAATGGGATTTTCTCTCCTATGGTAAGACATACTTCTATTTGTGTTTTACTTGCCTTAGTTGCTTCACAGGATCTTGAGTTAGAGCAACTAGATGTGAAAATTGCGTTTCTTCATGGTGAGTTGGAGGAGCAGATTTACATGAGGCAACCAGAGGGATTTGCTATTTCGGGTAAGGAAGATCATGTTTACTTGTTGAAGAAACCTTGGTATGGGCTAAAACAGTCTCCTAAGCAATGGTATAAATGTTTTGATGCTTTCATGACTAGTCAAGACTACATAAAAAGTCAGATGGATAGCTGTGTCTACTTTAGGAGATTGGAGAATGGTTCTTTGATATATTTACTTTTATATGTTGATGATATGCTTATAGCAGCTAAGAATATGTCTGATATTGATGTGCTAAAGATGCGGTTAAATGCTGAATTTGAGATGAAAGATTTAGGTGCTGTAAAGAAAATTTTAGGTATGGAGATTTTGCGTGATAAGGCTGTAGGAGTTTTACGTCTATCTCAAAAGAAATATATTAAGAGGATTGTGGCATGTTTTATTATGCAGTCAGCAAAATTTGTAAATACACCTTTAGCGAAACACTTTAAACTTTCAGATAAATAATCACCGCAGACTGAGGAGGAGGAGGAGCATATGTTCCATGTTCCTTATTCTAGTGCCGTTGGTAGGATTATGTATACTATGGTGTGCACTAGACCTAATATTTCACAAACTATAAATGTGGTTAGTTGCTATATGAAGCATCCTGATAAAGCCCATTAGGAAGCTATGAAGTGAATTCTCAGATATTTAAAGGGAACAACATATGTGGGTATAGTGTACAAGAGGGACAGCAATGGCAATGAGACCACTGGTTTTGTGGATTCAGATCATGCCGGTGACTTAGATGATTGCATGTCTTTAGCATGGTGTGTGTTTACCCTTAGCGGGTGGTGCAGTTAGTTGAAAATCATCCTTACAGGATCACATTGCCTTATCTTCAACTAAGGCAGAGTACATAACACTAACCTTTATAGTGAATGAAACAATATGGTTACAAAGTTTGCTCTTGAATTTTGGGTTAGAATAGAAAAGTGTGGATATACACTATGATAACCAATGTGCGATATATTTGGCATATAATCTAATTTAACACGAGCGAACGAAACATATTAATATTAGGTACCACTTCATTTGAGATGTCTTAGCTAAGGGTAATGTTATCGTTAAAAAGATTTTTATAGCAATAACCCGGCAGACATGATGACTAAGTTTGTTCCTTTGGCGAAACTCAAGTTTTGCTTGAGTTCTATTGGCGTCTGTGGAGAGTGAGTGCCCGTTGGGGCGTTAGGAGAGCAGCATGGATGATGAGCACTTTAACTTGGTTACAAACATCGAGCCAAAGTGGAGAATTGTTAAATTAATGTCTCGAGTTTGAATTTGGATAACGATTTGTTAAACCAAATTTTGTTGATAAAGATTTCCCAAGTAGAAGAAACTTTGTTGGACTCGATGAATGATTACAAAAGAGGAAATAAAAAATAGATACGAATTTCCTCATCTGCCCCTGCAGAAGCCAAATTATTTTCGTAGGCCCCAAGTCAAGACTTTGACTTCTTGGGCACACACACATGCATACAAAATTCCAAGGCAGCGTTACTATTTCGTTTCTTTTAGCCGATGAAGTTAAAAAAGGAAGCTTCTGCTCTTAAAGCCAAAAGAGGTGGTACCAGGTCAAAGTTTTGACCTTTTGGGCACCATATGAAATAGATTAGTACGTCTTCATTCCTTTGGGTGAATGCCGTTGAAACCCTACGTGAAGCCGTTGCTGCACAACGTCAACTGAAGCCACCCACGTGATTAAGAAAAGGAGTTATTGTTTTCGGCATTTTGTTTTGAGCTTGAATGCGCGGTAATTTTGTGCCGTGGGTTTATGTTCAAGTGAATTATTTATTTATAAACACTTTGGGTTTTGGGTTAAAATCTATGGTGTGGTAAACACTCGAGCGTGTGAGTGATTATAAACTCTGGTTCTCTGATTATAGTGGATTATTTGCTACCAGCTCTTCTCTGTGAACATAAGTACTGATACTTGGACCAAACCTACATAAATTTCTGGTGTCTTTATTATTTTTCTTGTTTATTTCTCTAATGATTTTGCGTTGAGTAAATTACAAGATCCTGTCGTTTCCGCGTATTATATTCCAACAGTCTCCACTCCTTTATCTCCAGCTTTAGCTTCGCCACCCCTATCCTTGTTGTTGTGTGTTTGCACTTGCTTCTCATATTTGCTCCTTGCTAATCATTAGGCTTGTCAAAATGGGTTATAGAAGCATTTCTTAACCCATATTTGATGAGATGAGTAGATGAGTCATAAATGGTTTAGGATAGTAAAACCAAAATTAATATGAGTGTTAAATGGGTTTACAACTTATTTAAACTTAATCAATCTCTATGACTTTCTTTTCACTCTATCTTGCCCTCACTCGATCTCGTGTTGTCTCACTCTATGCTCACTAGATTTATATTGCATAGACATAGGTCAACTTAGATCAGCCAATTTTTTATTTGATCCAAACTTGACCTGACTACTAATCATCCTTCTCGACGTCGTCTCACCACAGCACCGAGGTGCAGCTGCCCGTCCTTTGTGGCCACCCATCACTCTCAATCGAGAAAAGAACAAAGGAGATATGGGAAGAAAGAAAGGAAACGAGGAAATGAAAAGACAGATGAGACACCTGGCTCTTGAATTTGATAGATTGAACCAGTCAAAAGGAATAAATTGCAGATGCTAATTTACATCAACTCATAAATTTAAAAAAAATTGTGACAAGAACTCGCTCATTGAAATTTCTAAGCTACGGTTGCCAAACGTTTTGATATTCTGTGGATATGCTCACGAACTTGTCGACGAGAGACAATTCAAACCAGGATTTCTTCCGCACGTCTCATCAGCGATCACGCATCTCTTGTGGGGTAGGTCGCGATAGTCCCCCTTACGACCGAGCACAAAGACTTCCTTGTCCGACATGCGAGAAAACAGTTTACGAGTCGGGAAACTACTCGTGTATAAAGTCTTTTACCAAAAAAACTTCTCGTGTATAAAGTTCTAAAGGAGCATCCACAATATGAGCAAGAGAACCCCTAGCACAAGACAATCAAAACAATGGCTTTTTCATCCTATTTCATGCTCTCTTCTGTCCTGCTTGTTGCATCGCTAAATAAAATATGGGCCGTCGAGTACACTGTCTCAAACACAGTCCCAAACACTGAAGGCGGTGCGATCTTTGCAGATCGGATTGGAGATGCATATGCCCGGCAGACGATGATGGCAGCCACCGACTTCATATGGCAGGTCTTCCAGCAAGCGACTGCAGCTGACCGGAAAGATGTGCCTCGTGTGAGCTTGATCATCGATAACTTATATGACATTGCAGCCACAGCAGGGAGTGAAATCCATTTCAGTGCTAACTATCTCAGCAAAAAACAAGGTAAAGAGTGATGAGATAAAGAGAAACAAATTCAAAAGATTCAAAGGTTTTTCTATGCTTGAATATAATTTTCATGGGACAAGGATAATTAGTATTTACATGTAGTTGTCTAACTTTTCTCTTCTCATTTTCTTTTGGTTAAAGAAAGCTAACGTATCGACAATTACGTTGATTAAGTGCTACCGATGTCCAATTGTAGAATTCATTCTATTATAACGATTTCCGACATCTAGATAACGTTAATTAAGAATATTAGTTTCTTCATTGTCGGTGCGCAGAACTAAAGTACTTTAGTCTCTCTCTATATAGGAGATGAAACGGAATTTTGTTAAAATACAGGTGATAAGGGAGAGTTCACCGGTGTGATGTACCACGAGATGACGCACGTGTGGCAGTGGGACGGAAGAGGGAACCCGAGCGCTGGAAAAGTAATCGAGGGAATTGCCGATTTCGTGAGGCTGAGGGCGAATCTCGCGCCAGCGACGTGGCCGAGGCGGGGGAGCGGGGACAGTTGGGGCGAGAGCTCCGCCGTGACGGCCTATTTCCTGGATTACTGCGAGAGTCAGAGGAACGGGTTCGTGGCGGAGCTGAACAGGAAGATGAGAAATGGCTATAGCGACGACTTCTTCATGCAGTTGCTGGGAAGGTCGGCTGATCAGCTGTTCAGCGAGTACAAGGCCCGGTATGGAGGGGGGACTAAGTAGAGATATGCTGCTGTTTCCACAGCTTTGTTCTATGAACTATCCATGAGAATAAAAACCTTGATAGGTCAAATAAATCATGAATTTCAGTGATAAATAAAGGATAACGCTTGTTCCGTCTCCAGGCTCTTTTGGTAAATTTTTTCAGGTATATCGTCTTTTAAGCACTTGCCTAAGCTCTGTTTCTCGTATCGGGAATGGTCTATCCCTTAGTTCCTCTCAATCTATGTTTCTTAGATTGGACTTGGATAAATGACACGTGCAATCTATTTTTTCGATACAGAAATTCATCCGAGTGAGTCTAGATATCACAGACTTGGTGATGCAGACTGAGTTAGATAAGAGATAAACACACTGATGAGTGTGTTACTCCTGGACTATAACCATAAGCTTATCATTTCCATTTATGAAAGCCTACTTTATAATAAAGGCGAACGACTATCGAATTGGTGCTTGCTTAGACACATGCCACAGACACAGAGAGAGAGAGAGAGAGAGAGAGAGAGAGAGAGAGAGAGAGAGAGTTTTTGATATGGTGATCGGCGGCAAAATCGGGGGTTAGGGAGTGATAATGCAGAGATTTGTAGGAACTGAGCTGTTTCAGAAGGTTAAAAAATCGAAATGAGTTCCTCCAATGATAAGACAAGGTGGTAACCATTTGAAGTTGGATCTTACCAATGAATTCACAAGACCTCACTCATTGGCTATAGCACTTTAAGGTGTCACAAACCCCCATCACTTAAACCATCGACGTGCTTGATATTATTGGCTTATACTTTCCATCAACAATACCACTATGAGATGCATGGTTCAATACATTCATGTCTCCTCCACTGTCAGAGAAGCCTATTAAGAAAATCTTTAAGTGATTTTGACACACTAAACCACGTAACAATTTCTCCAATTTTACGGGTGATATCTGTTCATACGAAGCAGTAGATATGAGATATCAAATTATATTAATCACAATATAACGAGTCCTATTAAATTGGTTTTCATAAGTTCACAGAAACTGAATGAACACAATGATAAGACGTGAGGAACTGTTCAATTGTCGTGTTAACCGGGAATGATCTTTGACAGCTTCCCAACCAGAGTACGGTGAGAAGTCGACAGCTACAACTCATTAAATCACGGATGGCTGCTCGTGGCCTTCGTGTCTCCTACGACATATTCTCAAGGAAATGGGACAGAGGTTGAGCTTTTTCAACATTTCAATCACGCCCTTATAATCTCCTAGCTTGAAAAGCTCCTCACAATTCCAAGATTAGGGCTAACATGTGCTTTAATATCACGTGCTAGACGTTAACATGTTAATGTGTAACTTACCAATAAGAGATTAGTGAGAGAGAGTTCCCTTCAAATTTAGATTGACGGTGACATAGTCCCTAAATTTTAATCCAATCTGACGGCTCGCTTTATTTCCCACCAATAGCATAGTTGCGCCGTATTCATTTCGAGCAGCCTCATTCGCAACTTCTGACGTCGTGTCGCATGAGTTTGGCCTTCTTACCTGAACTAATTACAACCTTTCCAACATTTCTCACTCCATTCGGATTAAAGAGAAATTAAAAGCCAAGCACAAACACATTTTATACCTGAAACCACGTGGATATCACATGGGGTCCATATGAAGTAAGGGTTAAGATATATGAGCTCACATATATCATATGCATCCAAGGAAATATCTCTGACATGGGGTGTTAGAGCAATTTCGAAATTTGCCCATGTCAGTGCCAGCTATGCCACATTAGTCAGTTGGCATTCATATAAACAATATCTGGTGAAAATTAGCCACAATGACTGAATTGGCTTTAGGTTAAAAGGTTTATGACTAAATTGATACTAATGCAATGTCTAACATTTTTCTACCCATCATCCACTGCTCATTTATTGACACCCAGACCTCTGGAGTGCCAAAACTTGGCACAAAAGGATACTTAAGTGCCAAAATAGAAGCAAAATGGATCATTTAAGTGCCACCGGCGAGAAAATTGGCTAAAACGGTGGCGTGTCAATTTTCCGGCAAGTTGCACGTAAAACGCTATTGTTTTGCATGATGATGTGGTTAAACAGTGTCAAAATGACATCATTTTGGTATAATTCGAATTTTAATATAGTAATTAATTAAATTATTTTTTAATTAATTAATTAAAAAAAGGGGAGGGGGAGGGGGCGGGAGGAGGAGGGTGACGGCTAGTGGCCGAGGGCTCAACTCTCATTGCTGCCGCCTCCCCTCTATCATCGGTATGGTGGGGGAGTGTCGGCTGGGGTCACTGAGCTTTGGCTAAGGGCCGATGGCTCCAGCCGACCGGTGACGAGGGCCTATGTGCCCATGCCCAGATCTGGGGCGAGGGTCGCGGCCCACCCCCAGATTCAGCGAGGGCCACCGGCCCTCGCCCGATCGACCCAAGGTCCACCACCCGCCGAGGGGTCGCCCTAGCAAGCCCCCATTCAGGGCTTAGCAGCCCTGGTTGACACTCCCCACCTTCCCGGTGACGGAGGGGAGGCGGCGGTAGGCTAAGGGTAGGGAGAAAGGGAGGCTGTAGATCGGGTCGGGTGCGGGGCTAAGTGGGGTAGGGTTCCAGTCAGTTTGGGCGGGACGTTCGTGGGCCGGCTTGGTCTAGGTTTTAGGTTTAATTTGGTGCATGGACTACGGGCTGGGTTCTTTTTATTAAAAATATAATCGGACCGAGCCCACTCGCTAAGCTCAGTCCGTCTTCTTGCGCCCGGACCAGAAGAGCCCGAGTTGGCTTCAACTGGGGTCGGATGCGAAGATCCGACCCCGTTCCCTTTTTATAATTTAATAATATGTTATTTTATAATAAAACATAAAAAATCAGAAAAATAAAAAATGTTTTATAATTCCAGAAAAATCCGAAAATCCTAGAAATAACTTTTATCTTCCGAAAAAACTTAAAAAATAAAAATGGTCTTTTGGGTGTTTTTAAAAAAATATATGTGAAAATGCATAAAAAAAATCATGTTTAAATTCTTCTAAGCAAATATCGATTTATTCCAATTGCGTCATTATGATGCATGGATTTCTATTCCTTATAATGCATGGAAATCCATATTCCCGTAAAGAATAAAATCCTAAAACTCATTATTAGTATAAAATGATGTATAAATGTTTTACTTGATGTCTAAACAAAGTTAGGTGTCGGAAAGACATTAGTGATTAATTAGTATAATCAAGTCTCTGATCATAGTTTCTTTTTTGATCGCATAAAAATGAGATATTTCTCATAATATTTTACTTGGATTTTTAATTAACTCGTCCCAAATTGATTAATGACTAATCCTATTTAAAATTGACTTCCAAGTTAAAAAGTCAAATCATAAGTCATCATAAGTCACGAATTGGTGGCTTGGGAGAGTCCGGATTAAGCCTAACACTTGGTGAGCCATTAGCCGACATTTCTTGCTATATAAACTCGAATCCCCTTCCTCTCAGCTCATCAATTTCAAGTCCTTGAGCGTATCACAACATAACATCTATTGCCCACTTTACCAACATGGCTTCTTCCTCAAACAGCTTTGTCCTCTTCATTGCCGTAATTTTCTCTAGCATGAATATGAGCTTCGGAGCTCGTCATTTGCTACAAGCAACCATTCCATCCATACCAACTCTTCCCACCATACCAACTATACCAAAACCAGGGTCTCTGCCTCCTTTGCCTGCCATGCCAACATTGCCCAAAGTCGCCATTCTGCCCATGCCCACCATCCCAACGACCTTGCCTCAACCCACATTGCCGACGCTGCCTGCAACCCAGCCAACATTGCCCAAGACTACTTTTCCGCCACTTCCAAGCTTTCCAACCATGCCGACCAGCTTGCCGCTGATGCCAAGCATCCCTACTTCTCTCCCTAAAATTCCCTCTATTCCTTTCCTCACCCCACCTCCAGCCACAAGCCCCTGAAGATTTTAGTACCATTGATCCATAGTTTGTCTCAGCGTGTCTTTAATTAGAATTTATTAGAAAGTTTGTTTATTATGAGATGTCTCTTGGGATTCTGTTTGTTTATGTTTGTTGCCATGTATCTTCATACCTCTATGATATGTATTGATCACACATTACTTTGCTTGCATTTTATCATGTTCTTTTCGTTGTTGCCTCAGCTCATTATTACGTCCAGTATATGCAATTGATCTAATTTCAATTGAAAACACAAGCAGTCCATAATTATAAATTACAGACAAATCTCTTTAAGCGACAAGTTCATGAATTGTATTCGTTAGGAAAAAAGATTCAGATAGAAGTGCACTTTGAATGTCGTTCCAGAAAAAAAAATTGTTTGGAGTCTCAAAATTGACCGTCGCAACGTGCTTCTAAAATGAGAACTTGGCACGTCAATAGGATCGCCGAACATTAGCTCCCAGTCCAGTTTCGAGCTGTCCTGAAGGTCAAAATATCGACTACCCTAAAAGGGTGTCAAGGCGTTCTTGATTCAACATATGTGATTCTAGAATGCCATCTTTGTCACAACAAAGAACCCGTTTGCATAAATGGCACAAGCTAGAACTATCTCCTTAATGGCTCTTATGAATCCTGCACAAATAGCTAAGATCGGAAGTTTCTCAAGAAAAGTTCCACATAATCATAAGACAAATGTTTTCCACGACAAACTTCTAATGTGAATGAATCAGTAAATTGCATGAACAAAATTATGTAGTTACAAGAACTGGTAGAATAGAAATTTTTTCTTTTCTCATACCATGTTTACTTCAACATATATAAAAAGTAAAAAAGAAATACAAAGAGGACAGTACGAAAAGCAAACAAATAAAACCCGATCTTATAAATTATTTACCTTGTCCAGCCATTTGCTTGGCCTGCATTATAGTAGGCTTAATATGGCTAAGACCCAGCTTCCTTGCACAGTTGTCGTGGTTCTTGCTGTTGTGCTCCTACTCATTGTCATCTAAATCTTGATCACAATCCACAAATGATTGCTCGAGTTATCCTCATCACCCGAATGGGCAGAGCCGCTTTCCCTGCTTGGATCATCATCTCCAAACCTGTCTTGCTCTCTACAGCAATCCCTTTCACACCGATAGCCATTGCAACCTGTTTTTGCTCTCTACCTCCGTCCCTCTCATCACTAAAACTTGATCCAGCTCCTCTAGTCTTCACACCATCGGTCCCAATCAACCATCCATTAGAAGTCTCGAGCCAAAACTTGACAATGTCAACAAAAAAACCAATTATTTTGGTTGGATCAATCTGCAAAACCTATTTTTTTCTTTTGCACATGGAGATAATAAGAATGGCTGTTTTCAGTAACACCACGTGAAACTTAAATAACAACCAAATTGCACTGTAGATCCAAACATGTTGCGGACATACACTGAGGTATCCTCTTCGTCAGATTGTCTTCTTCTTCTGCTCTATGTATCCCTTGCAGTGCCCTCAGAGAAACAGAAATAGTTACAATGTACATCGGATTTGGAACCTGGATCCAAGATCAGGTTGTTTAATCGGAGACCTGTTCCAATTTTCAAAAGTTTAAAATTAGTGCTCACAGGACACAGGCTGAAGTCCTACCTTGAAGTCGGCGCGGCCTTTTCGTTTATTAACAATCATCTACTGGATTTCCAACTGAAACAAGTAAGATGCATGAACCAACAAATTTTAGAAAGAATACATTAAATCTTAATTATCATCAATGCTTTTAATTAGAATTATCAGATGTGAATAAATAATTCATACATTCATCTTCCTTGGCAAAGAAAAACCTAAGCAAGTATTTTTTTTCCACAAAAATTTTGGGGATTATGGTATACTTTTATTATTGTTTTTTAATTTCATTTTATTCTATTGATTCATTTGTAAAATAGTCCTAACCAAAGGTGTAACACTGAAACTCTTTCAAAAGCTATTAAGCGCATACAATACGAATAACCGGCCCAATAATTGTTGTTGTTGTTGTTGTTGTTGTTGTTGTTGTTGTTGTTGTTGTTGTTGTTGTTGTTGTTGTTGTTGTTGTTGTTGTTGTTGTTGTTGTTGTTGTTATTCTTATTATTCTTCTTCTTATTCTTATTATTCTTATTATTATTATTATTATTATTATTATTATTATTATTATTATTATTATTATTATTATTATTTATGAGAAGGATCATGAAAAGCGATGATTTTTCTGTGTTTACGAGTGCCTATTGTATTTATAGACTTGCATGAAAGCATGTTTGGAGGTCCTTATCTTCAATTTAAGGTCAACAATATCGATTGCCTGATTTTCTTGGTATGGTTTGGAGAGGAGATCAGTGCATGCCTGCGTCGTGTACTTTGAATTTGTTGAAGTTGAGAAATTTTCGGCATTGTTGCATCTCATCTTCTTATAGCATTTTATTTTGATTTTAGAGTCGAATGCTTCCTAATGTCTCCTACTTTTGTTCAATTGTTTAGCTTCCCTGGCAAAGCTGCTGGTGTTAGAGTAGCCTTATACGCACTGTCTCATATCCTTTTCTTCGACTAGTTTGCCTGTTGGCTCATAAAGAACAAGCAATCAGCTATGTTCAATTTTGTCGACCGAATCCAACCGCTGTCTAAAAGGTGCAAGTGGTCCAATTCCATCGGCCAATATAGCCTAATGAGGTGCTCTTTCAAAGAAAATGACCTCTGCTTGTGGAAATTTCTTAAGCTATTGCACGTTGACGAGATGGGGGTGAAGTTACGCTACCATGGCCGTGAGGACGTGACAGGTTATGTGAGGGAACTAATTCTTGAGATGATCACAGATAAGGAAGCGAAGGGTGAGCAGTAATTGCCCTCCAAGTGGATTGACAGGGGAGGCCATGTGTTGAGCACACATAATTTGCTGGCACGTGCGAACAGGGGAAACCATAGAAACGTGCAACGCACGCGCACGGTAACCGCATGCACGTGTGTGGCACACGTGCGGCAACTGCTTTCCACCCAAAAGGCATACACTCTCCATTCGGCCTCTTTCATTTGTTTGTCTCGATCATTTTGTGCAGTAAGAAAGCATCCTCTCTTCACTTTTACCTATTAGACTTCCATGGAGAAAGGGCAAAGTCTTAGCAAGGCAAACAAAGCGATGCTTGCTGCAGAAGAAAAAGAGAGCACTAAGGGAGCATCCTCTACTCCATCCTCCCCTCTGAAACCCATTGAAGGTGCTAATGGTTGATACGACATATTCTTGAGCTTTAATGGCTTAGATATCCGAAGTGAATTCACCGATCACCTCTATCATAGGCTAGATACTGTAGGAATCTGCGTGTCCAGGAACCGTGACAACATCCCAATTGATGAGGAATTTAGTCCAATGCTTCTTGATGCCATCACATGTTCTAAGATTTCAATTCCCATCATCTCCCGATGTTATGTTTCAAGCAAATGGTGCCTCTGTGAGCTCGTTCATATCATGGACTGCAAGAAGAGAAAGTCACATATAGTTCTGCCTATTTTTTACAAAGTGGACCCATCATATGTGTGGCATCTTCAAAGAAGTTTTGGGGAGACCTTCCATTCATGTGAGCATTGTTTTGATGAGATAGATATCAAGGAAGGACAACAAGCACTCAAAGATGTGAGCAACTTACATGGATGGAAATCTACTGAATTTTCTAATGGGTACTTCTCTTCCACCTCAAAAGCGACGAAATATGGATGCACCACTTTCCACCATCTGCTCACAAGGAAATCCCCAATATATCCCAATGAATAACCATAATATGCCCAACAACAAAAACACTAAAATGTCCCCTGGAAACTAAGGGCGCGTTTGATAACGCTTCTATTCCCGAGAACAATTTTTGATCATAAATAATTTTTTTTTTCCGTTTCCATGAACAATTTCTAAATATAAGAACACGCTTGGTAATTGCACAAAATTTCTATTCCAGGAAAAGATGTATGTTCAGTAAAATTGTATAATTTTATTGTTTCTTTTAATTTTTAAATATTTGTTTATATTTTTCCTTTTTTTTTTTCCTTCTCTCCTTCCTCCTTTGTGGCTAGTCGCTGGCGGCCGATGATCGGCTGGGCGAGGTCCATCGAGCTTGCCGGAGCCTTGCCAGGCCAGGGCGAGGGCTGATGAGCTCGCCGGAGGCTCGCTTAGCCCTCGCAAGGCTTGAGCTCGCCAAGCCATTAGCGAGGCTCAACCTCGCTCAGGCAACGCAAGGTCGACCTCACCTTGGTTGGGCGAGCTCACCCAGATATGGCGAGGCCGACCTCACCCAGCCACCGACAAGGTCGAGCTCATCTAGCCACGGTGAGGCTTGAGCCAGCGATGCTCCGGTGAGGTCGCCGGCCCTTATCTGGCTAGTCGCCGACGTGAGCCATGGTCAAGGTTGGCGACCAGCCAAAAGGAGAACAAGAAGTTACTTTTTTCTACTTCTTATTTCTATTCCAAATTTATTCTCGGAACAAAAATTTTACCAAAAGGTTTCTATTCTTTTTTCATTTCCCAGAACAAAAGAACAAAAATAGTTGTTCCGGGGAACAAAAATAAATTTTAACAAATAGGCCCTAAATCATCGACAGCTAAAACCAAGAATATACGGTGCCCAAGAATTTCGCAATTGTCTCCCCTAGGAGCAAAACACAAAGAGAAAAAAAAAAAAAAAAAAAAACCCTTGGGCCAATACTATTAATCATGAAAAAAAAAAAAAAAAGAAGAAGGAAAAAGTGGGCCTACGAAAGGATTCCAATGCCTAATCTTCCAGAGCTTGAACACCACCGAATTAAATCAACCTCGTATTGCCAATGGGGGTTGGCTCAATTGATAAAGATCAGATATGCATGGATCATGTCTAGGTTCATAGTCTCTCCCTATTTTCGTTGCTTGACAGGCGTGAGGGAGAATTGATAGAAAGTGTGGTCAAAACTGTTCAAAGCAAGTTACGAGATTTTCTGCTACGTGTTCCTAAGGAACTAGTTGGACGTGATATTCAGCTGGAGCATCTTATGCAATTAACAGACTATACTTCTAAAGAAAAACAAATCCTTGGAATTCATGGCCTGGGCGGGACAGGCAAGAAAACCCTTGCCAAGTGTCTCTACAATCGACTCTCGAATAAATTTGATAATGTATGCTTCCTTCCAGATATTCGAGAAACGACCAAGTGCCATGGTATTGAGTATCTACAAAGTTGACTAATATTTGATTTGGGAATTGATATAATCAAATCTAGATTCATAGGAAAAAAAGGCTCTCATTATTCTAGATGATATAGATAGCAACGATCAACTAGAGGCTTTGGTTGGGGGAGCTTATTGGCTTGCTCGAGGAAGTGTTATAATTGTTACAACGAGAAATCCTTATATTCTTCATCTAAAGATCTTGCATGAAGTAGGAGAAATAAGTTGGGAGGATTCTTTGGTTCTATTTAACAGACATGAATTTTGTATGGACCATCCTCCAAGGAACTTTGCGGATATCTCTCATGATATCATATCCATGATGGGTGGAATTCTCTTGATTATTGAGGTTATAGGTTCATACTTGTATACAAAAACAGATTGAAGGGTATGCAATGATACGCTGGAGCAATTAAAAAATCGGCCACGTGAAGATGTCAAAAAGAAGTTAGAGATAACTTATGATGCATTAGAAAATGGACATAAAGAAATTTTTCTCGATATTTCTTGCTCTTTTAATGGCAAAAAAAGCGAATTCGTTATGTACATGGGGGATGACCGTGGGATTTATGCAAGTCAAGTAATTGAAGAGTTGAAGATGAGGTCCTTAATAAATATTGAAGATGATGGTAATTTAGGAATGCATGATGAATTGAGGAATCATGGAAGGAACATTATCTGCCAAGGACAACCACCCATGAGACATAGCAGACTATTGGTCGACGAGGAAGCCTTCAAAGTACTGACGGAAAATAAGGTAACATATGACACTCCCTTTTCTTTTCCGTCCTCATATTTTCATATATTTGATTTGATGAATTCTAATCTTTTATCTATTTTGGACAAACGATATTTTATGGAAAATTCTATGTCAACATCGATTCATATCCATAGATTAACTGTGACAGCCGATTTAGATTTAAAATATTCTAAGGATGACATGTTATATTATTTAGGTCAAATTAATTGATATAAATTGCATCTGTCCAATATTTAATTTACAATCAATTTAAGATCTTTAATTATCATTCTACATTAAAATTTCATTTACTATAGTAATGTAATTTTCATATCTAGCTGAAAATGTTGATAATCTAAAATACTTCAATTTTGAATAAAGATGAAGTTTCTCTACCATGGCTGCGAGCACGTGACAGGCTAAATGAGAGAACTAATTCTTCAAATGATCACAAGTAAGGAAGCGAAGGGTGAGCAGCAACTGCCCTCCTCGTGGATCGACAGGGGAGGCCACGTGTTGAGCACACATAATTTGCTGGCACGTGTGAGCAGGCGAAACTGCAGGCGCAACTGCACGTGCATGTGTGGCAATCGTTGCTGCGTGCGTGGCACGTGCCGGGTCACTCAGTTCGGCTCGACCCAACCCATCTAGCCAATACTATCAATCACTAAAAAAAATTACACCTACAATGAATATAAATGCTTAATCTTCCAAGCTTGAACACCACTAAATAAAATCAACCTCCAGCGGGATTGGCTGAGTTGATAAGGATCAGATTTGCTTAGACCATCTCTAGGTTCATTGTCTCTCATTGTTTTTGTTGCTTAACAGGCATGAGGGAGAATTGATAGAATGTGTTGTCAAAACTGTTCTAGGAGAGTTACAAAGATTTTCCTCTACTTGTTCCGAAGGAACTAGTTGGACTTCATGATTAGCTGAAGAAGATTATGAGTTGCATAGATAGTCCTTCCGTCAATGCTCGAATGATTGGAATTTATGGCATGGGCGGGATAGGCAAGACAACTCTTGCTAAGTGCATCTACAATCAACTCTTGAATAAATTTGATCATGTATGCTTCCTTCCAGATATTTGAGAAAGGACTGAGTGCCATGGTATTAAGTATCTACAAAGTCGACTAATATTTGAGATACTACAAGAAAAAAATGCAGTGTCTACAGTTCATCGGGGAATTAACTTAATTACATCTAGATTCACATGAAAAAAAAGGATCAACTAGATGATTTTGGTGGGGGAGGTTACTGGTTTGCTTTATTATAATTGTTCCAACTAGCAATGAAGCTATTTTTATCGATCTATATGCCACAGCATGTGTGAGCAAGGGAAACCACAGGCGCGTGCAACAAATGTGCACGGTAACTGCACGCGTGTGTGCGGCAATCGTTGGCACGTGCGCGGCACGTGCCATTTGACGTCATCGTGACGTCAGCCGGCGGTGCCCACGCATGTGCCAGGTCGCTCAATTCAGCCCGACCAAACCCATCCAGCCAATACTATTGATCACTAAAAAAAAAAAAAAAAAAAAAAAAAAAAAACACCTACAAAAGATATCAATGCTTAATCTTCTGAGGCTTGAAAGACACTGAATAAATTTAACCTCCAGTGGGGATTGGCTGAGTTGATAAGGATTAGATTTGCTTGGACCATCTATAGGTTCATCGTCTCGCATCGTTTTTGTTGCTTAACAGGCATGAGGGAGAACTGATAGAACGTGTTGTCAAAACTGTTCTAAGAGAGTTATGAAAAGATTTTCCTCTACTTGTTCCAAAGGAACTAGTTGGACTCGATGATCAGTTGAAGAAGATTATGAGTCGCATAGATAGTCCTTCCGTCAATGCTCAAATGATTGGAATTTATGGCATGGGTAGGATAGGCAAGACAACTCTTGCCAAGTGCATCTACAATCAACTCTCGAATAAATTTGATCATGTATGCTTCCTTCTAGATATTCGAGAAAGGACTGAGTGCCATGGTATTAAGTATCTATAGAGTCGACTAATACGTGAGATACTACAAGAAAAAAATGCAATGTCTATAGTTCATCGGGGAATTAACTTAATTAAATCTAGATTCACATGGAAAAAGGTTATCATTCTTTTGGATCATAAAGATCACAAGGATCAACTAGATGCTTTTGCTGGAGGAGGTTACTAGTTTGCTTTAGGAAGTATTATAATTGTTACAACTAGAAATGAAGCTATTCTTTATCGATCTATATGCCACAGCACATGCGAGCAAGGGAAACCGTAGGGGTGTGCAACACACACACGCGTGCGGCACATGTGCAGCAACTATTGGCGCGTGCACGACACGTGCTAGCTGATGTCATCGTGACGACAGCCGACGGTTGCCCGCGCACGCGTAAGGCACGTGCTGGGTCGCTTGGTTTGGCCCGACCCAACCCGTCCAGCCAATACTATCGATCACTAAAAAAAAAGACACATACAAAGGATATCAATGCTTAATATTTCAGAGCTTGAACGCCACCAAATGAAATCAACCTCCAGCGGGGATTGGTTGAGTTGATAAGGATCATATTTGCTTGGACCATCTCTAGGTTCATCATCCCTCATTGTTTTTGTTGCTTAACAGGCATGAGGGAGAACTGATAGAACGTGTTGTCGAAACTGTTCTAGGAGACTCACAAAAAGATTTTCCTCTACTTGTTCTAAAGGAATTAGTTGGACTTCATGATTTGCTGAAGAAGATTATGAGTTGCATAGATAGTCCTTCTGTCAATGCTCGAATTGATGGAATTTATGGCATGGGTGGGATAGGCAAGACAACTCTTGCCAAGTGCATCTACAATCAACGCTCGAATAAATTTGATCATGTATGATTCCTTCCAAATATTCAAGAAAGGACCGAGTGTCATGGTTTTAAGTATCTACAGAGTTGACTAATATCTGAGATACTACAAGAAAGAAATGCAGTGTCTACAATTCATCCGGGAATTAACTCAATTAAATGTAGATTCACAAGGAAAAATGTTATCATCCCTTTGGATGATATAGATCACAAGGATCAACTAGATGCTTTGGCTGGAGGAGGTTACTGGTTTGTTGCAGGAAGTATTATAATTGTTACAACTAGAAATGCAGCTATGCTTTATCGATCTATATGCCACGGCATGTGCGAGCGGGAAACCGCAAGCGGGTGGAACGCAAGTGCACAGTAACCGCGCGTGCGCGTGCGGCACACGTGTGGCAACCGCTGGTGCGTGCATGGCACAAGCCAACTAACGTCATCGTGACATCAGACGGTGGTTTCCTGCGCACGCGCCAGGCACGTGCCGGGTCGCTCAGTTCGGCCCGACCCAACCCGTCCACCCAATACTATCGATCACTAAAAAAAAAAAAAATACACCTACAAAGGATATCAATGCTTAATATTCCAGACCTTGAACGCCACTGAATAAAATCAACCTCCAGTGGGGATTGGCTGACTTGATCAAGATCAAATTTACTTGGACCATCTCTAGGTTCATCGTCTCTCATTGTTTTTGTTGCTTAACAGGCATGAGGGAGAACTGATAGAAAGTGTTGTCGAAATTGTTCTAGGAGAGTCACGAAAAGATTTTCCTCTACTTGTTCCGAAGGAACTAGTTGGACTTGATGATCAGCTGAAGAAGATTACGAGTCGCATAGATAGTCCTTCCATCAATGCTCGAATGATTGGAATTTCTGGCATGGGTGGGATAGGCAGAGAACTCTTGCCAAGTGCATCTACAATCAACTCTTGAATAAATTTGATCATGTATGCTTCCTTCCAGATATTCGAGAAACGACCGAGTGCCATGGTATTAAGTATCTACAGCGTCGACTAATATCTGAGATACTACAAGAAAAAAATGCAGTGTCTACGATTCATCGGGGAAATCACTTAATTAAAACTAGATTGACAAAGAAAAATGTTATCATTCCTTTGGATGATATAGATCACAAGGATCAACAAGATGCTTTGGTTGGAGGAGGTTACTGGTTTGCTTCAGGAAGTATTATAATTGTTAAACCTAGATATGTAGCTATTCTTTGTCAATCTATATGCCACGGCACAAGCGAGCCAGGGAAACCGCAAGCGGGTGCAACTCACGTGCACGGTAACTGCACGTGTGCGTGCGGCACACGTGCGGCAACTGCTGGTGCGTGCACGGCACGAGCTAGCTAAAATCATCGTGACATTAGTCGGCGGTTGCCCTTGCACACACCAGGCACGTGCCGGGTTGCTCGTTTCGGCCCGACCCAACCCGACCAACCAATACTATCTATCACTAAAAAAATATACACCTACAAAAGACATCAATGCTTAATCTTCCAAAGCTTGAATGCCACCGAATAAAATCAACCTCCGGTGGGGATTGGTTGATTTGATAAGGATTAGATTTGCCTGGACTATCTCTACTTTCATTGTCTCTCATTGTTTTTGTTGCTTAACAGGTATGAGGGAGAACAAAGAGAATGTGTTCTCGAAACTGTTCTAGGAGAGTCACGAAAAGATTTTCCTCTACTTGTTCCCAAGGAACTAGTTGGACTTGATGATCAGCTGAAGAAGATTATGAGTCACATAGATAGCCCATCCGTCAATGCTTGAATGATTGGAATTTCTGGCATGGGAGTGATAGGCAGACAACTCGTGCCAATTGCATCTACAATCAACTCTCGAATAAATTTGATGATGTATGCTTCCTTCCAGATATTCAAGAAAGGACCGAGTGCCATGGTATTAAGTATCTACAGAGTCAACTAGTATATGAGATACTACAATAAAAAATTGCAGTGTCTACAGTTCATTGGGGAATTAACTTAATTAAATCTAGATTCACAAAGAAAGAGGTTATCATTCTTTTGGATGATATAGATCACAAGGATCAACTAGATGCTTTGGCTGGAGGAGGTTATTGGTTTTCTTCAGGAAGTATTATAATTATTACAACTAGAAATGAAGCTATTCTTTTTCAATGTATATGCCACGGCACGTGCGAGCAGGGGAAACCACAGGTGCGTGCAATGCATCCGCACGATAACCGCATGCGCACGTGCGGCAACCATTGGCGCGTGCACGGCACGTGCCGGCTGATGTCATCGTGAACAAAGTAGGAAGTTGCCCGCGCACGCGCGATGCACGTGCTGGGTCGCTTGGTTCTGCCCGACCAAACCCGTTCAGCCAATACTATCGATCACTAAAAAAAAAATAAAAAAATACACATACAAAGGATATCAATGCTTAAAATACCAAAGCTTCAACACCATCGATAAAATCAACCTCCAGCGGGGATTGGCTAAGTTGATAAGCATCAGATTTGCTTGGACCATCTCTAGGTTCATCGTCTCTCATTGTTTGTGTTGCTTAATAGGCATGAGGGAGAATTGATAGAACGTGTTGTCGAAACTGTTCTAGGAGACTCACGAAAAGATTTTCCTCTACTTGTTATGAAGGAATTAGTTGGACTTGATGATCAGCTAAGATTATGAGTTGCATAGATAGTCCTTCCGTCAATGCTCGAATGATTGGAATTTATGGCATGGGCGGGATAGGCAAGACAACTCTTGCCAAGTGCATCTACAATCAACTCTCGAATAAATTTGATCATGTATGCTTCCTTCCAAATATTCAAGAAACGACCGAGTGTCTACAATTCATCAGGGAATTAACTCAATTAAACCTAGATTCACAAGAAAAAATGTTATCATCCCTTTGGATGATATAGATCACAAGGATCAACTAGATGCTTTGGCTGGAGGAGGTTATTGGTTTTCTTCAGGAAGTATTATAATTATTACAACTAGAAATGAAGCTATTATTTTTCAATGTATATGCCACGGCACGTGCAAGCAGGGGAAACCACAGGCACGTGCAATGCATCCGCACGGTAACCACACGCGCATGTTCGGCAACAGCTAACGCGTGCACGGCATGTGCCAAATGACGTCATTATGACGTCAGCTGGCTGTTGCCCGAGCACGCACTAGGCATATGCCGGGTCGCTTGTTCGGCCCGAGCCAACCCGTCTAGCCAATACTATCAATCACTTAAAAAAAAAAAAATACACCTACAGAGCATATCAATGCTTAATATTCCAGAGCTTCAAAACCATCGAATAAAATCAACCTCAAGCGGGGATTGGCTAAGTTCATAAGCATCAGATTTGCTTGGACCATCTCTAGGTTCATGATCTCTCATTGTTTTTGTTGCTTAACAGGCATGAGGGAGAATTGATAGAACATGTTGTCGAAACTGTTCTAGGAGAGTCACGAAAAGATTTTCTTTTACTTGTTCCGAAGGAACTAGTTGGACTTGATGATCAGCTGAAGAAGATTATGTGTCGCACAGATAGTCCTTCCGTCAATGCTCGAATGATTGGAATTTATGGCATGGGCGGGATAGGCAAGACAACTCTTGCCAGGTGATCCTACAATCAACTCTCGAATAAATTTGATCATGTATGCTTCCTTCCAGATATTCGAGAAAGGACCGAGTGCCATGGTTTTAAGTATCTACAAAGTAGACTAATATCTCAGATACTTCAAGAAAAAAATGCAGTGTCTACAATTCATTGGGAAATTAACTTTAAATCTAGATTCACAGGGAAGAATGTAATCATTCCTTTGGATGATATAGATCACAAGGATCAACTAGATGCTTAGGTTGGAGGAGGCTACTGGTTTGCTTCAGGAAGTATTATAATTGTTAATACTAGAAATGCAACTATTCTTTATTGATCTATATGCCACGGCACGTGCGAGCAGGGGAAACCGCAAGTGCGTGCAACGCACGTGCCCGGTAACCACACGCGCGCGTGTTACCGTGCATGTGCGGCACGCGTGTAGCAACTGCTTGCGCGTGCACGGCACAAGCCATTTGACATCATCATGACATTAGTCGGTAGTTGCTCGCGCATGTGCCAGGCTCGTGCCGAGTCGCTCGGTTCAACCCGACCCAACCAGTCCAGCCAATACTATCGATCACTAAAAAAAAAAATACACCTACAATGGATATCAATGCTTAATCTTCTAGAGCTTGAATGCCACCGAATAGAATCAACCTCCGGCGAGGATTGGTTGAGTTGATAAGGATTAGATTTGCTTCGACCATCTCTAGGTTCATTGTCTCTCATTGTTTTTGTTGCTTAATAGGTGTGAGGGAGAATTGATAGAGCATGTTGTCGAAACTGTTCTAGGAGAGTTACGAAAAGATTTTCCTCTACTTGTTCCGAAGGAACTAGTTGGACTTGATGACCAACTGCAAAAGATTATGAGCCGCATAGATAGTCCTTTCATCAATGCTTGAATGATTGGAATTTATGGCATGGGTTGAATAGGCAGACAACTCGTGCCAAGCGCATCTACAATCAACTCTCGAATAAATTTGATGATGTATGCTTCCTTCCAGATATTTGAGAAAGGACCGAGTGCCATGGTATTAAGTATCTACAGAGTCGACTAATATCTGAGATACTACCAAAAAAAAAATGCAGTGTCTACAATTCATCGGGGAATTCACTTAATTAAAACTAGATTCACAAAGAAAAATGTTATCATTCCTTTGGATGATATAGATCACAAGGATCAACTAGATGCTTTGGCTAGAGGAGGTTACTGGTTTGCTTCAGGAAGTATTATAATTGTTAAACCTAGAAATGCAGCTATTCTTTATCAATCTATATGCCACGGCACAAGCGAGCCAGGGAAACCGCAAGCGGGTGCAACGCACGTGCACGGTAACCGCACGCGCGCATGCGGCACATGTGCGGCAACTGCTGGTGCATGCACGGCATGAGCTAGCTGACGTCATTGTGACATTAGTCGGCGGTTGCCTGTGCACGCACCAGGCACGTGCCGGGTCACTTGTTTCGGCCCGACCCAACCTGACCAGCCAATACTATCTATCCCTAAAAAAAAGATACACCTACAAAGGATATCAATGCTTAATCTTCCAGAGCTTGAACGCCACCGAATAAAATTAAACTCCAGCGGGGATTGGCTGAGTTGATAAGCATCAGATTTGCTTGGACCATCTCTAGGTTCATCGTCTCTCATTGTTTGTGTTGCTTAATAGGCATGAGGGACAATTGATAGAACGTGGTGTCAAAACTGTTCTAGGAGAGTCACGAAAAGATTTTCCTCTACTTGTTCCGAAGGAACTAGTTGGACTTCATGATCAGGGAAGAAGATTATGAGTCACATAGATAGTCCTTCTGTCAATGCTCGAATGATTGGAATTTATGACATGGGCAGGATAGGCAAGACAACTCTTGCCAAGTGCATCCACAATCAACTCTAGAATAAATTTGATCATGTATGCTTCCATCCAGATATTCGAGAAAGGACTGAGTGCCATGGTATTAAGTATCTAAAGAGTCAACTAGTATAAGAGATACTACAATAAAAAAATGTAGTGTCTACAGTTCATCGGGGAATTAACTTAATTAAATCTAGATTCGCAAAGAAAGAGGTTATCATTCTTTGGGATGATATAGATCACAAGGATCAACTAGATGCTTTGGTTGGAGGTGGTTATTGGTTTACTTCAGGAAGTATTATAATTATTACAGCTAGAAATGAAGCTATTCTTTTTCTATCTATATGCCACGGCACGTGCAAGCAGGGGAAACCACAGGCGTGTGCAATGCATCCGCACGGTAACCGAACGTGCATGTTCGGCAACCGCTAGCGCGTGCACGGCATGTGCCAACTGACGTCATTGTGACGTCAACCGGCGGTTGCCCGCGCACGCACTAGGCACATGCCGGGTTGCTTGTTCGGCCCGACCCAACCCGTCTAGCCAATACTATCGATCACTCAAAAAAAAAAAAAAAGAAGAAGAAATACACCAACAAAGGATATCAATGCTTAATATTCCAGAGCTTCAACACCATCGAATATAATCAACCTCAAGCAGGGATTGGCTATGTTGATAAGCATCAGATTTGCTTGGACCATCTCTAGGTTCATGATCTCTCATTGTTTTTGTTGCTTAACAGGCATGAGGGAGAATTGATAGAACGTGTTGTCGAAACTATTCTAGGAGAGTCACGAAAAGATTTTCTTTTACTTGTTCCAAAGGAGCTAGTTGGACTTGATGATCAGCTGAAGAAGATTATGTGTCGCACAGATAGTGCTTCCGTCAATGCTCGAATGATTGGAATTTATGGCATGGGCGGGATAGGCAAGACAACTCTTGCCACGAGCATCTACAATCAACTCTCGAATAAATTTGATCATGTATGCCTCCTTCCGGATATTCGAGAAAGGACTGAGTGCCATGGTATTAAGTATCTACAGAGTCAACTAGTATATGAGATACTACAATAAAAAAATGTAGTGTCTACAGTTCATCAGGGAATTAACTTAATTAAATCTAGATTCACAAAGAAAGAGGTTATCATTCTTTGGGATGATATAGATCACAAGGATCAACTAGATGCTTTGGTTGGAAGTGGTTATTGGTTTGCTTCCGGAAGTATTATAATTATTACAAATAGAAATGAAGCTATTCTTTTTCGATCTATATGCCACGGCACGTGCAAGCAGGGGAAACCACAGGCATGTGCAATGCATCCGCACGGTAACCGAACGTGCATGTTCGGCAACCGCTAGCGCGTGCACGGCATGTGCCAACTAACGTCATTGTGACGTCAGCCGGCGGTTGCCCGCGCACGCGCTAGGCACGTGCCGGGTTGCTTGTTCGGCCTGACCCAATCCATCTAGCCAATACTATCTATCACTCCAAAAGAAAAAAAAAAAGAAATACACCTACAAAGGATATCAATGCTTAATATTCCAGAGCTTCAACACCATCGAATAAAATCAACCTCAAGCGGGGATTGGCTGTGTTGATAAGCATCAGATTTGCTTGGACCATCTCTAGGTTCATGATCTCTCATTGTTTTTGTTGCTTAACAGGCATGAGGGAGAATTGATAGAATGTGTTGTCAAAACTGTTCTAGGAGAGTCACGAAAAGATTTTCTTTAACTTGTTCCGAAGGAACTAGTTGGACTTGATGATCAGCTGAAGAAGATTATGTGTCGCATAGATAGTCCTTCCGTCAATGCTCGAATGATTGAGATTTATGGCATGGGCGGGATAGGCAAGACAACTCTTGCCAAGTGATCCTACAATCAACTCTCGTATAAATTTGATCATGTATGCTTCCTTCCAGATATTCGAGAAAGGACCGAGTGCCATGGTTTTAAGTATTTACAGAGTTGACTAATATCTGAGATACTTCAAGAAAAAACTGCAGTGTCTACAACTCATTGGGAAATTAACTTAATTAAATCTAGATTCACAAGGAAAAATGTTATCATTCCTTTGGATGATATAGATCACAAGGATCAACTAGATGCTTAGGCTGGAGGAGGCTACTGGTTTGCTTCAGGAAGTATTATAATTGTTACAACTAGAAATGCAGCTACTCTTTATCGATCTATATGCCACGGCACGTGCGAGCAGGGGAAACCACAAGCGTGTGCAACGCACGTGCACGGTAACTGCACGCACGCATGTTACTGTGCACGTGCGGCATGTGACACCCCAAACCCTTCGCAGGTCGTCACCAGCGCCGGTGTTACACTTGATTTCCTTTTATCCTCTTGTACTTAAACAAGCGTCGTTAATCACAGGCAATTTTTTTTTTTTTTTAAACGAATCGGTCCCAACGCGACTCATAGCGGAAGCAATTTAAACATCACCATCTATCCCCCTACCAATCCATGATACAAATACACACCACTAATCATCAGGATTTGAAAGATAAGCCATGCCACTTTTATTTACATATTATCGTGATGGGTTTTTCACGGGTCGATACAACAAAAGGAGACCAAGATTTTCAGCCACACTCGGCCTCACCACAAAAAGATACTACGACCCCTAAAGAAAATCACATGACATCCCCCATCCAACAGTGGCGGCTACTCCCCAAAAAGAAACACCAGCTCTCTACCCTTCACGCAACCATCACACCCATCCAGGTGTATCGGGTGGTGGTGGCGGCAACATCCCCCTAATCACTCCGTCTCGATGGACATGAACAGACAAAAACTCCTGGATGACTGGGCCATCAGCCAGGCCCACGTCGTACATGACCAGCACACGCACTCGCACATATGTCAGTCCAGGGATAGTGACGCAGTCGATCTCCGTACAATCTACTTCTACATCTGACGAGAGACCATAGAAGGTGCCTCGCGTGACGGTAGGAAGCGGCATCTTTCTAATCTGAAATGTTATCCCCAAAAGGGGTGAGTACAACTACTCAGCAGATAGGGAAATCCAATAACATCCCATTGCATCATGCATATCATCACACGTTGCAAGCATCACTTACCTTGTAATCATGCGTATCATGCATCATCACATCATATATATCATCATCATCATGGCATATCATATATCATTATCATCATCATGCATTTCATCATGCATATCATACCATGGATGATCATCATGTCATATCACACATCACCCTCATGCATCATCATGCATATACTATCATAGGTGATCATCATATCACATCACATGCCATCATCATTATGCATCATCATGCATATATTATCATAGGTGATCATCATATCACATCACATGCCATCATCATCATGCATCATCTTGCATATATTATCATAGGTGATCATCATATCACATCACATACCATCATCATCATGCATCATCATGTCATGAGTTAATTATCATCTTTATCTTTCAATTTTGATCACCACATCACCCATTTCTCAAATCATCAATCTCATCATCAACCCTTCGGGCAGAAACCTCCGACAGGGTTCCCGGCAAACTCAGCCATCCCATGGCAACCGGGCTTCCGGCCCCCCACATTCCGGGCATCTCGCATCTCAACTAGCATCACGAGGCATTCCCTTCGGGCAGAAACCTCCGACAGGGCTTCCGGCCTTTACCCTTCTAGCCAGGCATTCCGCACCCAAATCCTGGTGTCGCGAGGAACCTCCGGGCATGTATCCAAGATACAACTGGACTTCCGACCCCCCACATTCCGGGTATCCTGAAACTCCCAGGGAATCTCTGGAATTACGCCACCAGGCCACCAGAAAACATCCTCCACCACAACCTCTTTCTCATCCACATTTATCCTTTTATCTCAATTTAACATGGCAATTGGCATGGCATCAAACGAATCACACTTGCATTTCAATTCGCATGTCATACACATGCCAAAGCTTAATCACATATGCATTTCAACTTAATACATGTACAAAGACCTCATCACACAAGTGCCACACAAATGAAGTTGAATCCATGGCCAAATAAAAATCTATTTTATTATTATTTTATTATTATTTTATTATATTATATTATTTTATTTTATTTTATAATTTCCAAAATTATCGAAATTCAAGAAATTACTAAATCAACCCATAAGATGCTAATCACTTAGAAAATTCGTGGCCAAATTGAAATTTCTCATAATTTCACAATTTCCACAAAATAGCACCTTGTATTAGGATAATGGCCAGACTTGCACAGTTTCCAAATAAATTCGATTAAAATACTCATATGGCCTTAAAAAATTACGAAATTTTACAGGGTGATAGCCAACACATTTTCGTACCTTTTTCATTAAGAACTCTAAGCCAAATTATTTTTAGATTAATTTATACAACCCTACGAAGCTTCTGGAACCACTACCGTGACGTCCAGAACACACTCCTCCGAAATTCTTAGTTTTCACCCATCAATTCTCTTTCTTTTTCTCTGAAATTTGAGTATGTTATGTACCAAGGTGTCCTTTACAAGTTTCATAAAGAGATCTAGGCCAAATAACCAGATTATGGTCACCATTTTAGTCCATGAAGTCTCGGGTGTCTCGAGATACTTCACCAGAATCATTATTTCCAAGATCTAGCCGATTCACTAGGCTACACTCATTCATTTCTCTTCAAATATGAGTATGTTGTAGCTTAAGGTGTTTCCTACAACTTTCAAGAAGACAATAAAGTGATATCTCCAACAGAAATCAACATGCAATCAAGAAATCAACAAGAGGTCAGTGAAAATTTCGCAGATCTAAATTCTCCGTATAATAGAACTTTTGACCCCTCAAATCTCCATCGTTTTCTACGAATTTTTAGTATGTCATAGTAAAAGACGTTAGTTTCAACTTTCATGAAGACACCGAAGCCAAAATATAACCCCAAACACACATGCGAACTCGAACAAGCTACTGACTCCAACAAACCGAACAAGAACAGTCACACGGTTTGCAAATAACCAACTCTTACCTCGGTTTTTCGCACAAATCATACCAAAAATCTAACATGCAACCAACAAAACAGACATGCAAGAGAAGTTACGGACTCCACTTGCCTTAAAGATGAACAAGCGGCGATGAAGGTCGGCGTACGGTGGTCGGACAAGGCAGTCGAACGGCGAGCACACGGCGGCACCTCCCTCTCGGCTCCGCCTCCTCTCTCTCCCTCTCGGTCTCTCCTCCCTTCCGCTCGAACACTCTCTCTCTCTCTCACCCTTTCTCGGCCAAATGATCAAGAAGAACCGGCCACTCTCTCTCCTCATCCCTTTTATATCCCCTTAATCCCATAATTAGTAATGATTGATTCACCTAATGTCCAACCAATGCATGCTCTCCTTTGTGCCACATGTAATTTTTATTTTTGAATTGATTGGGCTTGGGCTTAGGCCCATCCAGCCACTCCCCCTTGGGCTGGTCGAATTCCTCCTTTGGGCTCTAATGGGCCAACAAGCTTGGCCCACCAAGCTTTAGGCCAATGGGTCCAAGGCCCATTAAAAAAAAAATAACCCTCTTTTCCCTTTTTTTTTTTTGAATTCCTTTTTATAAATATTTCTAAATTCAAATTTCATCTTGGCCAAAGTCTTGGGATACTTTGTTTATTAAAATTTAATTTATAATCTCATGGCCAATTATTAATCTATAAATTTAAATACACAAATCATCAAATTAAAAGACAAATTGGCTAAGGCATAAGCCAAAAGAAATTCTATCACCTAATTAGGAACTTCAACTCACCTTATGGCTTGTCATTAAATTTGGGATGCCACACGGCATGCGTGCAACAACCGCTTGCACATGCACAGCACGAGCCAACTGACATCATCATGACATCAGTCAGTAGTTGCCCGAAAATGCGCCAGGCTCGTGCCGAGTCGCTCGGTTCGGCCCGACCCAACCAGTCCAGCCAATACTATCAATCACTAAAAGAAAAAATACACCTACAACGGATATCAATGCTTAATCTTCCAGAGCTTGAATTCCACTGAATAGAATCAACCTCCGGTGGGTATTGGTTGAGTTGATAAGAATTAGATTTGCTTGGACCATCTCTAGGTTCATCGTCTCTCATTGCTTTTGTTGCTTAATAGGCATGAGGGAGAACTGATAGAATACGTTGTCAAAACTATTCTAGGAGAGTTACGAAAAGATTTTCTTTTACTTGTTCCGAAAGAACTAGTTGGACTTGATGATCAGCTGAAGAAGATTATGTGTCGCATAGATAGTCCTTCCGTCAATGCTCGAATGATTGGAATTTATGGCATGGGCGGGATAGGCAAGACAACTCTTGCCAAGTGATCCTACAATCAACTCTTGAATAAATTTGATCATGTATGCTTCCTTCCAGATATTCGAGAAAGGACCGAGTGCCATGGTTTTAAGTATCTACAGAGTTGACTAATATCTGAGATACTTCAAGAAAAAACTGCAGTGTCTACAACTCATTGGGAAATTAACTTAATTAAATCTAGATTCACAAGGAAAAATGTTATCATTCCTTTGGATGATATAGATCACAAGGATCAACTAGATGCTTAGGCTGGAGGAAGCTACTGGTTTGCTTCAGGAAGTATTATAATTGTTACAACTAGAAATGCAGCTATTCTTTATCGATCTATATGCCACGGCACGTGCGAGCAGGGGAAACCACAAGCGTGTGCAACGCACGTGCACAGTAACTGCACGCACGCATGTTACTGTGCACGTGCGGCATGCGTGCAACAACCGCTTGCACATGCACGGCACGAGCCAACTGACATCATCATGACATTAGTCGGTAGTTGCCCGCGCATGCGCTAGGCTCGTGCCGGGTCGCTCGGTTCGGGCCGACCCAACCAATCCAGCCAATACTATCGATCACTAAAAGAAAAAGTACACCTACAATGGATATCAATGCTTAATCTTCCAGAGCTTGAATTCCACTGATTAGAATCAACCTTCGGTGGGTATTGGTTGAGTTGATAAGAATTAGATTTGCTTGGACCATCTCTAGGTTCATCGTCTCTCATTGTTTTTGTTGCTTAATAGGCATGAGGGAGAACTGATAGAACACGTTGTCGAAACTATTCTAGGAGAGTTACGAAAAGATTTTCCTCTACTTGTTCCGAAGGAACTAGTTGGACTTGATGACCAACTGCAAAAGATTATGAGTCGCATAGATAGTCCTTTCGTCAATGCTTGAATGATTGGAATTTATGGCATGGGCGGGATAGGCAAGACAACTCTTGCCAAGTGCATCTACAATCAACTCTTGAATAAATTTGATCATGTATGCTTCCTTCCAAATATTCGAGAAAGGACCAAGTGCCATGGTATTAAGTTTCTACAAAGTCGACTAGTATCTGAGATACTACAATAAAAAAATGTAGGGTCTACAATTCATCGGGTAATTAACTTAATTAAATGTAGATTCACAAAGAAAAAGGTTATCATTCTTTTGGATGATATAGATCACAAGGATCAACTAGATGCTTTGGTTGGAGGAGGTTACTGGTTTGCTTCAAGAAGTATTATAATTGTTACAACTAGAAATGAAGCTATTCTTTTTCGATCTATATGCCATGACACGTGCGAGTAGGGAAAACCACAGGCGCGTGCAATGCATTTGCACAGTAACCACATGCGCACGTGCGGCACGCATGCGGCAACTGCTAGCGCGTGCACGACACGTGCCAGTTGACGTCATCGTGACGTCAGCCGACAGTTGCCCGCGCATGCGATAGGCATGTGCCGGGTCGCTTGGTTCATCCCAACCCAACCCGTCCAGTCAATACTATCGATCACTCAAAAAAAAAATACACCTACAAAGGATATCAATGCTTAATATTCCAGAGCTTCAACACCATCGAATAAAATCAACCTCCAGCGGGGATTGGCTAAGTTGATAAGCATCAGATTTGCTTGGACCATCTCTAGGTTCATCATCTCTCATTGTTTGTGTTGCTTAACAGGCATGAGGGAGAATTGATAGAACGTGTTATCGAAAGTGTTCTAGGAGAGTCACGAAAAGATTTTCTTTAACTTGTTCCGAAGGAACTAGTTGGACTTGATGATCAGCTGAAGAAGATTATGTGTCGCATAGATAGTCCTTCCGTCAATGCTCGAATGATTGGAATATATGGCATGGGTGGGATAGGCAAGACAACTCTTGCTAAGTGCATTTACAATCAACTCTCGAATAAACTTTATCATGTATGCTTGCTTCCAGATATTCAAGAAAGGACCGAGTTCCATGGTATTAAGTATCTACAAAGTCGACTAATATCTGAGATACTACAATAAAAAAATGCAGCGTCTACAGTTCATCGGGGAATTAACTTAATTAAATCTAGATTCGCAAAGAAAAAGGTTATCATTCCTTTGGATGATATAGATCACAAGGATCAACTAGATGCTTTGATTGGAGGAGGTTATTGGTTTGCCTCAGGAAGTATTATAATTGTTACAACTAGAAATGAAGCTATTCTTTATCGATCTATATGCCACGGCATGTGCGAGTAGGGGAAACTGCAGGCGTGTGCAATGCAGGCACACGGTAACTGCACGTGCGCATGCGGCACGCGTGCGGCAACCGCTAGAGCGTTCATGGCACGTGCCAGCTGACGTCATCGTGACGTCTGCCAGCGGTTGCCCACGCACGCGCCAGGCACGTGCCGGGTCGCTCAATTCGGCCCAACCCAACCCGTCCAAGCAATACTATCGATCACTAAAAAAAAAAAAAAAAAAATACACCTACAAAGGATATGAATGCTTAATCTTCCAGAGCTTGAACGCCACCGAATAAAATCAACCTTTCGTGGGGATTGGTTGAGTTGATAAGGATTAGATTTGCTTGGACCATCTCTAGGTTCATCGTCTCTCATTGTTTTTGTTGCTTAACAGGCATGAGGGAGAACTGATAGAAGGTGTTGTTGAAACCGTTCTAGGAGAGTTATGAAAAGATTTTTCTCTACTTATTCCTAAGGAACTAGTTGGACTTGATGATCAGCTAAAGAAGATTATGAGTCACATAGATAGTCCTTCCGTTAATGCTTGAATGATCGGAATTTATGGCATGGGCGGGATACACAAGACAACTCTTGCCAAGTGCATCTACAATCAACTCTCAAATAAATTTGATAATGTATGCTTCCTTCCAGATATTCGAGAAAGGACCGAGTGCCATGGTATTAAGTATCTACAGAGTCAGCTAATATCTGAGATACTATAATAAAAAATGCAGTGTCTACAATTCGTCAGGAAATTAACTTAATTAAATCTAGATTCCCAAAGAAAAAGATTATCATTCTTTTGGATGATATAGATCACAAGGATCAAGTAGATGCTTTGGTTAGAGGAGGTTACTGGTTTGCTTCAGGAAGTATTATAATTGTTACAAGTAGAAATGAAGCTATTCTTTATCAATCTATATGGCATGGCACGTGCAAGCTGGGGAAACCGCAAGCGCGTGCAACGCACGCGTAAGGTAACCACACGCGCCCGTGCGGCAACCGCTAGCGTGTGCACAACACATGCCAGCTAACATCATCGTGACGTCAGCCGACGGTTGCTTGCGCACGCGCCAGGCACATGCTAGGTCGCTCGGTTCGGCCCGACCTAACTTGTCCAGCCAATACTATCGATCACTAAAAAAGAAATACACCTACAAAGGATGTCAGTGCTTAATCTTCCAGAGCTAGAACGCCACCGAATAAAATCAATCTCTAGTAGGGATTGGTTGAGTTGATAAGGATTAGATTTGCTTGGACCATCTCTAGGTTCATTGTCTCTCATTGTTTTTGTTGCTTAACAGGCATGAGGGAGAACTGATAGAACATGTTGTCGAAACTGTTCTAGGAGAGTTATGAAAAGATTTTCCTCTACTTGTTCCGAAGGAACTAGTTGGACTTGATGATCAGCTGAAGAAGATTATGAGTCGCATAGATAGTCCTTCCATCAATGCTCGAATGATTGGAATTTATGGCATGGGCGGGATAGGCAAGACAACTCTTGCCAAGTGCATCTACAATAAACTCTCGAATAAATTTGATCATGTATGCTTCCTTCCAGATATTTGAGAAAGGACCGAGTGCCATGGTATTAAGTATCTACAAAGTCGACTAATATCTGAGATACTACAAGAAAAAAAATGCAGTGTCTACATATTAAATCGTCTGTATGAACATACAATCAATGACATGTTATATTATTTAGTTTTTAGTTATTCGAAATTGGTTTGCCAGGTCCAATCCTCGTGAATTCGAATACCGGTTCAACTTCTTCAAGAACTCCAATCAGTTCTGTGGAGAAATCTCACTTATTACAAAGATGCAGGTGAGAAGGACATTTTTACGATATGTTACTGGTAGCATTTCTATAGTCATACATATTAAATCGTCTGTATGAACATACAATCAATGATAGTTGAGAAAATTTGACAAACTGATATTGAAGCCGGTCAGCCTTGCGCTTCATCACTCCTTGATAGCGAGGACCAAAAAAGAAAAAAAAAAAAAAAAAAAAAAAAAACTCACCACGAGGAAGTATTACAGGATATTTTATTGAATCATCAACCACAGTAATGCCAGACTCGCTGAATGCGCAGGAACAACTTCATCCCGTTCTATGAACGCATTAGGGTCATTGCATTCCACCCAAAATGCGGCAACTTGTTCTGCAGCAGGAGTGTCATAGACTCTGTGGTCCAGCTTCGCATCTCTTCGTATTCAACTTCACATACAGGCAGTGAAACTTCTTCTAATGGGCACGGTACTCTGGCATATGGAGTCTTGGACAATATCGACATCAGTAAGTTCTAACCTACTGATGTCGACATCCTTAAGTGTCCTCAACCTATTTTGCAGCTCACTGTCGATATCATAGAAGTAAAGCTGGAAATAGCACGATTCATTCTTAAATGGAACCAATAATGAAAGATCAAGACAACCATGGTCGTGCGCACAGAAATATTGTAGATAGATTTTAAGATTTTCACATAGCGGACCGAATCCATGATCCCGTGAAGGACAGCAATCTCTTTACCACATGCCAACAGTTTCGGCGGTACAAAAGGTAAAGATAAAAGCAAAGAAGCGCCGCGATTTATGGCGGCCGAAAATGGACCGATTCCAATAGCTAATATATTAACACACAGCGCCGCGGCTGTCCACAGAAATTTAGATCTTGAACGTCCATTTTCAAAGTCAACGAAGACTTTGTCCCTCTCGCCCGCCCTCTTTCGCGCTCTCGTTTGCTGTGTTTGACCTATTCAATCTTCACAAACGATACAAACAGATACAGGCTATAACCCCTTGGCTCGGTCTACTTGTCTACTTATACGCTGTCTTTCTCGCCTTTAACAATACAGGAGCTGAAACAAATATAAATTTTTCTTAAACTTTAGTAGCATAAAAACGTTTACTTTACGATTTCAATATTTATATCCTTCAGCCTTAGATGACTAGGTACCGAAAGCAGGTGGGTACAGCACATCCAGTTGCGGTACTAAACAATATACAGACATGAAAACTTCCGCGTCTGACCAAATTATCATCGCCTTCGCATCACAAATTTGACCGTATGGACCATGCATCGTATTGCAGTTTCCTCTATAAATAGACAACGTTGGACAGAAGTTTTGTTGGGCACAGCACAAACCACAAGTACTAGAAAACAACTGTCTAGCCTAAACTATGTCGACCCAAATGCTCTTCCTCGCTATGCTAGTCATCCTCTCGTCTTCCATGCAATCCCATGCGGTGCAATACACCGTGACGAACAACGCCGGCAACACCAACGGCAGCGTCCGCTTCTCTAGGGACATCGGCATTCCGTACAGTCGCAAGACTTTGACAAAGGCCACCGGCTTCATATGGAGGCTCTTCCAGCAGAACGTCCCCAGGGATCGTAAGAGCGTCGCCAAAGTGAGCTTGTTCATAGAGAACATGGCCGGCGTGGCGTACACGAGCAACGATGAGATCCACGTGAGTGCTACTTACCTCGGGGGATTCTCAGGGAACGTGAAGAGAGAGTTCACGGGGGTATTGTACCACGAGATGACGCACGTGTGGCAATGGAACGGGGCCGGGCAGGCCCCGGGCGGGCTCATTGAAGGGATCGCAGATTTCGTGAGGCTCAAGTCGGGGTACGCGCCTGGCCACTGGGTGAAGCCGGGCCAGGGCGATAGGTGGGACCAGGGTTACGACGTCACGGCCCGCTTTCTTGACTACTGCAATGGCCGCAAGAAGGGGTTTGTGGCCGCGCTGAACAAGAAGATGAGGACTGGTTACAGCGATAAGTATTTTGTTGACCTGCTAGGCAAGAGCGTTGACCAGCTCTGGAAGGACTACAAGGCCAAGTACGCTACCTGATTAGAGTCGATCCCTGTTCAGGAGATGTACGTGCTTGATTAAAATAAAACTTGCTTAACAAGCGCATTGATGAAATAAAACATATTCAAATCAAATTTGGATTGTTAGCAACCTACTCTGATTAGTGTTTACTTTCGGCTGTTTGTGCATATATCTAAACGACAAATCTCTCAAATTCGGATCAAAATTGTGGAAATATTTTTCAAATTGCGGATCTTACACGAAATATGCAAAGCTAGCTAGTAGCTCCTCTCTCAAATTAAGCTACTCATGGTGGCTGCAATAGAACGGTTCCATATATTGTTGTTAATTAAGATAATCCCTTAGCTTTCCACAATAATCGAGGTCGGCATAAGGACTGGTCCAAATTCAAAGTCAACGGAAACTTATCCTCCCTAGTCAAGAGACGAAACTAAATAATAATAAATGTGTATAATTACTTTATCTTTCCAATGAGACCCAAACACATGTCACTACACGAAATGTTAAATCCAATCATTAGATTAGAGAAGATTAGAAAATATCTTGTTGTGAGCTAGTCTAACAATGTTGGTCGAGGTAATTTTATCTCGAAAAGCCCCATCAAACTATAGCCAAGCGACGAACAATCCACTACAAGGAAATCACATGTTGAACAATTCAGGGTGTTGTCCAAATTAATTATAATCACCTTTACCGTCCTCTATAAATTGTCTAATTAGTTCAACAACATTCTCCAAGCCCCCCCCCCCCCCCCGGGAAAAAAAAAAAAAAAAAGAAGAAAAAAACCTAGACCCTGTCTGTGCTCTTCCTTGCTACGCTTGTGATCCTTTCATGTACCATGTAATCCCATGATGTTGACTACTTATGTGAACATCCTTTAGTATTCTCAATCTATGTTGCAATTTGTTGTCGGTGATAGAAAATCCAACCCAAAAACTTAAACTGATAAGACGATACTCCAATACCTCTATGCAAGCCGAATTACGAGCAACATGTGAAATTTTGACCACGGGCTTTGATATCATGTTAGAAAATCCAAATCAAAAGCTTAACCTTATAGATAGAGGGACACCGCATGAATATAAAGAACATATTAAACTCGTTGTCAAGTGATATAGGACTATACTTCAATAATTAGTGTCATACAAATAAAGTGATGTAGCCCAAGACTGGCTACTTGAACAATAGAATCGAGAGAGTGTCGAAAACTTAGTCATAAAATCGAGCAGAGATTTCAGTTTGTGCTAGCTCAGAAAAATGGATATAATTGTCGATTCAGATCAGAATAACCTGATTCCAAAGCTAAAATGATGGAGACTCGAACATCTACAACTTTCGTGTTTTGAGTTTTCTCATATAATGACTGTAGACTTGTTGAATTTTGATGGAAGTGAGCAAAACAGGAATAGGCAAATTGAAGAAAATGATAGAAACTTCTCTTCTAGGCCTCCAAGAAAGTTGAAATGGTATCAATTCTTTGAGTTGATGGCTTCAACTCTTTGAGGATGCAGACATTAAAAGCTTGACTCTTCTAAGATGGAGGGAAAACTCTTCTAAGTTTTAAGGAGTTTGAACTCTTCAAGGTTTAAGATAATTGCATTAAGCAAATTTTCATTAATTAAATTCATCTCCCATTTACAAAGGTTCGATGACTTCTTATAGTGAAAACAAGACCAGATTTAAACCTAGAAACTAGTAATCATTTATGTGCTTAGAAACTATAATCTATTAAATGTACAATATTTCCAATGCTTGTGATTTTTTCAAAGAGGCTTGATGCAAGTTTTGATGCATAAAAAATGATAAGTCTTTATGACAAAGTTAAAGATGAGGCCTTATTAATGAGAGACATTTCAATGAGAGTGTTGTCGATCTTGAATGTGTACCAACCTTCTTGATTGAACGAGTTGGTTTTCAACACGGGCTGCATCATAAAGCTAGAACTAGTGTGGACCATTCTTGGATGGAACGAACGAAGGGAAATTATAATAAGCTAGGCCTTGCGCACAAAAATATTGTAGACACCTTTTTACTATCCAGATCCGATCGTGCACCGAAAAAAGGTGAAGCAGAAGATGCTGTCATAAGCTCAAAGGGTTGGCCATGCCCTTTAGAGGGCCATTTCGGCCCATCAAAAGGTCCGTTTAGCCTTTCAAAGGGCCAAGCTTTACCTTTGAAGAGAGTTTGTGCTCATTCTAGCCCTTCTTAGGGTTTTCCTTAGAACGCAAAAATCTCTTATAAATTGGAGCTTATTTTGCTCATTTTTCTTCAAGGTAAGTGAATTCCTCTATTGCTCGTTCGTAAGAATTATCATTTTGAGCTTTCATTAACTTGTTTTCTCTTAATTGCCAAGGAAATGAAGGTAGGCAAAGGAAAATCCGTGGAGTGTAGCGAACGCCACACAATCAGTTAGTGTGGTCTAAGTCCCTCTTAATTTAAGATTAGTCATTATAATGTTTGAATTAACATAGAAATTCACATACTACAGTTGTCACTCTATCATTTAAGCAAATTTAATTTTAATAAAAAATAAATTGATACTCTCCTAAAAATATTATATGCATATAGAGAAACCACGTTGATAGGATCGCATACCAAATAGACTTAGGATCGCATAACATAGAAAGTTCCGCAAGGGTTCTCGGTCAATGAACCGAGGCCCCATGCATGTGACTGAGGCCCCATGCATGTGACTATTTTTATATGTTTTTTGAACGAAAATAAATCGATTTGATAAAGTCGGTTCTTTATTTTAAAGACGAAAGACAAAGCAGGCTGAAAGCCTTTACCAATGAATAGAAACTGAAAACCTGGTGTCGTGCACTCCTCAATTTCTATGGTCGTGAGACCGTGCTAGAATTTTTTTTTTTTTTTATCAGACTGAGACTAAAAATAAAAGTATAGGATGTTGACTAAGACAACGTAAAATGTTGGGGGTTGACTAAAATAATGAAGAAACCGTGGAGGTCAGAGGGGAATTAGCCCAATAGTGTTGATCACGATAGGTGATATACATATATGAATGTGGAGTATGTTTTAATTTATTAGTAACGGCATGCATATTAGGACCAGTAGTATACTGAGTCGTGGGGATGCATATCAACAGAAAAAGACGATGAGTAAAAGACAAGATTTTTGAAAAGATGGTATACGAGTTGAATAACTTGTAAACTTCGAAGAAAATAAATGGGGATCTAGCATCGTATTAAGAACAAACAGAAAAGTTAGATTTAGGGCCGAGACTAAATTTTGGCGATGATGACATGGTTGACTTTCTAGCCAGGTTTGCTATATGTATTAAAGCAAAGAAGTAATGGCTTAAATAACATCGTTATTCGAAACTTGATGAACAATTTGTTTTCCTTTTCTTCCTCACAATTTAAAAGGCGACACTTACAAAATATTGAACTTGAATTAAAATACAGTACCGGATGCCTACCTTAAAAGAATTTTGATTCAATTTAGGGTACAAAAAATTCAAATTGATTCATTTTGCCCATACTAAAATTGATTCCAAATGAGAATCAATTTGCTGAAAAGCGTTCAACCTGGAAACTGCAGTGAAGTTCCCTTTCTAATTATTTTAAAGCTATCTACGAATCAATCCGCCCCCGTGTTATGTCCGCTTGACTGCATATACAACGATTTCTACGTAATTGCCACACCTTATGTGACATCCAGATTTTTCTCAATTTTATTTTCAGTCAATTGAGTCGGGCAATTCATCTGTGCATGTAGTTCGTCTCTCAGAGTTGGCCACTCACGAGAGAACTAGTTTATTGAGTGAAGTAATTAAGGAATTTTACCGCGTCAGACTTGGGGACTGATCACCCTCGGGTTGGATGCAAAAAAAATTTCTCCAAAAGCTACTCAGTGAATTAGGCACGCTGAAATCACACCAGAGTGAAATTAACTGAGAAATCGAAATTGAATTTTGAAATTGGAAGTCATGGGGTGTCGCAAATCTTATTAGAAACATTTGATTAATTCATGGACTTTAATTTGGACTCAATTGGAAGAGAATTGATGGAAATTTAAGCAATTGAATGTACAAAAACTTGGACCCCGGCGGAAAAGGAAATTGAACCTATTGGAAGATGTTATGGAGGATTTGAGTTAGTGGAGTGTGACATCAGCAGGTGATGTCATGGTGGAGGCCAAATTTAAGAAGAGCCTGACAAGTGTCACAAGCCAATTGGCTCACCAAAAGTGGGAGTGTCACATCAACTTCTTCTTCAACCTTGGAACCGGTTGGGAGGGGAGGAGAAAGAAGAAAACCAGCGCCGGATCCCCCTTCGCTCGGTCTGCTCGCATGCCGCTTGGTCATCGCCTTCGCCCTTCTCCGCCGTCGCACGCCGTCGCCGTCGCCACTCGTCCGCGTGCGAAGCCTTGCGTGCGTGCTCGTCGTGTCCCCGTCGCGCCATCATCTCTTCATCCGCTGCTGGTCGCCGTCCGCCGAAGCTCCCATCACCACCGTTCGTCCGCTCAAGCCTCCGCCGGTTGTTGCACAAGCTGTCGCCGGTTCTCCTCCGTCGTTTCTCCGTCCGTTCAGCCGCCGTTCCGCCACCTTTCAAGCTCGGTTAGTTGCTGAAAAAACCAGCAAGAACCAGCTCCTTTTAAGCTCGGTTTGGCTCCCTTTTGGTCCTCATTTGGTGTTGATCCATGTAGGTTTGTCGTCGGCGTCGTCGTGTTCTTCGCCGAAGACTCGTCGGAAAGCGATTCCGGTGAGTTTACCTCACTAATCCGCGATTAGCGAGTTAATGATGCCGTAAGTAGGTTTAGCTTAAGTTGATTGAGATTAGGTGGTTAGATTGGTTTAATTAGTTATGTATTATATCAAAGTGATTAATTAAGGTAAAGTGTGTTTAGTTTAATGGTTAAGTATGTTTATTTTAAAATAAACCTTGATGTGACTTAAAGGAGTTTATTTATGATTTAAATAAATGCTTAGAAATTGTTGGATTATTTAATAATATATCATATTCCGAAATTCATTAAAATATTATTTATAAAAAAAAACTTGAAAATTTTATTTTGACCCTAGTTACTCAGAATTTCGTGCCGGTCGTTGCTGTGCTTGTAGAATTTGAAATTGATGATTGGTTGTGGCGAATTGAGTGTGATTTCGAATTATGAGGATTCTTTATAAAATCCTAAATGTGGAAATTGAGTGGCGATTGGCCGTGAATTACCACTTATTAGAGGTCGTGCCTGATGAGGCCGTAAATTACCACCTATTAGAGGTCGTGCCTGATGAGGCCATGAATTACCACCTATTAGAGATCGTGCCTGATGAGGCCGTGAATTACCACCTATTAGAGGTCATGTCTAATGAGGCTGTGAACTACCACCTGATTACAGATCGTGCCAAGTGGGGTCGTGATTGCCGCTGGTTATTAAACCTTCCTATAGGGTCGGAATTGGGAGCAGTAATTGATTTGCTAAAATGACACGTAATCGGCCGAGTCGATTGATCGCTGAGACGATCCACGTGATTGAATTGTCTTGATGATGTGATTGTGCCTTTGTTGTTGGGTTATTAGAATTGTATGTGGTTGAATTATATAAACTGTGCTAACCTGCAGATGAAGGCTAAGGCAAGGTAAGTCTTCTTGATGTCGCGGCTAAGCTACTTTGGGGCGTATTTACTTTCTAATAGGGGTTTAGGAGGGGTGAACTTGCTGAGACAAAGTCTCATCCCGGTTTGGGGAAAAATATTACAGGATCGTAGATGGCGAGACCCCCGGAGATGAGTGGCCTGCCGACGGAGATTGACCAGACGACAAAGAGTGCTCCTGACCCTGGGATTTCCTGGGTCTATCAGTTGGTTAGGACCCTCATCTGGGTCCAGGTGAACATGCATGACAGAGTACCGTACATGTTTAGGGCTTGGTTTCGTTCCGGAGCTGATGGTGTTAGGGTTGGCCCTCTGGATAGCATGGATATTCCGCTGGCGGTGATGAACGCCATTTTGGGTGAAGGCGTGGCTGATCTTCCTATTGGTGGAGTGATCAATGCCTCGCCCCCGGCCTCTTGGGTGACAGATCCTGAGGATGTGGGATCGTCGAATGGGGCTGACCAGTAGTCCTAGGGCTGTTGATTTTCTTTTGGCGGACTGATCCATGTTATGTAGACTGACTCCTTTTTGATGCACATAAACTCTGACCCATTTTTGGTGCATATAGTCTCTGGATCCTATTGATGTATGTAAGCCCTGGATTGACAATGATGTATGGAAGTATGCTTGTTTGATTTTGAATTGATTCTTCCTGCTGTCTTATCCCGTACGTTTTTGTCAAGGGTTTCTTAACACATTCCGCATGCGCATAATAATTTTAAAATTTGGGGTTGGCGACACTACCTGGGAATGTCGCATTTACATGACCACGGTGGGTTGTTTCACGTGTCTCGGGGTTCAGGGCTTGACACCTTAGCTGGTCCATATCTTTTACTTTTTCTTTGCTCGACTTTGTTTTACTGGGTTGACTTGGACATTTCGGTGACCGACGACTCCAAGGGTGCGCATGGTAACGCTTCTTTGCTAGGAAACCTTTTTTTTATTTTTTTATTTCTACTCCTGGGAACAATTTATCAATAAAATAAGGTGTTTGGTAACTGCATAAAATTTCTACTCTTAAAATAGAAAAATAATAAAAATGTGTTTGGTACGAAACAGTTTTTTTTTTTTTTTTTGATATTTATTCGTTTTGTATTCTTGCTCATGGATCGTTGACCACCGACCGCCAGCCGACATTGCCTGTCGTTGCTCGCCGCCACCGCTGCATGACTGTTAGCTGCTGACTATCACCGCCGACTGCCGATCGCCACCGCATAGCCCATCGGCTGCCGCCTCCCGCGGCCGCTCGTTCGCCGCCGGCAGTCGTGTAGTGGCGGCGGTTGGCAACGACGGGCGACGACGGCTGGCTGTTGACAGTGGCTCTAGGCAATTGGAGGTGGCCGCAGAAAGAGAGAGGAATAAAAGAAAAAAAAAATTGGCTTATTTCTAGAAATTGTTCATGGGAACAAGAAGCTATTTTTTTTTGTTTTTTGTTTCTATTACAAATTGGCTAAATTGAAAATTTTTAAAATTGAATTGACATCTATACAGTATGTTTCTGATTTATTTGGTAATTGTCCCATCAAAATTAGATGAGCAATGTTTTATTATCATCAATTTACTAATTTTCTTTTCATCTTCACAATTTAACAAAGTGACATTTATGAGATATTGGCCTTGAAATAGAATAAAATACCAGATGCCTTCCTCAAAAGAATTTTGATTTAATTTAGGGTACAAATGTTCAAATCGATTTATTTTTACAAAATTCCCAAAAAAGAAAGAAGAAAAGAACTTAAAATCTAGAAACTACCGAGAACTTTCCTTCCTAATTAATGTGAAAGCCATCCGTAATTTTTAAATGCTAGCTTGACTGCGTGTTCAACGATTTCTAGGTAACTCCACTAATATAATTAAACTTTTGCCGTGCCCACACTTTATATTTTTCTTCGCTTGACTTTGTTTTATTGGTTGACTTGGACATTTGACCAACGACTCCAACTCTTTTCAGTCATAATATATACCCCTTCATTAAGGCTGCATCGCATTACTGATGAGCCAAAGTTTTCACTACATCAGACCAAGCCGCGGAAAGATTCATTCTTTCAACGCCATGTATATGTACCGTGTTTTCCTTCTCACATTACACGTTCTGCTACTAGGGATCAGTTGTGATGCTAAAAACAGTTACTTGTGCCCTGTTTCCTCTTGTGGCGAGGTTCGTAATATAAGCTACCCCTTTCGATTGAAAGGCGACCCAATATATTGTGGCTACCCTGAGTTTGAACTAACTTGTGAGTATAATCATACTGTCCTATATTTGTTTGATGGTCGATATTATGTGAAGTCAATCAATTACAATTTCTATGGTGACGAGGGAGACTTCTATGGTTTCATCAAGGTGGTTGACGATGGACTTCAAAAGGGTAATTGCTCGTCTCTCCCTCATTACTCACTGGGGCTCTCCAATTTCAGTAACAGCATCATTTCATACTACACTCTCGATAGCCTCTCAGAAATAGTGACGGTGGCCTTTGTGAAGTGCTTACAACCCGTTGTTTTCACTTCGTATTTCGATACCAAACCGTGTATCGAGGGAACACACTCTGCCGACATGCCTCCCAATTCTTCCCAAATGAAGGTGTACTCATATGCTTTACCTGGGTATGGTCTAGCAGCAGGGGACATCAAGGATTCTTGCACCATAACCATGATGTCCTTTGCATCGCATTATAGTTGGAGGGAAGGGGATCAGTATAATCGCGCAAGCGCGCCATACAAGGACCTCCACAATCAGATGGCGGAGGGATTCAATCTCACCTATGGGCGGTTCTTTTCTCCAGACAGAAGCTTTCGATTTTGCTTCTTAGGTTCTAGATACCGAAGGAACGGGTGCAGTCACTATCACGTTCGTAAGCGACTTTCACTGGAACTTTTCTTTCTTCTTCCTCCACTTTTTCTTAAATGCTAGTTCTACTATGAGATCTTACAAAATTTACTTAACAAGCGATGTAAACCTTTCAATTGGATATCGTAATATGTGGGATCCAAAACATGATGTCATTAGTTCTTTAAATTTCCAATAGAGAAATTCGTAGCATTGCTTTAGGTAGAAATAAAATAAAATTGGCAGCATAGCTTTTCTGGAGTCGATACCATTCCTTCATATTTGTTTGGGGGGAAATGTTAGATTTAATTATAGCTCGTGCCCCTTGCATGGCTGTTATTTAGGTGGGTGAATAAATTGTGCACATACTGGATGATGTCTGTAAATTAGAGCCATGCGCGAGTGACTCGTGAGCTTGTGAAATCAATTGGTGCATCTAGGGGAGCGAAATCATCTTTCTTAGATAGAAAAATTCATGCTATGATAACATGGATTCGATAGAATAAAGTTAAATCCAAGCGCCATCAAGGAGAGTGAAACTCATTGACCGTTCCTTGTTCAACACTTCTGCACATTGCAACTTTTAATGAACAAAAGTGAGTCTTTGCAAGTTTGCAGTGATAGTATAAATATACCTTGGGCTTGGGTTATAGCTTAGCGTGATTTTTTTATGTTTTATGTTTTATGTTTTATTTTTATTTTTTATTTTTTATTTTTTTTTGTGTTTAATTGCTGAAATCATTGATTTAGTTCTTTATTGATTGGTCGTTAATTCTAATATAATCATTGTCAGTCATCTCGGATGAGGTCTCTCTTTTTCTTCTACAGGTAATTCTACGTGGAGTACCCTGTATAATGTTGCGCGAAATGCAGCCCCAAATCTCGCCTTTGTCATGGGTAAGCCAAGTCCTTTTTCTCCTCACAAATATGAATGTTTCAAGTAGCACTTTTTCTTTGACCAAAAAAAAAAAAAAAAAAAAAAAAAAAAAAAAAGTAGCAATTTTTCGACCAAAAAGAAAGTAGAACTTTGACAAAAAGAAAACTACACTAAGCTATGGCCAAATTCCTCTGCAGGCCACTTCCTCGCAGCAAAATTCACGCTCGGAGCTCCATTTGCATTGATATTTTTGATCTATAAGTGGAGGAGAAGGCACCTAGCAATGGACGAAAATATTGAAGAATTCCTACAAGGTCATAATAACTTTATGCCCATAAGGTACTCTTACTCAGATATTAAGAAAATCACAAGAAATTTCAAACACAAATTAGGAGAAGGAGGATATGGTTCCGTGTATAAGGGGATGCTTAGAAGTGGCAATGAAGTTGCTGTTAAGATTCTGAACAAGCCAAAATCTAATGGCCAAGACTTCATAAGCGAAGTGGGTACTATTGGAAGGATCCACCATGTTAATGTGGTTCAGCTTGTTGGTTTTTGCTTCAACAAATCTAAGCAAGCTCTCATGTATGATTACATGTCAAACGGGTCTTTGGATAAACACATTTTCTCTAAAGATGGTTACTACTCTCTTGATTATAAGAGAATATATGAGATATCTCTCGGTGTGGCAAGGGGTATAGAATATCTACATCGGGGATGCGATATGCAAATTCTACATTTTGATATCAAGCCTCACAATATTCTTCTGGATCAAAATTTCACTCCAAAAGTTTCTGACTTCGGGCTTGCAAAGCTTTATCCTACAAACCATAACGTGGTATCGTTGACTGTTGCGAGAGGAACCTTGGGATATATGGCACCAGAGCTATTCTACAAGGACATCGGTGGTGTCTCTTATAAAGTTGATGTTTATAGTTTTGGGATGCTGCTAATGGAAATGGCTGGTAGGAGAAGAAATGTAAATGCAAAAGCTGACCGCTCAAGTCAAATTTATTTCCCTTTGTGGGTTTATGATCAACTCCATGAAGAAAATGAGATTGAAATGGAAGTAGTACAAGAGGAAAGAGAGATAATTAGGAAGATGGTAATAGTTGCTCTTTGGTGTATACAATTAATCCCAAATGACCGGCCATCAATGACTAAGGTCTTAGATATGCTTGAAGGAGATATTAATAAATTGCAACTACCCCCGAAGCCGCTTCTATATCCGTCGGAGGAGCCAGTTGACGATGTCTACACTGGAATAGAACTTGAATCATGCTCAATTTCATCAAGTACTCCAACAATTTTCTGACTGATTCCAAATTATGATTTTCTCTTCTCCATGTATGAATTTTAGGCAAAATAAATGTAATCCAAAGTATAATTGGTCATGTAATTCGTGAACCAAGATGCTTTTAGCATTTGTTACTCCCTGTGTTTTGTGGAAGAATTGCCTCATGGTTACATTACAGATTTCCTGAGGGCTCTTGATATGATAGTCCAAGCTCATCCTGTATGGAGCAACGTGTCTGTCTCCCTTCTCTCTAGTGTAAAAAACAAGCTTTCTCCTTCCCGCCACAACCTCTCACCCTCCCCATTGACCTCGACCGCCGCCTCATCGGCCGCCTCGATGGCGTTGGCCGCCTCCGCGGAGCAACATCCCACCTAGACCTCATGTCCTGTGATGGATCCCATCCCGAACTCCTCACCTTTATCTTTCCTCCTCTAGTCCTGCATTCGCTCTCGCGCATTGGTTCTGGGGAGGTGTGTCCATCGCCCACTCGCTCGGTCCCAGTTGGAGCCCCGACACGGCGATTCTCTACTCGCCCATCAGTCTCTACTCAAAATCCGTTGACTGAGCTGAGGCGGAGAGGAACTTTAGGGACATGGATACTGAAAGGGACCTGTTTTCTTGGAGTTCCATGATCTCTTTGCTTTGCCAATAATCACATGGGTTTAAACCAGTCGATGCTACCGTTCATATACTTGAACATGGGCTTTTTCCCTAATGATTCTGATGTCTGATGTCTGTGTTGGGTGTCCATTGATTGATATATTTTGCAAAGGGTAGTGCTGATTGGGTTTCAGCTCGTACGGTGTTTGACGAAATGTCCGAGAGGAATGTGGTTGCTCGGGCTTTTGACGATGACCAGATCTACTCAGCTGGTGAGTTGGGCCTTTGACAGATGGATTTACGCTCACTGCTGTTTCATCGGCGTGTTCGGAGACGGAGTTACTATTGCTTGGGGTGCAATTCCATTCCCGACTTATATGGTCTGGATTGGGCTCGAATTGTGGTGTTGGACGCAAGCATGGTGGACATGTACGTGACGTGTGTAGCTAGTGGATCGCTAGGTAGACTCACGCCCAAAGGACTAATCCCCTTGCATTAAGCAATATCCAGAAATGAAATCTTCCGCGTCTGACCAAATTGGCATTGCTTTCTTATAAAAAATTTAACCTACCTGCCCCATGCATTGTTCATCGGTTTCCTCTATAAATAGCCAATGTTGGAACAACAATTTCCTTGCAAAAACCTAAAGTATTTATCCAACCTAAACCATGTCAACCCAAATGCTCTTCCTTGCTACGCTAGTTGTCCTCTCATCTTCCATGCAATCCCATGCGGTGGAATACACCGTGACGAACAGCGCCGGCAACACTACCGGCGGCGCCCGCTTCTCTAGCGAGATTGGCATTCCGTACAGCCGCAGGACTTTGTCAGCGGCCACCCGTTCCATATGGAGGGTCTTCCAGCAGAACGCCCCTGGGGATCGTAAGAGCGTCGAAAAAGTGAGCTTGTTTATAGAGACCATGGATGGCGTGGCGTACGAGAGCAATGACGAGATCCACGTGAGCGCCACCTACCTTGGGGGATTCTCAGGGGACGTGAAGAGGGAGTTCACTGGGGTTCTGTACCACGAGATGGCGCACGTTTGGCAGTGGGATGGGGACGGGCAAGCTCCCGGGGGCTCATTGAGGGGATCGCGGATTTCGTGAGGCTCCGGTCAGGGTACGTGCCGGGCCACTGGGTGGGGCCAGGCCAGGGCGATCGGTGGGATCAGGGTTACGATGTCACCGCACGGTTTCTCGACTACTGCAATGGCCTCAGAAACAGGTTCGTGGCCGAGCTGAACAAGAAGATGAGGACTGGTCATAGCGATAACTACTTTGTTGACCTGCTGGACAAGAGCGTTGACCAGCTCTTGAAGGACTACAAGGCTAAGTACACTACCTGACTAGAGCCCATGCCCGCTCGATAGATGTACGTGCTTTGGAAAAAGCATTGCCAACCATATATGATCCTTAACTATGGACCCTTATTGTTACGATTAATGAATATTAAGACATTTTGACAAGGATACTCATCGAGTCTAGGCCTCGTGGTCTCATGTATGTTCCACGTAAACTTGTGTTTGGCCACAAGGTCCAGGCTCCAAGCATCGGAATCCCTTATCCATCCATCGATGTCTTGGATTCCTAGGTCCTAATTTGAGCCAGTCCCCAAGTTTCAAGTCTGCAAGGACCAAGGTTTGCAGTGGGTTTGTGACACATTGACAATTGCTCTGGCGATAATACTTTGGTACTTGTGATTTGTCCATTTTTTTCTCATGATTTTGAAAGTTTGATGTGTTGTTTTCTATTTTCCTTGTTTTAAACAAACCCCACTTAAGTGGGATTTACTTGTGAGAAAATTGTCCAAAAAGTTTTAAACCTATCATGCGATGGTTAATTTAATTTTAAACCTTTTATTATGTCAAATTAATCATAAACCTATTATATGATGGTCAATTAAGCCTTAGACCTTTCAATTATATCAATTTAATCCTAAACCTTTTAACAATTTATCAATTTAGCTCTAAATTTTTTAACGAATTACCAATGTAGCCCTTTCGGCTAATTTTGATTGGAAATTGCCCAATGGTCTTGTGTGACATAGTCAATGCTTGTATTCAAAAAATGCAAATTTTTTTATTAACTGTATTGATGTTTTCTTTTTTGTTTTCTTTTTTTTTTCATAAGTCTAGCAAGGTTGCAAAACCCTCACCTTGCTCGTGGCCCTTGCTGGATCTAGGCAAGCTTAGTGGCCAACGGTGGCTAGTGGCCTCATGGGCCCTATGAAGAAAACAAGAAAAGAAAGAGAGAAAAATTAAGAAAATCAATAAAATTTTTGGAAATTTTTTACATAATTAAAAAATTATCCACACTAGCACTAGATATGTCATATAAGATGGTTGGCATTGACTAGACTATCACGTTAGCAATTTCCAACTAAAATTATCAGGGAGGATTACATTGGTAATATATGAAAAGATATAGGACTAAATTGGCAAATTGTCAAAATATTTATAACTAAATTGATACAATTAAAAGGTTTAAGAATAAAATGATATGATTAATAGTTTCATAAATGAATTGGCTGCCATATAATAGTTGTTTTCTGGTTTGTTGCTTGAATATGGTAAAGAAGCCTCTTTGTAATTGTATCGGAGGTCTAAGATGTGGCCTTTGTGCTTTCTTGACGTATTTCATATGAGGCTTTTAGCATCAGATTGAGCTTCGAGTTTCTTACTCTGGTTGATTGACTTCTGACAATTTGTTGCGAGATTTGTGCTGGAAAAGTATTGGTCGGATAAATGGGGGTCAACTCACCATCCACTATCCTGTGAAGTGGGCTAATAAGTTGTTTTGGTCCTAATTCCGTAAAGTAAATGTGGAAGCGGAAAGAATGCCCCACATGATTCAAATTAGTGCATAAATTTGACGGAGTTATTCTTCAGGATGATCATTACATCTTCGATCGTGCTTCATAATTAGTTGGTATAAGCATTAAGCAAGTAGCTAAAGTATGCAATAACCTTGCCAAAATTTGGGTCAAGTTAATCAAGGATGACTAAGCAATTCTTTAAAAAAAAAAAAATTAAAATCAGACCCAACTCTATCCGAACCTTTAATTCAGAATCTATGCGTGGAGGTTCACAAAAGAAACATATAACCTTTGTATCTGGATTGGATTGGATATCAATAGGGACTCAAACCAAATAGGTCGTTGACATCTCTAAGCCACGCGGATTCAACCTCAATCTTCTTTAGGTTAGTAATCTCCACTACCTTTGTGAACTTGTATGGTTTGCCATGTGTAAGACTTAATCAGACTCCTCACCCATTGACCACTTCCACTCATTTTATTTTTACATGTCATCTACTTGCCCAACATCAATCTTCAGGATATGCCTTGAATAAGTTTTAATGCCTAGTGACCCCTTTTCGATTTACGTAGTTCTAGATTGAACTATCTTCCTTTGCATAGTTCTAGGTTGAGCTCTTTACTGAAAGTGCTAGTATGAATACCTAGAGAGGGGTGAATAGGTGTAAAAACAGATTCTGCAAAATACAGTGAAAACCTTTACTTTTAATCTAAGTTTGAATAACAACAGACTTTTGAAACTAAGTCTGAAGAGCAGCAGACTTTGAGCGAGATCAGACTTTAACAATTAAATAGAACTACGAACAAAATTGTTGACCCCTAAAATTAGACTTTATTTTATTATTATTTTGTCTTATTTGATTTTCGGATAATAAACCAAAAAAAGAAACAAAAAAGAAAAGCAAAAGTGGAAAGGCAACCCCCCTCCCCGCGTGGGCCTTCGGCCCATCGTAGCCTCAAGCCCGGCCCCCTCCGTGTCGTCTTCTTCCTCACGCCACTGAGGAGCACGCGCGGGCAGGCGCGACGCCGGAGAAGCTTGAGCGGACGGCGATCGCGTGCGGAGCAAAGGAGCAGTTGGCGTCGACGAGACATGACCGGAGGAGGCGATGATGGCGGATGGGACGGCGGTCCAACCGGCGGGTCGAAGCCTCGCCGACCGGCCGCTTCCGCGCTTATAAATAGGCCCTCCATCCCCGACGAAGAGCACACACGGAGATTGGAGAGAGGCTACCGGAGCTCGAGATCCCCTGAGAGACTTCGGGGAGCTCGAGTGCAAGGCCGACTGAGGTGGGGTAAGCTCAGAGGGGTCCTCGAGAGACTTCGGGGAGCTCGAAGGGCGAGCCCGAGGGAGAGGGAGAGAGCGATCGAAAGAGAACGAGCGTCGCAAGCTTCCCCCGAGAGACTTCAGGGGAGGCTCGAGCGCTCGCAAGCCCAGATCTGAGCGTGAGGAGGTTGAACGAGTTTAGATCCGAGGAAGAGGGTTGGGCTGTGAAGCGAAGAAGGTCAGATCCGGAGAAGAGGAAGCTAGAGAAGAGGAAGGATCGTCTGGGCGCCAGATCTGGAAAGGGGGAAGCGTCTGCAAGATCAACTCCTGACGCCGTCACTTCAAGCCACACCGCCGCACCGTGTCGACGCTGAGGATAGGTGATGATGAGCCCTACTCACGCCATCCCCGTTGCTGCTTCCCCTCTCAACCTAACCGTTGCTGTCCTCTACGCCGTTGCCGTCATCGCCACTGCCACCGGGACGCCTCGTCCCCCTCCCTCGGCACTGCGAATCGGGAACCCTAGGGTTCCCGATTTTCCGGTTCGTGGCCTCGGGTCATCAGATCGGACCCGGGCCACGAACTGGGTAGGGTTCCATGATTTCGGGGGCGGCGGGAGTGGGGTCGCGATTCGGGCTGTCGGGCCGAGTTGTCGGGTCAGGCCAGGCGCCCCCAAACGCCCGGCCACGACTCCATTTCATTAAATAAATAAATTTAAAAAAAAGAAAAAAAAAATCTGAGTCGGTCCTGCGTTGTGGGCTCGTCCTCATTCGGATTGCTGGCCCGAGTCGGACCCAACCCGCGGATTAGACCCGGTAGGTTTTTATATTAACAAATAAATAATTTATTTCAAAAAATAAAAAAAATGTTTTATTTTCGAAAAATATTAAAAAACAGTAAAAGTATTTATTTTCCAAAAAAATCAAAAAATATTTTATTTTCCAAAAATATTAAAAAAAAATATATTTTCCGAAAAATCAAAAAAATAAAAAAATTCCATATTTTCCAAAAAAATGCCAAAAATCCAAAAAAAGCCAAAAATTCATGAAAAAGCCAAAAAATTCAGAAAAGCCAAAAAGACTTGTATTTTTCCAAACAAAAATACCAAAAAATCCCAAAAAAATCCCTTTTGTGTCCAAAAAATTAGAAAATGACTCAAAAAATGTTTTTCCTCCTAAAAATTCTTGGAAAATTGCTCGAACATCCAAAAAACCTCAGGGTTTAAACAAGATTAGGTACCGAAAGGGCATTAGTGATTAACTATTGTAATCATGTCCCCGATCCTAATTTCTCTGGTTGCGCAGGAGTGAGTATTTCTCCCGATACTTCACTTGGGTTTCTAATCAACCCACCCCAAATTGATTAGTGGCGACTCCATTTTAAAAATTGATTTACAGGTTAAAATTTAGACTATTAAAGTCGTGAATTGGTGGACTTGGGAGAGTCCGGGCATAACCAATTTCAGCCGAGCCATTAGCCTCCTTAGGCGCTCGTACTCGATTGCGGGCGCCGAAAAAAAAGAGGTCGCGACAGCTTGGCGACTCCGCTGGGGAGTTTGAGGACTTAGGCCATTTTTGTCTTATTTAAATTCTTTACTGACTTAGGTTTTTTCTTTATGCAGGTCAAAAGCTTAGAAATTTATTTTAATTTTGTTTAAAATATATTGTTTTGTGATTATAAATCATTGTGTATGCTTCACTATTTTAGCACTACACATGGCACACACAACCCGGCCGTCGGACCTGGGCCGCCATAGGATTTCTAGGATGGTGTTAAGAAAGATACGACCTCGAACGCGAGACTGCAATGTAGAGGTTGCCTTTCTTTTCCCCGAATTTCTTAGCCGAGGTTAGGAGGGTATACTGCTAACGCGAGACTACGACGGGTGGATATCCTTTTAATTTCAAGCCTTATGAGTTAGAAATCGAGCCGCACATCTCACGCGCATGTCTTTGTGCTTGTCATTTTATTTAAAAGCAAAGTGATTTATTTACTTTTACTCAGTCTTTTTATTGGCCCATGGCAATTTAGGATAAGCTTTTCAAGTCCCAGTTTATATGCGATGGGGAAAGATGATATCCAGTTCATTCTTGCTCCCAAGGTGGAGCTCTTCAGATGGTGGGGTCAATTGGATCAATTTGCCCAAGAGCGTGTGAAGGCCAAAATCAGTCATCTCCTATCGTTGATTCAAATCACTATTCGTCCCGAAGTCATACAAGCCATGGCACATTTCTGGTGCTCGAAGATGACTACTTTTATGTTTGGAAAGTTTGAGCTAACTCCAACCCTTGAGGAATACAGTATCATCATTGGAATGCCTCTTGAGAAAAAGCTTGTCAGGCCATCAACAAGCATCATCCCATTGCGTGGTTTGGCGCGACTTTTGAGAACTGAAGTCCATGTTATGATACAAATTCTTGAAAACAACCATAATACATGTCCATTTGAATTTATGAATGCCTGTTTTCAAAATCAGCCTATGACCCAAAAAAATGAGATTTTCCTCCTGGCCTTTTTCGGGCTCATCATTTTCCCTCATCAAAGAAATGCCATAAGTCCTAAGATGGAATGGATAGTTGATCAGATCTTGAGGGGATGAAATTATGTCAATATGATTTTAACTGAAACATTCTTGTCCTTTAATCGTTTTAAAGACAACATAGAGAAAATCATTCAAGTCTCTCCTGAAATTTTAGAAGTCTAGTTCTTTTCTCACTTAAGCGAATTCTGAGACTTCATGCGATCGTCTGAAACAAATGCTTTCGAAAATCCTTACAAAAATTTATGGTTTTAGGACCGTATATTCCCAATCAAAGCTCTTTAAATTGGGTTGACTTCCTAAGAAATCCAGCTCCTGAGGCATTCCAATGGTGTGCTGGTTGGTTCTATGAAAAGAGGGCTCATTTTGCTTACAAACGCACCCACCCAATTCCGTTGCTTGGTTGCACTGGCGCCGTTCCCTATTACCCATATCGGGTGGCACGACAATTTGGAGCCCTTCAGGAGATTCCACCGCCTTCCAGGAGGAGAATTCCTCCAGTCCTTTTCAACACAAGCCGTGACTATGTAATCGAAATTTCTATCGTCCAGGAAACTTGGGACAAGTGCCATCACAAAAGGATCGTGATACCTGAAGGGCTTGAGGGAGAAGAAAAAGCACATCACGCCTCTGCGGCCTACATCCACAATCATCACATCTCGACAAGGTGGAAGCCATTGGTCCCTCGCTCAATCAGAGAAAGCAGCCCGCACGAGCAAGCAGAGCTTATGCATAGGATATGGGAATAGGCCAGATACTCATCTCAGAGCTAGTCCAAGAAAGCAAGCAGCCTTTGCAAGAACAAGGCTCCCTATCGCATATAAATTAGCAGTCGTGTCTCCCTTAGTGTTAATGTCGTTAAAGTTTTGTCCCATTGTTTAGGGACTTTTGTTTAATATCTAACATTTCATTATGTCATTTCAATTTCAAGTTTTAGATGTCAGAAGTTTGCGATCTATAAAATCCTCTTTTGATAAATAAAAAAGTAGTTAGACCATTGCCATGGGTCAATCTCTGTTTACTTTTGTGCTCATTCATTATTTTCGCAACGACAGGTAATTATGAATCGCCGGCCACCAATAGCTCGTGAATGGCCTCATGCACTAGGGCCCCATCAGAATGATGTACAAAATCGCCTCATTAACATTGAAGACGGTGTAGGACAAATGTCCATTGTCCTTCAACAACTCTCAAGACAAATGGAATCCACTCAAGTCGAACCCAACTCTGTAGTTGCCTTAAGCACCGTCATGACACTTGCAAATTTGCTAGAAAATAGCCAGTACCATAGACAGTTTGAAAGGATCATGAAAAAGTTAAGCCAGCTGCAGGAGCGAAATCCCCTGGACCTGTCCAATTACGCCGGCATTAAGATCCCTGAAAAGCTCAAAGCACCTGAATGCGAAAGGTATGCTGATACCTCCCGCCCAGAGACCTACTTGCAAGCCTACTTGGTTTGAAGGATGATTCAATCGTACCAATCGAGCTTAACTGGCCCTGCCTTGCGATGGTCAGGAAGATTAGTCTCCTTAAAACCTAGAGGGAACTAATTCATGTTTTTCACCAAGAGTATAATATTGACATCACCCCTGACATCACCTTGCCCTACGAAGTGCCGATGATCGCAGAGCACAAGGAGTTATTAATCGCTGAGATAGGAAAAGAGCATGTCAATGAAATCTTGCATGATAAATGGGCAGCTGAGCAACATCTTGTTACTGGAAAATTTCCCACTAGGAAAGGCAATGAGCCTTTGTATGAGAGCAAGGACACACAGCCTGTTCAAGACCGAGGCACGACTGGACAACTCCCCAAGCTTACTCCAAGAGCTAGGGTCCAAAGAATACCAACCCCTATCAACCTAGAAAGTGAATTAGAGAGCGACACTCTAATATCTCTCACTTCCCTAGACAGGATCGAGTTGGCGAAACGAAGGGCCTTACTCAAAAGGTTTGGACTGGGAGGCAAGAAAAGAAAGCCTAATCAGATCGATTCAGCATCTACCGACGAGCCACCGCACCAAAGCTTTGAGCATTCCCAAGAATACAACTTTGAAGGCTACCATCCCCTAGAGTACAACCCTGAAGACTTCCCGGCTCCAAAATACAATCCCAAGGACTCCCAGCATTATTTCGACAATGAAACTACAATTCATCGTATAACTGTTTCCTACTCTCATCCGAGGATGAAGGCCCGTCAGAAGAGGAAGCATACGTCCTTATCCGCTATGATCCTAACGAAGTACTAAGCTTGTCCTCTGACCATGAGGATAGCTTCAATACTTTATCCTCATTCGGAAATTTTGACCAAGAAGAAAGCAATGGGGTAATCTCGGTAGAATCCAACTTCCCTGAAACAGAAAAATTCACCACTACAACAGATATGCAGTGGGAAAACCAGTGGCCTAACCAAGATACATCAAGCCCGTCTTGCGCTCATAGGATCATGACCCCTGGAGAGATGTGGATGCCTGATCTCCGTAAGTATAATGGCACAACTTGTCCCGTGGCTCATTTGCAATATCTCCACGCGGAAATGAGTCGGTACTATGGCCCGATGTCATTCACAACTCAAGCATTCCAAGAAACTCTTATGGGGTCTGCATTGCAATGGTTCATCACAGCAAATATTTATCTCTTAAAGGATTGGAATGAGCTGACTTCCACATTCTTGCATCAGTACCAAAACCAGATCGGAACTGAATTGCCTTGTGAGAGTTTAGCTCACTTCACAAGAAGACCAATGGAGGATTTCCAAGCATACGTAGGGAGGTGGAGAGCTTTCATGATACAAACCTACCCTCAACTGGCTGAAGATGAGTTAATGAAGCAGTTCATAGAAGCTTTGTCCTGCAAGTGTCGCTGTTAGCTGCATGGGTTACACTTCCATAGCTTCAACGGGGTAGTCATCGCATGCGAATACTTCCAGTCTACTGAAGGCGAGGAATTCAAACACGCTTAGCTTCAAGACCAGCACTATCAAAGCACTCCTTTACACAGGGGTTTTCATGAGTTTTACTTGTTTTTATAATTTCATGTTTCTTATTTTGTCTAGTGTGCTACTGTTGTATTTTCCATTCCAAGTACTCTATTGTACATTTATAATATTTTGAGAGCATGAGGCGGTACTTTAAACTAGCCCAGTGATGTTATCCAACCATGAAAAGAAAATATCATCCAAGGAGAATACTGAGGGCTGGGCTTCCTCATGCTTTTTCTCCCCTAAAAACGTATTTTGAAAATAAAAAATATTTCATCACCCAAAAGCTTTTGTTAAAACAAGATGATAAATTTAACCATGTTTGTCTTTCTGACTCATTCACTTCATGTCTCAGAAAATCATTCCCATCCCCTTTGACTTAGTGTGACAAGGGGCATTTGAAGTAAGCGCATCAGGCGAACTCGCCAAATTCAAAGATACCCTGCCAAGAAAACGGGGGCAAATAAAAAGAATTATCCTACACCAAAAGAGGGTAAGTCTTATTCTTTGAATATAATTTGGAAATGATGTCCTCTCTCTTTTATTTACAGGATACAAAAGATGAAACGTAATAGGTACAAGCATAGAGTTGAGATCAAAGCATCCATGACATGCCTCACTCCTGCCCAGCTCCATCCTAAGCCAAAGGACTATCTTGTCGCACGACACGCCAAAACAGCTAGATGTTATAGTTCCATCTTTGATAAGCCAAGAAGCACAGAAAAAGAATTTCTTCTCTTGAATTGGCTACTGTCAACGGGGAGAAAATCCAGACAATCATGGCAATCTATAGCCCCACACCCTGGATAATGACTTTGGAATCTAGAAGCTTCACTCTATACGCATATTCTTCCAAGAAGTAATTGCCATCAGAAAGCTTGAGATTTTTATCTCAGATTCCAGAGAAGCCTGAAGTACATGACTTTGCTCAATACTGCTAATGGTCATATAGTCAAAGATAGAAGAAAATTCCATAGAAGGAAGGCGTTGAAGATGAATCAACGACCATCAATCATGCATACAGGGCCACAAGTGAGGAGGGCTAATCGAAGGAAACATTGAACTGTGTCAGGATAAGGAGTCCATCATCAACATTCAAATATCCTTAGGAATCAACAAATACAAACTTTGGAAAATGGTAACTTGGTATCGTTTCCAATACTCCCACTACTCGAACCCGCTTTTGTCATATTTTCCCTATTGATAGGAAGCATGGGCATTCAAGAGCCAAACTTGATGATTAGGTTTGGCAAATCAACATTGGTCAAGCTAGTACGTGAAAATGACCCACATCGAATTCACCTGATTTCGTGTAAAATGACGTGTCACTCAAGAGCCAATATTTGACCTAACGAAGCAAGGGATGTAGGACTTTGTGTCCCCCTCTCACTTCAGGTTCACCCAATCGTCTGCAAACCAGTGAAGGGTAGAGTTGTATCACTTCCAATTATTCGACTCTCGAAAGAGTTCATGACTAACGCACTCCCTCTTGTCTGTTGCAGGATCACCTGACTGCCAAAAATACAGATAACAAATCAATGAGAGGCATGACAAGCTCTCCTAAACAAAATGGCGTCTCAAGTATCGCCAAAGCAAATGACAGGAAATCTTCAGGCCTCGACTCACATTTGATTTTGGCCAGACTAATTGATCTACTTGTACATCTTCTCTTTTGTAGGGGCCAAAAAAGGCCCATCAAATCAATGATTAGATTCCCAATCCTTGGCTGATCATTCATGTTTCATATCCCTAATCAATAGGGACAACCATTAACACCCTTTTGTAAATAACTCTTTTAATGTTCAAGTTTCAACACATTTGTGAATACCGTTCCACCTAGGTAAACACCCCTAAAGCTGTTAATAAGTTCTTCTTGAGTAAAAAGCCATTCATTTATTTTGAAAGTACAAACTCCATCACATCATACACTGCATGCATTTTTCTAAGTGAATTCTGCATGATGATTTTGTCTGTCTAAATCATTGATTCCATTAAGAATTATTAGAATAGACAGCTGATTGAAGAATACAAGATCGATTGAGCATGTTGGATGAGGCGCGTCAGAATGATGACAGGCAAGCCATATCCTACACACAATCCCCCTATCTATACACTTGTGAGATGAGCGCAGAAGATTCCATGGCTGCAAGGTAAAGAGTTCTCTCGCGAATGGTACGATAACCAAAGCAATGAGAGGCACTCCATCGCTCACTTTGAGCCCCATACACTGACAAATTTCTACTATACTCCCGACAAAGAATCACCCCACACTGGGGCAAGTCAAAAGCAAATCAACATCACAAGGTGAGAAAGGGGATAGAAATTTTCTTGCTCGCACTTGCATCAATCTTTGAGTGTCTTTATTACATATGAACACTCGCGTTAATTTAAGTGCCCTAGAGTCGTGAAGAGCAATTCTTTATTTACGCACTTGTATCCATTGTACAACTCAATTGAGTCTGTAAATTCACCCTCACATGGAGGCAAAGCAGAAGCCACTATCGTCTGAGCAGCATAATCAGAAGTGCCAACAAAAGATGAAGACTCCATAGTCTAGCAAAGGCATTTGCTTGAACTTGTCAAGATCAGTTCCTCAAGCAACAAGAACAAAAAACTGGGGCATAAAAAAAAAAAAAGTGTACCTGGTAAAAGCAAGGTCAATGCCCATGAATGAAAAATTGAGATGAGAAATAGGGGCATGAAAAAAAGTAGTGTGCCTAGTAAAAGCAAGGCCGATGCCCCAAACAAAAACACAGTTATTTGTATTCCCAAGAGAAATTGTTGTTGTGGTCCATAGAACCTTCATCGGACCGTGAGAAGAAAGACCGGTGACAAATGTCAAGGCAATCACCAGCTCTCACCCTTTTACACATGAGCCAAATCTACGTTGCATCCCATTGTAAGTCTCTTCAGACTAGGGGCACTTCAATTAACGTAAGATATCATATGTCTATAAACCTCGCTCCAAGAAGTACGAGCAAGATTACTCTATCTCTTTTCGTAGGATTCTTGACTTACAAACCCAGAGATGATCGTGCGGCACTCTGTTTATAAGCCTTGACCTTGATGGTCCCCTTTGATGAGCCGCTAACCAAGACTTCATTACAGTTTCAACAAAGACCTCTCACATTGGTAAAGTCGTACTGTTTGCGAGAATATTCGGACCCCTGTTGACATGATGACAGTGAGATAGTGTGGTCCTTATAAATCCTACATCAATGGTCAGGATAGCTTTCTCCATGAGAGTGAGTGAAAAGTCCTTTCAGACTGAAAGTCCCTCACGTAGCATGCTCAAGACATCTACATTCTAAATGAAAGTTGTCTTTTAAAATCTTCCCCAGTGGAAATCAGATGATGGAAAACTGACAAAATTATCATGCATGAATCCCATTTGAACTCATGAATTTACAACACATACAATCATGTGTGCATACCATGCAAATAGCAGACATACTCTCAGAGATCAGAGATATTGCTAGGTAAGCATATCGCTATCCACATTTGTCTTAAAGTACCTATCACTGTCTAGGTACTCTCTTATTGACACTCGACCTATTCGAGTTGTCCCTTGAGTTTGGGTGCTTGCAACTGTCTAAGTACCCCCTTGTTTTTTAGTACCTACCACTTGCCGAGTGCTCCCTCTATTGACACTCGACCTATTCGAGTCATCCCTTGAGTTTAGATGCTTGCAACTGTCTCAGCATCCCATTGTCTTTGAATACCGGCCATCGTTCGGATGCTCCCTTTTCTTGACACTCGACCTGTTCGAGTTGTCCTTGGAGTATTAATGCTTGTGATTGACTAAGTATCCCTTTTATTGTTGAATACCTACTACTGTTTAGGTATCCCCATATCGTCAAGTGCCCACCATTGTCCAGGTACTTCCTTTTCGTGACACTCAATCTGTCCGAGTTGTCCCCAAATAATATAGCAGCTGTTCAAGCATTCCATTGCTTTGCTTGGCACCACCGTCCAGGTATGTTTTCTAGCACTTAGACCAGCTTGAGTGGTCTCAGATCATATCATTAAATATTTGTGTCCATCCAAGTATTCCAGTACTTTGTACACCTATGGCTATCTAGTTGTCCCACCCCTTTAAATGCCCGCAGCAATCCAAGTAAGCCTCATACCGCAGTCAAGTTTATAATACCAAGAGGTGAGAGACCTTCACGAATATCCCAGGTACGTCCTCGATATTCTAGCTACCAGGAGGTGAGAGACCTTCACGAATATGTGGGGCACGCTCTCGATATTCCAACTACCAGGAGGTAAGAGACCTTCATGAATATGCGGGGCATGCCCTCGATATTCCCAATTACCAGGAGGTGAGAGACCTTCACGAATATCCCAGGTACGTCCTCGATGTTCCCAATTACCAGGAGGTGAGAGACCTTCACGAATATGCGGGGTACGCCCTCGATATTCCCAACTACCAGGAGGTGAGAGACCTTCACAAATATCCCAGGTACGTCCTCGATATTCCAACTACCAAGAGGTGAGAGACCTTTACAAATATGCGAGGCACGCCCTTGATATTCCAACTACCAGGAGGTGAGAGACCTTCACGAATATGCGGGGCACGCCCTCGAAATTCCCAATTACCAGGAGGTGAGAGACCTTCATGAATATGCGGGGCATGCCCTCGAAATTCCCAATTACCAGGAGGTGAGAGACCTTCACGAATATCCCAGGTACGTCCTCGATATTCCAACTATCAGGAGGTGAGACCTTCACGAATATGCGGGGCACGCCCTCGATATTCCAACTACCAGGAGGTGAGAGACCTTCACGAATATGCGGGGCCCGCCCTCAATATTCCCAATTACCAGGAGGTGAGAGACCTTCATGAATATGCGGGGCATGCCCTCGATATTCCCAATTACCAAGAGGTGAGAGACCTTCACGAATATCCCAGGTACGTCATCGATATTCTCATTACCAGGAGGTAGGAGACCTTCACGAATATGCGAGGTACGTCCTCAATATTCCCCAATTGCCAGGAGGTGGGAGACCTTCACGAATATGCGAGGTACGTCCTCGATATTCCCAATTATCAAAAGGACCTTCATGAATATCCCAGGTACCCCTTCGATACCTACGAACGCCAGATATCCTTCAAGAGTTGGTACTTGTAATTATCCAAGTACTCTTTCGACACCTGCAAGCAATCAGGTACTCCTTCAATGTCTGCAAACATCTAGGCACTCTCCAAGAGTTTGTACTTTCGATCATCCAAGTACCCCTTCGACGCCTGCAAAGGCCTAAATATCATTCAGGTTAGTACTTGTGAATATCCATGTACTCTTTGATATGCCTGTGAATGTCCAGGTATCTTCCAAAATCGATGCCTTGAGAAAGGTTGGTGCATCCTCCTGAGAAAGGTCGGGTTCCAACTGGTGTCTTCGACAGAAGTCAGACGCCCCACAAATCGATTCCCTGAGAAAGGTCGGCGCATCTCTCGAGAAAGGTCGGGTACCAACTGGTGTCCTCGATACAAATCAGGCACCCACGAATGAGATGCCTTGAGAAAGATCGGTGCATCTCCCGTCAAGGCGACCGAAGAAAGGTTCGGGTCCTAAACAAACCACTGATTGCTCTAACAGACGACCGAAGAATGGTTCGGGTCCTGGAGGAGTAATCCCCAGTCAAGGCAACCGAAGAAAGGTTCGGGTCCTAGACAAATCAATGATTGTTTTAACAGGCGACCGAAGAATGGTTCGGGTTTTGGAGAAGTAATTTCCTGTCACGGCGACCGAAGAATGGTTCGGGTCCTGGAGGAGTAATCCCCAGTCAAGGCGACCGAAGAAAGGTTCGGGTCCTAGACAAATCATTGATTGTTTTAACAGGCAACCGAAGAATAGTTAGGGTTCTAGAGAAGCAATTTCCCGTCACGGCGACCGAAGAATGGTTCGAGTCCGAGACAAACCACTGATTGCTCTAACAAGCGACCGAAGAATGGTTCGGGTCCTGGAGGAGTAATCCCCAATCAAGGCGACCGAAGAAAGGTTCGGGTCCTAGACAAATCATTGATTGTTTTAATAGGCGACCGAAGAATGGTTCAGGTCTTGGAGAAGCAATTTCCCGTCACGGCGATCGAAGAATGGTTCGGGTCTGAGACAAACCACTGATTGCTCTAACAGGCGACCGAAGAATGGTTCGGGTCCTGGAGGAGTAATCCCCAGTAAAGGCGACCGAAGAAAGGTTCGGGTCCTAGACAAATCATTAATTGTTTTAACAGGCGACTGAAGAATGGTTCGAGTTCGAGACAAACCACTGATTGCTCCAATAGGCGACCGAAGAATGGTTCGAGTCCTGGAGAAGCAATTTCCCGTCACGGCGACCGAAGAATGGTTCGGGTCCTAGAGGAGCAATCTCCCGTCAAGGCGACCGAAGAAAAGTTCGGGTCCTAGAAAAGCAGCCTCCTCATATCACCAGGTAAGATGACGTCTTGATACTTGCCAAACTCGGGGCTCACACCCTATCTCACTCACTCCCGGTAAGTAACTACAGGTATCTTCTTATCTGTCTTAGAATATGTAATGTTATATTGCTCTTTTTACATAGGATAATAAGTCCCAAATAAAATATAGTCCGCTACGCATATATGACCAAATTTTAGGCATCATTTTGTCTTTGAATGCAACCTCTGTGAGCTCACCTTCAAAGAGGGGCAGCTGTTGATGCCTAAAATTAGACTTTATTTTATTATTATTTTGTTTTATTTGATTTTCGGATAATAAACCAAAAAAAGAAGACAACCCCCCTCCCCGCGTGGGCCTTCGGCCCATCGTTGCCTCAAGCCCGGCCCCCTCCGCGTCGTCTTCTTCCTCGTGCCACTGAGGAGCACACGCGGGCAGGCGCGATGCTGGAGAAGCTTGAGCGGACGACGATCGCGTGCGGAGCAGAGGAGTAATTGGCATCGACGGGACGTGATCGGAGGAGGCGATGATGGCGGATGGGACGGCGGTCCAACCGGCGGGTCGAAGCCTCGCCGACCGGCCGCTTCTGCGCCTATAAATAGGCCCTCCATCCCCGACGTAGAGCACACACGGAGATCGGAGAGAGGCCACCGGAGCTCAAGATCCCCTGAGAGACCTCGGGGAGCTCGAGTGCAAGGCCGGCTGAGGTGGGGTAAGCTCGGAGGGGTCCCAGAGAGACTTCGGGGAGCTCGAAGGGCGAGCCCGAGGGAGAGGGAGAGAGCGATCAAAAGCGAGCGAGCATCGCAAGCTTCCCCCGAGAGACTTCAGGGGAGGCCCGAGCGCTCGCAAGCCCAGATTTGAGCGTGAGGAGGTTGAACGAGTTTAGATCCGAGGGAGAGGGTTGGGCTGTGAAGCGGAGAAGGTAAGATCCGGAGAAGAGGAAGGATCGTCTAGGCGCCAGATCTAGAAAAAGGGAAGCGTCTGCAAGATCAGCTCCTGACACCGTAGCTTCAAGCCACACCGCCACACCGAGTCGACGCCGAGGACAGGTGATGATGAGCCCTACTCACACCATCCCCATTGCTGCTTCCCCTTTAGACCTAACCGTCGCCGTCCTCTACGCCGTTGCCGTCATCGCCACCGCCGGGACGCCTCGTCCCCCTCCCTCGGCGCCGCGAATCGGGAACCCTAGGTTTCCCGATTTTCCGGTTCGTGGCCTCAGGTCATCGGATCGGACCCGGGCCATGAACCGGGTAGGGTTCCACGATTTCGGGGGCGGCGGGAGTCGGGTCGCGATTCGGGTTGTTGGGCCGGGTTGTCAGGTCGGGCCAGGCGCCCCCAAACGCCCGGCCACGACGCCATTTCATTAAATAAATAAATTTTAAAAAAAAAAGAAAAAAACTCGAGTCGGGCCCGCCTTGTGGGCCCGTCCTCATTCGGATCGCTGCCCAGTCGGACCCAACCCGCGGATCCGACCCAGACGGTTTTTATATTAATAAATAAATAATTTATTTCAAAAAAATAAAAAAAATGTTTTATTTTCGAAAAATATTAAAAAACAGTAAAAATATTTTATTTTCCAAAAAAATCAAAAAATATTTTATTTTCCAAAAATATTTAAAAATATTAAAAAATATTTTATTTTCCAAAAAATCAAAAAATTCCATATTTTCCAAAAAATGCCAAAAATAAAAAAAAGCCAAAAATTCATGAAAAAGCCAAAAAAATTCAGAAAAAGCCAAAAAGACTTGTATTTTTCCAAAAAAAAAAAAAAAAACTAAAAAATCCCAAAAAATCCCTTTTGTGTCCAAAAAATTAGAAAATGACTCAAAAAATGTTTTTCCTCCCAAAAATGCATAGAAAATCCCTCGAACATCCAAAAACCTCAAGGTTTAAACAAGATTAGGTACCGAAAGGGTATTAGTGATTAACTAATGTAATCAAGTCCCCGATCCTAATTTCTCTAGTTGCGCAGGAGTGAGTATTTCTCCCGATACTTCACTTGGGTTTCTAATCAACCCACCCCAAATCGATTAGTGGCGACTCCATTTTAAAATTTGATTTACAGGTTAAAATTTTAGACTATTAAAGTCGTGAATTGGTGGACTTGGGAGAGTCCGGGCATAACCAATTTCAGCCGAGCCATTAGCCTCCTTAGGCGCTTGTACTCGATTGCGGGCGCCGAAAAAAAAGAGGTCGCGACAAAAATAAAGAGATTCAGGAAAGAGAATAAGAACACAAGATTTATAGTGGTTCGTCTTAGATCAAGTTTACGTCCACTCTTCCACACTAACAGCATTTTTTGGCTAGATTCCACTATGCAATCAACAAGAGATTACAACTTTGAGTGCAAACACTTAGTAGTAGATCACACTATCTCACTAAGTCACTCTTTTGGCATTTCTCTCATGATCACAAATGTTTAAGTTCACAAGAGACAAGTGTTTGAATGAAGGTTGTTCAGACTTTGGAATTATAAATTCTACACTCCGTCTTTTACTTGCTCATCTGTCCTTTTATCTCCTTAAATACTCCTCCACTTCCAAACTAGTCGTTGGACAGTATCTCAAGAATCATCTTTCAATCTACCCATTGGACAAATCTGTATCTAGAAGATTTGGTAGCTGTTGAGTAACAGAAGTAGAATCTCAAATTAATTTTGATTGCCCATACAAATAGAATCTTGGTTTCCATAAGTAGAGTTTCTTCGTATAAAGAGTTCTTATCTTCAATATTCAATCGTCAATTAATTAGATTGAGTCAATCGAATCAATTTTGATGTAGAATCCAAACTAGATCACTAGCTGTTATACATTTAGGGCTCGTGTTACGTTCTGTCTCGTTCTTGATGTAAATCTGAGAGCAATAGACTTTACAATCTGGATGTTAGTTTGAACATATTCTGCTTATGAACAAATTTAGCTTTAAGGTTTGAACACAATCTAAATAAGTTCAGCTTCAACATAGAATATGTCTTCTGGTTCTTCATTCACGTTCAGTCTGGAATTTCAAAGTGAGCAGACTTATGATGTAGAACAAACTTTGACATTAAAGTCTAGTAGTTTTCAGACTTTGACACAAAAGTCTGGAAATCTGCATAATAGACTTTGGACATGTGTTACATTCAGTCTTCTGGTAGTCTTCAGATTTTGACAATATCATTTACATGTTCTATCATCTGCATAGTCTATTACTTAACTATTAAACACGTTAGTAGCCTTTGATTTATTTTGTCATCTTCAAAACATCATAAGGGATTTCCCTAACATATACAAGCAAATTTACTAATATTTGTTCTAATAAAGTTAACAAGACGTGCATAATTTAGATGAAATGTCCAAATGAAAATACACGGGTAAAATGGGTTATGGTCATTAAACATCACTCATACTGTGTTAATCTCAAGTCAAACTCACTAGATCATGCTCCAATTAATTGTGTGAGATTTTGTGGGACAATTACCAACTATTTTAAAAACTAAAATTTTTGAATTGGACTTTCTAATACAGTATCAAAGATAATAACATCCCTTTCACATATGTGCATCCATCCCCCCTTAGTCAAATTTTATGTGCCTCTCCTAATTTGGCTTGCACATGAAAGGCAATGTTAGAAAGTCCAATGAAAATTAAACTTATAAAACATGTGGTCAATGCTATCTCTTTTGTGTATGTGCTTCCGCCCCCATCAAATTCCATGTGCCACTCATAATATAAATTGTACATGACAGAATGTGTTTAAATATAGTCTCATTTCAATTGATAACGAGTCTTACATGCTTTTGAGATTCATGTGGTCTCCCCAAACCTAATAACTTAAGTTTTTAGGTTAGACTTTCTAATATAATATTAGAGTTAGTGCTATCCCTTTCACATATGTGCGTCAACCTCCCATAAGTTAATTCTATGTACTGCTCCTAATCCAATTTGCACGTGAAAAGGAGTGTTGAAATATTGATAATTGGTCATTAATGCTCTTTATATTCATATAGTCTCTCTCCATCTATTAACTTAAGCTTTTGGGCCAAACTATTCTAACATATTGGACCAACACATGGTAAAAGGGGAGACACACAATTTATATGGCAATTGAAAGGGAAATTAAAACAAATAATCTTAAAACTTTGGCCTAATGTGTAATGGGCATCTTTGGAATTTCAATTTGTTCAATTTGGGTAATAGTGTAATTATTAAAATTTATGAATAGTACTGAAGGATTGATTTGACTTTGTTAGGAAGTTGAGGGACTATATTAAAGAAATTAAAAGTTAAAAAACTATGTTGAACATTTGTAAATAGCTCAAAGACCACATTGAACCAATTAAAGGTCTACCAATCATATTGCATATAGGGCTAAAATTTAGGGCTTATTAGCATCATTTTTCCAATTATAACCATGTGATAAAAATGGGTACTAACATAATCATAGGTTGTACTACTATATAAAATCATGTATGGATTTAGTCAAACTTTTGGGCTTTAATATTGAAATCCTTTAGTGATTTGCTTCTTATGATACAAGAGACATGACTTTATTATTTTTCGCTGAGCAAATAAAAATCATATTCACAATCAAAAAAGTACATTGGATACTCAAGACGTGCGCTCTAGTGTGGAATGCGCACTCAAGAACTAAGAGTGGAAACGCACTCAAAAACTAAAGTTAAACAGGTAAAATTCTATGAGACCATACCTAATTACTTTAAAAGTTAAAGTTTTTAGATGAAAACATGATTTAATCCTCCCTCAGGTGTAGGCTGGATTAATTGTGGAAATATATTTCAAGGGAGGCAAATAGAGGCCTATGAAGATTTGAAATAAGGACCTTTCTCACAATGCCAACTGTTTTAAATACTTAAATTGATAGGTGAAGACAGAAGACATAGTTTAATACTTATGTATTCTAACACTAAGCGAATATTAGAAAAGCTCTAAGAAAAAACTAAGAGTGATATGCCCACTCAAATGAACCCCACACATAATCATGTGATGAGTATCTAAGTGGCTGTTCTGTGGGCGACACTAAAGATATTACATTGAATTCATGTGGTAACTTAAGTGCCTTAGGATGACGAAGAGCGTTTCTTTCACTATCATACACACTTATATTCTTTGCATAGCCCATTTGAGCCTGTGATTTCATTTCTTTTAAATCCAGTTGATGATCATCCCCCACACTGGGGCAAGGCAAGAGGTAGATGAAGACCTTTGAAGGTTCAAGTTTTATTTAAAGTATACTTGACACACGCTTTGTGCACAAGAACTGAAATCAAAATAGAACTAAGGGGCGTCAAAAAGCAATGTGCCTAGTAAAAGCAAGACTGTGACATCCTAAAATTCGACCCCGTTTCGATAAAGTGAAATGGGCATTTCGTCGGCGTGCCTATGGCCTTTTTCTCTGAGCTGATCACTCACGAGTTAACTAACCTATTGGGTGAAGCCGTTAAGGGATGTATCGGCCGTAAAATCCCTAAAAGCTACCTAATTGGTTGGATTGAGCTAAAATCACGTCCGATCGATTTTTAACCACGAAATTGAACTCGATTTCGGGAATCGAATTTTAAGCGCGTCATAATTCTTATTTTTAGGATCCTGTCTCATCGCTCGTCAATTTATTGACGAGTCCGAAATTTCAATAAAGAAATTATCGGAAGATAAATTTGAAGTCCGAAAAGAAATTTGAAAGGAAAAGGAAAAGAGAAAAAAATGAGGTATTTCCTTTTTCTCTTTTTCCTTTTTCCTCTCTCTCCCCCTCTCTTTTCTTTTCTTTCTTTTCTCTCTTTTCTTTCTCTCTCCCCTCCTCCTCGTGCGATTTCCCCCACCGCTCACTTTATCTCTCTCTTCTTTGACCGGTCCAACCTTATCTCTCTCTCTCTCTCTCTCTTCTTCTTCTTCCTTCCTCCGCACGCTCGACCGAACTAGCTCTTCTTCTCCTTCTTTTCTTCACGCCGAGCGAACCAAGTCCAGAGCGGGAGCAGCGCAGCGGCGCGTCGTCCCGCCGTCGCACCGCCGCATCGCCGCTCGCGCCCGTGCGCCCGCCGCCGTCCCGCCGTGCGCGCGCGCCTAGGCGTCCCTCTCCCGCTCGGCCCAGCTCTGTTCGTTTCTGTTCCAGCTCCGTCCAGCCATCCCCGGCCACCTCCGGCCACCGCCCAACCCCGCCGGACCTCCCCCGCGACCCCCTCGCCCTCCGCCGGCTTCCCCTTGCCGCCCTAGCCGCCGGAGCAGCCCCGATCGGCTCCGTCCAGCAGACCCACGGAGTGGGTTTCAGCATCTTCGGGCTCGCTTTTGGGCCGTTTCCCGGCCCCGGATCCGCGAGTCGCTTTGGGAACAATCGTTCCTCGCGCCGCCGCCGTCGGATTGATCCGATTTGCGCGCGATTTGGTGAGTAATCTCACTAATCCAGGATTAGTGGCTAATTTATGCTTAAGGTTGGTTTATATTTAATTAATTATGTTTAGGTTGTTAGATTAGATTTAATTAGCAATTATTAGCCAATTGTGATGCGAATTAGATAAATTGAATGTGTAATTAGCAAGTAGATGTGGTCTACTAATTATTGGAAGTGTCTTGGGATTTTTCCCGACCCTTAGTGGGCTCCAATTAGGCTTTTCGGGCCTAAGTGGAATTTTTGGCATTTTAATATTAATTTTCGGAATTAAATTAAATAATTATTTATTTTCCGAAAATTCAATTGAGATGGCCTGGAACCGGAAAATTATGCTGATGACCGTGGTGAAGTCCGTTTATTTAGTCGGGCTTTAATTTGAGCTAAATTGAATTTTAATGTTAATTGTTTAATTTTCGAAATTATTATTTAATTATTTATTTTTCGAAATTAAGGTTGAGATGGCCAGTGACCGGAAAATTATGCTGATGACCGTGGTGGAGTCCGTTTATTTAATCGGGCTTTAATTTGAGCTAAATTGAATTTTTAATATTGATTATTTAATTTTCGAAATTAATAAATTAATTATTTATTTTTCGGAAATTAAGATGTTGATGGCCGACGACCGAAATCTCGTGCCGATCGTCATGGCGCAGTCCGTTTATTTATTTGAGCTCTACGTTGTATGGAATTAATTAATTTGTGATATTTTAGGGATTTACCCTAAATTGATTGGAATTGATTGTGATTGAATTGTGGATTGGTAAATGGCCAAGTATGTTGGCCAAGTATGTTATTCAGTATTTATAATGCTTTGTTGAGTTGATTTAATTATTTGATTGAGAAATCGTTGGGCATTGGTTATCGGTGTTGAAAATCGATTGGTGACCACTTGAAAGAGGACACGTGGGCCCGGTGAATTGGAATGTCACCTGGAGAATGCACGTGAGTTCAGTGGTTGAATATGTCACCTTGGCGAAAAGGCCGCCTGAGAGAATGCACGTGGCTCGGAGACTCGGTATGTACTCCTGGAGAATGCACGTGGCTCGGTGACAGGAAATGGCATCTAAAAGGGCACGTGGGCTCGGCGACTTGATGCATCGCTTTGGTGAAATGCACCTGAGAGAATGCACGTGGGCCCAGGCATCTAAAAGGGCACGTGGGCTCGGCGACTTGATGCATCGCTTTGGTGAAATGCACCTGAGAGAATGCACGTGGGCCCGGGCATCTAAAAGGGCACGTGGGCTCGGTGACTTGATGCATCACTTTGGCGAAAAGGTCGCCTGAGAGAATGCACGTGGGCCCAAGGTTCGAGGCACGTGAACTCGGAGACTTGGAAGGTCGTCCTGGAGAATGCACGTGGCCTAGTTTTTAAATATCCCACAGTGGGGATTGATTTGGCATGACATGTAATCGACGGGTTCGATTTGTTTGAAGTGAATGAGTATTTATTGTGAATTATACTGACTTGCAGGTGGGATCAGAGGCCAAGGTAAGTCCTCTGCCCTGTGCGTGCTTAGGCAGCATTTAGTATAATAGTTTGCTAATCGGGCTTAGTGGGGTAGAACTCGCTGAGACGTAGTCTCATCCCAGTTTGGGGAAAACCATTTCAGGACCCCGCTGAAGATCTGAGGAGGAGGAATCCGAGGAGGAGAACTCGAAGGTGAATCTTAAGGAAAAAGATTTTTGGAAGAAGAAGACAAATCTGAGAGGGGCCTTGAGTACGGCCTAGTTCATCTAAGTTCCTGCCTTCTTTTGAGATCTCTATTTTGATGTGAATAGTTATGAAGGGGTTTATGGTTTGTATAAGAGTTTGGTTATAAATTTCAATATGAAAAATATGGCCCTGCTCTTCTATCCCATCGTTTTATTGTCTGGGGATTTTAACTGCTTCCGCATGTGCTTAAAAATGAAAGGGTCGGCGATACATTATCCTGGGATATCGCATATAAAATCGACCAAACGAGACGGATGTGTGCGTGCCTGAGGATCGGGCGTGACAAAGACCAATGCTTGTGAAAAGAATAAAGAAGTGACTGATGAATTGGGGAGCATAAATAATATAATAAAAAAAAAAAAAGCGGTGTGTCTGATCGATGCCCATCATCAAAGAAAATGATTTTAAAAGAAAAAAATGTTGAGAAAAGATCTCCAGTTGAATAATCATTGGCATCAGTGATAAACTCTTGAGCCAATAAAGAAATTTGTCAAGAAGACAATCCGTGGCGAAGAAAACCGGTGGTAATGTCAAGATGATCACCAACTCTTACTCATTACACACATCTTTGAGCCTAATGATCATTTTGTTTCTCAAACCCAAGAACTAAGCCTATGTTACGTCTTTTACAAAGTCTCTTTAGATTAGGGCACTTGAATTAACATAGGAATTCACATGTTTTGAGCATTGCTCGAAGAAATGCGAGCAAGATTATTTCTTTCTCATTTTGCAGGGTTCTTGACTTGTAAACCTAAAGATGATTACAGAATTGTTCTTTCAATAGCCTTAACTCAAAGAGTCCCTTTTGCTAACCAAACCCACATTACAATCCTTGTCAAAGACCTCTCAGATTGGTAAAGTCGTACTACTTGCAAGAAAATTCGAACTCTTATCAACAAGATGATGAGATTGAGTGATATATTCCCGTATCAATGGTTGGGACAAATAACCCCTCCTAAATGACAGCGAGTGAAAAAGCCTTTTTCACACCAAAAGTGTCTTGTTTAGCATGTTCAAGAGATTCACAGTTTAGTGAAAATTGTCTTGATAATTTTTCCTTGTGGAAGTTTGAAAAAGCCATCATGTATGGACCTTCATTGAATTTTAAAAAATATGAAATGAATTTTTCCTCGAAGACCAAAGAAATTGTCTTTGAAACCCTGAGTTTGTTCAGTCATCTTGGTGCTTGATGAGAATTCCAAGTACCAATTTATAAAATGTTTTCAAATGTCTAGTGTGAACTCCAGATATTTGAACCTTTAAATGCTTGATGTGACTTTCAAGTGTTTGTCTTTTCAAACATCTGATGTGATTTCCAGATGTTTAGTAAAATATTTTCAAATGTCTAGTGTGAACTCCATATATTTGGACCCTTAAATGATTGATGTGACTTCCAAGTGCCTTTCCAAACGTCTGATGTGATTTCCAAATGTTTACTAAATGTTTTCAAATGTCTAGTGTGAATTCCGGATATTTGAACCTTTAAATACTTGATGTGATTTCCAAGTGTTTGTCTTTTCAAACATCTGATGTGATTTCCAGATGTTTAGTAAAATATTTTCAAATGTCTAATATGAATTCAAGATATTTGAATTTTTAAATACTTGATGTGACTTCCAAGTATTTGTCTTTTCAAACATTTGATGTGATTTCCAGATGTTTAGTAAATGCTTTCAATTGTCTGACATAAGAATCGGATTTTTGAAATTTTAAGTACTTTATGCGATTTCTAGGTGCTTGGGATCTTATGAGAGTTCCTAATCTCTGAAGACTTTGAGCCTTTCAATTATCTGAAAAGATTTCCAGATGTTTGTCAGGTCTCATAGGAATCATTTCACACTTAATAATACTTTTCTGAATCTCCGGATAAGTATGACAAGTACGTGCTCTTCTTTGCATTTGCATTTCATTGGGCGTGGACACATTGAGATCTACGTTCTTGACCAAATCATTGCATTTACATGGCATTCTTTATTGCATGACCTTGCATTTATTTGAGTCTATTTCTTTAAAAAAAAAAAAAAGTCATTACAATTAACATTTGCATATGCATTTCATATTCATTTTGCATTCATTCCGCATGGTCTAAATTTAGGTGTCATTTATCTTTGAAGGAAACCTCTACGAGCTTCCCTATAAAGAGGGACAGCTGTTGACACCTAATTTAAATTTAATCTTTAAAAATAAAAAATATATTTGATTAGAGGGAAATTGTGAAAAAAAAAAATTGAATTCAAAAGAATTCAATAGTCAGATTTGGAGCCACTTCTTTGTTGAAGAAGTTGAGTGAATATCGGTGGATCTTCAACAATTTCAAGTCTTTCCTAAGGAAGGTGAGGTTTCGGAACCGTGGGGGCTTCACTTCGAAAAAGAAAAAGTGAAAGGAGAAAAAAGGAAGAAGTGAGAAACGTCAAAAAAGAGGGGGATTTCTCTTCGAAGAAAAAGTATACAAAAAAGGGCAAAAAGCCTTTTCCCTTTCGGCTGAAAGTACAGCAGAGAGAAAGACAGGAGTGGACGTGCATCAGGCCAGCAAAAAAAAAAAGAAAAAAAATGAAACGTGCACTGTTCATCTTCCCCGTGGGCTCTTCTGCTGTGTGACACTCCCCGTTGCCCGATCTCCTTGCCAGCGTACCAACAGTCAGGCCACCGCATCGTCGGCCACCCCCGTGTGAGCACCACCCACGAACTCGGGCCACCGTTCATCGCCCCTGCTGTGGCCGTGAAGAGTTGTTGCTGTCACTCAATCACCACGCCTTTGCAACGCGACCCCGGCGCCGCCTCGCTCTGCTCACTGTTCACTTTCACTCGGCTTTGCTCCAACGACCCGACGCCCCCTGCTGCACATGACGTTGCTTTGCCTCTGCTCGCTGCAGCACGCCCTAACAAGGCCACTAGCTGCCTCCCCTGTTTTGTTGCAGGTCCGGTTGCAACCCGAGCCTCGCCGGAGTTCCGATGATCGCCTTACTCCAGCCACCACGACCCATCACTAAAGCACCGTTGCTGCTCCCATTTTCCAAGCCTTAGGTAGTATATTTTTATTTTTTTTATTTTTTACTTATTCCATGTTATGTTAGCTTATTTTTTTAAGTTTAATTATTTGAATTGTAGTATTGTATGTTAATATTTGTAGACCTTGTAGACATTAGGAGTTTTATCCCAAATTAAGGTAGTTATTAATTTGACCCGTAAGACGTCGGATCATTTTTTAATTACTTTAATTTTTAGGAATTTTGATAACATTTCAATCATTAAATCATTATAGAGTTAAAATAATTGTTAATTTAATCCGTGAGACAACGGATTATTTTTTTTCTCGGTTATTTTAATTCTTATCTTCATTCTTTTTAAAATAATTACTTGCTTGGAAAGATCAAAAAATCAAAAATCAAAAAAATCAAAAAGTGCATAAAAAAATCTAAATATTGCATTAGAGCATTTAGGTTTAGTAAATTAGGACTGTATTTTTAGGGTTATTAAATTAGAATTGTATTTATAGGATTATAATTTTTAGATTATACTTTTAGATGGGTGATTTTTGTTAGGGCTAATAATGTTGGCATATCTTGATTTTTTATATAGCTTTTAAGATAATATAACGTTTAAGTTAAATTGATTCCTAAAATAAATTAGAATATTATTCACTTTAGATAGTTTAATTATTCTTTATTAATTTCGAATTTCAATAAAAAAATGCAAAAAATATTAGGTACATGTTAGTTAATTTGCATAATTGGTTTAATTAGAATTTGTTTATTAGTAAAATATTGTCATATCTAGAACTTGAGTACTTAGGTCCATACACATTTCATATTAAAGCAACACACCTAGATATTTTTAGATTAAGTCGATTTTCATTTAGTAAAACAAAAAGAGGAACAAAAAAAATGTTATGCATGCCATATGATTTATAGTTTAATTTTTAATAAAAAGGAAAATGCTAAAAGATGATCATTGCACCATTAAGTTACTTTCTTTTCAATAAAAAAAAAAACATTATGTCAAAAAAAAAAAAGATCATTTCCTTGGTTAGTTAATAGGTTAATTCATAATTAATCTCATATTATCATTATTTAGCATAGGTTGCATATATGCATTAAGAAAATGAATCATCATAAAAAAATCATAAAAAAGCATGCATGTAGAAATACCATGTCATTCATCCCATATCACGTAGCACATGCATATTTAGGATTATATAAATTAGATTGCATACATATAGTGATAAGTTTAAGTCATACCATATGAATTGCATCTCGCATGTCATTAAAATAAATTCATGTATATTAAGTTAAATTAAGATTAAGTGTCCTGTCATTTAGAAATCATGTTTAGGGCATGCATTTTTATTAGTATTTTTATTGAATGTTATTTTATTGATTGTGCACCCACATGGCCACCATTTGCATGTTAGTAGCTTAAGTTAAAATTAATCAATACTGCCTGCAAAATATTTTTGAAATAAAATGTACCGAAAGGGTGTTAGATTAATCTAGCGTAACCATATCCCTGGACCTATTGAATCTCTGGTTCGCAAAAGTAAAGTATTCTCACATACTTTACTTGGGTTTCTAATCAACCCTAATTGGTTAGTGGCGGCTCCAAATTGAAATATAATTGCATGTTTAAATGGGTTAATTCATTAATCGCGATTGGTAGGATTTGGGAGGGTCCGCGTAAACGGACTTAGTAATTCATTAGGCTTCTTTAGGTAATTCACCCTTGGGAGTGTCGCGACAAACGTCCATATTCAAAGTCAACGAAGACTTTGTTCCTTTCGCCCGCCCTCTTTTGCGCTCTCTTTTGCTGTGTTTGACCTATTCAATCTTCACAAACGATACAAACAGATACAGGCAACAAGCTTTACTTCGATTTAGTAGAGATTAAGGAGGACACTTGGAAATTAACACGCTATAACCCCTTGGCTCGGTCTGCTTGTCTACTTATACGCTGTCTTTCTCGCCTTTAATAATACAGGAGCTGAAACAAATATAAATTTTTCTTAAACTTTAGTAGCATAAAAACGTTTACTTTACGATTTCAATATTTATATCCTTCAGCCTTAGATGACTAGGTACCGAAAGCAGGTGGGTACAGCACATCCACTCGCGGTACTAACAATATACAGACATGAAATCTTCCGCGTCTGACCAAATTATCATCGCCTTCGCATCACAAATTTGACCTTATGGACCATGAATCATATCGCAGTTTCCTCTATAAATAGACAACGATGGACAACAGTTTTGTTGGGCACAGCACAAACCAAAAGTACTAGAAAACAACTGTCTAGCCTAAACTATGTCGACCCAAATGCTCTTCCTCGCTATGCTAGTCATCCTCTCGTCTTCCATGCAATCCCATGCGGTGCAATACACCGTGACGAACAACGCCGGCAACACCAACGGCAGCGTCCGCTTCTCTAGGGACATCGGCATTCCGTACAGTCGCGAGACTTTGACAAAGGCCACCGGCTTCATATGGAGGCTCTTCCAGCAGAACGTCCCCAGGGATCGTAAGGGCGTCGCCAAAGTGAGCTTGTTCATAGAGAACATGGCGGGCGTCGCGTACACGAGCAACGATGAGATCCACGTGAGTGCTACTTACCTCGGGGGATTCTCAGGGAACGTGAAGAGAGAGTTCACAGGGGTACTGTACCACGAGATGACGCACGTGTGGCAGTGGAACGGGGCAGGGCAGTCCCCGGGCGGGCTCATTGAGGGGATCGCAGATTTCGTGAGGCTCAAGTCGGGCTACGCGCCTGGCCACTGGGTGAAGCCGGGCCAGGGCGATAGGTGGGACCAGGGCTACGACGTCACGGCCCGCTTTCTTGACTACTGCAATGGCCGCAAGAAGGGGTTTGTGGCCGCGCTGAACAAGAAGATGAGGACTGATTACAGCGATAACTATTTTGTTGACCTGCTAGGCAAGAGCGTTGACCAGCTCTGGAAGGACTACAAGGCCAAGTACGCTACGTGATTAGAGTCGATCCCTGTTCGAGAGATGCACGTGCTTGATTAAAATAAAACTTGCATAACAAGCGCATTCATGAAATAAAACATATTCAAATCAAATTTGGATTGTTAGCAACTTACTCTGATTAGTGTTTACTTTCGGCCGTTTGTGCATATATCTGAACGACAAATCTCTCAAATTTGGATCAAAATTGTGAAAATATTTTTCAAATTGCGGATCTTACACGAAATATGCAAAGCTAGCTAGTAGCTCCTCTCTCAAATTAAGCTACCCATGGTGGTTGCAATAGAACGGTTCCATATATTATTGTTAATTAAGATAATCCCTTAGCTTTCCACAATAATCGAGGTCGGCATAAGGACTGGTCCAAATTCAAAGCGAACTGAAACTTGTCCTCCCTAGTCAAGCGACGAAACTAAATAATAATAAATGTGTATAATTACATTATCTTTCCAATGAGACCCAAACACATATGTCACTACACGAAATGTTAAATCCAATCATTAGATTAGAGAAGATTAGAAAATATCTTGTTGTGAGCTAGTCTAACAATGTTGGTCGAGGTTATTTTATCTCGAAAGGCCCCATCAAACTATAGCCAAGTCACGACCAATCCACTACCATGAAATCAAATGTTGAACAATTCAGGGTGTTGTCCAAATTAATTATAATCACCTTTACCGTCCTCTATAAATTGTCTTATTAGTTCAACAACATTCTCCAAGCCCCCCCCCCCCAAAAAAAAAAAAAAAAAAAAGAGAAAAATTTTGACCCTGTCTGTGCTCTTCCTTGCTACGCTTGTGATCCTTTCATGTACCATGTAATCCCATGATGTTGACTACTTATGTGAACATCATTTAGTATTCTCAATCTATGTTGCAATTTGTTGTTGGTGATAGAAATCCAACCCAAAAACTTAAACTGATAAAACGATACTCCAATACCTCCATGCAAGCCAAATTACAAGCAACATGTGAAATTTTGACCATGGGCTTTGATATCATGTTAGAAAATCCAAATCAAAAGCTTAACCTTATAGATGGAGGGACACCACATGAATATAAAGAACATATTAAACCTGCTGTCAAGTGATATAGGACTATACTTCAATAGTTGGTGTCATACAAATAAAGCGATGTAGCCCAAGATCGGCTACTTGAACAATAGAATCGGGAGAGTGACGAAAATGGGTATAAAATTTTTTCAAGCAGAGATTTCAGTCTGCGCTAGCTTGGGAAAATGGGTATAATTTTTTCGATTCAGATCAAAATAACCTGATTTCAAAGCTAAAAGGATGGAGACTCGAAGATCTATGACTTTCGTGTTTTGAGTTTTCTCATATAATCACCGTAGACTTGTCGAATTTTGATGGAAGTGAGTAAAACAAGAATAGACAAAATGAAGAAAATGATATAAACTTCAATGGTTGCTCTTCTAGGCGTCCAAGAAAGTTGAAATGGTATCAATTCTTCGAGATTGATGGCTGCAACTCTTTGAGGATGCAGACTTTAAAAGCCCTGACTCTTCTAAGACAGAGTGAAAACTAAGGAGTTTGAACTCTTCAAGGTTCAAAATAATAGAATTAAACAAATTTTCATTAATCAAATTCGTCTCCCATTTACAAATGTTCAATGCGTACCAACCTTCTTGGTTGAATGAGTTGGTTTTCAACACGGACTGCATCATAAAGCTAGAACTAGTGTGGACCATTCTTGGATGGAACCAACGAAGGAAAATTATAATAAGCTTGGCCTTGCGCACAAAAATATTGTAGACGCCTTTTCACTATCCAGATCCGATCGTGCACCGAAAAAAGGTGAAGCAGAAGATGCTGTCATAAGCTCAAAGGGTAGGCCATGCCCTTTAGAGGGCCATTTCGGCCCATGAAAAGGTCCCTTTAGCCTTTCAAAGGGCCAAGCTTTACCTTTGAAGGGAGTTTATGCTCATTCTAGCCCTTCCAAGGGTTTTCCTTAGAACGCAAAAATCTCTTATAAATAGGAGCTTATTTTGCTCATTTTTCTTCAAGGTAAGTAAATTCCTCTATTGCTCGTTCGTAAGAATGATCATTTTGAGGTTTCATTAACTTGTTTTCTGTTAATTCCCAAGGAAATGAAGGTAGGCAAAGGAAAATCCGTGGAGTGTAGCGAACGCCACACAATCAGTTAGTGTGGTCTAAGTCCCTCTTAATTTAAGAATAGTTATTATAATTTTTTAATTAACATAGAAATTCACATACTACAGTTGTCACTCTATCATTTTAGCAAACTTAATTTTAATAAAATAAATCGATACTCTCCTAAAAGTATTATATGCATACCAAATAGACTTAGAGGGGAAAGTTCCGCAAGGGTTCTCGGTCCATGAACCGAGGCCCCATGCATGTGACTATTTTTATATGTATTTCGAACGAAAAAAAAATCGATTTGATAAAGTCGGTTCTCTTATTTCAAAGACGAAAGACAAAGCAGGCTAACTATTTTGCCTTTACTGATGAATAGAAACTGAAAACCTGGTGTCGTGCACCCCTCACTTTCTATGTTCGTGAGACCGTGCTAGAATTTTTTTTATCAGACTGAGACTAAAAATTAAAGTATAGGATGTTGACTAAGACAACGTAAAATGTTGGGGGTTGAATAAAATAATGAAGAAACCGTGGAGGTCAGAGGGGAATTGGCCCAATAGTGTTGATCACGATAGGTGATATACATATATGAATGTAGAGTATGTTTTAATTTATTAACAATGGCATGCATATTAGGACTAGTAGTATACTGAGTCGTGGAGATGCATATCAACAGAAAAAGACGACGAGTAAAAGACAAGATTTTTGAAAAAATGGCATACGAGTTGAATAACTTGTAAACTTCGAAGAAAGTAAATGGGGATCTAGCGTCGTATTAAGAACAGACAGAAAAGTTAGATTTAGGACCGAGACTAAATTTTGGCGATGATGACATGGTTGACTTTCTAGCCAGGTTTGCTATATGTATTAAAGCAAAGAAGTAATGGCTTAAATAACATCGTTATTCCAAACTTGATGAACAATTTGTTTTCCTTTTCTTCCTCACAATTTAAAAGGCGACACTTACAAAATATTGAACTTGAATCAAAATACAGCACCGGATGCCTACCTTAAAAGAGTTTTGATTCAATTTAGGGTACAAAATATTCAAATTGATTCATTTTGCCCATACTAAAATTGATTCCAAGAGAGAATCAATTTGCTAAAAAACGTTAAACTTGGAAACTGCAGAGAGGTTTCCTTGCCTATAATATAATAAAACTCTAGCTGGTCCACATCTTTTACTTTTTCTTCGTTTGTCTTAGTTTTATTGGTTGACTTAAACATTTCGATGCCGGCAAAGGGTCAACCGGCTAACCCTCTCTAGAATTCAGTAGGAAAAAGGAAAAAAAAAAAAAATTATAAAAAAAATTTAGAAAAAAATTAAAAATTTTAAAATATAAAAAATTAGCTACGTCACTGCTAGCAATGTAGTATGATGGTCGATGTCCACTTCAGTGTTCTTGGCCAAAATTGACCGAAAGAATTATACTAATAAATCAGTAAAAGGTTAGTGACTAAATTGTCGAAATTGTTTGACAGAAAAATTGGCTAAATTAAAAAGTTTTAAAATTGAATTGACATCTATACAATATATTTCTGATTTATTTGGTAATTGTCCCATGAAAATTGGATGAGCAATGTTTTATTATCATCAATTTACTATTTTTTTTTTTTTTATGATCAAGGATCCATCGGACCCACTTTTCGCTTATGCTAATTGGCAACCCATGGTCCATACAGTGCCCGGACGGCACCTCGAACCAAGCATCGATACCTCAGGGGAGACTAGCACAGGACCCTATCACTATGGCCCCCCACTTAAGACGTTAGCGATTGCAGATTTCAACTCTCGACCTCAGCGATGAGGGAAAAGCTCTCAACCAACACAGCTACCTACCGGTGGGTTACTAATTTTTCTTTTCATCTTCACAATTTAACAAAGTGACATTTATGAGATATTGGCATTGAAATAGAATAAAATTCCAGATGCCTTCCTCAAAAGAATTTTGATTTAATTTAGGGTACAAAATGTTCAAATCAATTTATTTTTACAAAATTCCCCAAAAAAAGAAAAAAAGAAAAAGAAAAAAACTTCAATCTAGAAACTACGGAGAAGTTTCCTTCCTAATTAATGTAGAAGCCATCCGTAATTTGTAAATGCTAGCTTGGCTGCGTGTTCAACGATTTCTAGGTAATTTCACTAATATAATTAAACTTTTGCCGTGCCCACACTTTATATTTTTCTTCGCTTGACTTTGTTTTATTGGTTGACTTGGACATTTGACCAACGACTCCAACTCTTTTCATTCATAATATATACCCCTTTATTAAGGCTGCATCGCATTACTGATGAGCTAAAGTTTTCACTACATCATTCTCCAAGCCCCCTCCTCCCCCCCCCCCCCCCCCCAAAAAAAAAAAAAAAAAAAAAAAAAAAACCTAGACCCTGTCTGTGCTCTTCCTTGCTACGCTTGTGATCCTTTCATGTACCATGTAATCCCATGATGTTGACTACTTATGTGAAAATCCTTTAGTATTCTCAATCTATGTTGCAATTTGTTGTCGGTGATAGAAAATCCAACTTAAAAACTTAAACTGATAAGACGATACTCCGATACCTCCATGCAAGCCGAATTACGAGCAACATGTGAAATTTTGACCACGGGTTTTGATATCATGTTAGAAAATCCAAATCAAAAGCTTAACCTTATAAATGGAGGGACACCTCATGAATATAAAGAACATATTAAACCCGTTGTCAAGTGATATAGGACCATATTTGTGACATCTTAAATTTTCAATCCTATTTTCTATTAAATAAATCGGGCATTTCATTGATGCGCCTATAAAGCTGTTCTCAGAGCTGATCACTCTCGAGATAATTAGATTATCTAGGAAAGTCATTAAGGAATTTTAATACAATAGACTTGAGAATTCGACCAAGAATCAACTACTCGACCGTGCTCATCTTTAGAGGCCATTGTGACATAGTTAAAAATTGATTTAAGATCAGAGATAGGTTGATTCGACTGAGATGTGTGACTAATCGTGAGTGACACCACTAAAATGGAAAATTCTCGTCGATCGGCACTAGTTTGATTTTTCTGTCATTTTGGTACCCTTTGTCTGTATTTGAATCCTCGAGATTTTCATGACAACCAAGAGTTGCCAATGTATTGAGTGGGTTCATTGTGACTCGAAGAAAATTGACCATTGGTCATTTGCATTAAAAATTTCTGAAAACTACCCGGTAGCCTATGTCACGCTAAAAATGCGTCGGAGTGAAATTAATCGTGAATTTTAATCCGATTTAAGAAATTGAAAGTTCTGGCATGTCACAATTAATTCTGAGAGCGTCGGCTCAGTCTTGGAAGATTTTTCTGCTAACCGAGACTTTTTGGAAAAAAGTCATTGTATGGCCGTTTTTGTCCAGAAAAAGCCAGGGATCGTTTTTGATCGCACATTCGGGATGCAATATGGTTCAATTGGTGAGGAAAAATATCAATTTGATTATTGACTTGATAACGAAAATTATTGAGGCCAAATGGGATTGAATCAAGAATGAAACCAAGTCCCATTGAAGGAGAAATTTTGGAAATTCGTATGCCCCCCTTTTCCCTTCAATTTTGGACCGTTTCAAGAGTTGTGAGATATGCATTATTGGCTGAATGAGGGCCTAAGAAGCCATACTTGGTTGTGGATGAAGTGAAGGGGACAAAGGAAAAGAAAAACAAGGCAAGTGGACCCCTTGTTCTCTCTCTCTCTCTCTCTCTCTCTCTCTCTCTCTCTCTCTCCCCCCCCTTGCCGTGCAACTGCCCCTCCCCTTCCTCTTGTTGCTGTGCGAAGACCAGAAGCCAAGGAAGTTGCTAGAGCAGCCCCTCACGCCATTGTAGTTATCGCTGGAGCAAGGTTTGCTCGAGACCGCCCAAGCACTACCACCATTGCTCGCGCCAGCCCACGTGATCTCAACCCCTCAGCCATGCCTCTCGTTGTCCCAACAGCTTTCCCAAGCCCAGTTGGAGCCTGTGCTTCGCCGTTTCGTCGCCGGTTTGCCCCTGTTTAGAATCGAGACCACCCTCACCGCCTTTTATGAGCCTTACCGCCCCTAACCAGCTTGTTTCTTCTGTTTTGCAGCTCAAAACAGAAGCTGAGTTTGTGGGTTTTCCAGAGGCTTCAAGGCCCGTTTTGAGGTGGTTCCGGGCCTCAAAACTTAGGCCCACTTTGGAAAAATCGACCCCTGCAATGTTCCCGTCGATTTTATCCAAATCGCTCGTCGAATAAGTGAGTTTAGCTCACTAATCCTCAATTAGTTGGTTAATTACGTTTATGGGTTGATTAGATTTAATTAAGCATATTTAAGCGGATAGATTAGAGTAGATTAGTTACTTTAATTGTCTGCCTATGCATATTAGGTGGTTAGTTAGTGTACTTAGTAAGCAGACTCATGATATTATTTATTTAACAAACTTTCAAATTTTTTTAGGTCTTTTAGGCGTCCAATTAGGCATTACGAGCCTAAATTGGATTTATTGAATTTATTTAATATTTTTCGTAATTATTTATTTATTTATTTATTTTCCTAAAATTAGGCTGGAATAGTCAACAACCAGAATTTTATGCTGATCACAATGGTACTCTCTGCTTATTGAATTGAGCTTTAAATTGTAATGAATTTATTTGATTATGATTTTAAGGTTATTTCCCTAAATTTATTAAATTTGGTAATTAATTAGAAAATAACCGGGACGCGAGTTGACAACGCCAAAAAAAAAAAAAATTATGGACTATAGAAAATGGTGGGATTTATGGAAGTGAAATTATGATATTTTGGCTAAGGCCGACCATGTACTCACACGAGCTTTAATATGTCAGCTTAACGAGAGCAGCATACCTAATCAGCTTAGCGAGAACAATATGATTAGTTTAAAGAGAGCATTATTAGTGTGCTATATCAACCCAAGGGTTTGATATGTTAGCTTAGCGAGAGCAATATATTATTTATTAGCTTAGTGAGAGCTATACTATCTATTTATCAACTTAGAGTGAGTAGTCCTATTATGGGTGGACTCATAGATAGTATGAAATAGGCCGACCATGAGATGATCGTGGTGACATGTAATCGACTAAGTCGATTAATCAATGATTTGATATGATGATATGAATTGAGTGAATTGATGCAATTTGTGTATATTTGATATATACTGATTTGCAGGATGGACTGAGGTCAAGGTAAGTTCTTTGCCCCGTGTTATGCTTAAACAACCCTTAGGGCATATTGGCTTCCTCATCGAGTTTTAGTTGGGTAGAACTTGCTGAGACATTATCTCATTGGCTATTGTATAACCATTTTAGGCCCCTAGATGGCAGCACCTCCACCCCCTCCCATGCATTTTGGTATCTCTGAGGAGATCACAGAGATAGGTTATCACATCCCGATACACCCTCACCCTGAAGGACTGGAGTATGTGCTGGTGAAATTCACTGTCTAGGTTGATGTGGGTGAGCCCGATAAGGTACTCCATAAGTACCGGTCATGGTATCGTTACTATCATGATGGGCCAAGAGAGGGTCCCGTGCCGGAATTTGACGTACCTCCATACGTTTAGGAGGTTGCCTTTGGTAAAGGCATAGCCGATCATAAGGGTGGATCAGTAGAGGATGTGGAGGATCCAGCGCTCGAAAAGCCAGAGTCCCTAGTGTACTTAGCAAATGACTTAAATGGAGCCAAGGAAGTGGAGTATGAAGAATTTGGTGATGATGAGTAGTTGTGGTCGTGAGACCCCGCCTCTGTTGAGAACATACTATGGTGTATATGTTTTCATAAACCTAGACCAACTTGTATAATAGACGACATAGTTTGCTACATATATATGTATATAAGTGTGGTTGGTGTGGTTTGAAATTTTATGGTCCTATTTTTTTTATCTCATTATTTTATTGTCTGGGGATTATTTATATGTTTCTACTTGCGTATTAAAATGAAAGGATCGGCGATGCATTTTGGACGTCTCTATTAAATCGAACAGGTGAGGGATGGGCGCGCACTCGAGGATCGGGGCATGACAATACTTCAATCGGTGTCATACAAATAAAGTGATATAGCCCAAGACCGGCTACTTGAACAATAGAATCAAGAGAGTGATGAAAACTTAGTCATAAAATCGAGCAGAGATTTCAGTCTGCGCTAGCTTGGGAAAATGGGTATAATTTTGTCGATTCAGATCAAAATAACCTGATTCCAAAGCTAAAATGATGGAGACTCGAAGATCTACAACTTCTGTGTTTTGAGTTTTCTCATATAATCACTGTAGAATTATCGAATTTTGATGGAAGTGAGCAAAACAAGAATAGACAAATTGAAGAAAATGATAGAAACTTCAATGGTTGCTCTTCTAGGCCTCCAAGAAAGTTGAAATGGTATCAATTCTTCGAGATTGATGGCTGCAACTCTTTGAGGATGCAGACATTAAAAGCCTTGACTCTTCTAAAATGGAGTGAAAACTCTTCTAAGTTTTAAGGAGTTTGAAATCACTAGGTTTGCCCCAATGGTCATCCTTCCAACTTGGAAAGGGGAGGTGGGGGGTTCGAATCATCATATTCTCGTGGGGTTGGGGTGGAGACGATTTAGTTTCAGGAGTGGATTTCAACTCCTACGCTCTGCAAAGAGGCATGACAAAAGTCTGAGAATGAGTGTTAGAGTAGGAATAGAGTAGGACTAATAAATAAATAAATAAACTTCAAGGTTCAAGATAATTGCATTAAACAAATTTCCATTAATTACACTCATCTCCCATTTACAAAGGTTCGATGACTTCTTATAGTGAAAACAAGAAAAGACCAGATTCAAACCTAGAAACTAGTAATCATTTTATGTGCTTAGAAACTATAATCTATTAAATGTACAATATTTCCAACGCTTGTGATTTTTTCAAAGAGTCTTGATGCAAGTTTCGATGCATGAAAAATGACAAGTCTTTATGACAAAGTCAAAGATGAGGCCTTATTGATGAGGGACTTTTCAACGTGAGTGTTGTCGATCTTGAATGTGTACCAACCTTCTTGGTTGAACGAGTTGGTTTTCAACACGGGCTGCATCATAAAGCTAGAACTAGTGTGGACCATTCTTGGATGGAACGAAGGAAGGAAAATTATAATAAGCTAGGCCTTGCGCACAAAAATATTGTAGACACCTTTTCACTATCCAGATCCGATCGTGCACCGAAAAAAGGTGAAGCAGAAGATGCTGTCATAAGCTCAATGGGTAGGCCATGCCCTTTAGAGGGCCATTTCGGCCCATGAAAAGGTCCGTTTAGCTTTTCAAAAGGCCAAGCTTTACCTTTGAAGGGAGTTTATGCTCATTCTAGCCCTTCCAAGGGTTTTCCTTAGAACGCAAAAATCTCTTATAAATAGGAGCTTATTTTGCTCATTTTTCTTCAAGGTAAGTGAATTCCTCTATTGCTCGTTCGTAAGAATGATCATTTTGAGGTTTCATTAACTTGTTTTCTGTTAATTCCCAAGGAAATGAAGGTAGGCAAAGGAAAATCCGTGGAGTGTAGCGAACGCCACACAATCAGTTAGTGTGGTCTAAGTCCCTTTTAATTTAAGAATAGTTATTATAATGTTTGAATTAACATAGAAATTCACATAGTACAGTTGTCACTCTATCCTTTTAGGAAACTTAATATTAATAAAATAAATCGATACTCTCCTAAAAATATTATATGCATATAGAGAAATCCCGTTGGTCAACCCAAGTCTAGGATCGCATACCAAGTAGACTTAGAGGGGAAAGTTCCGCAAGGGTTCTCGGTCCATGAACCGAGGCCCCATGCATGTGACTATTTTTATAAGTATTTTGAACGAAAAAAAAAAAAAAAAAGAAGAATCGATTTGATAAATCTCTTATTTCAAAGACGAAAGACAAAGCAGGCTGACTATTTTGCCTTTACCGATGAATAGAAACTGAAAACCTGGTGTCGTGCACCCCTCAATTTCTATGGTCGTGAGACCGTGCTAGAATTTTTTTTATCAGACTGAGACTAAAACTTAAAGTATAGGATGTTGACTAAGACAACGTAAAATGTTGGGGGTTGACTAAAATAATGAAGAAACCATGGAGGTCAGAGAGTTGATCACGATAGGTGATATACATATATGAATGTGGAGTATGTTTTAATTTATTAGCAATGGCATGCATATTAGGACTAGTAGTATACTGAGTCGTGGAGATGCATATCAACAGAAAAAGACGATGAGTAAAAGACAAGATTTTTGAAAAGATGGTATACGAGTTGAATAACTTGTAAACTTCGAAGAAAATAAATGGGGATCTAGCATCGTATTAAGAACAAACAGAAAAGTTAGATTTAGGGCCGAGACTAAATTTTGGCGATGATGACATGGTTGACTTTCTAGCCAGGTTTGCTATATGTATTAAAGCAAAGAAGTAATGGCTTAAATAACATCGTCATTCGAAACTTGATGAACAATTTGTTTTCCTTTTCTTCCTCACAGTTTTAAAGGCGACAGTTACAAAATATTGAACGTGAATTAAAATACAGCACCGGATGCCTACCTTAAAAGGATTTTGATTCAATTTAGGGTATAAAATATTCAAATTGATTCATTTTCGCGATACTAAAATTGATTCCAAATGAGAATCAATTTGCTGAAAAGCGTTCAACCTGGAAACTGCAGTGAAGTTCCCTTTCTAATTATTTTTAAAGCTATCTACGAATCAATCCGCCCCCGTGTTATGTCCGCTTGACTGCATGTACAACGATTTCTACGTAATTGCCACACCTTAGCTGGTCCATATCTTTTACTTTTTCTTTGCTTGACTTTGTTTTATTGGGTTGACTTGGACATTTCGGTGACCGACGACTTTAAGGGTGCGCATGGTAACGCTTCTTAGCTAGGAAACAGTTTATTTTTAGAAATAGTTTTTTTTTTTTTCTTTTCCTGAAAACAATTTTTGAATTAAATAAGGTGTTTGGTAACTACACAAAATTTATATTATTGAAATAGAAAAATAATAGAAATGCGTTTGGTACAAAATAGTTTCTTTTTTGTATTTATTCATTTTTTATTTTTGCTCACGGATCACCAACCACCAACTGCTGGCTACCGTCGCCTATTGCCACCCACCGTTGCTGCTGCATGACCGTCGGCTGTCGACCGTCACCATTGATAGTTGCCGCACAGCCCATTGGCTGCCGCCTCCCACGACCGCCTGTCCGCCGCCGCCGGTCGTGTAGTCACCGGCAGCGGGCAATGATGGGTAGCGGCGGCTGGCATCGGCCATGGCTCCATGCGGTTGGAGGTGGCCACTGCAACATAGAGGAATAAAAGAAAAAAAAATTAGCTTATTTCTATAAAATGTTCCTGAAAACAAGAAGCTACTCCTTTTTTTTTTTTCTATTCCAAATCTGTTCCCAGGAATAGAAAAATAGATTTTTTATTCCCGGGAATAAAAGTTTTATCAAACGGATTTCTGTTCTTTTTTTGCTCTAGGGAATAAAAGAACAGAAATTGGAAGAAACATAAATGTTACCATGCAGACCCCCAAGTCTTCTTCAATCACAATTTGCATCCCTTTTATTGAGCCAGCATGGCATTACTAATCAGCTAAAACTTTCATCGCATCGTATCAAACACTGGAGAGGTGATTCCTTCTTTCAACTCCATATATATGTACCATGTTTTAGTCCTCATATTGAATGTCTAACTGCAAGGGATGAGTAGCGGTGCAAAGAAAAATCACTTGTGCCCAGCTTCATCTTGTGGATAAGTTTGTAACATAAACTACCCATTTCGATTGAAAAGTGACCCAAAAGGTTGCGGCCACCGTTTTTATGAGCTAGTTTGTGAAATTAATCGCACCATTTTATATCTGTATGCCGAGCGATGTTATGCGAAGTCAATTCATTATAATTCCTATTGTGACGAAGGACAATTCGATGGTTCAATCACAGTGGTTGATGATGGACTACAAAAGGGTAATTGTTCATCTCTCCCTTGTTATCTATTGGCTCGCTCTAACTTCACTATCTTCATTAATTTATACCTTCCTCTCGGTACGCCGGTGGCCTTCATAAAGTGCTCACAATCCGTTGCTTCCACTTGGTATTTCGACACCAAACCATGTATCCAGAGAACACACCCTGCTGAAATGCCTCCCAATTCTTCCCAAATGAAGTTGTAGTCATATGCTCTACCTGGGTATTATCTATGAGCACGGAACATCAAGGATTTTTGCACCATAATCATGATGTCATTTGCATCGGATTCTTACACTCAGGCTAACGCTACGACAATTTTTGCATTTTTTATATTTTCTGAATATTTATTAATATTTTCTTTTCTTTTCTTTTCTTTCTTTATATTTTTCCACTGTAGGCCGGCAAAGGGTCAACCGGCTAACCCTCGCTAGAATTCAGTAGGGAAAAAGGAAAATAAAAATAAAATTTATAAAAAATTTAGATAAAAATTAAAAATTTCAAAATATAAAAAATTATCTAAACCACTGCTAGCAATGTAGTATGATGGTTGATGTCCACTTGGTGTTCTCGGCCAAAATTGACCGAAAGAATTATACTAATAAATCATCAAAAGGTTAATGACTAAATTGGTGAAATTATTTGACAAAAAAATTAGCTAAATTGAAATGTTTTAAAATTGAATTGACATCTATACAATATGTTTATGATTTATTTGGTAATTGTCCCATCAAAACTGGATGAGCAATGTTTTATTATCATCAATTTACTAATTTTTCTTTTCATCTTCACAATTTCACAAAGTGACATTTATGAGATATTGGCCTTGAAATAGAATAAAATACCAGATGCCTTCCTCAAAAGAATTTTGATTTAATTTAGGGTACAAAATGTTCAAATCGATTTATTTTTACAAAATTCCCAAAAAAGAAAGAAGAAAAGAACTTCAAATCTAGAAACTACCGAGAAGTTTCCTTCCTAATTAATGTGAAACCCATCCGTAATTTTTAAATGCTAGCTTGACTGCGTGTTCAACGATTTCTAGGTAACTCCACTAATATAATTAAACTTTTGCCGTGCCCACACTTTATATTTTTCTTCGCTTGACTTTGTTTTATTGGTTGACTTGGACATTTGACCAACGACTCCAACTCTTTTCAGTCATTATAAATACCCCTTTATTAAGGCTGCATCGCATTACTGATGAGCTAAAGTTTTCACTACATCAGACCAAGCCGCGGAAAGATGATTCATTCTTTCAACCCCATGTATATGTACCGTGTTTTCCTTCTCACATTACACGTTCTGCTACTAGGGATCAGTTGTGATGCTAAAAGCAGTCACTTGTGCCCTGTTTCCTCTTGTGGTGAGGTCCGTAATATAAGCTACCCCTTTCGATTGAAAGGCGACCCAATATATTGCGGCCACCCTGAGTTTGAACTAACTTGTGAGTATGATCATACTGTCCTATATTTGTTTGATGGTCGATATTATGTGAAGTCAATCGTTTACTATTTCTATCGTGACGAAGAAGACTTCCATGGTTACATCACGGTGGTTGATGACGGACTTCAAAAGAGTAATTGCTCGTCTCTCCCTCATTACTCATTGGGGTTCTCCAATTTCAGTAACAGCTTCATTCCATACCACACTATCGATGTCCTCTCAGAAATAGTGACCGTGGCCTTTGTGAAGTGCTTACAACCCATTGCTTTCACTCGGTATTTCGATACCAAACCGTGTATCGAGGGAACACACTCTGCCGACATGCCTCCCAATTCTTCCCAAATGGAGGTGTACTCATATGCTTTACCTGGGTATGGTCTAGCAGCAGGGGACATCAAGGATTCTTGCACCATAACCATGATGTCCTTTGCATCGGATTATGGTGGGAGGGAAGAGGATCAGTATAATCGCGCAAGCACGCCATACAAGGACCTCCACAATCAGATGGCGGAGGGATTCAATATCACCTATGGGGGGCTCTTTTCTGCAGACAGAAGCTTTCGATTTTGCTTCTTAGGTTCTAGATACCGAAGGAACGGGTGCAGTCACTATTACGTTCGTAAGCGACTTTCACTGGAACTTTTCTTTCTTCTTCCTCCACTTTTTCTTAAATGCTAGTTCTACTATGAGATCTCACAAAATTTACTTAACAAATGATGTAAACCTTTCAATTGGATATCGTAATATGTGGGATCCAAAACATGATGTCATTAGTTCTTTAAATATCCATTAGAGAAATTCGTCGCATCGCTTTAAGTAAAAAAATTAAAATAAAATTGGCAGCATAGCTTTTCTGGAGTCGACACCATTCCTTCATATTTGTTTGGGGGGAAATGTTAGATTTAATTGTAGCTCGTGCCCCTTGCATGGCTGTTATTTAGGTGGGTGAATAAATTGTGCACATACTGGATGATGTCTGCAAATTAGAGCCATGCGCGAGTGACTCGTGAGCTTGTGAAATCAATTGGTGCATCTAGGGGAGCGAAATCATCTTTCTTAGATAGAAAAATTCATGCTATGATAACATGGATTCGATAGAATAAAGTTAAATCCAAGCGCCATCAAGGAGAGTGAAATTCATTGACCGTTCCTTGTTCAACACTTCTGCACATTGCAACTTTTAATGAACAAAAGTGAGTCTTTGCAACTTTGCAGTGATAGTATAAATATACCTTGGGCTTGGGTTATAGCTTAGCGTGACTTTTTTTGTTTTTTTGTTTTTTTTTTTTTTTTTGTTTTGTTTTGTTTTTTTTTTTGTGTGTTTAATTGCTGAAATCATTGATTTAGTTCTTTATTGATTGGTCGTTAATTCTAATATAATCATTGTCAGTCATCTCGGATGAAGTCTCTTTTTTCTTCTACAGATAATTCTACATGGAGTACCATGTATAATGTTGCGCGAAATGTAGCTCCAAATCTCGCCTTTGTCATGGGTAAGCCAAGTCCTTTTTCTCCTCACAAATATGAATGTTTCAAGTAGCACTTTTTCGACCAAAAAAAAGTAGAACTTTGACAAAAAGAAAACTACACTAAGCTATGGCCAAATTCCTATGCAGGCCACTTCCTCGCAGCAAAATTCACGCTCGGAGCTCCATTTGCATTGACATTTTTGATCTATAAGTGGAGGAGAAGGCACCTAGCAATGGCCGAAAATATTGAACAATTCCTACAAGGTCATAACAACTTTATGCCCATAAGGTATTCTTACTCAGATATTAAGAAAATCACAAGAAATTTCAAACACAAATTAGGAGAAGGAGGATATGGTTCCGTGTATAAGGGGATACTTAGAAGTGGCAATGAAGTTGCTGTTAAGATTCTGAACAAGCCAAAATCTAATGGCCAAGACTTCATAAGCGAAGTGGGTACTATTGGAAGGATCCACCATGTTAATGTGGTTCAGCTTGTTGGTTTTTGCTTCAACAATTCTAAGCAAGCTCTCGTGTATGATTACATGTCAAACGGGTCTTTGGATAAACACATTTTCTCTAAAGATGGTTACTACTCTCTTGATTATAAGAGAATATATGAGATATCTCTCGGTGTGGCAAGGGGTATAGAATATCTACATCGGGGATGTGATATGCAAATTCTACATTTTGATATCAAGCCTCACAATATTCTTCTAGATCAAAATTTCACTCCAAAAGTTTCTGACTTCGGGCTTGCAAAGCTTTATCCTACGAACCATAACGTGGTATCGTTGACTGCTGCGAGAGGAACCTTGGGATATATGGCACCAGAGCTATTCTACAAGGACATTGGTGGTGTCTCTTATAAGGTTGATGTTTATAGTTTTGGGATGCTGTTAATGGAAATGGCTGGTAGGAGAAGAAATGTAAATGCAAAGGCTGACCGCTCAAGTCAAATTTATTTCCCTTTGTGGGTTTATGATCAACTTCATGAAGAAAATGAGATTGAAATGGAAGTAGTACAAGAGGAAAGAGAGATAATTAGGAAGATGGTAATAGTTGCTCTTTGGTGTATACAGTTAATCCCAAATGATCGGCCATCAATGACTAAGGTCTTAGATATGCTTGAAGGAGATATTAATAAATTGCAACTGCCCCCGAAGCCGCTTCTATATCCGTCGGAGGAGCCAGTTGACGATGTCTACACTGGAATAGAACTTGAATCATGCTCGATTTCATCAAGTACTCCAACAATTTTCTGACTGATTCCAAATTATGATTTTATCTTCTTCATGTATGAATTTTAAGCAAAATAAATGTAATCCAAAGTATAATTGGTCATGCAATTCGTGAACCAAGATGCTTTTAGCATTTGTTACTTCCTGTGTTTTGTAGAAGAATTGCCTCATGGTTCCATTACTTATTTCCTGAGGGCTCTTGAAATGATAGTCGAAGCTCATCTTGTATGGAGCAACGCGTCTGTCTCCCTTCTCTCTACCGTCCAATATCAAGCTTTCTCCTTCCCGCCACAACCTCTCACCCTCGCCCTTGACCTCGACCGCCGCCTCATCAGCCGCCTCGATGGCATTGGCCGCCTCCGCGGAGCAACATCCCACCTAGACCTCATGTCCTGTGATGGATCCCATCCCGAACTCCTCAGCTTTATCTTTCCTCCTCTAGTCCTGCATTCGCTCTCGCGCATTGGTTCTGGGGAAGTGTGTCCATCGCCCACTCGCTCGGTCCCAGTTGGAGCCCCGACACGGCGATTCTCTACTCGCCCATCAGTCTCTACTCAAAATCCGTTGACTGAGCTGAGGCGGAGAGGAATTTTAGGGACATGGATACTGAAAGGGACCTCTTTTCTTGGAGTTCCATGATCTCTTTGCTTTGCCAATAATCACATGGGTTTAAACCAGTCGATGCTTCCGTTCATATAATTGAAGATGGGCATTTTCCCTAATGATTCTGATGTCTGTGTTGGGTGTCCATTGACTGATATATTTTGCAAAGGGTAGTGCTGGTTGGGTTTCAGCTCGTACGGTGTTTGACGAAATGTCCCAGAGGAATGTGGTTGCTTGGGCTTTTCACGATGACCAGATCTACTCAGCTGTTGAGTTGGGCCTTTGACAGACGGATTTACGCTCACTGCTGTTTCGTCAGCGTGTTCGGAGACGGAGTTACTGTTGCTTGGGATGCAATTCCATTCCCGAGTTATATGGTCTGGATTGGGCTCGAATTGTGGTGTTGGATGCAATCATGGTGGACATGTACGTGAAGTGTGTAGCTAGTGGATCGCTAGGTAGACTCACGCCCAAAGGACTAATCCCCTTGCATTAAGCAATATCCAGAAATGAAAATCTTCCGCGTCTGACCAAATTGGCATTGCTTTCTTATAAAAAATTTAACCTACCGGCCCCATGCATTGTTCATCGGTTTCCTCTATAAATAGCCAATGTTGGAACAACAATTTCCTTGCGCAAACCTAAAGTATTTATCCAACCTAAACGATGTCAACCTTAATGCTCTTCCTTGCTACGCTAGTTGTCCTCTCATCTTCCGTGCAATCCCATGCGGTGGAATACACCGTGACGAACAGCGCCAGCAACACTACCGGTGGCGCCCGCTTCTCTAGCGAGATCGGCATTCCGTACAGCCGCAGCACTTTGTCAGCGGCCACCCGTTTCATATGGAGGGTCTTCCATCAGAAAGCCCCTGGGGATCGTAAGAGCGTCGAAAAAGTGAGCTTGTTTATAGAGACCATGGATGGCGTGGCGTACGAGAGCAATGACGAGATCCACGTGAGCGCCACCTACCTTGGGGGATTCTCAGGGGACGTGAAGAGGGAGTTCACAGGGGTTCTGTACCACGAGATGGCGCACGTTTGGCAGTGGGATGGGGACGGGCAAGTTCCCAGGGGGCTCATCGAGGGGATCGCGGATTTCGTGAGGCTCCGGTCGGGTTACGTGCCGGGCCACTGGGTGCAGCCGGGCCAGGGCGATAAGTGGGACGAGGGCTACGATGTCACCGCACGGTTTCTCGACTACTGCAATGGCCTGAGAAACAGGTTCGTGGCCGAGCTGAACAAGAAGATGAGGACTGGTTATAGCGATAACTACTTTGTTGACCTGCTAGACAAGAGCGTTGACCAGCTCTGGAAGGACTACAAGGCTAAGTACACTACCTGACTAGAGACCATGCCCGCTCGATAGATGTACGTGCTTTGTAAAAAGCATTGCCAACCATATGATCCTTAACTATGGACCCTTATTGTTACAATTAATGTATATTAAGACATTTTGATTAAGACATTTTGACAAGGATACTCATCGAGTCTAGGCCTCGTGGTCTCATGTATGTTCCACGTAAACTTGGGTTTGGCCACAAGGTCCAGGCTCCAAGCATCGGAATCCCTTATCCATCTATCGATATCTTGGGTTCTTAAGTCCTAATTTGAGCCTGTCCTCAAGTTTCAAGTCTGTAAGGACCAAGGTTTGCAGAGGTTTTGTGACACATTGACAATTGCTCTTGCGATAATACTTCGGTACTTGTGATTTGTCCATTTTTTTCTCATGATTTTGAAATTTTGATGTGTTGTTTTCTATTTTCCTTGTTTTAAACAAACCCCACTTGAGTGGGATTTACTTATGAGAAAATTGTCCAAATATTTCTAAACCTATTATGCGATGGTTAATTTAATTTTAAACTTTTATTATGTCAATTTAATCATAAACCTATTATATGATTGTCAATTAAGCCTTAGACTTTTCAATTATATTAATTTAGTCCTAAACCGTTTAACAATTTATCAATTTAGTTCTAAATTTTTTAACAAATTACCAATGTAGCCCTTTTGGCTAATTTTGATTGGAAATTGCCCAATGGTCTCGTTTGACGTAGTCAATGCTTGTATTAAAAAAATTCAAATTTTTTTATTAATCGTATTGATGTTTTCTTTTTTTTCCTTTTTTTCTTTTTTTCATAAGTCTAGCAAGGTTGCAAAACCCTCACCTTGTTCATGGCCCTTGCTGAATCTAGGCAAGCTTAGTGGCCAATGGTGGCTGGTGAGGCCACCGGCCCTATGAAGAAAACAAGAAAAGAAAGAGAGAAAATTAAGAAAATCAATAAAATTTTTGGAAATTTCTTACGTAATTAAAGAATTATCCATGCTAGTACTAGATATGTCATATAAGACGGTTGGCATTGACTAGACTATCATGTTAACAATTTTCAACTAAAATTATCTGGGAGGATTACATTGGTAATATATGAAAAGATTTAGAACTAAAGTGGTAAATTGTAAAAATATTTAGAACTAAATTGATACGATTGAAAGGTTTACGAATAAAATGATATGATTAATAGTTTCAGAAATGAATTGGTTGCCATATAATAGTTGTTATCTAGTTTGTTGCTTGAATATGGTAAAGAAGCCTCTTTGTAATTGAATCGGAGGTTTAAGATGTGGCCTTTATGCTTTCTTGACTCATTTCATATGAGGCTTTTAGCATCAGATTGAGCTTCAAGTTTCTTGCTCTGGTTGATTGACTTCTGACAATTTGTTGCGAGATTTGTGCTGGAAAAGTATTGGTCGTAAATGGGGGTCAAATCACCATCCACTACCCTGTGAAGTGGGCTGATAACTTGTTTTGGTCCTAATTCCGTAAAGTAAATGTGGAAGCGGAAAGAATGCCCCACATGATTCAAATTAGTGCATAAATTTGACGGAGTTATTCTTCAGGATGATCATTACATCTTCGATCGTGCTTCATAATTAATTGGTATAAGCATTAAGCAAGCAGCCAAAATATGCAGTAACCTTGCCAAAATTTGGGTCGAGATAATCAAGGATGACTAAGCAATTATTTAAAAAAAATAAATTAAAATCAGACCCAACTCTATCCGAACCTTTAATTCAGAATCTATGCGTGTAGGTTCACAAAAGAAACATATAACCTTTGTATACGGATTGGATTGGATATCAATAGGGACTCAAACCGAATAGGTCGTTGACATCTCTAAGCCACGCGGATTCAACCTCGATCTTCACTACCTTTGTGAACCTGCATGGTTTGCCATGTGTAAGACTTAATCAGACTCCTCATCCATTGACCACTTCCACTCATTTTATTTTTACATGTCATCTACTTGCCCGACATCAATCTTCAGGATATGCCTTGAATAAGTTTTAATGCCTAGTGACCCCTTTTCGATTTACGTAGTTCTAGATTGAACTATCTTCCTTTGCATAGTTCTAGGTTGAGCTCTATACAAGCAAATTTACTAATATTTGTTCTAATAAAGTTAACAAGACATGCATAATTTAGATGAAAAGTCCGAATGAAAATCCGTGTAAAATGGGGTACGATCATTAAACATCACTCATACTATGTTAATCTCAGGTCAAACTCACTAGATCATGCTCCAATTAATTGTGTGAGATTTTGTTGGACAATTACCAACTATTTTAAGAGCTAAAACTTTTGGATTGAACTTTCTATTATAGTATCAAAGAGAATAACATCCCTTTTGCATATGTGCATCCATCCCCCCTCAGTCAAATTTTATGTGCCTCTCCTAATTTGGCTTGCACATGAAAGGCGGTGTTGGAAAGTCCAATGCAAATTAAGCTTTGAAAACATGTGGTCAGTACTATCTCTTTTGCGTATGTGTTTCTGCCCCCATCAAATTCCATGTGCCACTCATAATATAAATTGTACATGAGAGAATGTGTTAAAATATAATCTCATTTCAATTGACAACGGGTCTTACATGCTTTTGAGATTCATGTGGTCTCCCTGCACCTAATAACTTAAGTTTTTAGGTTAGACTTTCTAATATAATATCAGAGTCGGTGCTATCCCTTTCACATATGTGCGTCAACCTCCCATAAGTTAATTATATGTACTGCTCCTAATCCAATTTGCACGTGAAAAGGAGTGTTGAAATATTGATAATTTGTCATAAATGCTCTTTATATTCATATAGTCTCTCTGCATCTATTAACTTAAGCTTTTGGGCCGGACTATTCTAACAAATTGGACCAACACATGGGTAAAAGTGGAGACACACAATTTATATGGCAACTGAAAGGGAAATTAGAACAAATAATCTTAAAACTTTGGCCTAATGTGTAATGGGCATCTTTGGAGTTTCAATTTGTTCAATTTGGGTAATAGTGTAATTATTAAAATAGATTAATAGTATTGAAGGATTGATTTGACTTTGTTAGGAAGTTGAGGGACTATATTAAAGAAAATAAAAGTTTAAAAACTATGTGGAACATCTGTAAATAGCTCAAAGACCACATTGAACCCATTAAAGGCCTAACAATCATATTGCATACGGGGCTAAAATTTAGGGCTTATTAGTATCATTTTCCCAATTATAACCATGTGATAAAAATGGGTACTAACATAATCATAAGTTGTACTACTATATAAAATCGTGTATGGATTTAGTCAAACTTTTGGGCTTTAATATTGAAATCTTTCAGTGATTTTGCTTCATATAATACAAGAAACATGACTTTATTATTTTTCGCTGAGCAAATAAAAACCATATTCACAATCAAACAAGTACATTGGATACTCAAGACGTGCGCTCTAGTGTGGAATGCGCACTCAAGAACTAAGAGTGGAAACGCACTCAAAAACTATAGTTAACCAGGTAAAATTCTGTGAGACCATACAGTTACTTTAAAAGTTAAAGTTTTTAGATGAAAACATGATTTAATCCTCCCTCAGGAGTAGGCTGGATTAATTGTGGAAATATATTTCAAGGGAGGCAAATAGAGGCATAGGAAGATTTGAAATAAGGACCTTTCTCACAATGCCAACTGTTTTAAATACTTAAATTGATAGGTGAAGACATAGTTTAATACTTATGTATGCTAACACTAAGCGAATATTAGAAAATCTCTAAAAAAAAACTAAGAGTGAAATGCGCACTCAAATGAACCCCACACATAATCATGTGATGAGTATGTAAGTGGCTGTTCTGTGGGCGACACTAAAGATATTGCCATGAAGGGCCAGTCATCCGAGTAAGGTTGGTGCAGGACGAAAGTTGAGGAAATCACCGTTGAGATTCGTGGAAGCAGTGATACGCAACAAGTAAAATTTTAATGAGAAATGCATTGTTAGATAGATATTGAGTCATCGGTAAACCTAACTTCCTAGTCGAATAAGTCTTACAATAGGAATATTGTCAACTTAAATCTTATTAGGGCTGAGCACGGTTCCCGGTTCCAAGGGGGACCGGTTCCGGTTCCGGTTCCGGTTCCTTTTTTCTAGGAACTAGAACCGGAACCGGTCCTGGAACTGGAACCGGAACCTGTTTCGGAACCGGTTACTTAGGGCAAAAAAAGCTCGACCTTGGATGTTCTAGTGACTTGTATGTAATGTTCTAGTTGAAGTTTGGCTTTGACCTCTAAATGAAAGTTGTAAAGGACTTCTTGGAATATAACATACTCAAATTTGGGACAAAACAAACAAGTATAAGTGGGTGAAATCGTTATTCTTTGGAAAGACTGGATCTGGAGATTTTGGGACCGACCCTTGATGAATGCATGGACTGAAAGGCAACCTTTTTGTCGAAATTTCACTTCGGTTTCTTAACAAAGGTTGTAAAGGACATCCTGAGATACCACATATCAAAAATTTAGAGAAAAAAAACAAGAATAGGTAGGTGAAATCGTGGTCCTTTGGAGATGGTTAGATCTGGAACGGGGATTTTAACCGTCCATATTTAATTATCTAGGACGAATTTGACTTTGATGTTTTCATGAAGTATCTACCTTATGGTCTTGGCTATCACATAGTCGAATTTCATAATTTTTGAAGGTCATTTGGGTATTTAATCGGAAATGTTTCTAAAACTGTGCAATCTGATGTGTTCGGATCTTGTAAGTTGCAATGCGTGGACTATATCATTTTGTATGAGGTTCTTTTGGAAATGTGTTCTGCATGAAATATCTCTCTTCATGTCTTCCCTACAACATATTTAAATTTCGTAATTTTTGTAGTTCATTTGCCTATTTAACCAAAAAAATTTCAAAAACTGTGCAAGTAGAGAATAGGAAAAGTAAATTGATTTTATCTTTTAATCCAGAACGAATTGGACTACAATTTCTTCATGAAACTTGTACCTCTAGGTCTTAAATACAACATGTCCAAATTTAAGAATTTTCTGAGTTCATTTAAGGGTTTAATCGAAATTGTTTTCAAAACTTGTACCTCTAAACATTCATGTTCTAGTTGTGTTTTATTTCTACTTTCTAGTTTGCTATTTGTTTTGAAATTTCTAATTATATTCTATTATTGTTGTGCAGTGCGAAGTTAATGTATTAAGATAACATGTCAATGGGAAGTTACCGTGTAGTATACACGTACATTATAGTTTTTTTTTTTGGTAACGTGCGTATACGTTATATTTTTTTTTTAGTAACGTGCGTGCACGTTATAGTTTTTTTTTGTAATGTGCGCATACGTTATATTTTTTTGGTAACATGCACATATGTTATAGTTTTTTTTTTTTTTGGTAACGTGCGCGTACGGTATAGTTTTTTTGGTAACGTGCGCGTACGATATAGTTTTTTTAAGTAACGTGCGCATATGTTATAGTTCAAATATGAAAATAACAAAAAAAAAAAAAAAACCTGTTGGAACCTGGAACCGACCCTGAAACCTGTGACAGGGTAGGTTCCAGGTTCTCGGTTCCCACGAGTAGGTTCCAAGTTCCTCATTTTGAGGAACCTGTACCCGAGGGTAGGTTCTAGGTTCCAGACGGAACTGAACCAGAACCTCAAACCGCTCACTCCTAAGTCTTATGGAGGGAAGAAGATAAGAAAATCAATTAAAAGTGTAATCTCGGTGTAAGTTTGGCTCTTCATCATTCTCCGCCGGCGAGAAGAAGACGACTCCAGCAACTTGCGTGGCCGGCCTCTTTGACTCCAGGCGAACCCCTTTCCAATGATTTAAGTAATGAAACTGCTTTGGACATGGAAAAACACATCGCGATCTTTACACTATCTTCACAGTTGCATACTTTTCGTTCTCAATGCCCTCCAAAAAATCATGTCGTTTGGAAGGTGAATTTATCTTAATTGAAGCTCAAAATCCAAACCCAAAATCCTCATGAATAGTTTTTTTTCCTTAGGCATAGATTTCTCCACCTTGAGTATCGCACTAGTATTTTTATCATGAGGTAAGTGACGATACTCAAAAGACTCACACTCACAAAGAGAGATTTTTGGCCTAAAGAATTTTCTTTAGTTGATTGATCATGATTAATTTCACAACCAAGCAACAAAGAATTTTCAAATTTTATTTTTTCAATCTCATGAAATCCAGACTTCTCAAAGATTAGTTGAACCAATTTGATGCCCTTAACTTAATGGGCATTTCACAGCCATTCTAAATGAAGATTTTACACACCTTATTATATTCTAATAAAAGTATGAAAAACACTAGCTCTTTTCCATTCATTCTCATTAACATGCAAAGAAGTCAAAAAATCATTAACAATTGACATCTAAATTGAGTTATCAAATATAATGACTATTATCCCAATAATCAATGGTTGACACCCAATATTATAAATATTAGGGGAGAATTGCCCAAAAAGTCCTAAAACTATTGCAGTTTTGCCAATTTAGTCATAAATCTTTTAACTTTGCCAATTGAGTCTTAAACCTTTTCATTTCTTGCCAATTCAGTCCATCCGGCCAAAAATGCTGACGTGGACATTGGCGGTGCCATGTAAGACTGCAAGTGCTGACGTGGACAATTTTAAATAATATTTTAATATTTTTAAAAAAATTTATAAATTTTCCTTTTTTTATTTTTGTCTTTATTTTTGTTATTTTTTGCCTTTTTGGCTTTTTCTGGTGGCTAGCCACCGGCCACAGGTGACGGCCAGCTAGCCTCGCCTGCCATAGGCAAGGCCTGACCCAGGGCGACGCGACCCTTGGCGAGGGCGCCCTGGCCCCGGTGAGAGCTGACCTCACCAGATCTGGTGAGGGGCCCTCACCGGGGGTCGCCCTCGCCCAAGCGAGCGTCGGCCTCGCAGTGGCTAGTCGACGCCCGGCCGACCAGGGGCGACACTCGCCTGGGCGAGGGCAACCCCCGGCGAGGTCGACTCTCGCCGGGACTAGGGCGCCCTCACCGGGGGTCGCTATCGCCTGGCCGAGCCTCGCTTGTGGCGGGCGAGGCTAGCCGGCCGATGGCCGGCCACCGAAAAAAGCCATAAAGGCAAAAAAATAAAAAAATAATAAAAAAGGAAAAAAAAAACAGAAAAATAAAAAGGAAAATATATTTAAAATATTTAAAAATATTAAAATATTATTTAAAATTGTCCACGTCGGTGCCAATAGTCCTACGTGACACCGCTGGCATCCACGTCAGCATTTTTCGGCTAAAATTGGCCGGATGGACTGAATCAGCAAAAAGTGAAAAGGTTTAGGACTCAATTGGCAAAAGGTTTATGACTGAATTAGCAAAACTGTAATAGGTTTAGGACTTTTTGGACAATTCTCCCTAAATATTAGCCGCATGTTTCATATGACGCTCTTCTTTTCCCTTTTCTTTGAAAGCCCTAAATCACACGGCTAGATTTAGGCTCTAACTTGATCAGCGATCAACAAAATATCTTATGAAAAAGCTGATCTTGAACTGCAATTGGCTTAGAAGCATTTACTTTGATGCAAACCGATGCACGTCGGAAGGAGTGGCAATACACGACTAAGAATAGTAGAAAGGAGGGGTAAACAGATGACATGGAAGGAAATCAGACGAAAGGCAGAGGAAAGGGGCAGAAACACCAAAGGCTTGACAATAGCTTCATAATCTCAATATCAATTCCTAATCAAAAGGTAGGTACAGAGATGCATTGACAACGATATATTGTGTAATTTTTAAACCTAGTTTCCTAATTGGATAACTAATAAAAAAGAAAAATGTTCAACCGAAATCTTAATGTGATAATAATAAATCTAAAGATACTAAAATTGATTCAAAGTGCAATTTGATGCAATTATACTTCTTCGTCGTAGGGAGGCCGGCATTCGAACGCGGGCGACGTATGGTGTGACGGTAGTAATTAAAAAGAGCCTGAATAAGTGAGTGGAAATGTAGATGCATTCGGGACGACCTCCAGTCGTCTTCCCCACCTGGAGTCCTGGTAACCAGTGGATTGGGTTGTCCGCCGTAGTTAGTGCACGCAATACCGTAGTGAAGGCCTCCGAATGTGAGTGGTGAATGGTCGAAGGCCCATAAGGGTGGGATCTTTATTGGGTCAACCGAACTGGAGAGATGGCATAATCTCCCAGGGCCTATGATATGAGGGCTCACTGGGCACATCCAGAAGAGGGAAACATATCCAAAGACGGAGCAAATTAAGGTGGCGTGATTGGTAGCCATTATGATTCGTCGTTGACACAGGAGATGACGATGGAAGATTGGGGTTGAGCAACCAGCTGTTTGGGCGCTGGTTTAACTCAGGATCGAGCCCGAAGCGGCCTTATCGGTTCTGTACAGACAGGGATCCAAAAATTGTGAATCGGCCTTAACAAGTTTGGTTCCCGGTTCTTGGCCTAGAACTGGTGAGAAAGGCCATTCTGGGCTAGAACCGGGAATGGACCAGGTTGAACTGGTTCACTCACAAGTCTCTCCTCCACTCTTCAAGGTTCGCTGGTCAACAGGAGAAAGCTGATATCTCCTCTTTTCCTTAGCAGGATTTGTGGGTTTCATTTACATGAACAGTTCTCAAGCTCTCAGCTCCATTAAGTTCCGACTCTGTGACTTAAACTGTGCTATGATCGCTGTGTGGGTACTCAGTCTTGGAGCTCTCCGCATCTTGTTTTGTTCTAATGCGAGACAAGCGAGAGTCTTTGGAGCCTATTTCGAGTTTCGCGGAAGCCCATTTTATTTCTTTGGTTTTGTGCGTCTGGGCTCATCTTCGTCCCTGCTCTTTTCGTCTTGCTGGAGACGGTAACGCGAGCTCTTTTGGTTGTCTGCACTGGTTTTATGTTGGGATGGTTTGCTCTAGCACTGTGGAAAAATGGGTCCTCTGTCTATTCAAAGCAGAGTTTTGCTCTTCGTGGTTGTTTGTTTCTGACCGATGGGTTTAAGAAGGTCGAGAGATTGAGTTTTTTGGGCTCATAGCTTCGTGAGGCACGAGTGGTCGAAGATGTAGGCATTAGATGTCCTTAGTTACTACGGGTGATCAGGTCCAAAATGTCTAGGGTCTAGACTTAGACCTTGTACCTGACCCTATTATAACCGGTTCCACTTTTCTGGACCATATACCTGACCTTATTTGTATTGGATGCTGTACCCGATCTACCCTGTTTTTCCACTAGAACATGTTTTGTAATCTCCCGATATCCTATAACATTTCGAATTTTATATTAATACGTGAGAAAATAACGTAATCCTCATATATTGTTATTGTTGTTTATTATTACTATTACTATTATATTCCTATTATTATTATTATTATTATTATTATTATTATTATTATTATTATTATTATTATTATTATTATTATTATTATTATTATTATTATTATTATTATTATTATTATTATTATTATTATTATTATTATTACTATTATTATTACTATTATTACTATTATTATTATTATTATTACTATTATTATTACTATTATTATTACTATTATTATTACTATTATTATTACTATTATTATTATTATTATTATTATTATTATTATTATTATTACTATTACTATTATTATTATTACTATTATTATTATTACTATTATTATTATTATTACTATTATTATTACTATTACTATTATTATTATTACTATTATTAGTATTACTATTATTACTATTATTATTATTATTATTACTATTATTATTATTATTACTATTATTATTATTACTATTATTATTATTATTATTATTATTATTATTATTATTATTATTATTATTATTATTATTATTAGTATTACTATTATTATTACTATTATTATTATTATTATTATTATTATTATTATTATTATTATTATTATTATTATTATTATTATTATTATTAGTATTACTATTATTATTACTATTATTATTATTACTATTAGTATTACTATTAGTATTACTATTATTATTAGTATTACTATTATTATTATTATTACTATTATTATTATTATTACTATTATTATTATTATTACTATTATTATTATTATTATTATTATTATTATTATTATTATTATTATTATTATTATTATTATTATTATTATTATTATTATTTTGGCATTTAGAGAACTATGTATGATAACTTTGGTATTGATAAAATCTAGTAGATTGAGACATTGGCAATCGTTATTGCTACAATACTTTCGTACATATGATTTTCTTCCAATTTTTTCTTGTGGTTTTGAAATTTTGATATCTTGTTTATTATTTTTCCTTTTTCTAAACAAAACCACTTGAGTGGGATTTACCTGCCAGAGCTAAAGGAAGTCCAACTCAAGTAAGATTTATTTAATGCTTCAAGTAAGGGTTCAAAGATTTATTTAATGCTTCAAGTTCCTTTGGAGACCATATAAATAACTTATTCGGTTTCTGGGGCAAAAATAGGCAAAGGTAGCCCTGTCACTCATTTGAGAGTAATGGAGCCATTTTCTCATTTCTCCCAAATAGAATATATCCAATTCAAATTTGGACAAATACGAATCACTCTTAAATGAGTTTGGTGTCACCTTGCCATTTGAGTAAATGCGCGCACAAATTATTACGGATATGAAATTTATCTATTTAAGGTGAGCTTTCACTCTTTTGCATGTTGTTGAGGAAATGTGGTTTGAGATGCAGTAAAACAGGCTCATTTGGTACAATTTTTTTGTACAAATGGATGGCCATCCATGAAACCCTTAAAAACAATTTCTATAGTGGATGTTCTCTTGTTGGAAGTTTGTTTGCTCAGTGCAAAGGATCATCTTAAGAGAGTTACATCTTATTCAACAATTAATGGAGAACCGTTTGAAGGATAACTGCATTTCCGCTGGCAAAAACGTAGGGTTAAGTAAATATATGATTGGAAATATCCATGTGCCCAGTTTCATATAATGGAATTACTGCATCTTCATCAGTTGCTGTCACAGCTTTCGTTTTCTCTTTCTTGGAAACGGACTTGGGTTCCAAGAAATTTTTTGATTATGTGGCTGAGATTAAGAATCAAGTGGTTGAGCTCAGCCCACTTGCTAATTTCCTATACTAAGGAGAAATATCTGTCCCTTCAGTTGCATTCATTTAATGAAAAATTAACAATTTGAAAAACATTTTCTAAAAGTGACCATTTGCATCACTAAAAAAAAAAAAAATGAATGAATGAATGAATTTTTTTTTCATTTTTCATTAAAGTATTTATATTTAAATTATTGTCAATAAAGAAAACATTTTTATCGATTAATTATTTCAAGCTAAACAAGTAATCATTTTAGGAAAATGTTTTCTAAATTTTTATTTTCCGAGAAATAAACGAATATCTATTTCATTTTTTTCTCAATGTAGTGTTTCCTCCTAAGTTGTTTTCTAGTTTCTCTCTTGAATATGGCAAAGAAGTATGTTTGTTATTGAAACGGAGGTTCAAGGTATGAGCTTCAAGTTTCTTGCTCTCATCGACTAATTCATGACAATTTGTTACCAAAATTTGTGCTGGAAAAGTATTTGTTCATATAAACAGGGGTCAATTCACCATCCACTACCCTCTGAAGTAAGAATCATGTGGTTGAGCTTACCTCACTCACTAATTTCCTATACTATGGATAAACACTAATTCCTTTGGTGCATTTCTTTCGTGAAAAAATAAATGATTTTGAACACATTTTCCTAAAAATAATTGCTTCTATCCCTTTATAAAATGAATAATAAATAATGCTTTCATCATCAATGAAAATATTTAGATTTAAATTGTTGTCGATAATGAAAATATTTTTCATTGGTTAATTATTTTAAGTAATACGAGCAATCATTTTTAGAAAAATATTTTCTAAATCATTCAATGGAGTTTTGTTTCATCCTATGTCTGGATGCAGAGTTTTAGCCTGGGTTGTCTTCTAGTTTCTCACTTGAATATGGAAAAGAAACCTGTTCATAGTTGAATTGGAGATTCAAGGTGTGACCTTTATGATTTCTTGACTTGTCTCAAATGAGGCTTGTAGTACTAGTATGAGGTTCAAGTTTCTTGTTCTGGTTGATTGATTCCCGACAATATGTTATCAAATTTATGCTAGAAAAGTATTGGGTCCGATAAATGGGGGTCGATTCACCATCCACTACCCTACGAAGTAAGAATCATATGATTGAGCTTACCCCACTTGCTAATTTCATGTACTAGGTGGAATATACGTCTCTTTGGGTTTTTTTTTTTTTTTTTTTTTTTTTTTTTTTTTTTTTTTTGGTGCTGGAGGAATTGCCTCAGCCGGTAGTCACCATCCACTACCCTATGAAGAAAGAATCATATGGTTGAGCTTACCCCACTTGCTAATTTCATGTACTAGGTGGAATATACGTCTCTTTGGGTATGTTTTTTTTTTTTTTTTTTTTTGGTGCTGGAGCCGGTAGTCACCATCCACTACCCTATGAAGTAAGAATCATATGGTTGAGCTTACCCCACTTGCTAATTTCATGTACTATGTGAAATATACGTCTCTTTGGATATATATATTTTGGTGCTAGAGGAACCGTCTCAGCTGGTAGCCGAAGCGTAAACCCCCAGGTGCTACGTAAGCGGGAGGATCCACCACCCCGGCAGCACACTTAAGTCACCAAGTAACTCTGCCAGAGCATTTGTTTCGCAAAGGTTTCGAACTCCTCACCTCTCTCGCAAAGGTTCACTGAAGCCTACCTAGCGAGCCACCACGGCCGGTGGTCTCTTTGAGTATGTTTATTTCATGAAAAATGAACAATTTGAAAAACATTTTTCATAAAAGTGATTGTATGTATCATTCACAAAAATGAATGAATAAAAATATACTCATCATAGAAAAAATATTTAGATTTAAATTATTATTGATAATGAAAATATTTTTCATCAAATAATTATTTTTAACCATACAAGTAATCATTTTTAGGAAAATATTTTCTAAATTATTCATTTTCCATGAAATAAATTAAGCCTTTGTTTCGTTCTATTTTTTGATGTGGTGTTTCAGCCTAGGTTGTTTTCTAGTTTTGCATTTGAATATTTGCAAAGAAACTCGTTCGTCATTGAATCAGAAGCTCAAGATGTGGCCTTTGTGCTTTCTTGACTTGTTTCATTGAGGCTTTTAGCATCAGTAAGGACTTCTAGTTTCTTGCTAATTTCCTAGACTAAGGAGGTATATCTATACCTCTGGGTGCATTTATTTCAGAAAAATGAACTATTTAGAAAATATTTTCCTAAAAGTAATTGTTTGTATCATTTGCAAAATTGAATAAACAAAAACAAAAATTCACCATCAATGAAAATATTTAGATTTAAATTGTTGTCTTCAAGTGATACAATCGATAATCTTTACAAAAATATTTTCAAAATTATTCATTTTTCACAAAACAAATAGAGTCTCTATTTCTTTCTATTTTTCGATGTGGTATTTTAACCTGGGTCGTTTTCTAATTTCTCGCTTGAATATATCAAAGAAGCACGTTTGTAATTAAACCCAGAAACTCAAGCATGGCTTTCTTGCTTCCTTTACCATTTTCATATGAGGCTTACAGTATCAGTATGAGCTTCGAGTTTCTTGTGGTGGTCAATTGATTCCTGACAATTTGTTACTATGCTAAAAAAGTATTGGTTCTGATAAATGAGGGTCGATTCACCAACCACTACCCTATGAAGTAAGAATAATGTGGTTGAGTTTACCCCACTTGCTAATTTCCTGTACCAAGGAAAAATATATGTCCCTTTGGGTGCATTTGTTTCTCAAAAGATTAACAATTTAGAAAATATTTCGTAAAAGTGATTATTTGTATTAATTACAAAAATGAATAAACGAAAAAAAATTACCATGAAAATATTTAGATTTAAATTGTTATTGATAATTAAAACACTTTTCATCGATTAATCATATCAAGCAATACAAATGATTAATTTTAGAAAAATATTCTTAAATCATTCATTTTCCTTTAAACAAACAAAGCTCTTGTTTCATTTTATTTTTTTGATGTGGTGTTTTCGCTTGGGTTGTTTTCTAGTTTATCTCTTGAATATGGGAAAGAAGCTTTATGCTTCTTTGAAATTTTTTTAATATGGTTTGGTGTTTCCACATAAGTTGTTAATAAGTGAATAGGAGATTCAAGGTGCGGCCTTTATGCTTTCTTGACTTGTTTCATATGAGGCTCTTAGCATCAGCATGAGCTTCAAGTTTCTTGCGCTGGTTGATTGATGCCTAACAATTGGTTACCAAATCTATGCTGGAAAAGTATTGGTTCGGATAAATGGGGGTCGGTTCACCATCCACTCCCCGGTGAAGTGGGCAACTAGTTGTTTCTGTGACAACTCAAATCTGAGGTAGTATAGAGGGACGAACTAAGATCGCCTCGGTAGTACGCGAGCAAGACTAAAGGCATGTCTCCCATCCCACATCGCTTAGGGAGGAGTCATGGGCTAGCTTATAAGGCTTGGGTATCTCTAACTGTACATACACATTTTCTTGGAGTAGTATGGGCTGCTTCGAGAAGAACAAAATCATGAGGACTTAGTCTCCAAAATCCCAATCTGTTTTACAATTTGTTCATGGCTTAGCAAGAGTGAAGAAAGCAAATATGGGAGCGGAAAGAACGCCCAGCGTGATTCAAATTAGTGCATAAATTTGACAGAGTTATTCTTCAGGAAAATCATTATATCTTCCATCATGCCTCATAGTAAATTGGTACAAGCACTTAGCATGCAACTAAAGTATGCATTAGCCTCGTTTAAATTGGGGACAAGAGAATCAAGGATGACTAAGCAAATCCTTTAAAAAAAAAAAAAGGAAACGAAAATCCGACTAACTCTATCCAGACCTTTTTTTCGATTCAGAATTTATGTGGGCCGTGTCGCAAAAGAAACACATACCCTTCATATTTGGATCGGATCGGATCAGATTTCATTGGGAACTCAAACCAAGCCGGCCATTAACACCCCTAAGTCACACCTCAATCTCAAACTCGAACCGAGCCAGCATTTGTGAACTTGCATGATTTGCCACGTGTAGAACTGAAACAGACTCATCACTCATTGACCACTTCAACTCATTTCATTTTTACGTGTTATCCACATGCCCGACGCCAATCTTCACAACATGCCTAGGACAAGTTTTAACGCCTGGCGACCTCCTCTTCGAACTACGAAGTTCTACGAAGTTCTAGGTTGAGCTCTTTCCAAAGGCAAATTTGCTTTCATTGTTCTAATAAAGTTAATACTTAATTGAAGCAGACATACATAATTTAGATGAAATGCCTAATTAAAAAAAAAAAAAAGCAAAATGCGGTACCATCAGTTGACATTGCCAATACCATGTTAATCTTTGGTCGAACTCGCTCAATCTCCAATTAATTGAACCAACATATGGTTGAAGGGGACCAAAACAATTTGTATAGTAATTAAATAGGAAATTGACACAAATAATCCAACAACTTTGGCCAATATGTAATGTCATCTTTGACATTTTAATTCGTTTAATTTGAGTAATAGTGTAATAATCTATTCTTGTGATAGTGCTGAAGGACTGATTTGACTTCAAGTGTTGTGAACCAATCCAAACTCCAAAGATGACGCTGCATATGGGGGGTGAAGTTTAGGCACTATTAGTTTTATTTTCACTAATCAAAGCCATATGATTAAAACAGGTACCGACTCAACCATAGGTTGTACACTCAAGACGTGGCCGTTGGGTTGGATGCACACTCAAAAACTAAATCCAAATGTCAAAACTTTAGTTTAATTTTCGTATATTCTAACATATCCACCCACGCATAATGTGGATTAGGCATGGATATATATACATTAAGGCAGACAATAGAGACCAAGAAAGATTTGAAGTCATAATCTCCTTCACAATGCCAACTATTCTAGATTTTTAAATCGTTAGATGAAAATGTGATTGAATGTTTATCTATTTGAACGCTAAAAGAGCGTTAGAAAAAGCAGTACAAAAGCTAAGAGTGGAATACGCACTCAAAAGAACTGCACCCAATGTCAAGTGAAAAGGTGGCTCTTACGTGGGAAACAACACTAAAGGCTATTGCCATGGGTGGCCTTGATGAAGCCAATCATCCGAGCGAAGGTTGATGCCGGACGAAAGTGTAGCAAATCACGGTTGAGACTCGTGAAAGAAGGGATTAACAACAAGAAAAGGAACAGCATCAACTAAGATCTCAATGATGAAAAATATATATCTAAAGATAATATAATTAAACGTCTAATCTCGCTGTAAGTTCAATTCTTCATCATTCTCTGCCAGCAAGAAGAAGACGACGAGTTGCATGGACGGCTTACTATCAAAAGTGCTTCACACATGGGGAATTATGCGAACGCCTTTTCCAATGATCTGAGTAATGAAACTGCTTTGAACATGGAAAGACAATATACCCCGCTCTTTACATCAGGAACTATCTTCACAGCTGCATACTTTTCGTTCTCAATCCCCTACAAAAAATCATGTTGCTTTGGAAGTGAATTTGTATTAATTGAATCTCCTAAAAAGAGATCTCCAAACACATGATCTTCCTGAAAGATTTTTTCATTAGGCATAAATTCCCGACCTTGAGTGTTGCGCTGATATTTTTATCAAGAGGCAAGTCACGAGACTCAAAAGTCTCACTCACAAGAAAATTTTGGCCAGAAGAAATTTCTTTAGTTGATTTTTTTTTTTGGTCAAAATTTCTTTAATTGATTGATCATGAGTAATATCACATATTAGCAACAATGAAATTTCAAATTTTGATTTTTCTTTCTTCAAATCCAAATTTCTAAAAGATCTGTTGAGCCGATTTGATATCCTTCAATAAGGGGTATTTGAAATCTTTCTAAGGTAGAAGGACCCCTAGAGTGCCATAACTTGACAGAAATGGACACTTAAGTGCTCTAACTTATGAAAGGTACACTTAAGTGTCAAAATCGGAGCAAAATGGATCACTTGAGTGCCAATCTAGCCAAAGTCCGACCAAATTGCATACGTGGCATTTTTCTGGCGAAGCGAGTCCAAAACGACGTCGTTTTGCACGCTGATATGACCAAAAACCGCGTCGTTTTGGGCTAACGTGGTAAAAAAATAATATAAAATTAATTAAATTAAATTTAAAATTAAATTTAGTTAAAATATTTTTAAAATGATAATTTTAAAATTAAATTTAGTTAAAATATTAAAAATAATAATTTTAAAATTACCACCGCCCCCTTTTCTTTTTTTAAACTTTTTTAAATTTTAAAATCATTATTTTTTAATATTTTAACTAAATTTAATTTTAAAATTTTAATTTTCTTATTTTTTATATTATTTTTTTTACCACGTCAATTTAAAATGACGTCGTTTTTGCATTATTTGGCCACGTCGCGTACAAAAAAGCATCGTTTGCACTCACTTCACCGGAAAAATGCCACATCGGTGTTTTGGTCGACTTTGGCCGAAGTGGCACTTAAGTGATCCGTTTTTCTTCAAATGTGGCACTTAAGTGTACATTTTGTAACTAATGGTATTTAAGTGTCCCTTTGTGCCAAGTTATGGCACTTGAAAGGTTTTTTTGCCTCTTTTTGAAATAACTTTAGAACTAGCATCACCGAAAGAAATTGCATGTAGGCTCCGATGCAATTCAGAAGTAATTTTCAAAAACTTAACCAGAGAAATTAGAATAAGATTTGAAAAATGGCCATTTTGAATAAAAATTTTACTCAACTTATCAGTAATTCTAGTAAAAATATGAAAAACATTAGCTCGTTTCCATTCATTCTCATCAGCATGCGAAGAAGTCAAGGAATTTCTTTTTTCTCTGACAAATGGTCAGAATTCGGGTTTCTCTGGTTCAACTAGGATCCTAGTTTATTAACAATTGGCTTATCAAATATAATTAATGTCAGCCCAATAAGCAATGGAAATATAATAACTATTAACCCAATATCTCATATGTTGCTTTTCTCATCCCGTTTTCTTTTAAAGCCGTCAATCACATGGCTAGATTAAGTGCTCTAACTTGATCAACGTTCGACAAAATCTCTTATGCAAAAGGTGATCTTGAACTGCAATTGCTTTGGGGACTTTTGTACTGATACCAAACTGATGCACGTCGGAAGGAGTGGCAAAACACGATTGAGAATACAGAAAGGAGGTATAAATAAGTGACAAGAAAAGGAAGGAAATCAAATAAAAGGCAGAGGAAAGGGGAAGAAACACCAAAAGCTTGACAATAACTAAATAATCTCGATATCAATTCATAACCAAAAGCTAGCTAAAGAGACGCATTAACATCAATATATATGGCGTAATCAGAAAACCTAGTTTCCTAACTGGAAGAAATATTATCAACTAGAATCTTAATGCGATAATAATAAATCTAACTATAAGAAAATTAATTAAAAGTATAATTTTTAGGCAATTCTAGTTCTTCATCAAAGGAGGGCCTCCAACCGAAAATGTGCAAAGTATGATGAGACGGTAGAAACTAAAAAGAGCGTGCTTAAGTGAGTGGGAATGTAGATGCATACGGTACAACCCATAATGTTCTTCACCACCTCTGCTCCTCGTATTTGTGACAGGATTGGGGCGGCATCAGAGCTGGAATCGTGCACCGGTGGATTAGGTTGTCCGCCATTGTTAGTGCGGGCAATACCTGGTGAAGGCCTCCGAATGTGGGTCCGGGTCGGCCTCCCGTGATTGGAGTTAGGAGTGGTGTGGAAATGAGTCTCGGAGCAGCAGAGAAATTTTTTCGGCGGTGTGAGTGGTGAATGGTCAGAGGTCCATGAGGGCTCGCTAGGCACATCCAGAAAAGGGAAACGTATCCAAAGACGGAGCAAATTAAGGGGGCATGATTGGTAGCGATAATGATTCATCAATGACGCAGGAGATGACCATGGCGGACGGGAGTTGATCAACCGGCTGTTCGGGCGCCGCTTTAACAGGCCCCTTCTGATCTGTACACGCAGGAATCCGAAAATCGAGAATCAGACTTTATGGGTTTGGTTCCCGGTTCTTGGCCTAGAACCGGCGTGTAAGACCATTCTAGACTAGAACCAGGAACAGACCAGGTTGAATTGAACTGGTTCGCTCACAAGTCTCTCCTCAACTCTACAAGGTTCGCTGGTCAAAAGAAGAAAGCTGATATCTCCTCTTTTCGTTAGCAAGATTTGTGGGTTTCATGTACATGAACATTTCTCAGACTCTCAGCTCCGTTAAATTCCGACTATGTGGCTTAAACTGTGCAATGATTGCTCTGTGGGTACTCAATCTTAAAGCTTTCCGCATCTTGTTTTGTTCTAATGCAAGACAAGCGAGAGCCTTCGGAGCCCATTACGAGTTTCGCCGAAGCCCATCATTATTTCTTGGTTTTTGTGCGTCTGGACTCATCTTCATCGCTCCTCTTTTCGTCTTGCTGGAGACGGCAGCGTCAGCTCTTTTGGTTGTCTGCTCTGGTTATATGTTAGGATGCTTTGCTCTGGCACTGTGGAAAAATGGGTCCTCTGTCCATTCACAGAAGCAGGGTTTTGCTCTTTGTGGTTGTTTGTTCCTGACCGATGGGGGTTTGAGAATGTTGGAAAGATTGAGTTTTGCGGACTCATAGCGTCTTCGAGGCACAAGCGGTCGAAGAGATAGGAGTTAGATGTCCTTAGTTACCTTGCAATCGTTGTGATTGCTTAACGGTCTGCTAATAAAATCTCTATTCATGTTTTTACTGCTTGATGATTCTCTTCAACTGGGAATGCTTCTAACTGAGGCGGGTTCATGTAAAAAATGGGAACTTTCAAATGTTGGAGTTGGGTTTAATCTCTAGCATCAAGCTTTTAAGAGGTTCAAGTCCCGAGGCTTAGAACAAATTATTGTGTTAAGGGAAAATGTCACAAATGGTCCATATACTATTTCTTAATGTGCAATTTGGTCCATGAACTTTCAATCGGCTCAATTTAGTCCTTGAACTATTGATAAATGTCCAATTTGATCCCTGAACTTTCAATCGGCTCAATTTGGTCCCTGAACTATTTGATAAATGTTTGATTTGGTCCCTGAACTTTCAATCGGCTTAATTTGGTCCATGAACTATTGATAAATGTTCGATTTAGTTCTTAATTACTGTTTTTCCATTTTTAATTTTTAATTTTTAATTTTTTTTTTAATTTTTAATTTTTAAATTTTTTTGCTTCTTCTCTCTTCCTTCCACCGGCCCGGCGGAGGGAAGCCGACGGTGAGGGTCGCCCTGGCCGACATCGAGGCGAGGGCGGCCCTCGCCGCGCCGAGCGGGGAGCCCCTCGCCCGACGCCGGGGTGCTCCTCTCCCGACGCCGACAAGGGGCTCCCTTGCGGCCCGGTGTCGGGCGAGGGGTTCTCCTAGATCTACGCCCGACGCTCAACGCGGGAGGGGCCCTCACTCGTGTCCGGCGGGCGACCCTTGCCGGAGCCGGCAAAGGGAAGAGAGAAGAAGCAAAAAAAAAAATTTTAAAAAAAAAATTAAAAATTAAAAAAATTAAAAAGGAAAAAGGAAAAATAGTAACTAAGGATTAAATCAAACATTTATCAATAGTTCATGGACCAAATTGAGCCGATGGAAAGTTCATGAACCAAATCAGACATTTATCAAATAGTTCAAGGACCAAATTGAGCCGATTGAAAGTTCAGGGACCAAATTGGATATTTATCACTAGTTCAAGGACCAAATTGAGCCGATTGAAAGTTCAGGGATCAAATTGCATATTAAGTAATGGTATAGGGACCATTTGTGACATTTTCCCTTGTGTTAATTGCCTGACTTGGTATCAGGTCAAGCTTATGAGATTCATGCCCCGAGGCTTAGAATTAAGTCATGTATGTTCTTCGCCCAATAAGTATCGAGTTTTTATTCCTACACCTGTATTTCTAGTTTTTTTAATACTTAGGTGTTTAAATCGAGCATTTTCAATACATTGATTATTCTTTGCCTCTTTAGCATTGTTAAAATAAGCTTTAGGATCATAATACTCTCGAAAACAATTGTATGAGCACTTAGCTATTCGAATGACTTTTAGGAGTCATGATTGATGACAAAGACTGTTTAATCACTCTGATGAACAATTTCATCAAGTTAGACATATTGAAATGACACTAATTGAACTTATTAGTTTAATCAAGTTCTAGAATCTAGAAGACTTTGGTTGAGTAGAAAATGAGGCAATCTCCTATACCTCAATCGATTTCTAACCGATTTTCAAAAGTTTAGTGACAACACCCATCTCAATTAAAATCCTTTAGAATCAATCCAAACTTAAAATAAATCCAACATTGTACAAGATAAGAGTTTAAAAAAACCAGCACCTAATTGAAGGCCATGAATCTGCCTTTTGAGCACTACCTCTCAATCGTATCCTTTTCCCTGACACTCTGGCCACATCGATGAAAAAGAGGGTCGTGAAACTTGGATTGATCAAGGTAATCTTATCACAAATGTCCCCATCAAACTATAGTCAAGCAACGGCTAATCCACTGGCACTTAAACATTTCAGTGTGTTTACCCCCTTTATTATCCTCTATAAATAACCCAATGGGTTCAACAACATTCTCCAAACCCAGATAATTCTCCAAATCCTGAACCATGTCTATGCTCTTCCTTGCAACGCTTGTGATCCTATCATGCTCCCCGCAATCCTACGCGGTGGAATTCACCGTGACGAACAACGCCGGTGACACTCCTGGCAGCATCCGTTTCACTAAAGAGAACGGGATCCCGTATAGCCATCAGATAATGATCGACTCGACCAATTTCATTTGGAGAACCTTCCAACAGAACGATGCTGTCGACCGGAAGGATGTTACCAAAGTGAGCTTGTTCATCGACAACATGGATGGCGTGGCATACGCGAGCAACAACGAGATCCACGTCAGTGCCACATACCTCGGGGGCTTCTCGGGGGATGTGAAAAGGGAGTTCACGGGGGTCCTGTACCACGAGATGACGCACGTGTGGCAATGGAACGGCGCCGGGCAAGCTCCAGGCGGGCTAATTGAGGGGATCGCAGATTTCGTGAGGCTCAAGTCGGGTTACGTGCCTGGCCACTGGGTGCAGGCGGGCCAGGGCAATAAGTGGGACCAGGGTTACGACGTCACAGCACGCTTTCTTGACTATTGCAATGGCCTCAAAACTGGGTTCGTGGCTGAGCTGAACAAGAAGATGAAGACTGGTTATAGTGACAAGTACTTCGTCGACCTGCTGGGCAAGACAGTTGACCAGCTGTGGAGTGAATATAAGGCTAAATACGCTACCTGACTAGACTCCGTAGCTGGTCGATGGATGTATGTGCTTGATAAAAAGCACGGTTAACTATGGAATTATCAAATAAAACATAAGTAAAAATCAGCGTTTGATTATCTATGATTTACTCTAATTTGCCTCTGTTTCTGGCAATTCGTGCATATGTCTAAACTGAGATAGTTAGTATAAGCACATGAAGAGGGGTGAATAGGTATAAAAATAATTTCTCGTGATAAGTGAACAATACTGAATAGACAATAGAAAGGAAGTTCGCCTTTTGTTAACAAAATGAATTATGATCAAAGTGAGAGAGTAAGGAAGAGAAAATAAACATAAAGATTATAGTGGTTCGGCTTATTTCAAGTCTATGTCCACTCTTCCGCACTGACAGCCTACCGAGTGGATTTCACTATGAACAAAAGAGTTTTTACAGCAAAGCTCTCATTTGATTCCACAGTGTAGATACTCTACCACACTTCCTCAAGGTTTCTCAAAGATATACTCTCTTTTGCATACAAGATTTCGCTCAACAAATGAATTGACTAAGAACAAAGAGTTTCAGATTTTGAAATTCTTCTATCGCGCACACACTCAAACAATTGGAACGTTTTCCTTATATACTCCTTTATGCCATCATACCCGTTGGTACTTACTAAAGGAATTCTTCCAATTTATCCATTGGACAGAATCAATTAGGAAAATCTTCGAGCTATTTAAGGAACATGACGATAGCCTATCAATCCTGCTCGCCCATACAATCAAGATCTTGATTTTCTTAATAGAACCTTCCAAGTATATTTCGCAAATCAACGGATTCACAATCCCTGAATCATTCTTGATTTGAATAATGGATTCCGCCATGCTATATCCAGCCAAGAGATCTTCTCCAGTTGATAAAGTCGAATCATTAACAAAACATCAAATTCTGGATAAGTCTTCTTTGACAGACTAAAAACTATCAATGATAATAGACTTTGAGTCTTGAGTCTAATAGTCCAGAGGTCTTCAGACTTTGATGAAAGAGTCTACAAGTTTTCAGACTAGACCGATGGAAATGTTTTGTCAGCTTCAAAACACCAAAGGAAGATTTCTCCAACACAAACGACCAGTTTCTCTACTTGACCAAAGAGAAAAATTTCGATGGCCATCAACCTTATTCATTTGAGGTTGCCTGCAGATTGTGTAGGCTCCACTAATATTCATTTGGTCTGATGATTAGTTTTTATTGCAGTATTTGTAAATTCGGGCTAGTCAAAAAACCTATCTAAATTCCGATTTTAGAATCAACTGATTCAACCGGTTCAAAATCCAGGTTGATGATTTGCACAATTTGCAACTGAATCATCTAATATATATGTACTACTCTTTAAGGGATAGACTCCTTCTTCGGTCTTTCAACCTCAATCACCCAAAATCAATTTATAATAATCACTTGAATTAATTTAAATGAATGCAAGGGAATTTTTTGTCATTTAGTAGTTAAAAGTGAAAATCACCGTTAACTGCCGATAGCACCAAACATAAATTTGCCAGCTCTTTTTTTTTTTTCACAGAATTTGTGACATTTTTAAATGACGGTAAGAATGTTACATCATTTCATTAAAAAGCCGCTAGAAGCAATGTAAAGAAATTTCCCTCTACATAGGCTCGTCAAGTGGGCGGATCAGTGTTGGGTAAAATATGTTGCAACTCAAATTGAGCCGTTTAACGTGTTTTGATCCATTCATGAGCAATGCAAAGGAAAAATAATACAAATGACTTGAACTTTAGCCCAATATACAATATTATACCTGAGCTTTTAATTTGTTCAATGTACCCCTCAAACTTTAGGTCAATGTTTAATATAGTCCCTAGACTATTAACTTTGTTTAATGTGGTTTCTAAACTTTTGGTACATATTCAGTTTAGTTTTTAAACTATATGAAAATGGTCAATGCCGTCCCTAACCTTGAATTCATAGATGGATAATATCAAATATTTTCATATAGTTCAAGCATTAAATTGAAAATCTACTAAAAGTTCAAGAACCACTTTGAACAATTTAAAAGTTTAGGGATGACATTGGGTTGAAGTTTAGGAATTACATTAAATAATTTTGGGACCATTTGTGTAATTGTCCACAATGCGAAATAATTGACCCATACCATATCCGACCCGGGATCTATTTTCAGCAATTTTTCTCCTCATAGTGTTGCCTTTGAAGAATGACGGCTTCATGGACTAGCTCATCAAGTTAGTGAGGGAGCCTGAGAATCAGGTTATGGACGGTGGTGTGAAGGTGTAAAAAGTCCAACTCAGGCTATCCATAAATCACAAAACAAGTTCAGGTTTTGGTTTTAGCTTTGGTAAAATCCACATTATCCTCGGTTGATAAACAAGCTATGGATTCACTACACAACAACATACTTGTCGAGTAACAATTAAATTATAATTGTATTTTTTCATCAGAAGGAAATATAGCAATCGGATTCAAATGTTGGATTGTTGGCAATGAGAGTACTTAATGCACTTGTCTTCACAATGGTTCTTCTTTTTGGAGACCGTTCGTATATGTGAACGAGCAAGAAGCACGGGCCACAAATGAAAAGGGGTCCAAACGAGTTCATGCTCCTTCGATGTTCTGCCGCATGCTGTAAAGCTTAAACCGCTGTGAATTGCACAATAAACACAAAAGACTCATTCCCAAATAAATTTGCTTCTTGAGCTCAACGAACCTGACCACCGGAACAAATTGGTACCGACTTCTGTCCAAGTGGAGCACGAAGAGCAAGCTGGTCAAATGTCAAGCATTCACCACCCGCCTTCTCGATCCTTGCCCTGGCTATCTCGGTAAGCCTCAAGGCAGTAACCTTCAAACCCGGAACGTCTTAGACCCGTATATCATCACTAACAGTCCCCACCACCACAGCTATTTTGTCCTGCAAATAAATACTCGAAACAGCTTTACATCTTTGACCAGGACGAGATGATTAAGCTGCCAGAGAACATCCATACAACGTTCTGATTAAAATAGAGTAGGCACCCGGAATTACAAACCATTCCCAGCATGTAACGGATGAGCCTGGAGAGAGACAACGGAGGCGCTCACCTTGCTCTTCAACAAGCACTTCAAAACAACTGCATTAAACTTGCTTCCGGTCCCAGAAGGACACAATTCGGCTTTTACATGGTTTTAGGTCAAACATAAACATATGAGCATACGTACAGCGCCTCATGTTGTTTGCACGAAGTACCAAGTACATGCATATATGGCTAAAGTGTGAATAGGTGGGTACATCTTCAGTCTCTATAGTAAACGGTGGAACAATCTATTGCTAAGCAAAACGGAAGTCGCAACCTGTTTAACGCTCAAGTACTAATTTGAGCCAGTCCTAGTGATTCCAAGTCTGAGCATAGGGATCAAGGTTTGCAATGGCTTCGTGGGTTTGGCCTTGGAGAGCCCCAGGTCGAATGTTGCATTTTCGGCTCTAGCTATTAGGAACCTAAGACTAATAAGTGAGGTCTAAAGTCTAGTGCCATGATCCCAAAATATGATACACAATCATACTATTATTTTTTTTTTTTTTTTGGGGGGGGGGGGGGGGAATTAGATAACTATGTAAGATTATTTTGATATTGATAAAACTTAGTAGATTGAGACATTGGCAATCGTTATTGCGACAATACTTTCGTACATGTGATTTTCTTCCATTTTTTTTTTTCTTGTGGTTTTGAAAATTTTATATCTCGTTTATTATTTTTTTCTTTTTTTTAAACAAAACCACTTGAGTGGGATTTACCTGCTTAAGCTGAAGGAAGTCCAACTCAAGTAAGATTTATTTAATGCTTCAAGTAAGGTGCCTTTGGATACCGGAAAAATAACTTATACGGTTTCTGGGGCCATATGTAGGCAGAGGTAGCCCCGTCACTCATTTGAGAGTAGTGGAGCCATTATCTTCTCATTTCTTTCAAATAGAATATATGTAGTATCAAATTAGGACAACTTGCCAATCACTATTTAAATGAATTTGGTATCACCTTGCCATTTGGGTAAATGGGTGCGCTTGTTCATGAGGTCATTAGTCGGTATTTTGCTGATATGGAATTTATTTATTTAAGAAGGGCTTTCACTCTTTTCCATGGAAATCGCTGAGGAAATGTGGAATGAAATGCGGTAAGACAGACTCATTTGATTCCATCCTAATGTTCCTAGACGCAATTTTCTTGTGGATATGGATGGCCATTCATGGACACCGTAGAAACAAATTCCAATAGTGGATATTGTTTTGTGCGAAGCATCATCTTAAGAGAGTTATGTTTTATTCAACAATTAATGGAGAACTCTTAGAAGGATAACTGCACTTCCACTGGAAGAAAAACTTATGGTAAAGTAATATATGATTGGAAATATTTATGTGCCTAATTTCATATAAGTTAATACCACGAAAATTACGGATATATTTATGATAAATTTATCCAAAATTAATTTTTTGACCACCTAAAATCCTAAACATGTACACTTGTGACAAATTTGCTATAAACTATTTTTTTTATCACCAAAAACCCAAAAATGATACATTTGTGATAAATTTACTTTCCATTAAATTAGGTTAATATAACGAATAAACTACAAATGGGTAAACCTGTGTCAAATGGATGGTGAAACCCCAAACTAATATATCTCTCCACTGTCACGTGTTATCCAACTTAAAATTTGACTATTTTGACAAAAAAATAATTTGATGGTAAAATTTAATAAAAAAAATAACAGAGAGTAAGGGCCTGTTTGGTAAAAATTGTTTATGTTCCCCAAACTAACTATTACCTATTTGGTAAAAATTTTGTTCCTGGAAACCAAAAATCTATTTTTTTGTTCTTGGAAATAAATTTGTAACAGAAATAAGAAGTAGAAAAAAATTAACTTCTTATTCTCAAGAACAATTTCTAGAATCTATTTTTTTTTCCTCTCCTCTCTTCTTCTCTTTCTTTTCTTTTTCTTCTTCTTCTGCCATTTGGCCGATCATCGGCCTTGGCCATGGCAAGGCTCGGCCTCCCCAACCGGCGCGAGGCTAGGCCTCGCCAAGCCAGGGTGAGGCCAACCTTGTGTAGCCTTGCCAAGCCACGGCTCGCCTAGCCATCGGCAAGCCTCGCCTCGCCCGGATCTAGCGAGGCCGAGGCTCGCCGTGGCCAAGTTGGCCTCCGGCGAGCTCATCGGACCTCACCCGATCGGTCACTAGCCACGGCGGTGGCGGCGACCAACCAAAGGGAAAAAGAAAAAAGGTAAAAAATAAGAAAATGTAATAAAAGAATTAATAAATTAAAAGAAATAAAAAAATCTAAGAATCCTACCAAACGTATTTCTATTCCGGAAATAGAAATTTTGGGAAGTTACCAAACGTGTTATATTGCTCATAAATTGTTCCCGAGAATAGAATAAAAAAAATAATATCTCATAAAAAAATTATTCCCGAAACAGAATCATTACCAAATATGCCCTAAGTATGCAAGTTTGGGATTTATGTGGTTAAAAATTTAGTTTAGAATAAATTTGTCACATGTGTACTAGTTTGAGATTTTTCATAATAGTAACCCTTTTAAATAATAGAATTTTTGCATCTTCATCAGTTTCTCTCACAGCCTTCTTTTTTCTCTTTATTGAAAATTGACTTGCGTTCCAAGAAATTTATTAAATTTGTGGTTGAGATTAAGAATCGTATGGTTGAGCTTAGCCCACTTGCTAATAATTTCCAGGTAAATATTCGAAATATTTTTCCCTCTAGATGCGTTTATTTCACCAAAAATGAATTATTTGAAAAATATTATCTTAAAACCAATCATTTGTATAACTTAAAAAATGAATGAATGAAAAAAATATTTTCATCATTCACGAAAATATTGAGAACTAAATTTTTATCGATAATAAAAATATTTTTTAGTGACTAATTATTTCAAGAAATGTCATTCATTTTCTAAGAAATAAACGGAGTCTTTGTTTCATTCAGTTTTTCGATGCTTTCTAGTTTCTCACTTCAATATGGCAAAGAAGCGTGTTCATAATTGAACCGGAGGTTCAAGGTGGGGCCCTTATGCTTTCTTGACTTTTCATACGTGGCTTTTAGCATCGTATGCGCTGCAAGTTTCTTGCTCTGGTTGATTGATTCCTGACAATTTGCTTTCAAAATTATGCTGGAAAAGTATTGGTTCATGTTGGGAATAACGGATCCCCGAAAACTGGATTCGACACCGAATCGAACCCCTAAACTCAAGCGGAAGCGCAGCCCAAGAAAACGACACGTATCACCGATCGTAAAGCACACCACGGATTCGAGCGTACCTTGTTAGCCACAGATTAAACACCGACGCCAATGGAGGAAGAGAATCCGGTCGAATTCGATTTGATGAAGCCTTGAAGGGAAGAATTAGAAGCCGTATGCCTTGTTCTTCTTTTGAGAGAGAAAACGCGCGGGAGAGAAAAGACGTGCGTAAGAATGAATCCAACCAACGTCTTTTCTCTCTCTCTCTCCCTTTTATACCTCTCCCTTCCCACGGGCCTTATTCCCGTGGGCCGGGCTTTCTGGCCCGGCAGGCGGGCGACGGGGCCTTAAGCCCTTTAATTAATTAAATAAAGCTTTCATCTCCCACTCGCACAAGGTGGGCCGAACAGGAATCTCTTTACCTCTCTTTAACATTCATACCGGTGAATAATCCGTGCGACCAGCATACTTTGAGAGCTCGTTGCTATACATCTGTTAGGAATATATAGCAGCTCATAATTGGGCGTCACACTCTGAGTAGATTTAGTATGCAGTACCCTAGATCGATCGATCACATCTATATCTCCCTTGATCTCTTTTAAACATGATGTATATATTGTATTCACAATTATAATTATCACAAAGATAGTTATAATTGGTCGACCAGTGAATACAAAACTATAATGTGATTCTTCAAAATCGATCTTCCTCTTTCCTTCAAACTCTCAATTTCAGTCCAGCTTGCTTTTCTAGAAATGCCCCATTAGATCGAATCATCTCATGACCATTGGCAACACACTAAGATAGCAAACACTAAATAGAAATCTTGAGAATAAGTAAGAGTCCTGAGGGGACTTCAAAATTGAGGAACTCTTTTCCTCAAGAGTCTCACACGTCATAAAAGTTGAGATCAAACTTTTTGCCACTCTTATTGGTCGTCTCATGCATACGTAGTATGAAATACGTATTACGGTATTAACTCCTTTCCCATGGAGCGTATGTCTACACCTTTCAATACCGTACGATGATAGTTCGACATACCCAATGTCTAACTTGAGTTCACGTATCTACTCAATCACAAAATTCATCGAACTCACATCGGCATCTTAGACGGATAAAGTAAAATATGTGGGGTATTTTACTTTCGGACATCTTCAGTATTATGTCCTCATCTTAACACCCAAGATTAAGGCGACATACGTGTTTTAAGCTTGAGCTCTCGATTATCACCTAGATAATAAGCTTAAAAACAGTCTCATCTCTATTTATCACACAGTAAATAGAGGCGATTACCCGTGTGAGTGGGCTAATTTTATATCTGTCCGACATACTTCTCAACTTAAAATAATGCACTGAGCATTAAGATGCATAAAGATCATACAAAGATTCATAGGCATTAATCAATGAAAAACAAAATCTCATAAATGTGAACAACTCAGGGAAATTACAATTCAGTACATCAGACTCTACGCAATCCTAGAGATTTTACATGACCACAAAACACATCTCTAGGTATTGGCTTTGTCATAGGATCTGCTACCATTCTATGCGTAGATATGTACTGTAAGTTCACATCCTTTCGTGCAACCATATCTTTTACAAAGTTATACTTGGTATCTATATGTTTGGTCTTGCCATGATATTTTGGATCTTTGGTGTACGCTATAGCTGCTTGGCTATCACAGTTAACTAATAATGGATTTGCAGCTTTCTCAATAACACCTAAATGATCCAAAAATCTCTTAAGCCAAACTCCTTCTTGTACCGCTGCTGATAATGCCACGAACTCAGCTTCCATCGTGGATAAGGCTATACACGTTTGCTTCTTACTGCTCCATGATATGGCGCCATTGTTCAGTAAGAAAGCAAATCCAGAGGTAGATTTCCTTTCATCTAAATCTCCTCCCCAATCAGCATCCGAATAGCCTTCAAGTCGCAGATCCTTTCCTTGATAATTCAACTTGAAATCAGCAGTTCCTTCAGATACCTCAGTATTCTCTTCACGGCTTTCCAATGTGTTGGACCCGGGTTGGATTGGTATCTACTCACCATTCCAACTGCAAAACATATGTCGGGTCTTGTACACATCATAGCGTACATCAAGCTCCCAACAGCACTAGCATAAGGAACATGTTTCATTTGTTCCTTCTCTTGTGGAGTCCCCGGACACGTCTATGGCTCAATCCTTCACCTTTTGCAATAGGAGTGTCTATGGGTTTACGGTCTTGCATACGAAATCGTTCAAGAACCTTATTTATATAGGTTTCTTGCGAAAGAGACAACGATCTCTTCGAACGATCTCTCGAAATCTTAACTCCAAGAATGTATGCAGCCTCACCCATATCCTTCATCTCAAAGTTAGAAGACAACCATCTCTTGACGGTACTAACCAACTCCATATTGCTTCCAGCAATTAGTATATCATCAACATATAATGATATGATCACAAATTGATCCTTGGATCTTTTGATATATACACAATGATCCTCATCTATCATTGTAAAATCATATGCCATTATGGTATTATGAAAACGTATATACCATTGTCTTGATGATCGCTTAAGACCATATATCGACCTCAAAAGTCGACATACTTTTTCTTCTTGGCCTTTCACTATGAAACCAAAAGAGGTTGTTCCATATATATTTCTTCCTCTAATTCTCCATTGAGGAAAGCAGTCTTTACATCCATTTGATGTAACTCAAGATCCAGACTAGCTACTATTGCCAGAATAATGCGAATCGAGGTAAATCTCACTACAGGAGAAAACGTATCTTCATAATCAATTCCTTCCTGTTGATTATACCCCTTCGCCACAAGGCGAGCCTTATGCCTTTCTATCGAGCCATCAGCCTTTCGCTTTATTTTGAGAACCCATTTGTTCCCAATAGCTCTGCGTCCTTTTGGAAGATCAACCAGTTCCCAGACTTGGTTTGATTCCATTGACTCCATTTCTTCTTCCATTGCACGAATCCATTTTTCTTTACTAGGGCACTTCAGAGCCTCATTGATATTTCTTGGCTCATCCTCATCTTGTGGAGCAACCATAAAAGCTTCCCCTTCAATGTCAAAACGTCAACGGGGAATACTTTGGCGACTTGTTCGCCTTACGGGAGATTGTACACTTTGCACATCATTCCCTATTACGCTCCCACTTGGATGAACTCCACCAATATCATTATCTTGATCCAAAGTCTCAAATAGGGAGTGATCTTCCCCTATTTCGCCCTTCTTAGGAAACTCATCCTCTAAGAATGTGACATCTCATGATTCATATTCGTTACACTCCCACTTTCCTGCTCACCAATGAACACATACCCTTTTGAGTGTTCGAGTATCTTATGAAAATACTCTTCTTTCCTCCGGGACCTAATTTCCCAAATTTGTGAGAGGACTCATGTGTATAGGCAGCACAACCCCATGGCTTAAGAAAACTTAAGTCCGGTTTTCTACCTCCCATAACTCATATGGAGTGGAAGTAACTGATTTGGAAGGCACCCGGTTAAGTATATACGCAGCAGCTTAACAATGCATCACTCCAAAAGGTGATTGGTAAGTTAGCATGCGCCATCATAGACCTAACCATTTCCGGTAGGGTTCTTTTCTTCTCTCGCAACACCATTTTGTTGAGGAGTATACGGAATAGACAACTGTCTTTCTATTCCTTTTTCATCACATAATTTTCTAAACTCATCGATAAATATTCTCGACCTCGATCGGATCTCAATGTTTTTATTTTCTTGTCTAATTGATTTTCTACCAGGTTCATAAACCTTTTGAAACAACTTATTGCTTCAGACTTATGAGAAATCAAATAGACATATCCGAATCGAGTATAATCATCAATAAAGGTGATGAAATAAACAGCCCCATGCCTTCCTTTCACATTCATTGGACCACGAGACATCGGTATGGATTAAATGCAAAGGAAATTCAGCTCTTTTCCCTTTCCCAAATGGTTTCCGTGTTGTTTTTCCTTCTAGGCAATGCTTACATATGGGCAAATCGACTTTTTCAATGTTACCCAACAAGCCCTCTTTGGCTAGTCTATTCATACGTTGTTGGCCAATGTGACCAAGCCTAGCATGCCACACATTCACATCATTATCATAAATATTAGAAGATGTGATAAGGGAATAACAAACATTTGCATTAATATACTCAATATCCAATACAATAAAACCATCCAAAAAATAGCCACAACCATAGTAATTTGTCTCCAAAAACAAATTCACACCTCTACTACTGAAGTTTATATTGAAACCTAATTTAACCAACATTAATACAGACACTAAATTCCGACGAATCTCCGGAGCATACAATACATCATGAAGAAACAAGGTGCGTCCACCACGCATATTCAATTGGCATGTGCCAATTCCTTTCACTTCAGCTCGAGTTGTTTCCCACATAGATCCACTTAGTTCCGGTTGGTATTCGTCGGAATTCCACGAAGGATCCTCTATCCTTCGCTACATGGTCCGTCGCTCCACGAATCCACAGTCCACAAAGGATTAGACTCGAGTTAGAAACACGTAACTCGACACATAAGCAAAGTTCTGAAAAGTACAAGGGGTGCATACCTTCTTTGGCTCACGACAGTCGCGAGCATAGTGACCCTTCTTGTCACAGTTGTAGCATTTCACCCTTGCTAACTTCTTCATGTGAGGACGCTTTCCTCTAGCATGTTGGTCAAACTTGGGTTTCTTCCCTGAAGGACCAGCTTCTTCCTTGCCTTTCCCCTTATCAAACCAGCTAGGGCGCTTGCGCTTGGAGCTCGAAGCTCCATTTGAGCTAGAACTAGCATGATAAAGTTCAGCATCCGGCTTAGCCGCCAACAGGCGGTCCTCTTCCAGCTCAAGATGACGCATTGCATCCTCAAAGGTTTTGATGTTTTCATTATGAGTCAGGTGCACCTTCATATGCTCCCAACTCTGAGGCAAGGAACGAATCACTGCTTGCACTTGCTGCTCATCTGTGAGGACATGGCCAGCGTCTCTCAGCTCAGTTATCATATTTGACATCTTTCTAAGATGTTGCTTCATGGTCTGACCATGAGGCTTCTTATAGGAGTCAAACCTGATAGTGAGTTGCCTCAGTCTAGTCACCGAAGTGTGACCAAATCTAGCTTCCAATGCCTCCCACATTTCCTTGGCATTGTCAAAACGCCGAAACTCTCGCATGACGTCATTTTCCATGCTGCTCAAAGAACGTGATGCGAGCTAGAGAGTTCATTCTTTTCCACACGAGAAAAAGCTTCTTTGTCCTTTTTGTGCTGCTCGGTGGTTCCATCTTCGGTTCAACCATGGTCATGACAAGAGCCTCAAGTGCTTCTTGCTCTTCCAAAGACATACTTGGATTTTCATTTGCCAAATCTCATAGTTGTCTCCATTGAGCTTTTCACCTTTGTTCAAATTTCAAGAACTATGCTCTTTGTGGTCAAGCCATTGATCCGAACAAATCGGACAAAATATGCACGAATTATTAATGCCTATCATTTATGCATCCCTATTTGCATAGACCCATCATATTAATAAATAATTTCAAGTAAGGCTTCAGAATCAAAAGGTCACTACGTTTCCAATCATCCTCCAAAAATCCTAACTTAAAACTATTATTAATATGATTGTCATATGCAAAATCAATTCTATGAAGCTACAAAAAACTTCTATAACTACCCATAGCTAATTACCCACAGCAACCAGCAATAGCAGAAAGCAACAGATAATTGAATTCCAATAAAACAATAATGCTTTCAATCAATACAACTAACATATCAGTTGTTACATCAATAACAATCGGGTAGTAAACAATACATTATATGTCCACAAAGCACACTTAACATACATCAGCCAATACAACTAACACATAGTCAGCACACGAACTGGGAAAGATCCTATTTTGTTCAATTTCTTGATCTTTTCCCTTGTTACAATATAGTAATATTCATTTACAAAATCTATCACAATTTTCTTATAGGAAGCAGCTCCGTTGACATCCCATATGCGATTCAACACATCTTGCCATTCAGGTGGAAGAGTGGTTATGAAAAATCGCACCATCTCTGACTGTGACATAGGACGACCATTCCATATGACCTGTTGAATTTTCCCGTTGACTTCAAGGACGTGATCAATTAAGTCACCACTCTCCCATCGATGATCAGTCAGCTCAGCTATCAACTTAGACAGCCTTTCCTTTTGTTCATCGGTCACTGCGCGAATAGGTGTGCGCAACCTCAGGGGAGGCATTGTTCCTGCAACAAATGCAGAACAAATAAGGGATTACATATAATCCGCATAGACTTAATTGAAAAAGAAACACATTCTTTCCCTTTTTTTTTTTTTTTTTTTTTTGGTCAACGGTCAAAGTCAACGGTCAACGGTCGAGTCAACGGTCAACGTCGTCGCGGGTCAACGCTCGTCGGTCGTCGGACCGGTCGGACCGGACGGACCGGTCGTTCCGGTCGGACCGTTCGGGCGAACCGGCCGCACGTGCCGCGCGCGTGCGCGGGCCGACGTCACGCAGACGTCCGCGGCACGTGCCACGCGCGTGCCATCGTCAGCGGGTCGGGTCGGGTCGGTTCGCGGGTCGGGTCGCCGCCCGGTCAACCGACGTCATCGCTGACGTCATCGATGACGTCACCCCAGCGGTTACTGACCGTTGGGTGACGTCAGCACGCGTCGGTCCGCGGACCGGCGCGTGCCGGTTCGCCGGCCGGCGGCGAGCACGCGCCGATTCGCCGACCGGCGCGTGTGTCGCACGCGCCTGGCGAACGAGCGCTTCCAGGCGCGTCGCGCCCACGCGCAGCGCCTTCCGGCCGCGCGTGTGGGCGCGTGCGGCGTCGCCCGGCGGCGCTCGAGGCATCTCCGGTTCGTCTCGACGTCCTCTTTCTCCCGGTGCTTTCAAAATTTGGTTTTGACATTCGAAAACTCATAAAAATGGCCAAAGAAGTCTCGGGTGTCGGGATTGCTCGCCCCGATCCGTACGGCCGAAGTTCCTTTTGCGAAAAATCAACCAAAAACACATCAAATTGATCGGGAAAACGTGAACTAGGGCTCTGATACCAATGTTGGGAATAACGGATCCCCGAAAACTGGATTCGACACCGAATCGAACCCCTAAACTCAAGCGGAAGCGCAGCCCAAGAAAACGACACGTATCACCGATCGTAAAGCACACCACGGATTCGAGCGTACCTTGTTAGCCACAGATTAAACACCGACGCCAATGGAGGAAGAGAATCCGGTCGAATTCGATTTGATGAAGCCTTGAAGGGAAGAATTAGAAGCCGTATGCCTTGTTCTTCTTTTGAGAGAAAAACGGGGAGAGAAAAGACGTGCGTAAGAATGAATCCAACCAACGTCTTTTCTCTCTCTCTCTCCCTCCCTTTATACCTCTCCCTTCCCACGGGCCTTATTCCGTGGGCCGGGCTTTCTGGGCCCAGCTTGGGCGGACAGGGCCTTAAGCCCTTTAATTAATTAAATAAAGCTTTCAGTTCAAATAAATGGGGGACGATTCACCATCCACTATCCTAAGTAGGAATATGTGGTTGAACTTACTCCGCTCGCTGATTTTCTATACCAAGGAGAAACATCTATCGCTCTAGATGCATCCATTTTGTGAAAAATGAACGATTTGAAACACATTTTCCTAAAAGTGATTATTGGTATCACTTAAAAAATGAATAAACGAAAGATACTTTTATTATCTATGAAAATATTTAGACTTAAATTGTTATCAATAATGAAACATTTTTCATCAATCAATTATTTCAAGTGATATAAACGATCATTATTAAGAGAATATTGTCCAAATCATTTATTTTTCCTAAAGCAAATGAAGCCTCTGTTTCATTTTGTTTTTCGATGCAGTGTTTCAGCCTAGGTTGTTTTCTAGTTTCTCGCTTGAATATGGTAAAGAAGCTTGTTCGTAATTAAATGGGAGGTTTGTAGGATATGCGATCCTTTGCTCGACACTAATATTAATTGCAGAGTGCGCAGCTTATAAAATATGCGGAAGCATTAAAATACTCAAATCAAACTAGCTGATACAATAACACACTCAGACAAACTAATACAAGCATACACTAAGCTATTCTAATTTTCTTCCTCCCTTCTCGATCACGGAGGGATAACTCGCTCACACAGAGCTATTGAGACTACAATGCCTCTCTCTTGAAGTTCACCGTTGCACCTGGTGACTTCCTGTTCCAAAGCTCTCACTGCTGGAGGCTTTCCCTGAAGCTCACCTCGTACTGGCCTGAGGTTCTCCGCCTGCGTGTGGCGTGAGGCCCTCTCCCTGGCCTGTTGACCTGAGGTTGCGGCGCCTCTATGTGAGGCCTTTCGGCCTGCTCCTGCTCCTTCACCTTGAGGCCCTCCTTGTGAGGCACTTTGGCCTGATTTACGTTTGCACTTCCAAGCCCTATTTATAGACATTTTCCATCGCCTGGATTCCACCGCAACTTTTCTTCTTGGCTAATGAGTCAACAATTGTGGGCTGTCTTCTTCTCCTTCACATCCAAGTACTAGCAAAGTTGAACTTTGCTTCTTGCTCCTTGAAGGCTCCAGTAACAAGTATAATATTATTTTAATGTGTGCCCAAGACTTGTACTTTCTTCATGATTTTTCTTCTCCGGCGGTTTAGAGAGACGTGGTGCTGTAGCACACGTTTCTTTGGCGGTTTATTATTATATTAGGTGTTGTGTTCCAACAAGGTTTAAGGTGTGGCCTTTATGCTTTCTTGAATTGTTTCATATGCGGCTTTTAGCATTAGTATGAACTCCAAGTTTCTTGCATTGGTTGGTTGATTCCTGACAATTTGTTACCATAAGTTTTGCTAGAAGAGTATTGGTTCGGTCAATTCACCATCCACTATCCCGTGAAAAAAAAAAAAAAAATCATGCCGTTGAGCTTACCCCACTTGCTAATTTAGTACATGAAGGAGAACTATCTATTCCGCTAGATGATTTTGTTCTGTAAAAAAAGAAAAATTTGGAAAACATTTTCCTAAAAATGATAAAAAAGATAATTAAACAGTAAATAATTTCATCAACCACGAGAGTATTTAGATTTAAATCGTTATCGATAATAAAATATTTTTCATCAACTAATTAATTCAAGCGAAACAACATATAATTTTTAGGAAAATATTTTCAAAATCACTCATTTTCCATGAAATAAATAAAACTTTTGTTTCAATTTATTTTTTGATGTAGTGTTTTTATCACACCCCGATCCTCGAGCACGCACCCATTCCTCACCTTGGTCGATTTATAGCGATGTCTCGGGATGCATCGCCGATCCTTTCATTTTAATATGCATGTGGAAGCATATAATAATAATCTCCGGACAATAAAGTAATGGAATAGGAAATTAGAATTTCAAATTTGAGTTTTGAAAACAACCACATGTATATACATTGCAAATCATAGTGCAAATATATACAAGTCGATTTGTTAAGTCATATTCTAAACCACTGGTTCATAAAACAATTCTACAGAAATGGAATCAACTCCCATCAAAAGAGGATTGTCCTATGACTAACTAGTCCAATAGGATCATCAGTTCTTCAGGCTTCGCCTTCTACACTTCGGGCCTCCAATCCTTCACCAATGCCACCTAAGGATCTAAAAATGGTTATTCAACAACTAGTGAGACAACGTCTCAGTAAGTTCTACCCCCTAAGACCCAATTAGTAAACCAATATGCCATACGAGTTGCCTATGCACACATGGGTCATAAGACTTACCTTGGTCTCAAATTTCCACATGCATATTAGCACAACTTAAATAGGCACCCAATCATAATATCACAATTTGATACCTCGATCAATCGACCTAGTCAATTACATGTCAACTCAACCACTAACTAGATCATTCAATGTATAACGAACATTCCTCATGATGGAATATCTAGTCGTCAAGCCCACGTGCATTCTCCAAGGTAACTCTTCTAATAACCAAGTCCACGTGCATTCTCCGAGATGACATACCTATTTATTAAGCCCACCGCATTCTCCAGGAAGACATACCTAGTCTTCGAGCCCACGTGTATTTTCTAAGATGGAATATCTAGTCATCGAGCCCACGTGCATTCTCTAGGATGACATACCTAGTCTCTGAGCCCATGTGCCCTTTCCAAAATGATGTACTTAATCATCGAGCCCACATACATTCTCCAAGTGATATACCAACTCACCGAGCCCACGTGCCTTCTCCAGGTGATATATATCAAGTCATTAAATCAACAAATCATAACGTCTTTCTCCAAGATGACATACTTAGTCATCAAGCCGACGTAACATAGCGCCTTTCTCCGAGATGACGCACTTAGTCATCAAGCCGGTGTGATAAATTGCACACTCAATTTCCTTTTTCATAAATTCCACTACTTTTGACAGTCTACCAAAACACTCTTGGCACCGACAACCGATACTTAGTTGTTCTTCAATTAATTATCCAAAATCAAACAATTTAGGAATAAATCCTAAAAATCAATAATTAAATCAACTTCTCACAAACTAAGGCTCAAATAAATAAATGAACTGCACCACAACAATCAGCATAAAATTTCGGTCGTAAGCTATCCTAGTCTTATTTTCGAACATTAATTAATTAATTATAAAAAAGAATTATTAAATACTAATAAATCCAACTTAGGCCCGTAATGCCTAATTAGAGCCCAAGACGGGTCGAGAAAAATCCCGAGAGACATTCAATAAATACTGTAGCATCTCTACTCCCTAATGACTATGTCTAACCACCTAACATGCATTGCAATAATCTATTATAATCTAACCACCTAATCCTACTTAATTAACATTAATAAACCATTAAGCATCATTAGAAAACTAAGCAAGGATTAGTGAGTTAAACTCACCCATTTTACAATCCGCTCGGATTGAAACGTCGGGAATGCCGTGGGGGACGTTTAACTCCAAAGCGGGCCTAAGGTTCAGGGCCCGAAACACCCTCAAAATGGCCTCACAAGCTTGCTGGAAACCCACTTCGAAAACCTTATGTTCTTGGCTGAAAACAGAAGAAAACCAAGCTGAGGTGGACGGTAAGGCTTGGGGAAGGCAAACGGTGGTTCGACAAGGTGTACAGCAGCTTTGGCAACTTCCTTAGCCTCTTGCAATGGCTGAAAAGAGAGTTGGAGTGGCGAGACAGACTACTAGACGGCAAGGGGAGGAGAGCAGGGTGCGGTGTGTGTGGGTGGTGCACATATGGCGGCGAGCAGTGCAGCTCCAGTGGCTGCTTGGCGTGTGATGGTTGGATGGCGTGGCTACTCCTTCCTCTGTTGGTTGCTGGCGTTGAATAGGCTGGGAGAGGGAGAGAATGGAGGTGGATGGTGGAGTGAGAGGGAGAGAGAGAGAGAGAGAGAGAGAGAGAGAGAGATGAGGATGAGGGTGAGATGGAGGGCCCCTTGGCCAAACTTTTCCACCAAGTTGTCTCTCCTTTACTTGCCCATGAAGCCAGCAGCCCTTGGCTGCAATTCAGCCACCAACACCCTCTCCACAACCTCTCAAATGGTCCAAAAATGCTAGGGGGAACTGGCTACGAATTTGGCTTAAATCCCTCTTAATTGGACACCATTCCTCAACTGATTCAATTTCATTTAGCCTTTAAAAATTCAATTGACACCTCAATGCCTCCATTGATAATTTTCCTCACCTAAGAATCCATCTTGCTTTCCAATTTTGCAATCAAATTAATCACTGGCCTCAAATGAACGAAACGGTCATAAATCGATTTTTTCCCAAAAGTCTTGGTTGTCGAAAAAATCTTCTCGAGACTAAGTCGTGGACCTAGAATTTATTGTGACATGGCAAGACCTTCAATTTCTGAAATTGGACTTGAATTGACAGTTAATTTCCATTTGGCGCGTTTTTAGTGTGACCTAGGTTACCGAGTAGTTTTCAGAACTTTTTAGTGCAAATGACCAGTGGTTGATTTTCTTCGAGTCACAACGAACCCACTCGACACATTGGCGACTCTCGATTGTCATGAAAATCTCAATGATTCAACTACAGACACAGGGTACCAAAATGACAGTAAAATCAAATTAGTGTCGATCAATGAAAATTTCCCAATTTAGTGAACTCACGCACGATCGGCCACACATCTTAGTCGAACTGACCTATCTCTCATCTCAATTCAATTTTTAACTATGCCGTAATGGCCTTTAAAAATGAGCATGGTCGAAAAGTCGATTCATCGTCGAATTCTCAAGTTTATTTACCTTAAAAGTCCTTAATAGCTTTCCTGATAGTTTAGTTATCTCGAAAGTGATAAGCTCTGAGAACAACCCTAGAGGCATGTCAATGAAATGTCCGATTTATTCAGTAGAAAATAGAGTCGAAAATTTGGGATGTCACAGTTTTAGCCTAGGTTGTTTTCTAATTTATTGCTTGAATATGGTAAAGAAGTTGGTTCATAATTGAATCGAAGGTTCAAGGTTTGGCCTTTATGCTTTCTTGACTTGTTTCATTTGAGGCTTTTAGCATCAGCATGAGCTTCAAGTTTATTGCTCTAGTTCACTGATTCCTTACAATTTGTTAATAAATTTATGTTGGAAAAATATCGATTCAGATAATTTGGGGCCGATTCACTGTCCATAACACTAAAGACGTGCCCTTGGGATGATAGCACTCAAAAACTAAGGTTAAATGTGAAAAATTTTAGTTTAATTTTCGTATATTCTAACACATCCACTCACACACAACATGAATTAGGCATAGAAAATATATAGATTAATCAAGACAAATAGAGACCGGAAAGACTTGAAATCGAAATGTCCCTCACAATGCCAATAGTTCTGAATGCTTAAATTGTTAGAAGAAAATGTGCTTTAATATTATTGTATTCTTACACTATGATATCCTAATTTTCAAGTTCCGATTTCGATTAGATAAATTCGGCATTTCATCGACGCGACTACAGTGTTTTTCTTTGAGTTAGTCACTCACGAGATAACTAGAATAATCTGGATAAGCTATTAAGGACTTTAAGGCAGATAGACTTGAGAATTCAACTAGGAATCGACTTTTCAACCGTGTCTATCTTGATAGACCATTGTGACACATATAAAATCAATTTGAAATCAAAGATAGGCTGGTTCGACAGAAAGGTGTGGCTAATCGTGGGTGACATAACTAAATTAGAAAATTCTCGTCGACCGGCACTAAATCGATTTTCTTATTGTTTTGGTATCCTATGTCCGTATTTGGATACTCGAGATTTTCACGATAACCGAGAGTCGTCAATGAGTCGAGTGGGTTGATCGTGGCTCGAAGAAAATCGACCACGGGTCATTTATCCTAAAAAGTTCTGAAAACTACCCGGTGATCTATATCACGCTAAAACGCGTCGAATGGAAATTAACTATTAATTTAAGTCCAATTTCAGAAATTGAAGATTCTGTCATGTTACAATAAATTCTAGGAGTGTCGACTCAATCTCAAAAGATTTTTCAGAGATTCCAGGACTTTTACGGAAAACCGTTTTAGACGTCACGGAAAATTAACAAAAATTCATATGGACCGAATTTAAACGAGTTTGGACTTTCAAGCTGAGTTTTTCAGTGTCAAGGACTTATAGAAAATTATTCGGGATTTTTCTTCAGCAAAATGGGACGTTGATTTGGAAAATCAAATGAAGAAATTGAAGCCAATATTTACAAAATTTGGAGCCTTGGATGGAGCTGGAATTTTGGCTTCAAAAATATATTAATTTGGTGGAATTTATATTGGAAAGTAATAGTGGGGGACCAAACATTCAATGGAGGAGATAGACATGTTGACTTCCTCTTTTGGCAACTTCTCCAACAAGCAAGACCAGTCGCCTCTCTCCCTTCGTCTTCACGCGACCATCACCGAAACCAGTGACTCCTGTTCTCCTTTTATTTTTCTGCTCAGCCGAAACACCACCTCACAACTTCATCTTCGCCGCTGCGTTCATCTTCAACGTTGCTACTTGAGAACTCCAACGAAGCAGCTGTCCACGAAGACCGAAACACTCCCAATCGACAGCTGCAACCCACGTGTCCCTAGCATCTCCTTCGTGTCCCTCGTACAGCAAGCCGGTCAACAAACCAGCACCGAAGCCCCCAAAGCTGACCGAAATCTCTACTCCTTGAAGCTCACACCCTCCACTCACGAAGACTGCCATCTCCGAGTCTTCACTTCGCTCGGTCAATAAACAACAGACGCCCTCGACGCTAGCTTCGAAGACTTCGATTCCTCTTGCTGCCGTGCTCCACCGAACCAAAGCAGCTGCTCCTTCACCGTTGATCTTCACGAAACAACGCCAGCTGCCAACGAAGTGTGAAGCCACCGAAGTAGCTGCCTTCGTCCACGCCCGCAGATTCTTCGGTCAATTTTCACCCGACAATGACCGAGTAGCTTCCCACCAAATTGAAGACCAAAGCTGCTCTCTTCAATCCATGCAGAACCAAGCCAACGGCCCAATTCGCAGCCAAGCCAAAGCCCAGATCAAGCCCAATGAATTTCTATGGGCTTGTAAAGTTTCTTGGCCCGGCCCGAGTGTCTATCGTCGCCGCCACAATTTTGGAATTTGGCCGCCGTCGCGTTGTCTTCGTGGTGTTCCAATCTTCATTTTGCCAAGTGAGTTTTGCTCACTAATGCCTTTTAATTTGCTAATTATACTTAAAATATTGATTAGATTTAATTAAGTGCAATTATATGGTTAGATTAGAATGGATTAGAAATTATTAGTTAATTGCGTTGCATATTAGATAGGTGGTTAGTGTACTTAACTAGAGAATTACCTATAGTATTTATTGAATGCTTTTCGGGATTTTTCCCGACCCTTATCGGGTATTAATTAGGCAATTTGAGCCTAAATGAAATTTTTAGTAATTAAATATTAATTTTCGTAATTAATTATTTAATTATTTATTTTCCGGAAATTCAACCGGGATGGCTAGTGACCAGAATTTCATGCTGATTATTGTGGTACAGTCCGTTTATTTATTTAAGCTCCACATTATGCTAAATTGAATTGATTGCGCAATTTGAGGAATTGTTCCTTAATTGATTGAAATTGAGTGGAATTGAATGACTGATTGGTAGGTGGCCGAGTATGGCTATTTAGTATTTATAATGCCTTGATGAGCTGTAAAGTGGAGAGAGCCGTGAGAGTGAACTGAGAACTCTATTGGCTGAGACCAATCAGGTACGAAGTATAGACAAGCATGGTTCGGTGATTAAGAATATCACTGTGTGAAAATGGCGCCTTAAAGAACGCACGTAAAATGTCTATGACTTGTGGCAAGCGTGGTTCGGTGATTAAGAATATCACTATGCAAAAACGGTGCTTTAAAGAGTGCACATAGACTGCTTATGATTTGTGACATGTGTGGTTCAGTGATGAAGGACATCACCGTACGAAAATGGCGCCTTAAAGAACGCACGTAGACTGTCTATGATCTATGACCGGCGTGGTTCGGTGATAAGGAATATCACAGTGTGAAAACGATGCCTTAAATAACGCATGTAGATCGTCTGTTACTTATGTCACCTTGGCGAAAACGATGCCCGAGAATATTAATAGAGCTCTGCGACTAAGTGTACTATTGGAGGTTATATGGGATGGAGTGAATGACCTAGAAATGATCCGACTGACATGTAATCGACTAGGTGAATTAATCAATGATTCGATCTAAGTGTGATTTGATATGATTCATTACTTTGATTTGATGCTGTGAATTGATTGATTGAATGAAATGATTGGTGAATGGTTGATTGAGATGTAATTTACTAGGTCGATTGATCATTGCTTGGGTCTGATGTTGTGAATTAATTGATTGAATGGAAATGACCGTAAGTGGTCTTGTTGACGTGTAATCGACTAGGTCGATTTGATTGATGCTTCGATTAATGATGTGAATTCTTGGATGACTATGCATATTTGATATGTGCTAATATGCATGTGGAATCTAAAACTAAGGTAAGTCCTTTGACTCGTACTGTGCATAGGCAACCTAGATGGTGTATTGGTTTACTAATCGGGTCTTAGGAGGTAAAACTTGCTAAGAAGTTGTCTCAATGGTTATTGAATAACCATTTCAGGACTCGGATGAGGAACCTAAGGAGGAGGAATCTGACGAGGAGAAACCTGATGAGGAACTCGAGGAAAAAGAACCTAAAGAGGAGTACTTGGAGGAGAACTCCGAGGATGACCCCGAGTACGACCCAGATGAGGATTGAGATCCCATCCTATCTTGTCGACATTGTCTGCATGTGAATAGATGTTATATCAGACTTGCATATATATAATATTGTAGAATACTATGAGATGCATGTAAAAATGTGTGGTTATGAATTTTCAGTATGAAAAATATGGCTTGCTTTTCTATCCCATTGTTTTATTGTCTAGGGATTTATAACTGCTTCTGCATGTGCTATAGAAAAATGAAAGGGTCAGCGATACTTAGTCTTAGGACATCGCATTTTAAAATCGACCAAGGTAAGGGATGTGCGTGTGCCTGAGGATCGGGGCGTGACATAAGCCTGTTTGGTTCAGCATTTGGAATGCTCATTTGGGCTCTAAAGTCCCTTGGCCAAATACAAAGCTGTTTGGTTCATTTTTTTGCGCGACTTTGGCGAGATGCAATTGCATCTCCAAGTGGCTCTAAGGGCCTTTAGCCCAATGCAGCTCTTGAGGTCCTTTGGCAAGTTGCATCTTCGCAATGCAACTTCCGGTATTATTCATCTCTCGATGGAGAAGCCAATCTATCGCCGAATAAAAATAAAAATAAAAAATATATATTTATATAAAAATAAATATTTTATATTTTATGTAAATATATAAACATATCTATTTTTTTATATTTTATGTTTCTATATATTTTATATAGATATAAACATATCCATTTTTATATAAATATATTTTATGTTTAATAAATAAATATATATTTATAAATATAAACATATCTACTTTTTTCTCCGATTGCTTTTATATAAATATATTTATATAAATATATCTATTTTTTATATATTTTTTATGTTTAATAAATATATTTTATGTTTATATGTTTATATTTTTATATAAAAATATGTTTATATAAAAAATATAAACATATTTTTGCTTTTTTTAATTTGATAAAAGTTAATTACAAATGTAAATTTTATCAAATGGTATTTTGGCCAAAGTTGTTTCTCAATACAAATTTTACCAAACGACATTTGCATTTCGGAAAACCCCATTTACCCAAAGGTATTTGCATTTCTGCAAATACATTCCCCAAAAGCCGAACCAAACGGGCCCATACACTATATGAATATTCGGAAAAGCTCTACAAAAGCTAAGAGTAGAACGTGCACTCAAAAGAACCACACACAAAGTCGAGTGGAGAGCATTAAAGTGGCTCTTGCTAAGGTTGTTGCCAGACAAAAGGGTGGCATATCACGATTGAGATTCGTGGAAGGAGGGATTAACAACAAGAAAGATAAGGAACATCATCAACTAAGTGCTCAATGATATATATATATATATATATCTAAAGATAAGATAATTAATTAAAACTGTAATCTTGGTATAAGTTTGGTTCTTCGTCATTCTCTGCTAGCAAGAAGAACACGACTCCGCAATAGGAAAATTCCCAAAAAAGTTCTAAACTTATTACAATTATGCCAATTCAGTCCTAAACTTATTTTTTTTTTTTGACCAATTGAATCCTAAACCATTTACAATTATTCCTGATCAATCCATCCGGCTAAACTTGGCCGGAAAGTGCTGACGTGGCAACCGGCTAGCGCCGGCGAGCTTTTTTTAATAATATTATTTTTTAAAAATATTTTCTTAATTTTTTTCTCTTTTTTCCTCTTTCCTCTTTTTTTTTTTCCCTTCTCCCTCTTCCTCCCTCCTCCCTCCTCCTTCCTTTGGCTCCGACAGACTCGGCTCACTAGTTAGCGAGCCTGCACCCAGTGACGGTGGGGTGAGCCTCTGCCAAATCTGGTGAGGGCTCGCTTCGCTCGGCTTCCGCGAGGCCAGCTCACGCCCAGCGACAGCAAGGCGAGCCCCCGCCGAATCTGGCAAGGGCTTGCCTCACGATCGTTGGGTGAGTCGAGCCCTCGCTAGATTCGGCGGGGGCTCGCCAAACGCAACAGTGAGCCCCCCTCGCTAGATCCGGCAAGCCTCGCGAAACTCGACGACAACGAGGCCCACCTCATCGAATCTGGTGAGGCGAGCTAGCCCAATTGCCTCAGTCCAGCAACCGGCAAGCCCTTGGGTTAGTCACCGGAACCAAAGGAAGAAGGAGGGAAGAGGAGGGAGGAGGAGAGGGAGAAGAAAAAAAGAAAAAAAAAAAAGGAAAATAAATGAATAACAAAATTAACAAAATATTTCAAAAATAAAACATTATTAAAAAAAAGCTTGTCGACACTAGCCGGTTGCTATGTCGGCGCCGATTGGCCAATTTTGGTCGGATGGACTGATCGGGAATGATTGTAAAAAGGTTTATGACTCAATTAGTCAAAAAAAAAAAGTTTATGACTAAATTGGCACAATTACAATAGGTTTAGGACTTTTTTGGTAATTTTCCCCTCCCGCGACTTGCGTGGACAGCTTCATCAATCAACAAAAGTACTTCCCACACGGGAAATTATGCGAATGCGGTTTCTGGTTATTTAAGTACTGAAACTTATTTGAACGTGGAAAGATGTGTCTCCCGGTTTTTACATTAGGAACCATCTTCACAGTTGCATCCTGTTCGCTCTCAATACCCTTCAAAAAATTCATGTAGCTTTGGAAGTGAATTTGTCTGAATTGAATCTCCTAAAAAGAGATCTCCACGCATAAGATTTTCCCCGAATAGTTTTTTTTTTCATTAGGCATAAATTTGTCGACTTGAGTAATGCACTAATATTTTCATCAAGAGGTAGGTCACGAGACTCAAAGACACAATAGAATTTTGGCCAAAAGAATTTTCTTTTGTTTATTGATCATGAGTAATATCACATCTTAGCAATAAAAAAATTTCAAATTTTGATTTTTCAATTGCATCAAATCCAAACTTCTCAAAGGTCTGTTGAGCCAGTTTAATACCCTTCACTTAATAGGTATTTGAAATCTTTTGGAAATAACTCTAGAGCTACCATCACCGAAAGAAATTTCATGTAGGTTCGGATGCAATTTAGAAGTGATTTTCAAAAGCCTAACTAGAGAACTGAGAATACGATTTTATGAATAGCCATTATGAATAAAGATTTTACACACCTTATTAGTAATTCGGATAAAAGTCTAAAAAACATTAGCTCTTTTGCAGTCATTCTCATCAACAAGCGAATAAGTCAAGGAATCATTAACAATCGACTTATAAATTGACTTATCAAATATAATGAATATTAGCTCAATATTTCATATGAAGCTCCTCTTTCCTCCTTTTCTTTTAAAGCCCTAAATCAGACCGCTAGATTTAGTGCTTTAACTTGTTCGACGATAAACAAAATTAACGCAATTTAAAGGTGATTTCCAGCTGCAATTTACTTTGGAATTTTTGCTCTAATGCCAAACTAATGCACAACGGAAGGAGGGAAAAGAAGATTGAGAATCGTAGAAATGAAGGATAAACAGATGACAAGCAAGGGAAGGAAATCAAATAAAAGGCAGAGGAAAGGAGAAGAAACATAAAAAGCACGACAATAAATTAAATAATCTCAATGTCAGTTCCTAATCAAAAGCTAGCTAAAGAAATGCATTGACAACGATATATAGTACAATGGGGAAACTTAGTTTCCTAATTGGATAAACAATAAAAAAGAAACAGTTTCAACTGAAATTTTAACTTGATATTAAAAAATCTAAAGATAACAAAACTAATTAAAAGACTAATTTTGATGTAATTTTAGTTCTTCATCATGGAGGGCTAGCATCCCAACACGTGCGACATATGGTGTGAAGGTAGTAATTAAAAAGAGCCTGCTTAAGTGAGTGGGAATGTATGTGCATACAGGACAGCCCACAGTCGTCCTCACCACCAGTGGTCGTGGTAATTGTGATACAATTGGGGCGGCGTTGGAGCAAGAAACTTGCACCGGGTGATCAGGTTATCCGCCATGGTTAGTGCAGGCAATACAGTGGTGAAGGCCTCCGAAAGCGGGTCCAGGTCGGCCTCCGGCGACTGGAGTTTGAGGGGGTGTGGAAGTGAGGCTCAAAGCAGCGGAGTACTTACAACGGTGCGTAGCGAATGGTTAAAGGCCCATAAGGAGGAATCTTCATTGGGTCAAACAAACCGGAGAGATGGAATAATCTCCCAGGGCCCATGACATAAGGGCTCACTAAGCGGCAAAAGTATCACAGGAGGAGTTGACCATAACGGATAGAGTTGAATAAGGGCGCGTTTGGCAACCGATCAAACAATGAAAATTTCTATTATTTTGTTTCTGGAAGTAAATTTGGAACATAAATTCATTTGGTAAATTTTTTTGTTTCTAAGAACAAATTTCTATTTTTTTGTTTCCGGAAGTAAATTTGGAACAGAATCGAGAAATTAAAAAAAAAAAAATTGATTCTTTGTTCCCAGGAATAATTCTAAAATGAAGCCAACTTAATTTTATTTTTTCTTTTCTTTCTTCTTGTTATTCTTCTCTCTCTTCTTCAACCACTGTCGTTGTCGTTGTCACTGTTGTTGTTGCCACCGTTGTCGCCATCTACCACCGCTAGTTGCCGGCAACTAGTTGGGCGAGGTCCGGCGAGGTCGCCGGACGCTTGCTTGGCTAAGGCAACGTTCGGCAAGCTCATCGAAGGCTCGCCTAGCCACCAGTGAGCCTCGGCCTCGCCAGTGGCCAAGCGGGCCTCGCCCGAGCCTCCCCTAGCCTCCGGTGAGCCTTGCCTAGCTGGGCTAGCCTCACCAGATCTGGGAGAGGCCGCTCACCAAGCCAAGGCTTTGCCGACAAAGCGCAGCCTCGCCAAGGGCTAGCAACACTCCGGCAAGATCGTCAACCCTTGTTTGGCTAGTCGCGACCATCCCAAGGCCCGATCGGCAAACCTTGAAGAAGAAAAAGAGAAAGAAAAGAAAAAAGAAAAGAAAAAGGTAATAACATTATTTAAAAAATTAAAGAAAATGATTTGGATTAGAAATTTTTAGAACGGTACCAAACACAATTCTATTATGGAAATAAAAATTTTGAACAGTTACTAAACGTCTTAAAATGCTTAAGAATTGTTCTCGGGAGTAGAATAAAAAGAATAATTTCTGATTAGAAATTGTTCTCGAAAGCAGAATAGTTACTAAACGTGCCATAACTTGCTCGAGTCGCTTAAGGAATAGGTTTGAATTGGCCTTACTTGATCGATTCACCAAAGGGTCCAAAAATTGAGAATCAACCTTAATCGGTTTGGTTCTGATTGTTGGCCAGAACCAGTCAGTAAGGCCGCTCTAGGATAGAACCGCAATGAACCGGTTTGACTCACAAGTCTCTCCTCAACTCAAAAAGGGTCAGTGGCTAAAAGGAGAAAGTTGATATATCCTTTTCCTTGGCAGGATTTGAGGGTTTCGTGTACATGAAGAGTTCTCAGGCTCTCAGCTCCGTTGAGTTCTGGCTCTGTGACATCTCTACCGGCAAATGAGAACTTTGCAATGATCGCCCGATGGGTCCTCAATCTTGTGGAGCTCTCTCCATCTTGTGTTTGCTCTAACGCAAGACAAGTGAGAGAGACTTTGGAGCCAAATTCGAGTTTCACGGAAGCCCATTGCTATTTCCTGGATTTGTGCGTCCGAGCTCATCTTCATCCCCGCTCCTTTCGTAATGTGAGCTCTCTTGGTCGTTTGGGAAAATGGGTCCTGTCAGTTCGCTGAAGCAAAATTTTGCTCTTTGTCGAGAGGGTTGGAGAGATTAAATTTTCAGGACTCGCGGTGTCTTTGAGGCACAAGCGGTCGAAGAGGTAGACATTAGATGTCCTCTGTTACCTCGCCATCATCGTGATTCCAGAGGCTTCCCCGTCGGTATTTATGGTCCATTATCTCCGGTTAGCATCGAGCCTCCATCGTCGGCCATCACTAGTCCTTCAGATTGATTTCCATGAGAGCAGAGCACATTCAAGAAAATCGATTTAAGGTTAAAAAAAGAAATCAATTTAGGGCTTGTATTTAGGAGAAAAATGACATCCTTTAGGGGTTATATAAATGGGCATGCCGGTGAGCAATGTCGAACTGAGAAATTAATAAAAAATAGCAACGTCGGATTTCCAACGACCTAGACTTGAATTAGCATTTAAGTGATAATTTTTTTCTAAAGAACTAATACTTAGGTGATCAAAAATAAATTGGCGCTAAAGTAAGCATAATATGTAATTTTTGACACTTTTAGTATTCTTGTGCTGAAAAACAACTTAATGTTAAACTCATGTCATGGTTCATTATTATACCTGAAAAATGATGAACTTATAGGCACATAATTAGTTCATCAATAAATATCTTCATTGGACTGCATTGCGTGTCGAGTCTTTCTTGACTTTTACATGGACCTTAAAAATGTCTCTCTCCAAACTTGAATCTAGAAGCGCTCGATGCGCTTTGAACTCGCAGTCATAATGATTTTCTTCAATTTCATGAGCGATTTGTGTTCACATGAGTCCAATAGAAATGATATATCAGATTATACGGATCTTAATGTTAGGAGCCCTCTTAAACTGGTTTACATAGGTTCCCCTAAACTGAATGAATATGATCACTAGTGACAAACTGTTCAAATGTCATAGTCTTCGAAAGGTTCCCGTCAAAGCACGGTGAGTGAAGCCCATTTCCAGCTTCTCGAATCAGAAGAAAAATCAAAGCCAAGAGCAGACGCGTCTTTTACTTGATGAAGTAAGACTGTCCGAAAAGATGTGCATAAGTTTCAACCTACCTAACTTTGACGGGTCAAAATCTGGACCATAGTACGAACATTACCGACGCCCTTTCTATATAAGAGTCGACTAAGCACATCCCCACAAGGCAAAGCATCATCCAAGAACCAGATACTAAGACAACAACATGGCTCACCTCTCCTTCCTCGTATCTTTCCTCATCGCTTCATCAGCCTTCCACGGAATCCATGCCGTGGAGTACATTGTCTCCAACACGGTGCCCAACACAGAAGGCGGGGCACGCTTTGCGAACGAGCTCGGCGATGACTACGCCCGGCAAACCATGATTTCTGCGACCGACTTCATATGGCAGCTGTTCCAACAAACCTCCGAGGCCGACCGCAAGAGCGTGGCCCGTGTGACCCTAGTGATTGACAACTACGATGGGATCGCGTATGCCAGCAACAACGAGATTCACATGGGCGCCCCAAACTACCTCAAGAACATCAAGGGCGACATCAAGGAGGATTTCAACGGGGTGCTGTACCACGAGATGACACATATATGGCAATGGGACGGGAAGGGAAAAGCGGGGAAATTGGTCGAGGGGGTGGCAGATTTCGTGCGCTTAAAGGCTAACTACGCGCCCGCGAGCTGGCCGAAGCGTGGATCAGGGACCAACTGGGATGAGGGTTACGCAGTCACGGCCTATTTCTTGGACTATTGCGAGAGTTTGAAAGGCGGGTTCGTTGCCGAGCTCAACAAGAAGATGAGAGATGATTATAGCAATGACTTCTTTGTGCAGTTACTGGGGAAGACGGTTGATCAACTATGGAGCGAGTACAAGGCCAAGTACGGAAATTAGCTGGCCATGAATTGGGCTGTTTTACCGACACCTAGAGTAAGACGTGATATTGAAAATAAGAATTAGGAACACCTCCTGTTTCCACGGGATGGAACGAATATTACCTTAACACATTCCTATGGATCTACAAGGATGTGCTACTCTAATTCATGACCAATGTGCTACGCTTTTTCGTACTTTTAGCTTCCTTCTCTAATCTTTACAATAAATGCATATTAACAGTTAATATCATGTGTTTCTTTTTGTTTGCGTGAACTTTTACCCTCTTTAAAACGGTAAGTTCAACGGTACATATATCTTCGGATTTTGTAAATTAATTACGAAAATGGTGTTTGTCATATAAAAAAGTTTTTATGGCAATCGCGATCCCCCTTCTTCCTCCAAATAATCATATTCTACGACCACATTAAACTTGAGTACAGGCAACTTCAATTTATAAAGAAAAGTTTACCCTACGATTGGGGCTGTCAAATGAGGGTCTAGTCGGGTTGTGGTCAAATCGAAGATAATTCAACCAAACCAACTTACTTAATCCATTTTAACCCACTATGTGACATAAATTTAATAGCCTTTAACTCACACCCGACATTTTCCATATTGCTAAAACACATTAATATTTAATTCAACTTATGAAAACTAGTACCCACTTATTTCAAGCCCATTAAAACCCATAATTACGATACATGTACGTTTTCAGCTACTTGTTTTTTCCTATATTTAATTACTCTTTCTAATTTAATCTGCATTATTTGATGCATAGTTTGACTCATTCACCATCTTAGAAACTTGTCAAAAGTTGCTCCATGTCTAGCCCTTCGATCTTGGCCACTTCTCACTCTTGTCGAACCAAGTTGTTTTTTTTTTTTTTTGGTAAAAATTTTCGAGCCAAGTTGTTTTATTAAGAGAAACTAACAAAAAATCAATTTGTCACGTATGTATTAATTCGAGATTTTTTTTAGGGTAAAAAAAATTACTATAGAGCAAGTTTGTCGTAAGTACAATAATTGAGATTTTTCGAGATATTAATTTTATTTTCTAATTCATTCATTGTTTGCCAAATAGCTGAAGCTTTGATCAGATTCCCGCAATTTTCGACTATAATTATGGTCAGCGAAAGGACAGATCTAACTACAAAGTCAACGAAGACTTGTCCAATTTACCACATGCGTTGTTTTGGTTTGCTTTTGCTCGCCTCTTACCCTCTCTTTTCCATGCTTTGACCTATTCCCCCAAAACAAATTGATACGTACAGCTACAGGTACTGGTACCGAGAAACAACTTCATCTTTAATTTGATATAGTCGTCAATCAGACCTCTAGAAACTAATGGACTCATAGTGTTCAACATAAATGGAACATCCATGGCTTCCCCACTTTTGAAATGTATAAACAATAGAGCGACGCTAGATAACAACTTTACATTCAAACCTTTGGGCTTCACACAACACATCATGTGAAATCCACGCCTACATAAAAGAAGAAAAAATGCGAAATCCACAAGAAATTTCCGGAGATTGAAGAATATTGTGTAACTGTTCTTCTGCAAGAATTGCATGGATATACTTTGTGATGAATCTAATCATTATAATGATTGATCATGTGAGCTTCATGTAAATATCTCATAATTTAACAATTGGTGTTTGCATCAATCTTAAGAAAGTAAAGAAACCACAAAAAACGGAATAAGTACAGTCAAAGTGCCAAAAATTAGGAAAGTAATACTTAAGTGCCACTTTTTAAATAAAGTGGTACAACTAAGTGCCATCTCGGACGAATCCCATTGGAAATCCTACGTAGCAATTTTTTATTATTTTTTTCTACGTGGCTCGCTGGAATGCCGACTCAACAAACAATGCCAAAAACGACGTCATTTTTAAGCAGATTCAAATGTTAATATAAAAATTAATTTAATTAAATTATAAAAATAAATTATTATTATAATAAAATAATATTTATTATTTATTATTTATTTTAAAAAAAAAAGGTGGGGAGAGGAGGCAGCCGGTGAGGGCTAAGCCCTCACCGCCGCCTCCTCCCTATCATCACCGTGAAGGGCCGGCAACGGTGGGGGGGAGGGTCGGCTAGGGTCGCCGGCCGAGGGCTAAGCCCTCGCCGGCATTGGAGGGGGAGGGTTGGCCGGGTATCGTGGTCGATTGTCGAGAGGAGGTAGAGGCCATCATCCTTCAATCGGGGTCGCCGGCCCTCGGCCGATCGGCGGCAAGGGCCCGCGAGCCCTCGCCCAGATCCAACAAGGGCTTGTAGGCCCTAACCGCCGCTGCTGGGAAGGGCTAGCAACGGAGGGGGGAGGGTCGGCAAATCGACAGCCCTCGTTGTCTCCCTCCCTCTTTTTTTTATTAATAATAATAATAATTATTATTTATCAAATATTTGAATTTGTATTTTTAATTTTTTTATATAAATTTGGTTTTAAATTAAATTAAATTAATTTTTATATTAAATTTTTACCACGTTAGAGGCAAAACGACATCGTTTTTGCATTTTTAAGCCACATTAGTGTGCAAAATGACGTTATTTTGTACTTACCTCGCCGGAAAATCACCACGTTAGCATTTTGGCTCGATTGGCACTTAAGTGATCTATTTTACTCTGATTTTGGCACTTAAATGTCATTTTCATAACTTTTGGCACTTAAGTGTCCTTTCGTGTCAAGTTTTGAAACTCCAGGTGTTCGTCATTCCACAAAAAACATAAAACTATGCTTATGTGACATATTTATTACAAAGTTTATGGCATTAAAAAATCTCAAACTATACTCATTATAACACATTTATCATAAATTTTTTCTTATAATATAAAAAATCACAAACTTGTAGTTATGTGATATATTTATCTCCCGTCAAGATTTCATTATATGATTTTTCAATTAAAACAATGTAATTTTTATTTTACTTAAGTCACGCGGGGCTATATTAACACGGTTTACTTTCTAGGTTCTGTGTAGGCAAATTTTTAAAGTCAACGAGGACCCGTGTGTACTTTTGGTTTGCTTTTGCTTGCCTCTTACACTGTCCTTTCCGTGCTTTGACATATTCCCCCAAGACAAACTGATACAGCTACAGGTACCGAGAAACAACTTCATCTTTAATTTGATATAGTCGTCGATCAAACCTCTAGAAACTAATGGACTCATACCGTTCAACATAAATGAACATCCATGGCTACCCCACTTTTGAAAGGTATGAACAATAGAGCAACGCTAGATAACAACTTTACAGTCAAACCTTTGGGCTTCACACGGCACATCATGTGAAATCCATGCCTACATAAAAGAAGAAAAAACGCGAAATCCACAAGAAATTTCTAGGGATTGAAGAATATTGTGCAACTGTTCTTCTTTGAGAATTGCGTGGATATACTTTGTGATGAATTTAATCAATTATGATGATTGATCACGTGAGCTTCATGTAAATATCTCATAATTTAACAATTGGTGATTGTACTCATCTTAAGAAAGTATAGAGGCCACAAAAAAACATAAAATTATACTTGTGTGACATATTTATTACAAAGTTTATGGCATCAAAAAATCCCAAACTATTTCTTATAATATAAAAAATCACAAACTTGTAGTTATGTGATATATTTATCTTCCGTCAAGATTCCATTATATGATTCTTTTTCAATTAAAACAATGTCATTTTTATTTTACTTAAGCCATGTGGGGCTATATTAACACAATTTACTTTCTAGGTTCCGTGTAAGCAAATTTTCAAAGCCAACCCTGCCCTCTCTGTCGCCGGCCATTCCCGGTGAGAGTGGGGAGGCGGCGGCCGTGAGTGCTCAACCCTCGGCCGCCCCCTTCGGCCTCCCTTTTTTTTTTAATTTTAATTTTTTAGTTTTTTTTTAATTTTAGAATATTTTTAATAAAATTAAGTTTAAGTTTAATTTATTTAATTTTTATATTATTATTTACACATCGACATGAAACGGCATTGTTTTTACATTTTCTCACCATATTAGCATGCAAAACGACGCTGTTTTAGACTAATCTCGTCGGAAAGTTGTCACGTCAGCCATTTGGCCAGATTTTCGCCGAAGTGGCACCTAAGTATTTCATTTAACTTCGAACCGGCACTTAAGTGTACATTTTCGAAGTTTTGGCACTTAAATATCCCCCGTGCCAAGTTTTGGCACTTGGGCTGTTCTTCTGCCCAAGAATTTCAATCTCAATATCTCCAAAACACCCAAAATTAGAGGAATCTCAGAAGACAACCAGAATCCAACACGACCAGGATTTATTCCTTCTAAGTGCCACACGCCGAGGCCCCACCTTTCCTTTGCCACCCGAACAACCGAACTTCGACACTACTCCCTCTGAGACAGCCTCCATCGTTGTTACGGACGGGGAAGAGGGAAGTGTTGAGCTTCTTCAGCTGCATCACGTTTGCGTCCCTCTCGTCGTCCAGAGAAGTGGATGCCTCTCTACCAGTCCCCATTTCTGTATTGCTTCGGACGCGAGCAGTGATAGAGAGAGAGAGAGAGAGACTTGAGGATTTTGCGTTGGATGATTCACCTTAGTTGGACATGGTGTTCAATTTGATAATGTGGAGACAGAGAGAGCTAGGACGACAAATGATATTGTTTAAGAAGCACCAACATTGATACATGACAAGCAATATAACACAATATAACACGCTAGCATTATTTATCAAAATATAGAGAATTCTGACATGTTGGACACGATATTTATTAAATGTACATTTTTATATATACATGATTAATTACCATTTTTATAACTATTTTAATCAAATTGATTTGATTCAAATTAAAAAATAAATATACAATAAAACAAGGGCCTAGGATAAATTTATACTAAAAATCATGAGTCACGGGAAGTGAGAGTAAGAAAAAAAGAGAGTTAGGTTTTTCTTCTTCCCCCTTTATTATTATTTTTTATTGTTACATATTTATATTTTGATCCATCATTTATTGAAAATTCTTAAAATTGATCATGTGTATTGGAATCACATGTTTGAATTCTAAACTCATGTGTCGGAGCGTGTTAAGAGAGTTGACCAATCACATGTTGGATTTTTCAACACTTATTGATCATATATCAAAGTGTGTCAAACACATATCAGAATGTTGGACACTACACGAAAGCTCTTTGGAAAATGTCGATACTTCCTAAGATATTGCTCAAGTGAGGTTAGAGTGCAAAGCAAGCTGGATTGATGAGGTGAGACAAAGTCCCACAGATAGGTTTGGTCTGGATACATTGTGAACTCATTTAATGCCAATATTTTTTTTTTTTTACAATTATAAACTTATTTGTAATTCTAACGACCCTGACCATCAAATATGAATTCAAAATGATTCCGAGCCTTTTAGAGAAGTGTACCTGCCATACTTACGTGAAATCATTACTATTATGATAAAAAAGAACTAGAATTCACCTCCTTCGGAAGTTACCATGAATATCATCTTCCAGTTATAGGAAGTTCTAAATGATTCATCATTATTTTCGCCTTGCCCACGACCTGGAGGTTTGAGGTTGGCTAATCTGTCATTGTAGCTTTATCAAGATGCTAGAAGCCAATAAATCTCCCCACGGGAAACATGTGCGGCTAAGATACAGTAGAAGCCGCTAGCATATGCGTGGTGATTTCGTGAAATCGCATTCGTTTGGGTCACTAGACTAATCGCTCTGGTGGTAAACAAATGAAAATAAAGACAACAAAGCGCGGCCGCGCATTCCGGTGGCTGAAAGAGACCGATACCAATCATTAATGATCGCCGCGGATTTCCCCATCTAGTTGAGATTCAAAGGCCGGCAAAAGGACAAAGTCCACAGTCAAAGTCAATAAAGACTTTGCTGGCCATTTTTGCACTCCTTTTGAGTGCTTTGACCTATTCAATCATGACAAATGATGGAAACAGACACGCCAAGGTGAGGAATGAGTTCACCTTTGCTTTGATTTGGTAGATTGAGGTTCACAACTTTCGGACACTAATGAACTAATGTTTGGTTTTGTTATTATTTCAATATTTATATTGGTTGAAATGTTTAGCTGATTAAGGTCCCGTTTGATTTGGTTTTGGGAAAATATCCTTAAGAAAATACAAATACCTTTGGATTAAAGAGATTTTTCGAAATGCAAATAGTATTTAGTGAACCGTAATTTTAAAGTGTATTGAGAAACATATTTAGCTTAAATGCCATATGGTAAAAATTACATTTTCTAAAGAACTTTTGCTTATTTTTTTAAAAAGGTTTCTAATTTTTTTGGGTGGAGTTGAGCCACCGGTAGCTAAAATAGTTGCCGGCCAACCACCATCGGCCAACCCAGGTGTCGTCACCTGGGCCGCTACACCGCTTGAGGTCATGACCCTAGGTAGCGGTCACTAGCATGTGTGACCCATTTGGTCAATGGTTATCGGCATCTAATCAACTTCTCCATGCAAATAATGAAGAAGATGAACAGTGAAGGAGACCCAAGATTTGCATTCCAAGAATGCAACTTTCCAAAGGACTTCCATACTTATTTTGAGCTAAAGGCCCTTAGAGCCCTTTAAAGATGTAATTGTATTTCTCCAAAGTTAAGCAAAAAACAAACTAAACACTATTTGCATTTGGCCAAGAGACTTGAAGTCCCAAAGCCCATTTGGAATGCTGAACCAAATGGAGCCTAAATAGGGAAAACAGCTTGGACTCACTCACGGAGAGTGAGATTTTGTAGGATCATTATGGACTATTCGAATAACTTAAACTATTAGAGAAACTATATGATTTAACTTATAAATATTCCATCACTACTCTTTATGCTTGATCTGATCTTTTTTCCCAATACTAAGAATTAACATATATTATTAGGCATGCAAGTAGGGACCTAAAAATATTTAAACTCAAAGTATACTACTCTAATACCATTTGAGATTTTTGGGACAATTATGGACTGTTCTAAAAGTTTAAATTATTAGAGAAATATGTAACTTAATAATTAAAATATATTATTAAGATGATTGATCCACTTACACCAAACAATATCCAAATATGAAAACTTCTGCATTTGACCAAACTATCTTCCTATCGGCGTCCAATCAGCTTCTATGTACGATTGTTCTAGTATCATTAATTAGTTTAATTTGTGCAAATTTTAAGTTTGAAGTGAGAACTTCTTTGAATTCTACCAACCTAGGAACTCCCACTAGAAAAAAAAAACTACATGACTTAATGTAATTTCTACATTTTTTTCATTAACACAAAAGGCACAGCATGATGTGAACTAACGTACAAAAAAAAAAAATCATTTAGCAACTATAATCAAAATCATAATTCAACATGTAATTAAAAAATCAAGGATTTCCAACCATTGTTTGAATTTACTTAGAACCAAGAAATTGCAAGCATATTAAACTATATACATGCTATCATCGAACCAAGCTCTACACAACATATATGTTACCATTTTCATATAAGCTAGCTTTTGTATTTCCAAAACCATAAGAAAACACAAGCTAAAAAGGAAAAAAAGAATAAACAATAAATTTAAATCCCCAAAAATACGTGTGCTTAGGGTTTTGTACACATATATATACCTTTAAAAAATTCAAACATGTAAAATTACTATACCATAGTGTAGAGAACATCTATACAAACCAAATGCCACCAACCACGCGCCAATCAAACCACCCATGCGCCCACACGCCCCGCCTGAGTGTGTGGCATGTGTGGCACACGCACTAGTGAGTCATTGACGCTCCTGGCCAGTCTGACCAGTCCGATTGGCAACCAGCCTAACCAGTCCGACTGCCGAACCATTGACCGGTTCAATCTCCAATCGAGTTGGATCAGATCTCGTCAGATCTCAAGTCAGGTCGGTTTGGGTCTCCACGGGTCTTGGGTCGCGTCACTGGTTGGTTGCCAGCCGACCAACTACCGCTGGTAGGGTGATGTCATCAATGACGTCGTTCGACGATTAACGACCGTTGGATAACGTCACGATGACTTTATGAATAACATCAGCACACCTTGGTTTGTTAATGCGCATGTGTGGGCACATCCGGTGTCCTCCAACGGCAATCGACCCGTCGTTTGACTCATCTCGACGAGTACTTTCACCCTGTATATTTAAAAGTTGATTTTGGCCAAAATTGTATGGGTACACATGACCTCTTAACCCGTTCTTCGTTTTTGACGATTCAAGTTGTAATTCCGAGCAATAAACATCCAAACAATGTAAAGTTCATTCTCTTGATCTCGATATCAAATGGTAAATAAGAAAATTCGATGGAAAAACAAAATAGAAATCACAACTGGGCTCTGATACCAAGGTTGGAAGAAAGTCGGCGGAAGACGACTAACCTTTTTCGAATTTGCAATGAACAATTTACCTTGGAAAGAACATTGAATTACGGGTGATCAACAAACAATATAACTGTACGGGTACACGCGACCTCCTAACTCATTCTTCTTTTTAATTCGTTTTTGACGATTCAGGTTGTAATTCCGAGCAATAAACATCCAGACAATGTAAAGTTCATTCTCTTGATCCCGATATCAAATGGTAAATGAGAAAATTTGATGGAAAAACAAAATAGAAATCACAACTGGGCTCTGATACCAAGGTTGGAAGAAAGTCGGCGGAAGACGACTAACCTTTTTCATATTCACAATGAACAATTTACCTCGGGAAGAATGTTGAATTACGGGTGATCAACAAACAATATTACTTCACAATAGTCTAGATGTAGTCACGAGGAAAACATCCAATTTCCATAGTGTAAATGCCAATTGTTTTCATAAAAAAGTAATGGAATGCCTTTTTTTTCTTTGATAGAAAGGGGAGAGGAAGAGAGGATAATTTCTTTATGAACGTTCTATCTGCCAACATTTTCAACGATTATCTTCAACAGTTTTTTGTATGACTCTCTCGTATCCTTTCAAAGAATGTCTTTCCATTATAACATATTAAAATGAAATGGTATGTTTTAATTGCACCTCATCATGGACATATTGATAAAGTACAACACTTGCATTTAAACTTCCCATTTGGCCAAAACGAATTAGCTTTGTTATGGTGGTTGAAAGAGACCGGTTCTAAGTTCTATTATTAATCAGATTGAGGTCGGCAAAAGGACAGGTCCCATTTTAATAATGCATAACTTTGGTTTTCGGCTTTTGCACTCTCTTTTCGTGTGCGTTTACTTATTCCCTCGACAACCTGATACATATAGAATAAGGTGAGAAAGTCGTTCATCTTTTGTATCTATCAACACTAGAGTGATGCTAAACAACAAGTTTACATTCAAATCTTTTTTTTTTTTTTTGGCCTTCACATAGCACATTATTTATTTCTTGGATAGCATATAATATATGAAATCCATGCCTATATAAGAAAAAGAAGACATGAAACCCAAAAGAAATTCACGGAAATCGATGAGTATCACGTGGTCATTTTTCTTTCAAATTCATCTATGGGAAAAATTTGCATGGATCCGTTTCTTGATTAATCGGATCAATTATAACCATTAATCACGTGGATCTATATAGATCTCTCATGATATGACAATTGTGAATATGCCCAGTTTACGAAACTCGGGTTCTCGGGTTGAGATCCAACCAAAGTTTTTCCCCACAAATCACACCCATCTTCAATCCTTAATAAGCTTTAGCGTGCATCACATTTACAGTTACAATTATACTACATTATCATAAACAAAAACAGCTTGAACGTAGGACTGGAAAAGGCCGGCCAAACGGCAATTTTTATCCTAACCGAAATAGCCAGGAAGAAGGAGAATAAGGCCCCAAGACCTAAGCAAAAAATCCGGCAATAATCAAAAGGCCGGCCAAACGGCAATTTTTATCCTAACCGAAATAGCCAGGAAGAAGGAGAATAAGGCCCCAAGACCTAAGCAAAAAATCCGGCATTAATCAATCTTATTTTTCAATAATCAAGAGACGACACTAAATGATTACAAATGGTTTATATACTTTTATTTTTTAATGAGACCCGACATATATGTCATTGTCTAAAAGTTAAATCGAAGCATTAGATTAGGAGAGTTTATGAAACTTCGTCTTTCAGCGGCCGACCAAATTAATTATCATCACCTTCATCGTCCTCCATAAATAGCCAGTTAGTTCCACAACATTCTCCATGCCCAAAACAACTACCCGGTGTCTATGTTCCTTGCTACGCTCGTGATTCTATCGTCTTCCGTGCAATCCCATGGCGGTGGAGTACCTCGTAATGAACAACGCCGATGACACTCCCGACGGCATGCGTTCCATTGACGAGATCGGGATCCTGCACAGCCAGCAGACGCTGACCATGTCGACCGATTTCATATGGAGGACCTTCCAACAGATCGATCTCGCAGACCGAAAGGAGGTCGCCCAGGTGAGCCTGTTCATTGACAACATGGATGGGGTGGCGTACACGAGCAACAACGAGATCCACGTGAGCGCCAAGTACCTTGGGGGCTTATCAGGGGATGTCAAGGGGGAGTTCACGGGAGTCTTGTACCACGAGATGACGCACGTGTGGCAGTGGAATGGGGCCGGGCAGGCCCCGGGCGGGCTCATTGAGGGGATGGCGGATTTCGTGAGGCTCCGATCTGGGTATGTGCCGGGCCACTGGGTGCAGTCGGGCCATGGCGATAGGTGGGATCAGGGTTATGACGTAACGGCACGGTTTCTTGACTATTGCGATGGCCTTAGAAATGGGTTCGTGGCTGAGCTGAACAAGAAGATGAAGACTGGTTTTAGTGATAACTACTTTGTTGACCTGCTGGCCAAGACCGTTGACCAGCTGTGGAGTGAATACAAGGCTGCATATGCTAATTGACTTGAGTCCATGCCCGGTCGGTATATGTATCTGCTCTATGAAAAGCGTGGTTGAAAACATATACAAATCAAATTTCGATTTTTTTACAATTTACACTAATTGAATATGGCATCTATTTCTGGTTGTTTGTGTAAATATCGGTATGACTAGTTTCTCTATGTGGCCATGGAGAGGAATTCTGATGGCATTCCACCTGGTTTATCTGAGCCTACACATAGATTGTGTTGGCTCCACATGATATTCACATGATTCAATATTCACATGATTCAATGTTCAATATTCATTTCAGGAATTTTTAAATCCAAACCAGTCTAACTTCCGATTCTCGAGGTAACTAGTTTAACCAGTTCCATCGTCAAATTGATGATTTGCGCAATTTACAATTAAATAATCTCATTCATCTATACCATTCTTTAAGGGAGAGATTTCTCTCTTTTGGTCTCTCAACCTAAATTACCTAAAACCAAATTATGATAATGACTTGAATTAATTTTAAATGAATTCATGGGCTATTTTTGTTATTTAGCAGTTGAAAGTGAATATCGACATTAACTGCCACCATAAAAAAGCAGACATTTTCTAACATTTTCTTCTTGTTTGGAAGAAGTGACATTTCTAAACAACGGTAGGCATGTTACCAGCATTTCATTGAAACGTTGGCATAATCGATGTCGGAGAAAAAGTTCTTCCAATATTGCCTAAGAATGTTGATACATACACGGTTCGATGCCACTATATCCATCAGTTTTGCGAACAAATGCAGCTGTAGCATCTCACCTCTCCACCCCTCCAACAATCGAATGACACAAATGAAAAGTAAAATGGAGAATTTCTTATTTATAGTGTAAGAATAAAAGAAAAAAAGGAAATAATATACAAAGAATAATGACTTTCATATTTACTAAATCAATTAGCTTGTAATCAAGATCGCCAAAATTGGAATTAATAATCAAAATCCTGCAAATATATTTTCAGCACTCCCCCTCAAGCTAATGGCCTATATATGTAGAGGACACCTAGCTTGCTTAGTAGGTATATATGTTGTCTCTAACATAGTGGCTTAGTGAAAACATCTACAGGTTGTTCCACAATTCCAGTTCCCCTTGTTACAAAAACTCCCTCTCTGATTTTGTCTTTAGTGAATGGCAATCAACTGCTATATGTTTTGTTCTTTCATGAAAATTGGGTTTGATGCCAATTTTAGTACAACATCATTGTCACAAAACAATTTAGTTGGTCCACTGACCTGTATCCCAAGATCAAAGAGTAATCCCCATATCCAAACTATTTCGCAAGTAGTTTTAGTCATGGCTCTATATTCTCATTTAGCTGATGATAATGATACAGTTGACTATTTCTTGGTTTTCCATGAAATTAGTGACCTTCCTAATTTAATGTAGAAACCAATAATTGATCTTTTGGTCATTGGGCAAGTAGTATAATTTGTATGACAAAAGGCTGTCATCTTCATATTGCAATCACGAGATAAAAACATTTCAAGTCCTAGACATCCCTTCAAATATTTGACAACTCTTAGAGCTGTGTTCATGCGGGATTGTTTCGTATTATGCCTAAGCTAACTAAGTATTTGCACTGCATAACATATGTTGGGTCTTGTCATAGTAAGACATATTAACTTCCCAACAAGCCGCTGATATCCCGATGGATCTTTGAATAATGGATCCTGGATAGATGTTGAAGAATCCAGATCATACTCATGAGTCATCAGCTCGTGTTCTATTCAATTGGTATGATAGTTGATTTGCATCTCGATAATCCTACTTCTGAAACAATTTCTATGATGAATTTCCTCTAACTAAGGTCGATACCTTTATTGAAATGAGCAATTTCAATTCTAAGAAAATATTTTGGAGGTCCCAAATCCTTGATGTGGAAAGTGGAATGTAAATATTCCTTGAACTTTGCAACATCGGAGTCATTGTTTCCCTTGACAAGAATATCATCAACATAAAGTAGAAAATAAATTGATGAATTACCTGCATTCCATGCAATTAGGGCATAATCATGCTTAGAGTGCCGAGAACCCACATCGGTTAGTGCAATAAAGAACTTGGCATATAACTATCTTGATGCTTATTTCAATCCATATAGGGATTTGTGTAGATGACACTCCCAAGACTCCTCCTATCTATGTAATTCTTGTGGAAGTTCCATATAAATTTCTTTATCCAAATCACCATGAAGAAAGGAATTGTGAACATCCATTTGATGCAACAATCAATTTCATATGGTTGCAAGGATAAGAAAGAACGTCCAATGACTTCTTTGGCAAAGGAGATAATGTCTCATAATAATCAAAGCCTTCCCTTTGAGTGAATCCTTTAGCTATCATCCAAGTTTTGCAGCATTCAATAGAGCCATTTGCCTTACTCTTAATTTTGTATACCCATTTACATTTGATTGGTTTCCGATGTGGGGGTAGTGGGACAATATCCCTAGTATGATTCTCCATTAGGGTAGTAAGCTCCAATTCCATTGCACATTGCCCTAAGGGATCATGTGATGCTTCTTGAAATGAAGATGGTTCATGTTGTTCTGAGATACGACTGATGTGAAATATTTATTCCGATGATAACCGATTAAATGAGACATATGAGGAAATAGGGTATTGTGTACTTGGAGAACTCAATGCAAAACAAATGTAGTCTTAGGTCCATGTAGGTGGATGAGTATTCTGCCGAGAACGTTGAGGTTACTCCACTATCATTTGTTCAAATGCTGGAGAAGACTCAAAGTTTGTTCCTAATGTAGCTATAGCTGAAGAAATATCCTCAGATAATATTGGAGTTGATGCTGGTGATCCGATTATGGTTCCTATGGAGTTAACATGGATGGTTCCGATGCAACAAAATATTGTGGAATCATGGATAAGTCTTCATCACATAGAAAAGGATGGTGACCCTCTAAGGACAATAAGGTCAATGAAGAAATCATATCCTTGAATGGGAATACAACTTCATGAAAATACAACATTTCTATTTATATAGAAATGCCTTGTAGAAATCTCCATAACTCGATAACCCTTCTAAAGAGGAGCCATGAAAACACATTGAGTGGCACGAGGACCCATTTTATCTGAGGACCCACATTTGTCGCATAGCATAGACAACCAAATACTCAAAGGTGATCATTTCTCAATTGTTTGTTGTAAAGCATCTCAAAAGGAGCTTTATCATGAAGAATCTGAGTTGGTATGGGATAAATCAAATAGGCAGCTATGACCACACAATCTCCCTAAGATACTTCAAGAATATAGGCTTGGTATTTTAGTGCACGAGCTACTTCTAATAAATGTCTATGCTTGCATTCAACAATTCCATTTTGTTGTGGAGTATATGTGCAAGAACTTTCATGGAGTATCCCATGAGAAGACAAGGAATTTTGTGCAATCAAAAGTGAAGAACTCATGCCCATTATCTGTACGAATTCTTTGTATAGATTTATTGAATTGATTTTTAACCAAAGATATGAAACTCAAAAGATGAGTAAATGTTTGGCTTTTTGATTGCATAAGATATATTCAAGTAGCCTTTGTATAATCATCAATAATAGTAAGAAAGAAACGAGAGCCATTATGATGAGGGGTATGATAAGGACTCGAAATGTCCTTATAAAGTAGAGAGAAGGTGGTGTTTGCTCAAATTGTACTGATTGGAAAAGATGTTCGAGATTGTTTGGCTAAAGGACATACATGACATTTAGGATGAGGGAAACATGCACTATGATCCAAACATTGATGAAAATTTTTATTTTGACTAATGGCATTACAAGAGATGTTTTTATTTAATAACTCTAAATCTCCTGGGGAATTAATCCAGAAATATAGTCCTTGCATAACATTACGCAAGCCCATCAATCTGCCAATTGAATGATTCTAAAAGAGACATTTTTATGAACTGATTATGGCATGACAAGAATTATACTTGCAAACCCTTGAAACAAAGAGAAGGTTGAATTTAAAACCAGAAATGTATAAGACATCCTTGAGGACAAAATTTGGACCAATGTGATTTGTGCCTATTTTTGTAATATGGGTAATATTTCCATTTGGAAGATGTATTGATATGGGAGACTAAGATCTCTTATAGACATGGGAAAATAGTTGATCATTGCACATTATGTGATCACTAACCTCTGAATCAATTATCTATATATCAATTGAAAAGGAATTCTCCTTGTAAAGAAACGTACATAAGAAGCATGTGCTCTTGTCACGACTCTTCAATTGATTCACAATTTGCATGATATTCTAATATTAGCCCCAGGTGATTGTTTGTTGTGCCTCATCAATTCTTTGCATGGAAACTTGATGAGCTGAGGATTCTTTATCTTTTTTTTTTTTTTTTTTATCATTAGGCTTCCCATGCAATTTCCAACATGTGTTCGACAATATTGTGTAGGCGATTGCAATTTTCACAATGTTTATTTTTGAATTTAACATTTTGCCCACTAACATTTCCCAATGATGTGGCATTTCTTAAGCCGTAGGATGTTTTATATGCAGAGTAGGCGTGGCCTAATATGCACTGTCCGATTCGGATGACATGATGGAGGAATGAGGGCCATCCGATGCGACATGTGGATCCCAGCCATCCACTCCCATGCACTAATCCCAACTATCCGCTCTCCTTCAATTCTAGCAATCGATCTAGGCTAATTTTCACCCCTTCTCTTGGACGCCATAACCATGACTCCTTGCTTCTAGTGTCTAGAAGCTTCAGTCCTCCTCCGAGAGCTTTGCCTCCATCGATCACCCCCCCCCCAAGTCAGACGGAAAAGTGATGAGATTCATGCCTTCACCCACTCGAGCATGCTTGGTCATGGCAACGTGTTGATTTTCTTCTTGCACAACTAATTTGTATATGCTGCCAAGTGGCGGCGAGAGTCCATCTTGAGAACCAAAGATTGGAACACTATGTGATATCCTCTATCCGACCTCAATTTTCAAAATGGGATTACTCCGACGACCAATTTTTAGATGGGATTTCAATGAGAATCGTTAGACCACGAAAGCCTCAAGAAGGCCATTTTGGGATAAAAAATTGAATTCTCATAGAAAGGATGCATAAATTTGGAAAGTTGGGAGCATGCCACGAATGAGGACTTGGGTGGACCCAAGCCCATGAAGGGCCACCCAATAGGGCCCATGCCCACATTGGGCAGCCTAAGGGCTACATGCCAAAGGGAGTTGGGAAGCCCATAAAGGCCTTGGCCCCTAAGCCCATTAAGCACCATATTCTTTGCAAAATCTTAGCATTAATTGCACTCAAGTATGTGAATAGTGTGTGAATAGTGCGTAATCTTTGTAAAATAACCAAATTGCCCTCTTTTCAACTAAGGGCCAAAGGGGCAATGATGGGAAGTGGCATGAAGGGGGCGGCAACCACATGCTTGAAAAAGGCTTGTAGAGGACTACCTAGCCTAGGCTACTTCCCTATTCTCCCAAGTGCCAATCTTTCTCATCAATGCTTGGATTTTCTCTATCAAGTACCTTCCATTTGCTTGATTGAAAGGAGTTCCAAGGGATTTAGATGGGATGGTCATTTATTGGCTAGATTTCCTCATCATTCTACTCTCTCTCTCTCTCTCCCCCAAAACCGTCGGACTCTCTTCCCCTCACTCTCACTCACTCTCTCTCTCTCTCTCTCTCTCTCTCTCTCTCATTTCTTCACTTTTGCTTTCAATCTCACTTTCTCTCTCTCCTTGCCATAGCCAAACTCCCCCATCTCCATTTTCCACATCTTTGCAAGCTTTTTCCCTTACTTTTCCTCTCATTTCTTCACCAGTGACCATCCATCACACCACTACCATTGAACCACCATTCTACACAAACATTCTTGCAACTGTGTCAAAACTTTGGAGCTAAGGAAACTGTTGTCCAGCCCCTCACGCAGCTCCCTCCCTCTTCTTTTCTCTTTTAGTTTGGCCCCCGCAAAGCCTAGGAGACCTTCCACCACCTAGCCAACCACCGTGCTACCACCACACCACCGCAGGACATCTCCACAACCCTCATAGTGGGCTGGTCAATACTGGTCTGGCCATCTCAGTAGCTGTCTGGCCTTGCCGTTCCTCCCCCAACACTTGTTAAAGCTTGGTCTTAGGTGTGAGTGGCTTTCTAGCCCTTACATAGGGCTATTATTGTATTTAGGAGTTAGTTTAGGAATAGATTAAGGTTAAATGGTATTTTGATGATGTGATAAGTGAGTTTTAAATGATAAGTTATCATGTTTTATCGATAGATTATCACGATAGATTATTGAGTTTTGTAGATAAGTTATCATGTTTTATCGATAAGTTATCATGATATGCCATCGAGTTTTGGTGATAAGTTATCACGTTTTATCGATAGGTTATCGAGTTTTGCCAATAGATTATCAAGATTCACTATTAGCTTATCGTGATAGATTATCAAATGTTACCGATAGATTATCCCTTTTTAAGCAATAAGTTATTAGGACATGACAAATGAAGTGTGATAAGCAGAAATATTATGTTATAAAAGGATGCTAAACTATTTTGTGGAGGTATGTGATGTATGATATCTTATATTAATGGAAGATGAATTACTGGATAGGTTACGATGGCATATGATAGGCTATTCTAGTAACTTATTTTCAATCACAACAATTTATCTTACTTTGATGAGCAATCTATATGTCATGGGCTTGTACATTGATTGGTGCATTTGCATGACATAATATGTGATACGAGTGTGACATGTGGCATATGGCAATGGTTGTTGCATATTGTGTGGGCATCATGTTGACTAATGAGAAAGATATGAAATAAGGTGTGTGATGGTATGCCCATGTGATCACCTAAAGGCCCTAATGCATTTTACGTGGGATAGTGAACTTGTCCTAATGTGCTTTACACAAGACGATGTCTGATTTATTTGGAAGCTCCCAAATCAACAAGTTAGTTCACAGATGAATTTCGAAATGAAGCTCCTTATAGGAATGCCGTTTTGATGTGTTTATGCGGGACAATGCCGTGCTCGATGGGGCAAGGCAATGCCCGATTAAGCCGGATGACAACCAACCTTTGGGTTGGTCGTGGCCTTGAATGATCATAATAATTAGAACACATATTAGTGGAAAGTGCATGAGATAGATATGTGTTTATGTATAGATTATTGCATAGCATGGGTACATAACTATATTATATTGCATGTCCTTGTGTTTGATTCATGAGTATGCAAAGTGTTATAAGAATTGCTTGTGTGTTTTGTTATAATGGCTTAAGAGAATAAGATGATCATTCCTATTAATAGTTAATGTAATGGAGAAACACACCATCAATGCCATAAGTTGTGTACAGCACTCACTTTGGTACCAAAATTTTCCATTGGATCACCTGCCAACAAATTTGAAAAGCGATTATTTCGGTGCCAACGCCAATGAAATTAGCCGAAAATCTGACATGGCACTTTTTTTATTAATTTTTGAAGCCGTCGTGGCTCGTCGAAGAGTACAGTCAGCCATCCAAACAACAAAACGACGCCATTTCGCTTCTTCCCCCAACTTAGAAACCCTAAATCCCCAAATTGAGAGAGAGAGAGAGAGAGAGAGAGAGAGGAACATCGTCTTCTTCTTCCTCGAAGACCAACACCATCAACAACACCAGCAATGGCATCAGCACCAACAATAGCACCAGCAACAGCAGTGACACTAGCAACAACACCACCACCATCACCACCACCAACAGCGCACTAGCGGCACCTTCGACCCCTCTTCTTCCTCCTCCTCCTCTTCCCCCGCTTCTTATTCTTCCTGCCACTTCTTGCTTGAGCAACAATCTCAATCTCTCCTTACTCACCTGGTCGAGCAACTACAATGGTGGCCAAGCGATGGTGGCCAAGCGATGGCAAGCGAACGATAGTGGCCGATTGGCGAGCGGCAAAAACCCTAATTTCAATTCCCGAAACCCTAATTTCAATCCCATGAGCTATACGGCATCATTTATGTGAAGATGTCCACGTATAATAGCAAAACGACGTCGTTTCTTGAGGATGATAGAAAACGATGTCATTTTAAAGCCACCGTGAATTTTTTTTTTTTTAAATATAAAAGCCATGTAATTAATATGGTCAGAATTTCTCACCAGTGGCACCAAAGTGATCATTTTTCTCCAATTCGGCACTTAAGTGATCTAATGGAAACTTTTGGTACCAAAGTGAGCGCCATACACAACTTATGACACTGATAGTGTACTTCTCCCTTAATGCAAACCAGGAGTTGCTTTGCTATTGATCTGTCATTGATAAATAACTTGCGCATTTAGGCGTTTCCAAGGTGAACAATTTCCCTACGTGAGGTCTAAAGAGTTCACTCATTGGTTCTATCTCACTATTGTTTGTTCAGTGTTTACAAGCCCTAATAATGACTAACCATTTCCGCTAGATCCAATTTAGACTCCCCAAAAAACATAGTTAGGAAAGTGACCGATTATCCTATCGAGGTGATTGATGCACGTTATACACGCTATGTCACGACCATCTGGGTTGATGAGAGACTCCTTAATCTAGTGGCTCATCATTTTACAGCTTGGTACTTTTGGATAGGGGATGAAAGCCACGACCTATTCGTAGTTTCAATGGTCCACCAAGTACCAAAGGATTAGGGGGAAGCATCAGCTGGAATGCCATGGATGTGATGTTTTCAATAGAGAGGTGTTCGATCCTGAGCTTGACTCCAATATTATTGTCGAGTTTGAGCCCTAGATTATGGAGCTCCTAATGACTTAGGAGATAGTGGGGTTAATATCACTTTTTAGAGACACCCTCGTAGTACTAGAGGCGCTAGGCTTACCTCGAGTCCCTTTTTAGAGTAGGTCGTAATCGTGCTTTTTGGGCTAATCGGATGTGGCAAAACTATGTTTAAGCTTGTTTGTTACTTCATGTGTATATGGCTTGTACAACGTGTTGATTGTCTGATGCATATGTATATATATATGTATGTAAGTGTACTTCAAACTATCTCTGTTTGTTAGTTGGGTGATTTGATTATGCTACCGCTTGCATATTTAATCAATAAATGGAATTGGTCGACAATGCCTCTTGGGATGTCACAATAGAATGGCCAAAATGAAAGTATGACGAGCGCGGGTTGTCACGTGTCGGGAGCAAGTCGAGGCGTGAGATGCCAAGTTGGACTCATTGAGAATCAGTGAGAACCTTGTGGCTTTCTCCTTCCCTTTATTTCACAATACTATCTAAGTGTCTTCTAGATCTCAGAGTCATTCCTCAGCCACGTCAAGCTTGTTCTACAGAGCTCAAAAGTGGTTGAAGCAAGAAGTGACTAAAAGCTTTCCTTGCTGTAACTTCGACAGGACTTGGGTGATGGTGAATAGCCTCGTGCGATCAAGCCATCTATACATTTCATATATGTTGTTCCAAAAGCGCCTAGAATCTTTGATTAGTGGGAGCCCTATTGTGACTTGGAGGCTAGACAGTTCTTAATCCAAGTGCGAACCAACTAGTTGCACTTTCGCTAGTGCCACTGAGGACACTCATTGGTCGGAAAGGGGACAACCCTGTCAAGGAAGCTGTCCTTGTCCTTGGTGACAAGTGCTCACCGGAAATCCCAAGACCAAGCATGGTAGTTCTTTGGTCTAGTGAACTGTAGGTTGACGAAGCGCAACTCAGGTCCATCAACTTTCGATGTGTAAAAGGGGTCGCTAGGCTCAGGATGACTGCCGCCACTAATCAGAAGAACATACGATGGCACAAACTGGGTGAAAATGCCAGGTAAGGATTTGTTCCTTGACCTGATATGGATCTAGGTTTTTGACTCGAATTTCACTGACCCGGCTCACTATTCGGGTCGGTCTCATGCAGAGGTGGATCCAACCCACTTATGTTGAGCTGGGACCCAAAGCTCAAAAAATTTCCGTCTCCAAAATAACTGAATAGGTGTTATTGGGCTCATGCCTGTCCTAATCCAATGGCCCATTGGCCTTGGAAATGATGCCATTAGGCTGGATGGATCGTAAGAGGCCACTAAGCTAGGTTGGAACCCGGCTTGGGTTGAAACTAGTGGTAATCTAGCTAGATTGTTAGAATGGTGAACAGAAGAATGCTCCTCTCCAGACAGTACAATCTATTCTGACGATGTTGGAGGTTGATTGTGCGGCGATGTGGGTGTTTCCTCGGATGAGGAATTTTTGACATTCTTGTCTTTTGCCATGATATCAAGAAAAATGAATTCCTAACAGTTTTGCTGGTTTGTTCTGCAGGATGCAACAACTAAGAAAAAAAACGAAGGCATTTCAAGAATTGCAGAAGCTATGCCAGGAAGAAATACTATGATACCATGACACAAAATGAAAAGAAGAATGGAGAATTCCTGTGTATATTCATTTATTGTATACAAGTACATTGTTCCTATTTATAGTATAAGAATGAAAGGAAAATAGGAAATAATATACAAAGAATAATGACTTTCCTATTTACTAAATCATTCATAAATTGACTAAATCAATAAGCTCTTAATCAGAATCACCACAATTGGAATCAATAATTAGAATCGTATAAATATATTTGCAACATCGAAGATCAAAATCAACAGGTGAAAAGATGATAGAACCCCCGTTTGGAGACATACAAATCGAGAAAAGGTTCAGGATCTACCTCGTACACTGATTAAATCCTGATTGGGAAAAGATTGATTGAATCGAATAAATCACTCATGCGGTAATTTACTCGGCTGCAAGAGAAATAGTTCGGCATCTTTTGCTCTATATGGTTTTTGTATTTGATAATTATTTATGATGAGAAAGACAAGATACATCTCGGACCTATAAAATGGCTTACTTCTTCATGAATTAGGCTAGAGGATCGTGCTTGCACTATAACATTTTACATTATAGAAATGTTCGCTCTGTCAGAATCATAAAGGGGGACAAACCACAGATTCATGTATGTGCGATCTAGAGATTAGCGGCCATGGACGGCTCGTGATGAATTTCACTACCCTATCTGACCTCACGTTCTCTCCAACTTTTTTCGCTGGATTTTGCTTTTTCATTTTTTTAATATTAATTTTGTGTGTTTCAATATTTCCTTATTTTCCAAATTTTTTATTTTGATATTTGCGTTTAGGGTATGAGTTAATGGCTGGCGACCCCAGCGACACATTGAATATAAAAAAATAAAAAATAAAAGAAAGTGAAAATTTGGAAAAAAATTTAAAAAATTGCCCACATCAAGCTAGTGATGCCACTTAGGAAGGCTAGCATTGACTAGACTGCCACATTAACGATTTTTTTATCAAAATTAGCTAGAATAGCTATATTGGTAATTCATTAAAAGGTTAATGACTAAATTGATAAAATTTCAAAATGTTTTAGACTAAATTTGCATAATTTAAAGATTTAGAATTGAATTGGCAAATAGTCAAAATGTTTTGACTAAATTAATACAATTGAAAGGTTTGAAAATGAATTAACTGCTATACAATAGGTTTATAAATTTTTGGACACCTCTTGTATTTTTATCTTGAAAAAGGAATGGAAGAGCTTTTGCATCGTACAAAATTCTTTTTGGGTTCTTTGACTTATGTTTCTTGCAGTTGTTTTGCCCATAAAGTGTTAAGTAAGACAAAGCTAGCTTGTCCTGGTATTTTGAAGCCAAGTCCTATCAAAGCAATTTTCCTCTTTGCCATAATTTAGTACCATACTTTCTTTTTCTTTATTTGATAAAAATCACTTTTTCGTCTTTTCTTTTTTTATATTAAGGAGACAGTAATAAAGTACGTATCACATATACTGGGGATACATGAGAAATTCAGTCTACAAAGACCCAAAAATAAGGCAAGTGAGAGCGGGGCTTGGCACTTATGAGTGATTGGAGCATGTCTTAGAAGAAGAGATTTTCAATTAGACAATGTCCAAAGCGCAACGTGTTATGCCTCCAAATTATGCATGTAAAGTACGGTAACATGGTCATTGAAATAATGAACAAAGCTCCATTTGCTTTGTAGAAAATCACTAATATCAAAAGGATTTTTTTTTTCTAATTAAGTTACATTGTTCAAGAAACGAGTTGACGGAAAATGTCTTTTCAATCAACAAAATTCAATGTCTAGAAATTTTTACAATATATTGGAAACTATTTGTGATCACTCATTTTCCTACGATATACAAATGATTAAAAATAGGAAAAATATATTTAAACAGTTGATTTTTCACAAACAAATGGAGCAAGCTTTGGGCTTCTTCCTCAGATTGAGCTCCTCATTTGGCTTTGTTATGGTGCTTGAAAGACCGGTTCCAAATTATATTTTAAAGGATCCGTTTATTTTGTGAAAAATAATAAATTGGAAAATATTTTCCTCAAAATAATCTCTTGTATCTTAAAATAATTAGTCAATGGAAATTGTTTTCATTGTGGCAACTGTTTATGTATAAACATTTTCATGTAGACACTTTCCCCGGAGGTTACCCATCCTTATAGTGTTATAGCATGACTCGCTTAACTTTGAAGTTCTAAAGCAAATCCTACAATTACATCAAAATGTACCTCCATGAGTTAATTCAAATTTTTACATTTTAGAATTGCTTTCACTATTTGATGCATAGTTTGACTCATTCACCATCTTAAAAACTTGCCAAAAGTCACTCCTTATCTAGCCCTCCAGTCTCGCCTCTCCTCACTCCCGTCGAGCCAAGTTGTTATATTAAGAGAAACTAATAAAAAATAAATTTGTCACGTATGTATCAATTTGAGATTTTTTATGGTAAAAAAATTTCTATAGAGCAAATTTTTCATAAATACACTAATTTGAGATTTTTTAAAATATTGATTTTATTTTTGAAATCATTCATTGATTGCCAAATAGCTGAAGCTTTGATTACAATCCCGCAATTTTCGACTATAATTACGGTCAGCGAAAGGACAGCTCTAATTCACAGTCAACCCCGCAATTTTCGACTATAATTACGGTCAGTGGAAGGACAGCTCCAACTTCAAAGTTAACGAAGACTTGTCCCGTTTACCACATGCGTTGTTTTGGTTCGCTTTTGCTCGCCTCTTATCCTTTTCTTTTCCGTGCTTTGACCTATTCCCCAAGACAAACTGATACGTACAGCTACAGGTACCGAGAAACAACTTCAAAATTAATTTGATCTTGTCGTCGATCAGACCTCTAGAAACTAATGGACTCATACTGTTCAACAGAAATGAACATACATGGCTACCCCACTTTTGAAAGGTGTCAACAATAGAAACAACTTTACATTCAAACCTTTGGGCTTCACAAATCCACGCCTACATAAGAGAAGGAAAAACGTGAAATCCATAAGAAATTTCCGGAGATCGAAGAATATTCTATTGTAAACTGTTCTTATGGGAGAATTGCATAAATGTACTTTGTGATGAATCTAATCAATTATAATGATTGATCATGTGAGCTTCAGGTAAATCTCTCATAATTTAACAATTGGTGATTGTACCCATCTTAAGAAAGTAAAAAAGCCACAAAAAACATAGAACTATGCTTATGTGACATATTTATTACAAAACTTATGGTATCAAAAATCATAAACTATACTCATCACAAAAAACATAAAATCATGCTTATGTGACATATTTATTATAAAACTTATTATATATCTTATAAAAAAAAAAATCATAAACTATACATTATATGATTTTTCAATTTAAATAATGTCATTATGATTTTTCTCATATTTATTATAAATAAGATTTTTCTTAAATAATATAAAAAAAAATCACAAACTTGTAGTTATGTGATTTTCTATATTTATCTTCTGGCAAGAATTTCAAAATGATCAACGAGGACTCGTCCCATTTATCCCATCTGTAGTTTTGGTTTGCTTTTGTTTGCCTCTTACGCTGTCCTTTCCGTGCTTTGACCTATTCCCCCAAGACAAACTGATAACGTACAGCTACGGGTACCGAGAAACGACTTCATCTTTCAATTGATCCAGTCATCGATCAGACCTCTAGAAACTAATGGACTCATAGTATTCAATAGAAACGAACACATATGGCTGCCCCAGTTTTGACATGTATCGGCAATAAAGCGATGCTAGATAACAACTTTACATTCAAACCTAATTTTGGGCTTCACGCAGCACGTCGTGTGAAATCCATGCCTACATAAGAGAAGAAAAAATGCGAAAAAACCGAAAGAAATTCCCAGAAGATTGAAATATTGCGCAGCTATTCTTCTTTGAAACTCGATTACAAGGATTGCATGGATATACTTTGTGATGAATCGGATCAATTATAATGATTGATTACGTGAGTTTCATGTAGATTTCTCATAATTTAACAATTGGTGACTGTACCCATCTTAAGAAAGTAAAAAAGCCACAGAAAAAAAAATATAAAACTATGCTTATGTGACACATTTATTGTGAACTTTTTTTGTGGCATCAAAAATCCCAAATTATACACATTATAACACATTTACCATAAACTTTTTCTTATGATATAAAAAATCTCAAACTTGTAGTTATATAATACATTTACCCTTTGTCAAGATTCTGTTATATGATTTTTCGGCTAAAACGTCATTTTTATTTTACTTAAGTCATGTGGGGCTATGTCAACATGGTTTACTTTCTAGCATCCATGTAGGCAAATTTTTAATGGTTCTTATTGACAGAACTTTGACGAAGAGTGAATGTGTCCCACAACATAAATTTGGGATTTTGTGACAATATCTAGGATAAATGTGTTACAATGCATATAATTGAGGGTTTCGGTGGCTTTTAACCTTTAAGAAACTCGGGTTCTCAGATTGAGATATGGGCAAAAATTTCCGCACGTTACGGCCCTCCACAGTCCTCACGAAGCTTTAGCACGCATCTCACTTACGGGTACAGTAATAATAATTGTAACTGGAACAGCCATGAAGAAGCAAAACATGGACCCCAAGACTTAATCAACAAATCCTGCCTCAATCCAATTATGTCAAGAGACAAAGACAAAATATTATAGATTAGAAGAAATCACAAATCTTGTCATTAGCTGGTCTAGAGTGGGTTGAGGTAACCTTATTTCAAAGTCCCTGCCAAACTATGGTCAAGCGACGACTAATCCCCTAGCACTCAAAAGTTGAACAATTCAGCTTTTCAGCCAAATTAGCCATCATCACCTTTATGGTCCTCTATAAATAGCCTAACTAGCTCAACAACATGATCCATGCCCAGAGAACTTACCAAACCCTAAACCATGTCTATCCTCTTCCTTGCTACGCTTGTGATCCTCTCATGTTCCCTGCAATCCCATGCGGTGGATTACACCGTAACGAACAATGCCGGCGACACTCCCGGCGCCGTGCGTTTCACTAACGAGATCGGCATCCCATACAGTCAACAGACGATGTCTGAATCGACTGATTTCATTTGGAGGACCTTCCAACAAAACGATCCCGCGGACCGAAAGGACGTTGCCAAAGTGAGCTTGTTCATCGACAACATGGACGGCGTGGCGTACACAAGCAACAACGAGATCCATGTGAGCGCCACGTACCTCGAGGGCGTCTCGGGAGACGTGAAGAGGGAGTTCACGGGGGTCCTGTACCACGAGATGACGCACGTGTGGCAGTGGAACGGGGCTGGGCAGGCCCCGGGCGGACTCACCGAGGGGATCGCAGATTTCGTGAGGCTCCGGTCGGGTTACGCGCCGGGCCACTGGGTGCAGCCGGGCCAGGGCGATAAGTGGGACCAGGGTTACGACGTCACGGCGCGCTTTCTCGACTACTGCAATGGCCTCAGGAATGGGTTCGTGGCTGAGCTGAACAAGAAGATGAGGACTGGTTACAGTGACAACTTCTTCGTCGACTTGCTGGGCAAGACCGTTGACCAGCTGTGGACTGAATACAAGGCTAAATACGCTACATAATTTTGAGTCCATACCTGGTCGATCGATGTATGTGCCTCATAAAAATCATGGTTAAACGAAGGCATTATTAAATAAAACACATGCAAATCAACTTTGGATTATTTGCAATTTACTCTAATTCGCGTCGATTTTTGGGTGTTGCAAATGTCCAAACGACAAGTTTCTCTACCTGGCCAAAGAGGAATCGATCGCATTCAACCTGGTTAATTTAGGCCTCCCTATAGATTATCAATGCTCAATTTGAGATTCATATGATCTGATCCTCAGTATTCGTTGCATTGTTTTTAGATCTAGACCGGTCAAAAAATCTGTCTAAATTCCAGCTCTCAAATCAATCGATTCAACCGTTTCAACCACAAGCCGATGATTCGCAAAATTTGCAACCGAATCATCTAATATATAAGGAGAGGTCCCTCTTTTCGTCTCTCAACCTAAATTACCTAAAGATCAAATTATAATAATAACTTGAATAGATTAAAATGAATCCGTGGGATTTTATTATCATTTAGCTCGATCTGGTGAGAATTAAATGTTGATCCAATGTCAATCACGCTTCATTAGCAATGATGTAATACACTTCTAGGACCGCTGACAAAGCAACTTGTGAAAACCAGAGCTTCCAAAGGGAGAATTCCTGAATTCGACTGTCATCGCACAGCTGATTTCATAATGCTCACATCAACAGAAAACGGTTCGTCGCCCTTCCAGGCGCAACTCTGAGCATGAACACAGAAGGACAAGGGGTCCGGGATGGCAGACTGCAGTCTGCAGGGACTCGGAGAGCGTTTGTGTAATTACTGTATTGATAACCCGGGACAAATGATCTTTAACGTTTTTCTGTTCTCTGCATTCCGCAGCTTCTGACGACAATGGGCGTTCATCGGCTTAATTTGAGAAGGCACTGTCCTACTCCTTTTCTGGTTGTCGAAATTTTGCATGCCCTATGCTTTTCCTCGGGAAATTAGGAATCAACCTTTTGGATTTCATGTGCGACAACTTTTTCGAGTGCAATGACTTTCTTACTGGGATTACAGGTGAGCTCATTAGCTTGGAGCAAACTCGATTTTCTGAATTTTGAGCTGAGGGCTAGTGCTGATGTTACAGGTCTAAATAACAATATCATGTTAAAGCTCATAATGACCCTTGTTCTTGCTCAGTGTTTTGGACTGATTTCCTTCTCTTTTCCATCATTTGCTTTTGGCCCCAAGATCATCCATTTACCTTAGAGGTGATTTGAAAACATTGCAGGGAAAAATTGTTGCTTCGCCGAAAAATTGTTGCTTCACTAACTCAAGCGTCGATTTTTATTTCCAATATGAACCTCATCGGTTGTCCTTGAAGAATCCGCAGCATTATTTTTTAAGTATGTTTCTTACGCTATTGATCTTTTCTGGGGCCACTCCGGTTCTTCATGTTTCTATATGTTTCCCGTGAGTGCAACTCGGGAAACCGTCGATGGATATTTGATATATGAATCATCTGTGTCGTGATCAATGACTAAACTTAACTGCCGATGCGATTTTTCTCCTGGTAAGGGTCCTACGGTTGCCTTTCCCATTAGCTAATGGAAAAATCTAATCGTTCCTTTAGTCTGTCACAAACTACAGTGGAAAGGTAATCATTCGCAAGGTCAACAGCGACGTATGTTTTTGAAGCGCTTTTGAATGTATACCCGCCTATATACTGAGTTCAGATGATTTTCCTCATGTACTCTCTGCCGCTGACAGAACTCCGCGAGGGTACATTCTCCATGTACAGCTACGGGACATCGTAAAACAAGGATATATATGACCAGTCGAAGCCCCCAATATTCAATCTCACCAACATACCCATGACATTGCCATTGTGGATCGGTTAAGAAGCAGCGATACGTTGGCAGACTAGGCCGACATGTGGCGCTCCATCAACAAAATGTAGTCAGAGTGTGTTTGTTTCAAGAAAAATGAAACGTTTTTGGAAAATGGTTTCCCGGAAAACATTTTCCAGGAAAATAGTTAGTTTTCCTTTGTTTGGTGATACGTTCACGTGAAAGTATTTTCTGGTATTTTGATCACATATGAAAAGTGATTGAATGACATTTGACCTAAAAATTGACAACAGTGTACCTCTTACTTCCAAATTAATTTATTGACTCCATATTACTTAATAAATGGATTTTTCTTGATCAGTTTAGTAAATCTAGAATTTGAACCTACAAAATGAAAAGGAAACCTGAATTAATACACATATTTTATTTTTATTTTTATTTTTTGGAAAATGGATATGATTTCCGATTACAAGAGCAAGTCAAAACTAAAGGGAGGGGTGAAGGAGAAGCAAAACTAAAGGGAGGGGGTGAAGGAGAAGGAGAGAGGGGAGGAGGATTTAGGGTTTATGTTCACGGTCAAAGAAAGAAAAGAGAAAACAAGAAAAAATAAAAAAAAAATAAAAGAAAAAAAGAGAAAGAAAAGATATAATAATAACAAATTCAAAATTTTTAATTAGAAATTATTTTTAATAATAATTTTTTTATTAAGCAAGGACCTTAAAACATTTTGGAAAATGTTTTCCGATTCTTTCAAAGGGGAAATCGTTTTCCTAAATTTAAGTTTTGGAAGGAAAATATTTTCTGTTGACTAGGAAAATATTTTCCGTTGACATATATTTCTAAATGAATCAAACGCTGGAAAATGAGGAAAACGTTTTTCCAGAAATTGTTTTTCACAAAACAAACGCACCTTAAGCGGTAGATCCTTTTCACTTGAGCGCTATGCTCACATAGACTTCCTGCTCGGTATGACTGCCAAGGAAGATGCTTATGATGGGGTTCTTCAGGTCACTTAGCAAGAAGTCCTCTAATTCTTGAAGCGATTAGTTCGGGCAAGATGACAGAATTAAGTTCTGGTTCACGTGAATAATACGTATATACATAAATTGTTGTATATTGTATGTTCCATATGTTAGGACATCGATTACTCCCCCTCCTGCAGAAGTAATATTCCAAGTGAATTAAGCTGGGATGCAATTAGTCTCCCATCGGTTACTATACCGATGTGGTCAAGCTTTCCTTTGTATTAGACCTTTTTATTTTCTTGTTATCCCCTTCTTTCTCTGGATTATTAGGGTCCATTTGGTAATACTTCTATTCCGAGAACAATTTTTGTTTAGAAATTATCATTCTCTATTTCTATTCCCCATAACAATTTTTGAATAAAAAAATACATTTGGTAACTACACAAAAATGATATTCTTAGAATAGAAAAAAAAAAAAAAAAATAGGAATATGTCTAGTATGAACCAAAAAAAATTTTGTGACATAGAATTTCTTTTAATTTTTTAATAATTTTTTTGAATTTTTCCTTTTTTCTTCTCGCAATCGGTAGCGCGGCCGACTACCAGCGGTAGGCCTAGCCGCCAGTTGCTAATCCCAACCATCGGCCGCCAATAGGTGGCTACCATTGCCAATGTCAAGAAGAAAAAAGGAAAAAAAAAAAGAAAAAATCTAAAAAAATTATTTAAAATTAAAAGAAATTTTATATTACAAAAAAATGGGTCGTACCAAACACATTTATATTCTTTTTCTATTCCGAGAATAGAAATTTTGTATAGTTGCCAAAACATGTTTTTTTATTTAGAAATCGTTTCAAGGAATATAAATAAAAAAAGACTTTTTGGAAAAAAAAAAAAAATGTTTCGGAATAGAAGTTTTACCAAACGGACACTTGGAATATTACTTCTACATAAGGGGAGTAAACAATGTCCTAACATATGGAACAAACAATATACAACAATTTATATGTATACATATTATATGCGTGAACCAGAACTTAATTCTCTCATCTTGCCCGAACTAATCGCTTCAAGAACTATAAGACTTGCTGAGCGACCCGAAGAACCCCATCATAAACATCTTCCTTGGCAGTCACGCTGAGCCGGAAGTCTATGTGAGCATAGTTCACAAGTGTAAAGGATCTACGGCTTAGATTGCATTTCGTTGATGGAACGCTGCACGTTGGCCTAGTCTGCCAACATATCAATCGGCCGCCGATTGCCAATCACTGGTCGCCGGCCAGATTGCATTTTGTTGATGGAGAGCTGCACGTCGGCCTAGTTTGCCAATGTATCGACCGGCAGTCGGTGATTGGCGACCGGCGGCTGGCAACCAGCACCCGCTACCAGTCGCCAACTACCAATTGGGGGAATGGTGGATGGTGGAGTTTTGAGGGGCAACGAGAAATAAGAAGAAAAGAAAAAAGGAAAAGAAAAAAAAATGACCTATTTCTAGAAATTGTTCCCGAATAAGAAGTTACTTTTTTCACTTCTTGTTTTTATTTCAAATCTATTCCCCAACTACTTTTTCTATTCTAGAGAATAAAAAAATTAGTTAACATTATCCAATGGATTTTTATTCTTTTATTTATTTATTTTGGTGAACAAAAGAATGGAAAAATAAAAATAAAATAAAAATGTTAACAAACAGGCTCTTATGGGATAATAGAGCGAATTAAAAAATTGTTTAAACTCTCCACTTCAAAGTTTGACCAACATGTTAGACGAAAAAAATAAAAATAAAAGCCCATATACTATGATCATACTAAGAAAATCAAAATAGTCCAATATTAAAAGGGGGAGGGGAAAATGATAATTCAAAAGTAGATTAAATAGTTAGATCACAATTCTTTCTATTAAATCTCTACCACTTCTTAAATTTATGTTTAAATATTTCTTATCCTGTTTCATATGTTATCTTTTTACTTTGCAAAATTTTAAATTATCTTTTTCTACAATGATTATTATTTTAAAAAAAATTCACACTAGGGCGTTTACTTTTTTGAACAGTTTGTTCCGATTCTGCATTTGCTTTTGAAAATTTTCTTCACACTAACGGAACTCCCATATCCATCAATGAAACATTGTTCTGTTACGTGTCATTACAAAACACATAAGACAATAAAAGTACAAAATACCTAATTAATAATTTATACAAGTTAAGTAGAGCTCAACTGGCTAAGAATTTCTCTATAGATTTGTTCAAAATAATAAATATACTATTCTCACTTCCACTCGCCAAAATCTTAAATTAATAAGTAAAAGAGTACTGTGCGAAAAATGAGTTCGTTAAAACCCTAGACACAACCGACCAAAAAAAAAAAAAAACCCTAGACACAAGCGATGTGTGGTACTTTAAGGATATTCTAAATGCGAAACATACAACTCTCACCTTCACTTGGCCAAAATTCAAGCTATAACTAGGATTCGTGGATTGATTCCAATCATAGTCATTAATTTTGCAGGCCCATTGATGGAGCCTACAAACCCACAAGCAAAAAATGAGTTCGTTAAAACCCTACACACAAGCAATGTGTGGTACTTTAAGGATATTCTAAATGCGAAACGTACAGCTCTCACTTGGCAAATATTCAAGCTATAACTAGGATTCATGGATCAATTCCAATCATAGTCATTAATTTTGCAAGCCCATTGATGGAGCCTACAAATCCACATGATCATCAATTGTATTCATGCGTCTAGTTGGCCCAAATCCATATAACAAGTCATTTTTCGATGTATTAAATGTATGTGAGTTCAGTACATCTCGGTTCTTAAATCACGTGAGATCCATTAAAATTAAAGGCCCACATGGATTAGGCACACGTGATTTTTAATAAGTTAATAGATTCCAAATTGGTTGAATAGTAAATAGAGATCAATCGGGGGAATCCAATCCATTGGATTTCTAACTTAAAAGGACAAAAACAGCAAACGGAGTGATTTGTTCGGTGTAGTGATTTGTTGTCTAGACTTTTTAAAAGAACCAAAGCATCTATGAACTAAAACATGTCTCCCAAAGTTGTAAGTCGTAGCCTCAAAAATTTGTGTTTGGGCTATTCGCTGGGCCTTTCAGATTGCAATTGACCCGAAACCATTAAATTAATGGAGTACTTCGAGGTCACAGTCGGGCTAGAAACTTACTTAAGCAATGTTTAGTCATCCAATTTTGACTTAGAATAAAATAAAGAAATCTTTAAAAGTATATCCCCTCTCTCTCTCTCTGATCGTAACTCCTCACTTCAACGGTTCACTGTTTCACTAACGGTGCCGATGACTTCGGATCTAACCGCACATCCTCGGACACCAATTGGCCCCTTTGTCGTGCGTCAATCATCGGGCCCATCCCTCCCCCCTCCCTCTTCCCGACCATGTCTCTTAGCGTCTCATCGGCAACGACAATCACGTGGTGGCCGCTGTCGGTGGTGGTAGCAAAAACTGCATTGGAGGATGAGTAGATGACTAGATTCAATCAGGAAAAAGTAATAGATACGCATTGTCAAAGAAGATTCACAATGTGATTGGTCATGACAAGTAATTAGGTCTTAGGTCCAGTGGAGGAGGAGGGACCGGTGAGAAGGTTGGTTTCAACTGATTCTCCATTTTAAAAAATCGAATTGCATGGAGGTTTGAAATTTTGACAGGAACACGAATAAGTTGGGAACAATTAATGATTACTCAGCAGATCAATTGGAAAGTAGAGAGACATATGCTAAGAGTGTCAAGAACTATGGATTTGTTGCTCATGTTTGTATATGTCACTCAATCACTCCATTGTTGGAAGATAACAAAAATTGTTATTTTCAATATCCAATTGAGTTTGTCCCAACCCCGTGCCAGTTTTTTTTTTTTTATATATCTGGGTATATCGGAATTCATCCAGTTAGGAGGACGTCGCCAAACACTGGACTATCTAGACTCAAATTCGAACTATCAAACACATTTTTTTTTTTTTTTTAAAGATAAAACACATTTTTAGGTGTGTTTTTCCTAAGAAAAATAAATAATTTGAAAAAAAAAATCTGAAAAATGATTGTCTATATCATTTACAAAAATAAATAAATAAAAAATTTAATCATCCGCAAAAATGTTTAAACATAAATTGTAGTCACTAATAAAAGTATTTTTCATTAACTAATTATTTCAAGCAATATACATGATTATTTTAGGAAAATATTTGTAAATCTTTCATTTTTCGTGAAACAAACTTAACTTCACTTAAGAAGATATTTCTTGTTCAATAGAAAAACATTGTAAAAATTAAAGAAATGCAAACGTAGTTGTACTAGTCGTTTGAGAAAATAACTGGTTATGGGATTTTATGGGAGGTTTATTATTTAAATATTCTAATGCTACTCCTCGTGAATAGTTTACTCTTTTACTTAGTATTAGGTATGAAAATTTAATAAAATAGACAAATAGGGGTATGGAATATTTGAACATAGGACCTTTTAGTTCTGGTCTTGCAATTATTAAATAAATAAATAAATAAATATATCAATAAAGAAGAAGAAGAAGGAGAAAGAACGAAAAATAATTAAGGAAATAAAGAAGAGGGACTGGTCATCATCTTCATGAACGTCCACCGGCGGGTTAGGTGCACTGGCTGATTTCTACCAATGGTTAGATGCGTTGAGGCAAGCAGCGACTGACCGCTGGGTGCGCAAGCGGGTCCCCCTTCTTTTTCGATGACTGGGACAAGAATGACTTTCACATTACTTTAGCACTGCCACATTGTCTGCATTTATTTAACCTTAAATTTTTTATTTAACGACATGAAGGGGACAACAGGAAAATAGACATTCGTGCAATCATACGTAGCTTGACATCTATTGATTCGTGACCTAGTTGCTCTTGACATTTACGTGAATCGCTATGGACTCGCGCTAACATGCGTATAGTTTGCGCAGATTGATCAGTTTGAGATGCTATGAATCATTAGAGACCTGATAAGATTCGTGTGGTCTGAATTACGAGCACATAAGGACCACATGCGATGATTGATCAAGTTCAATATCTCCTAAACTTGAATAGAACGCTACAAAATCTCATAAATGCATGTCCAAATCAATTCATTCTATACTTGCTCCCTTGCTTATCTCTCTTCACGACGAGATGCTCAGTATATTCGAACTGTTAAAAATAAACAAAAATTTATACGGAATGTCGTGGATATAATTTAAGCACGAGGTAGGAAACAATTAGCGGGAGTTCATGCGCTCTTCTAAGTATAATTGACTGTGTTGCGTGGTTTGTTGGTCCAAGCTTACTTGAGTTTTGTCCTTATTTGAGAAACTAATTAATACTTAATGCCGGCGTTTGGCACGCATAAACATTTATAGTCGAGCAAATGCTATAAAAAATCTGCTTAATGCCCGGTGGGAAGCCAAAAGAAGCACAGGATCCCATGAAGGACCCTCAGCTCATTTATGATATTTATATAGAAAAACAAAAACAGTTAACAAAAAAAAAAAAAAATTAGGTAACAAAACCCAAACTCCATCTTGGACAAACCCAAATTTATTCCCACGCCTACCCAAATTAGCTTACACCTTACAATCTACACTCCAAAACGAGACACACCTGAATTTCTCATCTCCACACCTCACGACGCTACCTTAAGCTCTCCGTTGACCTTTGGCTCGCCCAGCTCCGCAACGCCATTGGCTGTTGACTTGCCGCTCACGGCCAGCACCTCCAGGCTCCTCCTCTTCACCTCGTCCACGAAGGCCTGGATGTTCCGGTCAGAGGAGCCGCCCTCCGCCACGGCTGCCTCCGCTGCGGCGCTCCACTTCTTCGCGTTCTGCTTCATCTCCTCGGCCTTGGGCCCCGAGGTTGCCTCGCGGAGGCACTGCTCGACCACGTCCCGCGTGATCAGCTTGTTCTCTGCCTCGCCCCGGCACATCCTCACCCCGACCTTGAACACGTCGACTAGGTACTTGGCGTCGGTGACCTGGTCACCCCACTGCGGGAACGCCACGACAGGCATGCCAGAGGTCAAGGCCTCCATGGTCGAGTTCCAACCGCAGTGCGTGACGAAGCAGGCCACCGAGGGGTGAGCCAGGACTTGCTCTTGCGGGCTCCACTGCACCACCTTGCCCCTATCACCAGCCTTCTCCAAGAACCCTTCAGGCATTTTGAGAACCTCATAGCCAGAGTCCTTGTGTGGAGGCTTCATGACCCACAAGAAGTTGACCCCGGAGTTCAACAGCCCATAAGCAATCTCGTCCCACTGGTCTTGCTTCAAGTACACGACGCTCCCAAACGACACGTAAACGATCGAGGAAGCAGGCTTTGAGTCGAGCCAGCCGACGCAGTCGTCAGCCTTCATGAAATCGCCCTTGACAGTGGCGTTCGGGGCCTTAGGGTTCTTGAAGAGCGGCCCGACTGTCTTGATGGGGCTGATCTTGGACATGTACTCAATGATCTCATGCTCGAGCTCCTGGAATGTGTCCATCAGGATGCAGAATGGCTTGTCCAAGTTCTTGTACTGCCCCATGATCGCTCGCCGGAGGAAAGGGTACGGGGTCGTTGGGTACAAGAAGCTCGGGACCTCGTCGTGCTTTAGGAGCGGCATGCAAGGGAGCTGCACATCGATCTCCATCGCTGTCTCAGACGGGAAGGGGACCAGGCCATGGTAGTAGTAGTAGTACGAAGTGAAGCATGCACAGGATTGCACCCAGAGCATCGCCGAGGGGAGGCCGAGGCTATCGGCAACATCGGACACCCAGGGGATGAAAGGATTGTTGATGAGGCAAGAGATAGGGCGGCCTTGCTCGGCGTTGCGCCGGATCATCTCAGGGATGAGGACCTTCCCGACCTTCTCGAGCTGGGGGAGGTACTGGTCGAGGTCCTGGCGGCGTATCTCATCCTCGTCCCACCCGTCCTCGAAGAACTCAAACCGGATGAAGCCATCACCGACCGGGGAGAGCTCCTCGCCGATGTTGCTCGCCTTGCGCATCGCCTTCCCGATGCTCTCTGGGGTCGTGAAGGTGACGAGCAGGCCCTTGGAGGCGAGGCGCTTGCCGAGCCTCAGGAGCGGGTTGACGTGGCCCTGGCCGGGGAACGAGACCAAGAGGACGTGGACGAGCGCCTCCGACCCCATATCGTTTCCGAGCTGGGGAAGAGAGGAGTGAAACGATTTAGTATAGGTTTATGTGTGTATGTGTGAGCGAGAGAGAGAGGGAGGGAGGGAGAGAGAGTTTGAAGTTGGTGGTGATGAGGGTGTGTTAGAGTAGCTGAAATATATAGCAGTGGAGGAGAGGAGAGGCGAGATTAGATGTTCGATTCATCGGTCGTTCGCGTGGGGTTTGACGTCGAATGGGACCGTTTGGTGGTGTAAGTTACGCAGGCTCGATGCTCGTCGGTCGTGTTGATCCGCGCGAGGGCACGTTGTCCCGAGACTTTCTTGGAGGGTTTGGTTGAGAAAGGCCCAGTCGAGCTTCGGGTTTGACCGGACCGTCTGAGGAATTGAACTGTTGCCAGGAAGAAGGATAGCCGCAGAGGAATGCATGGCCTTGGCGTACGTCTTGTCGCTTAGTTAATGGCGTCATGCGTGACAATTCATAAACCTGTGGTCGCTTTCGTTTTCTAAATAATTACCTAAATGTAAACGTTGTCATAAGTCCAAGGATGCTTACGCTATGAAATACTCCGCTATTCTTGCATAGTAGGTTCCGTTAAATTAGTGGCTCAATTTGATTCGCAGAAAATGAATAATTTGAAAAATATTTATCTAAAAAATTATAGCTTATGTCCTTTACAAAAATGAATGAACAAAATAAATTTTCATCTTTCACAAAACATTTAGATATAAATTATTGTCGATATTTGGTTAATTATTTCAAATTATATAAATTATTATTTTAATAAAAATATTTTCTAAATCATTCATTTTTTCATAAAAGAAATAGAATCTAAAATCTAAAAATATTTGCCCTCCCTTTACTGTCTATCGTCTCTCTCTAAGCCAAAAGCAGCCGCCATTGCTCCACATCCTGGTCGACCCGAGCCCAGAGTCAATCCGAGGCTTCCACGTATGGGTCCACAACACGTGTCATCAGACGGCCGGCATTAAAACACTTGCATCGAACGGCTAAAAAGAGGCGGCAAAATTGTCCGTGCACAAAAATATATCGCCAAACGGCCTTGAGATTTTTCGTCTTCCACCAGAAGCAGAAAACCAAAGCGGTGACAATTTGCGTGCATGTTTCAATTTTATTAGCTGAATTCCTTCAATTGGATAAATTGTTTTATAATTTACTAACTCTCATAATTTACATAATATCTCATATAATCCTATGAATACAGCAAAATTATCTTGTCAAATAGTATATTTAGCTCCTCAATAGTCAAGACTTGTTTAGTAGCTAGGTCTATATATTCCCATATCTTTCTTGTATACACTAATAGAGGAACTAATATACAAAGCTTTCATGATCGATTGATGTGTAAAATCGGCAATTTTCACCAAAAGGTAATCTAGACAATGTTGCTTTCAATTGGTTCCGATCATCTCTTGGCACTGCCTACGCAAAATAACCTACTCCCTCTTTGCAAGCTAGTCTAACTAGGTTACTGCCCTTTTTATAAATTTTTTTTTTTTTTTTTTTTTGGGTATTGGAGGAACCTGGTTTGCGTCTAAACCCCCAAGTGATACTTAGCGGAGGACCCACCACCCCCCGAGTCACACTTAATACACCTAGCGCTCCCCGTTTTGAACCCTTCACCTCTTCGTTGAGGATCATGATCTTATCCAAACTTGAGCCACCGCGGCCGGTGGTTTTTATAAATTTGTTCATATCTTTGTAATTGAAAAAATTATTATGATTTTGAGAATCGTTGTCATAAAGATATCTTTCTCCTTGCGAAATCAAAAGCATATGATAGACGCTGCGGAATGTTATAAATGCTATTTGATGTTCTGTACTCTAGGGTGTACATGCAATTTAAAGCTGACACCTAACCACGAAGGGAATTCAGACCGCCCAAATTTATTTTGATCTTCCCAATCTTTCCTCTTTTTTCTATTTTTCTCCTTCTTCAGTTCTGAGTTCTGACCTTATCCACCCCCCAACAAGTCACGACGATTCCTTCCACCGCACAACGTGAATCAGCCTCTGCGCCACCGCCATTGACGAGTGATCCCTGCCCCCGCCGCCCACGGTGTCGCCATTGTGGCTCGTACCGCCGCAACCGATAATGCTACTAGCGAAATATCCAAGCTCGATTCGACTTTATCAATTTATACAGGCTTGATCTTAAAAATGCTTAGACAAAGTGAGTGTATTGTGTAATTTTGAGAATATATATATGTCTATGTTAATTGACAAATATTTTTCGAAAAGAATAACAGAGGCTGGATTAGATTTGCGAACCTTATCCAGCTGAATTTTCAAGCTTGAATTTGAGCTTGACTCGACAAGATACTCGAGAAGCTCTAGCTAGAGCACAAATTAACGAGTCATTCTCAGGTAATCATCAATCAAGCCTAAGCTGCTCATGAGTAGCTGGAGCACATTAATTATAACTTGTTTTCTCATGACAACTGGACATGCTGCAATCGCTCCTTAATTTAGAAGACCTCTATGCTTTGAAATATATTAAACAAACTATTTAATGAATAATTTCCAACCTTTTATTTCTTTACAAGAACCAAAAAGAACTATTCATGCACTTATAAGTTGACTTTTAATTTAATAGTTTTATTAGCATTTTACATTCAAAGCACGCACATAGAGTTCCAATTATCTGTACATTTATAATAATAATAATAATAATAATAATAATAATAATAATAATAATAATAATAAGTTATAAGCTGTACAAACTGGTTAAGCTGGGGTTTTTAACTTCTACAGACAGACGGCTATGATTCAAAACATCTTACATATAATTGATAGAATTTCAAAAGACGGTGTTCAATTCTTGAACTAAAACATTTATCGATATCCCAATCAACTATACGAAAATACTAGAGGGTTAATAGTTTTCTTTATGATTTAGCGTAGCTTTAATATACAAGTCATTTGCGTGTACAAACCAACTTAGATTTTCCAAATAAACAAGGCATAATACGATTTCCTTATATAAGAATGATACAAACGGTAGACTCCAGAACAAGAGAAGTAAAAAGGGAAGATTGGATTGCTCCATCATCCATATAGAAGACCGAGACATCGAAGCTCTGACAGACAGATGCGTGCAGATGAGTCGCTTACCGTTTGGTGGGTCTTCGCATTATTTAAGACGAAAGTGACAAAACTTTAAAGCGTGGAATATGCCATCCATACAAAGTACAAAAATGGAAAAAGAAATATAGGATCCCGTGCACCGCAAAACCCATCTTTCTGTCGATCTCTTCTTTCATTTTATTTCAATTTTTTTTGGTTAAATTTTCCCATCACTCAATGCCATCGAGGACCGCACGAATATCTTAAATGCTTTGGCATTACCGTCTTCGGTCCGGTAAAATAACTCCTCGAAAATTACGGTATCGCTCCCAAAATGGACAGTGTGGTCATCATGATTTTTTAATGGTACTTACTTGGTACCATTATTTTTCGATAGTTTACCTAAGTTCCGAAACATTCAACGTGACAATAAAATCTATGTCACTTTTGGTAGAACGTATTTTAGAAATTGAGCACTTGACCTATTGAAAAATTATAGCACCGCAAGTTTTTTTTTTTTTTTTTTTGTCCAAATTAATGATAATCAAATGATTTATTAAAAAGTCACAACACCCAAGCAAGCGCTGCGAAAAAGTCATGATAATTGAGGTATCTTTTTCCCTAAGATTGCATGTGGACAAAGGATATTCTCCTACATTTTTGTGATTGGTGTGTCAAATTACAATGCCATTACGTAACAGTCCATCATTTTCATCAATGACGTGATGACGCCCCCAATAAAAAACGCAAATAAATTCCATCTAATTTTAATTGGAGACAGCTATGGGAAACTATATTTCCAAAGAGATACATCGATGACAAAGGGCATCGGAGTCTAACCAACATGTCATGTGTTTTAATTGTGTGCATCTAACCGAGTTGGAACTTTAGATTCTCAAGGGGACCTGTTTTGGAGAGTGACAAGGCATGATGATCCCGTCCTCGGCACCAGCTAATTTTCCGATGATTTGACCAAGTACGACATTCATACTGCGCAGTCAACAGCTTTTAAGGTTTGACTCTTCTTTATGCCCGATCGACTGCGAGATGAGGAGCGGATTATCAAAACGAGAGGCGATGTGGAATGGGAGGCAACCGTCTTTCAACGAACTGATTTTCCATAGGTGGATGTTTTGGTTTGGAACATCTGTCTGGCATCGGTTGCTGATTCTCATACGGCTTGTAGCATTTTTTGGGCTGTGGTCCTCTATCATAAACGTTAAATTTACGTACTAAGTTTAGTTATGTATAGGGTATTGAGACATTAGTAGTGATATAAGAAACCCTAATTGAATCGCCTTGCCAAAAAACTTTGATCCTAATTAGTATCCTTACCATCTATGAAAGATTACACATACCCAGCAGCATCTCTCTCCGTGTCTCTCTCGCTCCCCTTGACCTTGCATCCCGCCTCCGATGAATTTAATGGCTATTTGTTACTGATAGAATAATTAAATATTAAACCATGTATTCATCGAAAAGTTTAAGTTTTTAGAATAGATGGCAATAGTCCTACAAATTTTTTTATGGTATTAGAGCTAGAAGTCCTGAGTTTAAATCTTTTTAGACCTCATTCACCTCCCTAATTAAATATGTCCGTACTTAATACTAGGCAAAAAAAGAAGAAGTCAAACTAAGCGTGAGAGGAAGTGATAGAATAATTAAATATTAAATCATGTTTTTTTTTTTTTTTTTAAGGAGAGAGAGAGAGAGAGAGAGAGAGAGAGAGAGATCCAAAGGTTTGAATAAGAAATCGATTGAACTCCGAGTGCAGATCCATGTCAGCTATATATATATATATATGACTAATCAACCAAAAATATTACATGGTTAAGAGTTCGATCAAAGGGCACACTAATGACATTCTCATGAAGATGTTTCCAACCATACCCAATTTGTCCAAATCGGACAACCTGATATTATCTCATCTTTATCTACATAAAATAATTATCATAAAAGCGAAAACGTAATGAAAAATATTTGTTTATGAAACGTGTATAATTTGTGAACCTAGTATATACAAAAGGCCTATTTTCATAGAACTCATTTGTTTCGGAGAAAATGGAAATATCTTCCAAAAAATAATTTCTTATATAAAAATATTTCCTAAAAATAATCCCTTATATCACTTTAAATAAACATTCGATGAAAAATGTTCATTATTGATAGCAATTTATATTTAACCGTTTTTGTAGATGATGAAAATATTTTTCATTCATTCATTTTTACAAGTTACATAAATGATTGTTTTTAGGAAATATTTTTCATTCATTCATTTTTACAAGTTACATAAATGATTGTTTTTAGGAAATATTTTTCAAATCATTCATTTTCCCAAAAATAAACGATGTCTTAGTTTTGTCAAATTATTTTTATGACGGACATCAGAGCAAGAGAGAGAGAGAGAGAGAGAGAGAATTGAATCATTTGGCATCAATCAAAGCATATGTATATCAAGCACTTTCAATAGGGTCTGGACTCTCACAACCAATCCATGCATCTAACAGATTTGGTACAATTGACCATACAGCTAGCACCTTTCGACTTTCGGAGAGAGAGAAGGCATGGTTCCTTCAATCTACACCCCAAAACGAGACACCGCCTTTAACTCCCCACCTCACGACACCGCCTTTAACTCCACCTCACGACACTGCCTTTAACTCCCCGCTGACCTTTGGCTCGCCCAGCTCCGCAACCCCATTGGCCGCCACTTTGTTGGCCAAGTTCGCCCCTCCGTTGGCCGTTGACTTTGTTGGCCAAGTTCGCCCCTCCACTCGTAGCCAGCACCTCCAGGCTCCTCCTCTTCACCTCGTCCACGAAGGCCTGGATGTTCCGGTCTGAGGAGCCGCCCTCCGCCACGGCTACCTCTGCTGCTGCGCTCCACTTCTTCGCGTTCTGCTTCATCTCCTCGGCCTTGGGCCCCGAGGTTGCCTCGCGGAGGCACTGCTCAACCACGTCCCGCGTGATCAGCTTGTTCTCTGCCTCGCCCCGGCACATCCACACCCCAATCTTGAATACGTCGACTAGGTACTGTAAGAGTTTTTCTAATGTGGACTAAATTAATTGATATTGCAATTTACTGTTTTTACGGTTACCGTAAAACAGGGTTGGTCTAAAGAGAGATAGAAGGTTTCTTAATTAGTCTAATATGGGCTGGCTAGTGTGGGCCGAGTTGAGCTTGGCCCGTAATGAGGGGGACTGGCTGGAAACTCTATAAATAGTGCTCAAGTCTCTCCTCTAACCCTAATTCTCACATGTATCCTCACCTAAGGGGCGTTTACCTAACGCTACACGTGAGGGGGGCCGCCTCATTGAGCCAGTGATACGGAGGGCAATAGAGGAGAAGGACTTGATGCGTGGATCCCCTTTATATGTGGGTAATCCCTTTTTCTGCTTCCGCTTTATGTTCGATGGATCCAGGTGCGTTAATCTTTCTACTCAATTATGCATGTTCTTGTTCTGGTTATGGAGATCTTGGGGTTGCGCAATTTGCGTCTAACATGTGGTATCAGAGCAACCATAATCTTAGAACTCGAACACAATTGGTTTTGCCATAATTTGTACGAATTTATCCTAATTTGTACAGATTTACCCTAATTTTTATGGATTAGCCCTAATTGGTACTGATCTTGCCATAATTTGTGATTTTCGAGACTTTTTGTCAATAAAAATTAAATTAAATCACAAATTCGGACTAAGCTCGACAAGATGAGCAAGAGGGTAGGCGGCTAGCACATGTTAAACGCAAATTGCGCAAACCCCAAGATCTCCATAACTAGAACAAGAACATACATAATCGAGTAGAAAGAATTGACGCACCTGTTTTTGGATCCATTGTTCTTGAAGCGGAAGCGGAAACACAATGTTCCACGCGCAAGTCCTTCTCCTCTATTGCCCTCCGTATCACTGACTCAATGAGGCGGCCCCCTCATGTGCAGCATTAGGTAAACGCCCCTTAGGTGAGGATACAGGTAAGAATTAGGGTTAGGAGAGACTTGAGCACTATTTATAGAGTTTCCAGCCAATCCCCCTCATTACGGGCTGTGGGCTCAACTCGGCCCACACTAGCCAGCCATATTAGACTAATTAAGAAACCTTCTATCTCATCTTAGACCAAACCCTGTAAAACGATAAACGTTAAACGGTAAATTACAATATCAATTAATGTAGTCCACAATTAGAAAAACTCTTACATTCTCCCACTTGGATTATATTAATTGAAATCGTACCTTATGTGCGCACATTGGTCTAGAGATAATTCTTAATAGACAATTATATCCCATAAAGTCTCAAACACCGAATCATGGCGGTAATTGCATGTATACACACAGAGCCTTCCACGGTCACAAGTGCTCTCAACTTTATTGATATGAATTCAATATGGTAGTGTGGCAAATGGATAACATCTCTCATAGAGAGATCCCATTTGTCAGTCACCATTCTCTTACCTTAGGCGACACAAAAACTTGTGCCACAAGAGAATGCTTTATGGTTCCAACGAACCCACATATGTCTTGTCCTTATGGTTAACCTTTCTTTATGTATCACAAGACATATGCACAAGGCTAATAGTCGGATGCCCGGATGCCCCTAGCCTTCACTCAAAGTTTAAACAATACCCTGAGACTTTTAACAATATATATCAACATAATAACAATCCATTCAAAAAAATTTATTGAATGCAAAAGTTAACATATATGTATCAAACTATTACTAAATTGTAACAAAACAGATGTAAACTTTATTCAAAGAAGAATAAAACACAGCTCCCATTAAATAACAGCATCCCAAGACGCTCCTAGGCCCATACTAATGACATGTCGATCAAAAACACACGGGCGTAGGCCTTTAGTTAGTGGGTCTGCAACCATATCATCTGTATGAATATAATCTACTGCAACGTCACCATTCTGTACTGATTCTTTTATAGTCAAAAACTTGACCTCCATGTGTTTAGACCCCTTTAAACTTCTGTTGTTATTAATAAACAACACTGCATAGTTATTGTCACAATATAACTATATGGGTCTATCCACAAAATCATAAACTGATAACTCTCTAATGAGGTTCCGGAGCCAAATAGCTTGAGTAGCAACTGAAAAACATGCTACAAACTCCCCTTGCATGGTTGAAGAAGATATGGATTTCTGTTTCTCGCTCTTCCATGACACCGCACCTCCTGCTAACATAAATATGTATCCAGTCGTTGATTTCTTATCATCTTGACAACCAGCAAAATCTGCATTTGAATACCCGACTAGTTGTAGGTCTGGAACATATCTATAAATCAGCATATAATATTTTGTTCTCTTTAAGTACCTTAAAACCTTCTTGGCAGCAATCCAGTGATCGCGTCCTGGATTAGACTGATATCTGCCTAGAAGCCCTATTGCAAAAGCAATATCTGGCCTAGTGTAAACTTGAGCATACATGATGCTTCCAAGCACACTAGCATAAGGTACATCCTTCATTTGAGCTTTCTTAAAAATCTGAATTAGGGTATTGTGAAAGACTCAATTTATCACCCTTAACAACAGGAGCAATTCCTGGTTTGCAATCCTGCATATTGAATCTTTCTAAAATGCGATCAATATACGCCCTCTGAGATAAACCCAATGAACGGCGTGAGCGATCCCTATGGATCTCAATGCCAAGAACAAAAGACGCATCACCAAGGTCTTTCATGTCAAAATTTTTCGATAACATCAGCTTTGTCTCATGTAGTAAACCAATGTCACTAGTAGCAAGCAATATATCATCTACATAAAGTATGAGAAAAATATATTTCCTCCCACTAACCTTGGTGTATATGCACTGATCTACTTTGTTCTCAATAAATCCAAATGAAGTAACAACACTATGAAACTTGAAATACCACTGTCTAGAAGCTTGCTTAAGGCCATAAATAAACTTTTTCAATCTACAAACAAGCCGACTCGAGTCATCTGCTACAAAACCTTCAGGCTGCACCATATAAACCTCCTCATCAAGGTCTCCATTTAGAAAAGCAGTCTTAACATCCATCTGGTGTAACTCCATATCGTAATAAGCTACCAATGCTAAGATCACTCTAAAGGAATCTTTAGAAGAAACTGGAGAAAATGTTAACTCAGGCGGCGCGTGAGGGCGCGTGGAGTGTCGGATCGGCGCGTGGCTGGCGGCGTTGGACTCGTATGGTGATTTCCTATCTTGTGGTATATTTATTTTATATGGTTGATGATTTTATGGATGTGAAAATACATGCGGAACCCTAAATACGTGTATTTTTAGTGTATTTTTGCATATTTTTCTTGTATTTTATGTGATTTTGGAAATACAAGTGATGGTTTACTAGTATATTATCACATATAATCATTATAAAGGTGTGATTCATCAATAAAAATCAAACTTTATTGTGAACTGAAACTAGCTTAATGAGATACAATCAGTATGTGATAGTATTTGAGCTATGTATTGATTTAATGAGAAACAATAAAAATTATGAAACTTTTGTTATTCAGGTATACTCCTTTACACACTGGTAATTTTTGAATGCTAGACGACTTAAGGACTCGTGACCAAACTGATGTACTGATTAACATATCTGCTGAATGTGGGTAATGCATGTCGATTAAGTTACTGCATATTGTACATGAACTCATCTGGTCACTTGTTAATGTCTATCAAGTTGAATATTTTTATGGTTAAGGAGTATGGCAATATTTATGCAGAACAATAGTATCTATTGTTATAGTTTAGATATTTAGTTCTATGGTTTGACTCAATTTATAGGCCACTTTGGTTGAAGTAATAATATTTATTACCTAAAATTGATTAATAAATCAATTGTTGGCCTTGGAGTCATTTTTGCCTTATGAATTCATGAGTGATAATGGATCAGCTATCAAGCTTGTCGATTTGGTGCACCCTGTATTACTATTGATGTTAATTTGTGAGAGATATTATAGATCAGCATTCTTTTTATGTTGTTCTAGTAATATGTAATTGAGGTGCATAAGAGATGTTTTATTCTCTGTTATGAGAAGTTTCTTGTGTTACTGTGATCAATGATCTCATTGGAATCTGTCTTTCAGGTTCGCTATATATATATATATAAAGCAATATAATTAGTATGATATGTGATTTTGGTGATATGATGCCCCTATCACTAAAGTTAAAATCACATATATATGGTGTATGTGATGAGTAAAGCTTATATCCCTAGTATGAGAGAATTTCAATGATTCAACTGAGTAGTAACCGCCAAAGTGGCACGCTTGATTGGGTTTGAGAAATTTCAATCTCGTATGATGATTGGGATGTCTCCTAGTCTAATGCATAATCATACTCCCAAAGGAGGTGATTGTGTATTAGTTCATGGAGGGATACATGATAGTGTGGTGGAGGAGTGACTGATTCTAGTGATTCATATGCCCAAAGGTGATGAATTCATGAAGAATTAGAACAATATTCTCATAACCCTTATCATGTGGGGAGTGTACTATTGCATATCATGTATTCTGCCCAAAGGTGATTATGTGATTTTGCATGTAACTCTCTGGATGTGTACTTGTACGTCAAGTTACACAATGCTCACATGATGCTAATTATATACTGCTTGTTTTTCAGTCACATTTTCTGTAAATGGTAATTCCGTCATCATTGAGGTTTTTACTGCTTCAAATTTTAAGTTGTGGACATATGATTTGTTGCTTGAGAAAAGAGCAATTGAATTTGCTTATTGTACATGAAGCGTTCCATTCTGGAACACTTGAAAAGAGGTTTGCCTGCGAACTGCATTGCTATAAGATGATGGAAGCCTTAGTTGCTTAAAATTATATCTTGTCTGATATTGAAATTAGGACACATCTACAAAGATTGTGTTTAAGTCCTAATGATATATACATCTCGTATATGATTAAAATGTTGTTTCCAAAAGTTTTTTTTTTTTTTTAAAGGAAAATGACCGAGATAAATGTCTTAAAAGGTTGTCAGGTTTAACAGTGGCCATTAGTATTTTGGCAAGTATGACAATGAGAAATAGCTTAAAGGGTCATTTGTCAAATATTTGGTAGATTCTGGGGTGGTAATTTAATTACTATACCTGAAAATTCTGACAAAAAGATTTAGTCAAAATGCATAAATGCACCATATTGAACATGGTGATGAGTATGATTAGTAAGACTAATTTATTTGGTCTTTTGTGGGCTAATATTATGAAAGTAATTTATTCATATACAAAATGGGTATTGATTTTATGACCCTAAAGAAGGTACAAGAATTATGGAATTACATACTCTAAAGTTTCTAAATATTGACGTTATTGTAGAGGATAACTGCTCTCAGATTATTAAAGATAATAGTATGATGGAGGTTACTATGTTTTTTGTCTTTACTTATACGATAATTATGGAATCTCCTGTACCATAGACTAAACTTGTTGAGGTTCAAGGTACTATTCTTGATATAGTTTATAATGAAATTTCTTAAACCTCTCAAGTGCGGAATGAAGTGGTTGCGGCTTTATTAAGGAGATTTGTTAAGGAAAGACAATCGGTTATACCATCGACTATATAGTCTATTTGTGAAAGCATGATTACAATATCCACTATATGGTTGATGTAATGACATATTTATAAATGTCGTTTCTTATTCTCAATTAAGTATGTGATTAAATGCCATAAAATGCGATATACAATCTATGAAGCATGTTTGGAAACTTACTGACTTGTCTAAAGATCACAAGTTTATTAGTTGCAAATTGGCGTACAAAACTAAAAGAATTTCAAACAAAAATTGTGGAATTTAAAGCCAAATTTGTAACTAACATTTTAACTCTGAAAAAGGGGTGGATTGTTTATAGTGAAGAAATAATTATTTCTTTAAATGTTCTTTCGTAGTGAACGTGGCATTAATAATTTATTTTGATATAAAGTTACGCCAAATAGATACAAAATCTATATTGTGCAACCGAATGATTTTGCATCGATTCAAGTAAACTTGTGTGTAGATTGAAAAGTTCTAATTCATGGTCTTAAGCAAGTTTCCGCACAATATTATTAAAGTTTCATAGTGTTGTTATTTTGTTCAATTGGGAACAAAGTAATTCAAAATACCGCAAGGTCGGTGGGAGGAAATTTATTTTTTCTCATGTTTTGCTTACAAATTGTGACCTTGAGACATCTTATATCCTTTGTACTGAGGTTTGTAAGGATTGTTTTTGCCATATTATATTAGATTTTCTCGGAGGACATTTGCTGATTATATATTAGAAATATTCAATATACATCATTGCAAGCCAGGAATTGCTCCTATTGTTAAGGGTGATGGACTAAATCTATCACATTGTCCTTATTTAGATATTGAGAAAATCTAATTAAATGGTGTACCTTGTGTCAGTGCACTTAAAAGTATAATGTATGCTCGAATTTGCACTAGACTAAATGTTGTCTTTGTGACGGGACTTCTAGGCGAGATATCGGTGAAATCCAAGACATGATCACCGGGTTGCTGTCAATAAGGTTTTAAGGTACTTAAAGAAGACAAGAGATTATATGTTAATTTATAGACATGTTTAATTCTTGTAGTTAGTAGAGTATTTAGATTTAAACTTTGTCTGGCTGTTCGATGACATGCAATCAATAACGGAATATATATTTAGTAGGAAGTGCAGTAAATAAAGTCATTTGTTATCTTCTACTATGTATGCAGTGTTAGTAACATTTTTTAGGTTGTTACTTGGGCTATTAGGCTCCAAAACCTCATGACGGAATTGATCGATTTAACTTGATGGATAGACCCATACGGTTGTATTGAGATAACAAATTTGTAGTATTATTTATTTACTACGAGGTCTCAAGGGGTCTAAATATGGTGGTCGAGATATTTTTGACCATAAAGAAATGGTACAGAAATGTGACTTATGATATAATATATTTTCACGATGATGTGGTTGCAAATCCACTAACTAAAGGCCTACGCCCATGTGTATTTTAGTAACATATCGTTAACATGGGCTTAGGAGTATCTTCGGATCTTTGTTATTTAGTGGGAGCTATTTTGGCTTTATCGATAAAGTTCACATCGTGGTTCGTTACACTTAGTAACGGTTTGATATGTATCAACTTTTGCATTCAATAAAATATTTTTTGAATGTATTGTTATTATGTTGAATACATATTGATAAAGTCTCAAGGGATTGTATAAACCTTGAGTGAAGGCTAGGGGCATCCGGGCATCCGGTTATTAGCCTTATGCATATGTCTTGTAATACATAAAGAAAGGTTAACCATAAGGACAAGACATATGTGGGTTCATTGGAACCATAAAGCATTCTCTTGTGGCACAAGTTTTTGTGACACCTAAGGTAAGAGAATGGTGACTAACAAATGGGATCTCTCTATGAGAGACGTTATCCATTTGACACACTACCATATTAAATCCATATCAATAAAGTTGAGAACATTCGTGACCATGGAAGGCTCTGTGTGTATACACGCAGTTACCGCCATGATTCGGTGTTTAAGATTTTATGGGATAGGATTGACTATTAAGAATTATCTCTCTCGGACCAAATGTGCGCACATACGGTACGATTTCAATTAATATAGTCCAAGTGGGAGAATGTAAGAGTTTTCCTAATGTGGACTAAATTAATTGATATTGTAATTCTTGTTTTTACGGTTACCGTAAAACGGGGTTGGTCTAAAGAGAGATAGAAGATTTTTTAATTAGTCTAATGTGGGCTTTTAGTAGTGTGGGCCGAGTTGAGCTTGGCCCGCAATGAGGGGGACTGGCTAAAAACTCTATAAATAGTGCTCAAGTCTCTCCTCTAACCCTAATTCTCACATGTATCCTCACCTAAAGGGCGTTTACCTAACGCTACACGTGAGGGGGGCCGCCTCATTGAGCCAGTGATACGGAGGGCAATAGAGGAGAAGGACTTGATGCGTGGATCCCCTTTATATGTGGGTAATCCCTTTTTCTGCTTCCATTTTATGTTCGATGGATCCAGGTGCGTTAATCTTTCTACTCAATTATGCATATTCTTGTTCTGGTTATGGAGATCTTGGGGTTGCACAATTTGCGTCTAACAGGTACTTGGCGTCGGTGACCTGGTCACCCCACTGCGGGAACGCCACGACAGGCATGCCAGAGGTCAAGGCCTCCATGGTCGAGTTCCAACCGCAGTGCGTCACGAAGCAGGCCACCGAGGGGTGAGCCAGGACTTGCTCTTGCGGGCTCCACTGCACCACCTTGCCCTTATCACCAGCCTTCTCCAAGAACCCATCAGGCATCGTGAGAACCTCATAGCCAGAGTCCTTGTGTGGAGGCTTCATGACCCACAAGAAGTTGACCCCGGAGTTCAACAGCCCATAAGCAATCTCATCCCACTGGTCTTGCTTCAAGTACACGACGCTCCCAAACGACACGTAAACGATCGAGGAAGCAGGCTTTGAGTCGAGCCAGCCGACGCAGTCGTCAGCCTTCATGAAATCGCCCTTGACAGTGGCGTTCGGGGCCTTAGGGTTCTTGAAGAGAGGCCCGACTGTCTTGATGGGGCTGATCTTGGACATGTACTCAATGATCTCATGCTTGAGCTCCTGGAATGTGTCCATCAGGATGCAGAATGGCTTGTCCAAGTTCTTGTACTGCCCCATGATCGCTCGCCGGAGGAAAGGGTACGGGGTCGTTGGGTACAAGAAGCTCGGGACCTCGTCGTGCTTTAGGAGCGGCATGCGAGGGAGCTGCACATCGATCTCCATCGCTGTCTCAGACGGGAAGGGGACCAGGCCATGGTAGTAGTAGTAGTACGAAGTGAAGCATGCACAGGATTGCACCCAGAGCATCGCCGAGGGGAGGCCGAGGCTATCAGCGACGTCGGAGACCCAGGGGATGAAAGGATTGTTGATGAGGCAAGAGATAGGGTGGCCTTGCTCGGCGTTGCGCCGGATCATCTCAAGGATGAGGACCTTCCCGACCTTCTCGAGCTGGGGGAGGTACTGGTCGAGGTCCTGGCGGCGTATCTCATCCTCGTCCCACCCGTCCTCGAAGAACTCAAACCGGATGAAGCCATCACCGACCGGGGAGAGCTCCTCGCCGATGTTGCTCGCCTTGCGCATCGCCTTCCCGATGCTCTCTGGGGTCGTGAAGGTGACAAGCAGGCCCTTGGAGGCGAGGCGCTTGCCGAGCCTCAGGAGCGGGTTGACGTGGCCCTGGCCGGGGAACGAGACCAAGAGGACGTGGACGAGCGCCTCCGACCCCATATCGTTTCCGAGCTCGGGAAGAGAGAAGTGAAACGATGTAGTATAGGTTTATGTGTGTATATGTGAGCGAGAGAGAGAGAGGGAGGGAGGGAGAGAGAGTTTGAAGTTGGTGGTGATGAGGGTGTGTCAGAGTAGCTGAAATATATAGCAGTGGAGGAGAGGAGAGGCGAGATTAGATGTTCGATTCATCGGTCGTTCGCGTGGGGTTTGACCTCGAAGGGGACCGTTTGGTGGTGTAAGTTACGCAGGCTCGATGCTCGTCGGTCGTGTTGATCCGCGCGAGGGCACGTTGTCCTGAGGCTTTCTTGGAGGGTTTGGTTGAGAAAGGCCAAGTCGAGCTTCGGGTTTTACCGGACCGTCTGAGGAATTGAACTGTTGCCAGGAAGAAGGATAGCCGCAGAGGAATGCATGGCCTTGGCGCACGTCTTGTCGCTTAATTAATGGCGTCATGCGCGACAATTGATAAACATGTGGTCGCTTTCGTTTTCTAAATAATTACCTAAATGTAAACGTTGTCATAAGTTCAAGGATGCTTACGCTATGAAATACTCCGCTATTCTTGCATAGTAGGTTCGTTAAATTAGTGGCTCAATTTGATTCGCAGAAAATGAATAATTTGAAAAATATTTATCTAAAAAATTATAATTTATGTCCTTTACAAAATGAATGAACAAAATAAATTTCCATCTTTTACAAAATATTTAGATATAAATTATTGTCGATATTTGGTTAATTATTTCAAATTATATAAATGATTATTTTAATAAAAATATTTTCTAAATCATTCATTTTTCATAAAAGAAATAGAATCTAAAATCTAAAAATATTTGCCCTCCCTTTACTATCTATCGTCTCTCTCTAAGCCAAAAGCTGCCACCATTGCTCCACATCCTGGTCGACCCGAGTCCAGAGTCAATCCGAGGCTTCCACATATGGGTCCACGACACGTGTCATCAGCGGCCGGCATTAAAACCCTTCCATCGAACGGCTAAGAAGAGGCGGCAAAATTGTCTGTGCACAAAAATATATCGCTAAACGACCTTGAGATTTTTTGTCTTCCACCAGAAGCAGAAAACCAAAGTGGTGACAATTTGCGTGCATGTTTCAATTTTATTAGCTGTATTCCTTCAATTAGATAAATTGTTCTATAATTAACTAACTTTTATAATTTACATAATATCTTAAATAATCCTATGAATCATGCAAGATTATCTTGTCAAATCGTGCATTTAGCCCCTCGATAGTCAAGACTCGTTTAGTAGCCAAGTCTATATATTCCCGTATCTTTCTTGTACACACTAATAGAGGGACTAATATACAAAGCTTTCATAGCCAATTGACATGTAAAATTGGCAACACCAAAAGCTAATCTAGACAATGTTGCTTTCAATTGGTTCCAATCATTGCCTTGGCGTTGTCTACACTAAATAACCTATTCCATCTTTGCAAGCTTGTCTAACCGCCTTATCGCCTTTGTCATGATATCTTTCTCCTTTCGAAATCAAAAGCATATGATAGACCCTGCGGAATGTTATAAATGCTATTTGATGTTCGGTACTCTAGGTTGTACATGCAATTTAAAGCTGACACCTAACCATGAAGGGAATTCAGACCGCCCAAATTTATTTTGATCTTACAATTCTTTCCTCTTTTCCTCTATTTTTCTCCTTCTTCAGTTCTGAGTTCTGAACTTATCCACCCCCCAACAAGTCGCGACGATTCCTTCCACCGCACAACGTGAATCAGCCTCTGCGCCACCGCCATTGACGAGTGATCCCTGCCCCCGCCGCCCACGGTGTCGCCATTGTGGCTCGTACCGCCGCAACCGATAATGCTACTAGCGAAATATCCAAGCTCGATTCGACTTTATCAATTTATACAGGCGCGATCTTAAAAATGCTTAGACAAAGTGAGTGTATTGTGTAATTTTGAGAATATATATGTCTATGTTAATTGACAAATATTTTTCGAAAAGAATAACAGAGGCTGGATTAGATTTGCGAACCTTATCCAGCTTAATTTTCAAGCTTGAACTTGAGCTTGACTCAACAAGATACTCGAGAAGCTCTAGCTGGAGCACAAATTAACGAGCCATTCTCAAGTAATCATTAATCAAGCCTAAGCTGCTCATGAGTAGCCTGACTTATTTTCACCTTTAGTCATGAGTGGCATCATGGCACATTAAGTATAATTTGTTTTCTCATGACAACTGTACATGCTGCAATCGCTCCTTAATGTAGAAGACCTCTATTCTTTGAAATATATTAAACAGACTATTTAATGAATAATTTCTAACCTTTTATTTCTTTACAAGAACCAAAAAGAACTATTCATGCACTTATAAGTTGACTTTTAATTTAATAGTTTTATTAGCATTTTACATTCAAAGCACGTGCATAGAGGTCTAATTATCTGTACATTTATAATAATAATAATAATAATAATAATAATAAAGAGTTATAAGCTGTACAAACTGGTTAAGCTGGGGTTTTTAACTTCTATAGACATATGACTATGATTCAAAACAGCTTACATATAATTAATAGAATGTCTCTAAAAAGACGGTGTTCAATTCTTGAACTAAAACATTTATCGATATCCCAATCTAACTCTACAAAGATACTAGAGGGTTAATAGTTTTCTTTATGATTTAGCATAGCTTTAATAGACAAGTCATTTGCATGTACAATGTTTATCCCAACTCGGATTTTCCAAATAAACAAGGAATAATACGATTTGTTTATAAGAATGATACAAACGGTAGACTCCAGAACAAGATAAGTAAAAAAGGAAGATTGGGACTAGAAGACCGAGACATCGAAGCTCTGACAGACAGATGCGTGCAGATGAGTCGCTTACCGTTTGGTGGGTCTTCGCATTATTTAAGACGAAAGTGACAAAACTTTAAAGCGTGGAATATGACATCCATACATAGTACAAAAATGGAAAAAGAAATATAGGATCCCGTGCACCGCAAAACCCATCTTTCTGTCGATCTCTTGTTTCATTTTATTTCAATTGTTTTTGCTTATATTTTCCCATCACTCAATGCCATCGAGGACCGCACGAATTTCTTCGATCCGGTAAAATAACTCCTCTAAAATTACGGTATCGCTCCCAAAATGGACAGTGTGGGCATCATGATTTTTTAATGATACTTATTTGGTACCATTATTTTTTGATAGTTTATTTAAGTTCCGAAACATTCAACGTGACGATAAAATCTATGTCATTTTTGGTTGAATGTATTTTGAAAATTGAGCACTTGACCTATTGAAAAATTATAGCACCACAAGTTTTTTTTTTTTTTTTGTCAAATTAATGATAATCAAATGATTTTTTTTAAAAGTCACAACATCCAAGCGAGCACTGTGAAAAAGTCATGATAATTGAGGTATCTTTTTCCTTAAGATTTCATGTGGACAAAGGATATTCTCCTATGTTTTTGTGATTGGTGTGTCAAATTACAATGCCATTATGTAACAGTCCATCATTTTCATCAATGACGTGATGACACCCCCAATAAAAAACTCAAATAAATTCCATCTAATTTTAATTGGAGACAGCTATGGGAAACTATATTTCCAAAGAGATACATCGATGACAAAGGGCATCGGAGTCTAACCAACATGTCATGTATTTTAATTGTGTGCATCTAACCGAGTTGGAACTTTAGATTCTCAAGGGGACCTGTTTTGGAGAGCGACAAGGCATGATGATCCCGTCCTCGGCACCAGCTAATTTTCCGATGATTTGACCAAGCACGACATTCATACTGCGCAGTCAACAGCTTTAAAGGTTTGACTCTTCTTTATGCCCGATCAACTGCGAGATGAGGAGCGGATTATCAAAACGAGAGGCGATGTGGAATGGGAGGCAACCGTCTTTCAACGAACTGATTTTCCATAGGTGGATGTTTTGGTTTGGAACATCTGTCTGACATCGGTTGCTGATTCTCATACGGCTTGTAGCCTTTTTTGAGCTGTGGTCCTCCATCATAAACGTTGAATTTACGTACTAAGTTTAGTTATGTATAAGGTATTGAGACATTAGTAGTGATATAAGAAACCCTAATTGAATCGCCTTGCCAAAAAACTTTGATCCTAACTTAGTATCCTTACCATCTATGAAAGATGACACATACCCAGCAGCATCTCTCTCCATGTCTCTCTCGCTCCCCTTGACCTCATCCCGCCTCTAATGAATTCAATGGCTATTTGCTACTGATAGAATAATTAAATATTAAACCATGTATTCATCTAAAAGTTTAAGTTTTTAAAATAATTGGTGATAGTCTTACAAATTCTTTTATGGTATTAGAGCTAGAAGTCCCGAGTTCAAATCTTTTTAGATCTTATTTACCTCCCTAATTAAATATGTCCATTACTTAATACTAGGCAAAACAAAACAAAATCAAACTAAGCGTGAGAGGGAGTGATAGAATAATTAAATATTAAACCATGTCTTTTTTTAATAGTTTAAAACTTTAAAACAATTAGCAGTGGTCTTATGAATTCTCATAGCTATAGTTGACAAGAATACCATAGCAGAGAGAGAGAGAGAGAGAGTATATGATGCAGCTACACTTGATGTTCCACTAAAAGAGTGAACTGTTTAGTTGATGCCTCAAATATTCTCCTAGGTCCAAAGGTTTGAATAAGAAATCGATTGAACTCCGAGTGCAGATCCAGATCAAGATTAATTTATATATATATATATATATATATATATATATCATAAGGCATGACTAATCGACCAAAAATATTACATGGTTAAGAGTTCGATCAAAGGGCACACTAAGGACATTCTCATGAAGACGTTTCCAACCATACCCAATTTGTCCAAATCGGACGACTGGATATTATCTCATCTTTATCTACATAAAATAATTATCACAAAAGCAAAAATGTAATGGAGAATATTTGTTCATGAAACGTGTATAATTTGTGAACCTAGTATAAACAAAAGGCCTATCTTCTTAGAACTCATTTGTTTCGGGGAAAATGGAAATATCTTTCCTAAAAATAATTTCTTATGTAAAAATACTTCCTAAAAACAATCCCATATATCACTTCAAATAAACAATCAATGAAAAATGTTCATTGTTGATAGCAATTTATATTTAACCATTTTTGTAGATGATGAAAATATTTTTCGTTCATTCATTTTTACAAGTTACATAAATGATTATTTTAGGAAAATATTTTTCAAATCATTCATTTTCCGGAAAATAAACAATGTCTTAGTTTCATCAAATTATTATTATGATGGACATCAGAGCACGAGAGAGAGAGAGAGAATTGAATCATTTGGCATCAATCAAGCATATGTATATCAAGCACTTTCAATAGGGTCTGGACTCTCACAACCAATCCATGCATCTAACAGATTTGGTACAATTGATTATACAGCTAGCACCTTTCGGCTTTCGGGGAGAGAGAAGGCATGGTTCCTTCAATCTACACTCCAAAACGAGACACACCTGAATTTCTCATCTCCACACCTCACGACACTACCTTCAACTCCCCGTTGACCTTTGGCTCGCCCAGCTCCGCAACCCCATTGGCCGCCACTTTGTTGGCCAAGTCCGCCCCTCCGTTGGCCGTTGACTTGCCACTCGCAGCCAGCACCTCCAGGCTCCTCCTCTTCACCTCGTCCACGAAGGCCTGGATGTTCCGGTCTGAGGAGCCACCCTCTGCCACAGCCGCCTCCGCTGCCGCACTCCACTTCTTCGCGTTCTGCTTCATCTCCTCGGCCTTGGGCCCCGAGGTTGCCTCGCGGAGGCACTGCTCGACCACGTCCCGCGTGATCAGCTTGTTCTCCGCCTCGCCCCGGCACATCCTCACCCCAATCTTGAACACGTCGACTAGGTACTTGGCGTCGGTGACCTGGTCACCCCACTGCGGGAACGCCACGACAGGCATGCCAGAGGTCAAGGCCTCCATGGTCGAGTTCCAACCGCAGTGCGTCACGAAGCAGGCCACCGAGGGGTGAGCCAGGACTTGCTCTTGCGGGCTCCACTGCACCACCTTGCCCCTATCACCAGCCTTCTCTAAGAACCCTTCAGGCATTTTGAGAACCTCATAGCCAGAGTCCTTGTGTGTAGGCTTCATGACCCACAAGAAGTTGACCCCGGAGTTCAACAGCCCATAAGCAATCTCGTCCCACTGGTCTTGCTTCAAGTACACGACGCTCCCAAACGACACGTAAACGATCGAGGAAGCAGGCTTTGAGTCGAGCCAGCCGACGCAGTCGTCAGCCTTCATGAAATCGCCCTTGACAGTGGCGTTCGGAGCCTTAGGGTTCTTGAAGAGAGGCCCGACTGTCTTGATGGGGCTGATCTTGGACATGTACTCAATGATCTCATGCTCGAGCTCCTGGAATGTGTCCATCAGGATGCAGAATGGCTTGTCCAAGTTCTTGTACTGCCCCATGATCGCCCGCCGGAGGAAAGGGTACGGGGTCGTTGGGTACAAGAAGCTCGGGACCTCGTCGTGCTTTAGGAGCGGCATGCAAGGGAGCTGCACATCGATCTCCATCGCTGTCTCAGACGGGAAGGGGACCAGGCCATGGTAGTAGTAGTAGTACGAAGTGAAGCATGCACAGGATTGCACCCAGAGCATCGCCGAGGGGAGGCCGAGGCTATCGGCGACATCAGAGACCCAGGGGATGAAAGGATTGTTGATGAGGCAAGAGATGGGGCGGCCTTGCTCGCCGTTGCGCCGGATCATCTCAGGGATGAGGACCTTCCCGACCTTCTCGAGCTGGGGGAGGTACTGGTCCAGGTCCTGGCGGCGTGTCTCGTCCTCGTCCCACCCGTCCTCAAAGAACTCAAACCGAATGAAGCCATCACCCACCGGGGAGAGCTCCTCACCAATGTTGCTCGCCTTGCGCATTGCCTTCCCGATGCTCTCTGGGGTCGTGAAGGTGACGAGCAGGCCCTTGGAGGCGAGGCGCTTGCCGAGCCTCAGGAGCGGGTTGACGTGGCCCTGGCCAGGGAATGAGACCAAGAGGACGTGGACAAGTGCCTCCGACCTCATAACGTCACCGAACTCGAGATAAGTGTCTTGGTGAGAGAGAGAAAGAGAGAGTTTGAACTTGGTGGTGATGAATGGGTGCTGGAGGAGTAGCTGAAATTTATAGCAGCAGATGAGGGGAGAGAAGAGCTTAGGTGTTCGATTTATCGGTCGTTCGCGCGGGACTGATGTCGAAGGGGACTGTTTGGTAGGGAAAGTTACGGAGGTTCGTTGCTCATCGGTTGTGCCGATATGTACGAGCACATAATGTCGAGCTTCGTGTTTGACCGGCCGTCTGAGAATTGAATTGTGGCCTGGAAGAGAGAATAGCCGCAAAGGACGGCATGGCGTTAGCGTACGCCTCGTCGCTCGGTAAATGGCTTCATGAATTCATAATTGTGTGGTCACTTTCCTTCTGTAAATGATTAACTAAATGTGAATATTGTCATGAGCTCAAGGGTGCTTGCATTAAGAAGTACATCGCTATTTTTGTACTATCGAAGGCTTCATTTATTTCGTGAAAAATAGTGCTTGTATTACTTATAAAAATAAATGAATAGAAAACATTTTAATCATTCATAAAGATTGCTTAGACATAAACTATTATCATATTGACAACATTATTTTTTGATTAATTTTTTAATCAATATAAGTGAACATTTTTAGGAAAATATTTTTCAAATTATTTATTTTCCTCTAAACAAATGGAGTCTAATAAATTTTTTATAAGCATGTTCTGTCATTTTTGCATGCGTTTTCCATTCAATCATATTTAATTGACTTTTTACACAAATCTAATCGAGTTTTGGATTTGTTTGGTTCGGCCTATCTAATGAACTTTTGGCCAGTAAATGCTCTTGAGCCGAAATTAACATTTTCAAAATCTATTTGCCCAATGCAACAGTTGAGAAATTAGAATGATATGCAAAAAAGAGTACTTGTGTATCTTTCAATATATTATAATGAAGATAATATCAGCCTATTTAAATCTATCGAGATATACACGATTAAATAGAGATATTTGCATAATCTTAAAAGATACATAAACCATCAAAATTATTCTAAATATCTATGACAACCCCTCAAATGCAAGGTGCACTAAAGATGTTCACTTGAGTTAGAATACAAGTCTCAATAGAATCCCATGGTTGAGACATGGCGAATGAGGTGGACAGTTGTACATGGAGAAACTTCCAGGTCTAACTAGTTAAGAGCAGTGAGTTTGGTGGTACTGTTGCTTCTCAAAACGGTACTCGAAACATCAAGAATGAGAGGAAAACAACAAGTGGTTAATGCGATTGGCTTACGAAATAGTAACTAAACAACGTAGCCTATATGATTGGCATTGAAGCATCAAGCGACCTATATGGCTGACTTAGAAAAGTAGTTATTGAGTAATGTGGCCCATGTGGCTAGCATCAAAAGAAAAGCCACCTCCATGAAAGGCTCAAATGGGTGATGCTATCGTTGCAGTTGGCATTAAAACATGAATATCATGGAATGGACTCGATTGAGTGAGAGAGGGCTTTGTAGACTGTTGCATACTATGCACAACAATATGTTGACCATCAAACAAGATGAATAATGTTGAAATCAATGTTGACTGGAGGATATTAGGACTTATTGAGAAAAAAAAAATATAAACCAATATTAGCTCTGGATGGACACTTGGGTATGTAAAAGTTCAACTAATGTTGATATCAAGTTGAGAAATAAGAAATAAATGCAAAAGGGAGCAATTGTGTATATTTCGATGTATTATAACAATGATTTCATTAGCCTATTTATAGACTTTATGAAATTACTAAATAAGATAATAAATCAATCAATATATATGTACAATCAAATAAAAATATTTCGCATAATGTTGAGAAAATCATCAGAATTATCCTAAATATCTCAAACACTAACTTTAACCTCGCATTTACGTTTCAGCATTTTTTTCAAAATATAATTCAGGTATTAATGAATTTATTTTCTTCCATTTTCCCTTACTAATATTTCTGTATTTCTGCTTTGCCCTTCCTTTACTATCTATCGTCTCTCTCTAAGCCAAAAGTAGCCACCATTGCTCCACTTCCTGGTCGACCCGAGCCTAGTGTCAATCCGAGGCTTCCACAGATGGGTCCACAACACGTGTCATCAGACGGCCGCATTAAAACACTTGCATCGAACGGCTAAAAAGAGGCGGCAAAATTGTCCGTGCACAAAAATATATCGCTAAACGACCTTGGGATTTTTCGTCTTCCACCAGAAGTAGAAAACCAAAGCGGTGACAATTTGCGTGCATGTTTCAATTTTATTAGCTAAATTCCTTCAATTGGATAAATTGTTTTATAATTTACTAACTTTCATAATTTACATAATATCTAATATAATCCTATGAATCATGTAAGATTATCTCATTGAATAGTACATTTAACCCCACGATATGATGGGAGAACGGTAATAATTCGAACAATATTGAATCAACGTAGCGGAATAAAACAATCTCCCATCTTGTATAAACCTAATAGGAATCAATATAGTAGAGTAAAATAAATACCAAGCACGCGAACACAAGATGATTTTTTACGTGGAAAACCTCCTCGATGTGAGGAGATAAAAAACCACGGGACCGGAGTCCACCTGAAAATCTTCACTATCAATAAAATTGTTCTTCTCTAGCAAATACTAGAGGTACATAGCAACAAACACCTCAAGAACATAATTCTTGGTAATACACATGAACTTCACAAGAGATCAAGGATAAATTTGACCAAAAACGCAGGTTTTGATCAATCCACAAAAAACCTGATGTATGGAGCTTCAAACGGAAATCAAACCGTTCAAATTCGATTAAATTGCGCCACGAACATGCTGACAATTTTCAGCTCATCGGACCACGAATCAACCTCCGACGCCAGCTTGATGTAAATCAGATATTGCTCCAAATCCCAGATTTTCTGCTTTCTCTTTTTCTCTTGTTATTGTTTTCTTTTCTGCTGCTACCTCTTTATATAAATAGTGAGAAACCTTATTTCCTCATATAACTTATTATATGGGCTCAAGCGCTTTTTGGGCTTGCAACTCATTGGGCTTCCTCCACATAGGAGTGAACCCAGCTAACAAATCTCCCTCTCATGACAATATGGAGGGATTCACCATCCCTACTATCAATCGGCAATGTTCAAGCTTCTCTCTTAGTAGAGTCTTCGTCATCATATCGGAGCTATTATGATTCATATGAATTTTCTCAAGTTCCAACAACTTTTCATCTAGAACATCCATTATCCAATGATATCTAACATCAATATGTTTCGATATAGAATGAAAAGATGAATTCTTACCAAGATGAATTGCGCTTTGATTATCACAAAATAGCACATACCTCTTTTGCTTGAACCCAAGTTCTTCTAAGAACTTCTTCATCCATAGCATCTCTTTACTAGCTTCAGTCGTTGCAATAAATTCAGCTTCGATTGTAGAAAGTGCAACACACTTCTGCAATCTTAACTTCCATGACATAACTCCACCCGCAAAAGAAATCAAATAACCATAAGTAGATTTACGAGTATCAATATCTCATGCCAAGTCGGAATCTGTGTATCCAACTAACTCAAGTTTCCCGGTCCCGAAGCTGAGTTTCAAATTTGAAATTCCCCAAAGATACCTCATAATCCACTTCACTACATTCCAGTGCTCTCTACCTAGATTTAACAAATAGCGACTAACAACACCAACTGCATGCGCCAAGTCTGGGCGTGTACATACCATCGCATACATTAAGTTTCCTACAGCTGAAGCATATGAAATACTTTCCATATCATTTTTCTATTTATCAGTCGTAGGACTTTGCATCATATTTAACTTAAAGTGGGCAGCAAGAGGAGTACTAACCACTTTAGCCTTGTCCATGTAAAATTTCTGAAGGATCTTCTCGATATATTTCTCTTGCGACAAAAATAACTTCTTAACATCTCTGTCTCAGGTAATTCTAATGCCAAGAATCTGCTTCGCCGAGCCCAAGTCTTTCATGGCAAAAGACTTGTTCAACTGTTTCTTCAATAACTCAATTCGTGAAGCATTCCTGCCAACTATCAATATATCATCAACATAAAGCAAGAGAATAATAAAGTCATCATTAGAAATTTTTTGGACAAACACACAATTATTCGAGGAAGTTTTCTTATAGCCTTGTTCTGTCATAACTAACGCAAATTTCTTATACCACTGTCTCGGTACTTGTTTTAGGCCATAGAGACTTTTCTTCAATTTGCACATATAATCTTATTTCCCTTTCACTTTGAAACCCTCAGGTTGTTCCATGTATATCTCTTCCTCCAAGTCACCATGTAGGAAGGCCGTTTTAACATCCATTTACTCAATTTCTAAATCTAAGCTAGTTGCCAAGCCTAGTACCACACAGATATAAGGCATTTTCACTACCGGAGAAAATATATCATCAAAATTAATACCCTTTCTCTGACCGAATCCCTTAATAACCAATATAGCTTTGTACCGTGGTTGTAAAGTAGGTTCATCTTGCTTCAACCTATATATCCACTTGTTCTTCAAAGCTCTTTTACCTTTAGGTAACTTCACCAATTCAAAAGTATGATTATCATAAAGTGATTGCATCTCATCTCGCATAGCATCGAACCAATTGCTTTTGTACTCATCTTCTATTGCTTCTGCATAACACTCTGGTTCACCTGCATTAGTCAATAATACATACTCATCTTTAGAATACTTGGTGGAAGGTCGTCGGTCTCTAACGGATCTCCGGATTGGAACATCCAGTGGAACATAAAATTGAGCCTCTGGTTCAGGAATAGTATTATCTATTTCAACATGTTCAGGAACATGTACATTATTTGGAACATTAACTTCCTGCTGCTCTTCATCAACCTGTGTAGGAATATTTGTAAGAGGAACTGGATCTAAATCAATTAGATTATTACTAACCTGTGGTGCTGAAATCATATTTGATTTCTCAATATCCTCTATTGTTTGATCTTCCATAAACACAACGTCTATGCTTCTTACAATTTTCTTTTCAAGTGGATCATAAAATTTGTAACCAAGCATATCCTGTCCATAACCAATAAATATGCACTGTCGTGTTTTCACATCAAGTTTAGACCTCTCATCTTTGGGAACATTCACAAATGCTTTGCACCTAAATACACGCAAATAATCATAAGAAACTTTTTTGCCTGTCCAAACTCTATTAGGAACATCAAACTCTAAAGGAACGCATGGAGTAAGATTTAATATATGCACAACTGTACTTAAAGCCTCACCCCAAAATGATCCTGGTAGCTTTGATTGTGAAAGTAAGCATCTTATCCTTTCAACCATTGTTCTGTTCATTCTCTCAACTAAGCCATTTAACTGAGGCGTCTTGGGAGGTGTCTTTTGATGTCGAATACCTTGTTGTCTGCAGTATTCATCAAAAGGTCCAATATACTCTCCCCCGTTATCAGTTCTGATGCATTTCAATTTCTTTCTAATCTGTCTCTCAACTAAAGCTTGAAATAGCTTAAAAGCATCTAACACTTGATTTTTAGTTTTCAAGGTATAAATCCAAATTTTCCTTGAAAAATCATCTATAAAAGTAACAAAATAAAGAGAGCCACCAAGTGATTTTGTTTTCATAAGACCGCAAACATTAGAATGCACTAAATCCAGTATAACTGACTTTCTTGAAGGAGGTGAGCTTTTAAATGCAACTTTGTTCTGTTTTCCTGCTAAACAATGAGCACACTTCTTTAGCGCTGAACTTTTCAATCCTAAAAGGAGCTTCTTCTTGGCCAATATTGACAAACCCTTCTCACTTATGTGACTTAGCCTCTTATGCCATAACTTAGCTGCATCTTCACTATCTACTGCATTAATTTTGTCTGTAGACAACTTTGCTTGCATAATGTATAACGAAGAATATTTTTCACTTCTAGCCACAACAAGAGAACCTTTGGTAAGTTTCTATTGACCATTACTAAAGGTGCTGCAATACCCCTCATCATCCAACTTGCCTGTAGAAATCAAATTCAAGCGGATATCAGGTATATGTTTAACATTATTCAATACTAACTTTGTGACATTGCTAGTTTCTAGGCACACATCACCGATGCCTACAGCTTGAGCTAGTCCATTGTTTCTCATCTTCACAAATCCGAAGTCATCTGACCTGTATGATGTAAAGAAATCCCTACGAGATGTAGCATGAACGGATGCACCACTATCAATTACCCAGCTGGTCTCATGAGAAACAAAATTCACCAAATCACCATAAAAAATAGTGAGAAAGTCTTCTTTAAGTGCATCGACACGATTGTTATCACTGTCATCATCACTTTTCTTCTCTTTACCTTTCTTCTTTTGTTTCTCCCTTTTTAATCGTCGACAAAACCTCTGAATATGTCCATTCTGATGACAATAATGGCACTAAATATTAGGAAATTTATTATACTTACCTCTTCTTTTGTCTCGACTTTTATCTCTATTTCTCGGACCTCGAGACTCACTTCTCCCCCTTTTCTCAACAACCAAGGCATCAGAATGTGAAGAGGACGATACCTGTGTTTTCTTTCTCATCTCTTCATTCAAAATACTACTCTTGGCTAAATCCATGGTAATTGTACCATCCGAGGCAGAATCAGACAAAGATATTCGGAATGTCTCCCATGAGTCCGGCAAAGTAACAAGCAACCATAGTGCTTGTATCTCATCATCAAACTTGATTCTCATCGCAGCCAACTGATTTATAATTCCTTGAAAAGAATTTAAATGATCAGTCAAACGAGTACCATCATGATATCTCAGAGCCATCATCTGTTTTATCAAAAATAACTTATTATTCCCAGTCTTTCGAGCATATAACTGTTCGAGCTTATCCTATAAACTGCGTGCATGTGTTTCCTCAATAATATGGTTTAAAACATTATCATCTACCCACTGCTTGATATAATCACACACTTGACGATGAAATAAAGACCATTTAGCGTCAGTTTTATTCTCTGGTTTCTCCTCAACAAATACGGGCAAATAAAAATTAGATCTTCCATCTTCCCTTTCCAGATATGATAATTCGAACCATTCAATGTAACCATTCTACTCGTATTCGTTTCCATTGTTTAACACAAGACAGAAAAATCAAGCAATAACCTATTGCTCTGATACCACTCTAATGGGAGAACGGTAATAATTCGAACAATATCAAATCAACGCAGCGGAAGAAAATAATCTCCCATCTTGTATAAACCTAATAGGAATCGATATAGTAGAGTAAAATAAATACTAAGCACACGAACACAAGACGATTTTTTACGTGGAAAACCTCTTCGATTTGAGGAGATAAAAAACCACGAGACCAGAGTCCACTTGAAAATCTTCACTATCAATAAAATTGTTATTCTCTAGCAAATACTAAAGGTACATAGCAGCAAACACCTCAAGAACATAATTCTTGACAATACACATGAACTTCACAAGAAATCAAGGATAAATCTGACCAAAAAAGCAGGTTTTGATCAATCCACAAAAAACCTGATGTATGGAGCTTCAAACAGAAACAAACCGTTCAAATTCGATTAAATTGCGTCACGAACATGCTGACAAAATTTCAGCTCAATCGGACCACGAATCGACCTCCGACGCTAGCTTGATGTAAATAAGATATTGCCCAAAACCCCAGATTTTCTACTTTCTCTTTTTCTCTTGTTACTGTTTCCTTTTCTGCTGCTACCTCTTTATATAAATAGTGAGAAACCTTATTTCCTCATATAATTTATTATATGGACTCAAGCCCTTTTTGGGCTTGCAACTCATTAGGCTTCCTTCACATAGGAGTGAACCCAGCTAACATGATAATCAAGATTTGTTTAGTAGTCAAGTCTATATATTCTCGTATCTTTCTTGTACACACTAATAGAGGAACTAATATACAAAGCTTTTATGATTGATTGACGTGTAAAATCGGCAATCTTCACCAAAAGCTATAGTCTAGACAATGTTGCTTTAAATTGGTTCCGATCATCTCTTGGCACTGCCTACGCAAAATAACCTACTCCGTCTTTGCAAGCTTGTCTAAGCAGGTTATTGCCCTTTTTATAAATTTGTTCGTATCTTTGTAATTGAAAAAATTATTATGATTTTGAGATTTCATGACAATCGTTGTAATAAAGATATCTTTCTCCACCGAAATCAAAAGCATATGATAGACCTTACGGTATGTTGTAAATGCTATTTGATGTTCTGTACTCTAGGTTGTACATGCAATTTAAAGCTGACACCTAACCATGAAGTGAATTCAGACCTCCCAAATTTATTTTGATCTTCCCATTCTTTCCTCTTTTTTCTATTTTTCTCCTTCTTCAGTTCTGAGTTCTGACCTTATCCACCCACCAACAAGTCACGACGATTCCTTCCACCGCACAACGTGAATCAGTCACTGCGCCACCGCCATTGACGAGTGATCCCTGCCCCCGCCGCCCACGGTGTCCGCAACTGCTAATGCTACTAGCGAAATATTCAAGCTCGATTCGACTTTATCAATTTATACATGCGCGATCTTAAAAATGCTTAGACAAAGTGAGTGTATTGTGTAATTTTGACAATATATATGTTTATGTTAATTGACAAATATTTTTTGAAAAGAATAATAGAGGCTCGATTAGATTCGCAAACCTTATCCAGCTGAATTTTCAAACTTGAATTTGAGCTTGACTCGACAAGTTACTCAAGAAGCTCTAGCTGGAGCACAAATTAACAAGCCATTCTCAAGTAATCATCAATCAAGCCTAAGCTACTCATGAGTAGCTTGACTTATTTTCACCTTTAGTCATGAGTGACATGGCACATTAAGTAGAACTTGTTTTTTTTTTAACCACTAGGGTTTGTCCCAATGGCCACTTTTCCAATATGGAAGGGGGAGGTGGGGGTTTCGAATCCCCACCTTCTCAGAGGGGATTGGGATGGGGACAAATTAGTTTCAAGTGTAGGTTTCGATTCCCACGCCCTGCAAGGAGGCATGGCAAAAGTTTGAGAGTGAGAGTTAGAACAGGAATAGAGTATAACCAATAAAAAAAAAAAAAAAAAGTATAACTTGTTTTCTCATGACAATTGTACATGCTGCAATTGCTCCTTAATTTAGAAGACCTCTATTCTTTGAAATATATTAAACAAACTATTTAATGGATGATTTCTTATCTTTTTTTTTTTTTTTTGGTAAAAGGTAAGAAATATATTGAGAAAATGCCAAATGTACAAAAGATCTCGTCACCAGAAACTTACACTCCAAATGCAAGAACAAAAGGATTGAAAGGGTGACAAGATGAAAAAGCCGCAAAATGCGGCACAAACACTACAACACCTATATCAAAAAGAAGCATGGCATGGTCAACTAGCTACAAAAGACGCCACAAGCGAGGAAGAGGTCATCGTCGGAATGAACTACCTACGGTTCCCCAGTAAAAATAATTGGTCTAGGCCCCAACTTCTCTGCAACCTTTTGTTTCTAAAATTGTCTTCGACGTTCCTGAATGTGATAGCCTTGTCTCGGACCACTTCGAAGAGGTGGTTCTTCATGGCTGGGACCGTCGGGGTTGGTCTCTAAATATGATGTTATTCCTATTTTTCCAAATGATATGACAAAGTGTGTTAAAGGAAAAACGGGCAATACACTTGTAGAAATCTTTACCAATCAAATAGGTAGCGGCCCAACGGAGGTTCTCCCTCCAAGTTTTGTTGCGCCAAGGCAAATGGAAGACCAAAAGAAAGCAATGCCAATTGTGACACATCAATCAAACAATAGGTGATCAACAGAGTTAGGCGTACTCTTGCAAAACACATAGGCAGCACTTCCAATTCTACCATAGGACAGAAGGAGAGCCTGGGTTGGAAGTCTGCGCTTGGTAATGAGCCAAAGATTAAGCTGATAGCGAGGCATTATGGTGTTGTCCCACACGAAGGAGTGCCAATGGACCCGCGATCTCTTCTTCCTAATGGAGTTCCACGCCGTTGCCACCGTGAACCGGCCCGAAGAGATTTCTCATCAGCAGAAATGATCCGGGTCACCCGACAGGACCGGGAGAGGATGATGATTTCTTACGTTTTATTTCTTTACAATAACCAAAAAGAACTTTTCATGCACTTATAAGTTGACTTTTAATTTAATAGTTTTATTAGCATTTTACATTCAAAGCACGCGCATAGAGATCCAATTATCTGTACATTTATAATAAAATAAAAAAAGAGAGTTACAAGCCATACAAACCGATTAAGCTGGGGTTTTTAACTTTTACATATGGCTATGATTCAAAGCAGCTTACATATAGTTGATAGACTTTAAAAAGATGGAGTTTGATTCCTGAACTAAAAATTTTATCGATATCCCAATCAACTATACGTTGATACTAGAGGATTAATAGTTTTCTTGATGGTTTAGTGTAGCTTCAATATACAAGTCATTTGCATGTACAATGTTTCCAAATAAACAAGGCATAATACGATTTCTTTACAAGAATGAGACAAACGGTAGACTCCAGAACAAGAGAAGTAAAAAAGGAAGATTGGATTGCTCCATCATCCATCTAGAAGACCGAGACATCGAAGCTCTGACAGACAGATGCGTGCAGATGAGTCGCTTACCGTTTGGTGGGTCTTCGCATTATTTAAGACGAAAGTGACAAAACTTTAAAGCGTGGAATATGCCATCCATACAAAGTACAAAAATGGAAAAAGAAATATAGGATCCCGTGCACCGCAAAACCCATCTTTCTGTCGATCTCTTGTTTCATTTTATTTCAATTTTTTTTGGTTAAATTTTCCCATCACTCAATGCCATCGAGGACCGCACGAATTTCTTAAATGCTTTGGCATTACCGTCTTCGATCCGGTAAAATAACTCCTCCAAAATTACGGTATCGCTCCCAAAATGGATAGTGTGGTCATCATGATTTTTTAATAGTACTTATTTGGTATCATTATTTTTCGATAGTTTACCTAAGTTCCAAAACATTCAACATGACGATAAAATCTATGTCACTTTTGGTTGAACGTATTTTAGAAATTGAGCACTTGACCTATTGAAAAATTATAGCGCCGCAAGTTTTTTTTTTTTTCCAAATTAATGATAATCAAATGAATTATTAAAAAGTCACAACATCCAAGCGAGCGCTGCGAAAAAGTCATGATAATTGAGGTATCTTTTTCCTTAAGATTGCATGTGGACAAAGGATATTCTCCTACGTTTTTGTGATTGGTGTGTCAAATTACAATGCCATTACGTAACAGTCCATCATTTTCATCAATGACGTGATGACACCCCCAATAAAAAACGCAAATAAATGCCATCTAATTTTAATTGGAGACAGCTATGGGAAACTATATTTCCAAAGAGATACATCGATGACAAAGGGCATCAGAGTCTAAACAACATGTCATGTGTTTTAATTGTGTGCATCTAACCGAGTTGGAACTTTAGATTCTCAAGGGAACATGTTTTGGAGAGCGATAAGGCATGATGATCCCGTCCTCGGCACCAGCTAATTTTCCGATGATTTGACCAAGCACGACATTCATACTGCGCAGTCAACAGCTTTTAAGGTTTGACTCTTCTTTATGCCCGATCGACTGCGAGATGAGGAGCGGATTATCAAAACGAGAGGCGATGTGGAATGGGAGGCAACCGTCTTTCAACGAACTGATTTTCCATAGGTGGATGTTTTGGTTTGGAACATCTGTCTGACATCGGTTGCTGATTCTCATACGGCTTGTAGCATTTTTTGGGCTGTGGTCCTCTATCATAAACGTTAAATTTACGTACTAAGTTTAGTTATGTATAGGGTATTGAGACATTCGCAGTGATATAAGAAACCGTAATTGAATCGCCTTGCCAAAAAACTTTGATCCTAACTTAGTATCCTTACCATCTATGAAAGATTTCACATACCCAGCAGCATCCCTCTCCGTGTCTCTCTCACTCCCCTTGACCTTGCGTCCCATCTCCAATGAATTTAATGGCTATTTGCTACTGATAGAATAATTAAATATTAAAATATGCATTCATCTAAAAGTTTAAGTTTTTAGAACAGTTAGCGGTAGTCCTACAAATTCTTTTATGGTATTAAAGCTAGAAGTCCTGAGTTTGAATCTTTTTAGATCTCATTTACCTCCCTAATTAAATATGTCCATATTTAATACTAGAAAAAAAAATCAAACTAAGCATAAAAGGGAGTGATAGAATAATTAAATATTAAACCACGCATTTTTTTTTAAGAGTTTAAGTTTTTAGAACAGTTTTTTTAAGGTCCAAAGCTTTGAATAAGGAATTAACTCCTAGGTTAAGAGTTCGATCAAAGGGCACACTAAGGACATTCTCATGAAGACGTTTCCAACCATACCCAATTTGTCCAAATCGGACGACTTTAATCTTTATCTACATAAAATAATTATCACAAAAGTTTTTATAGTGTATACAAAAGGCCTATTTTCTTACTCATTTGATAAATATCTTCCTAAAAATAATCTCTTATACCTAAAAAATAATCCCTTATATCACTTCAAATAAACAATCAATGAATGTTCATTGTTGATTTTATATTTAACCATTTTTGTAGATTAAATATTTTTCTATTCATTTTTACAAGCATAAATGATTGTTTTAGGAAAATATTTTACATCTATTTTCCCCAAAATAAACAATGTTTAAGACGGACATCGAGCAAGAGAGAGAGAGAGAGAGAGAGAGAATTGAATCATTTGGCATCAATCAAGCATATGTATATCAAGCACATTGAATCATTTGGCATCAATCAAGCATATGTATATCAAGCACTTTCAATAGCCCACGCGCCCCGATAAATCCCATTCGATTTTAATAACTTGATAGAAAAGGGCTCAATCACAACCAAACAAGTCCATACCTTCCGATCTTTACCTCCCTAATTAAATATGTCCATAACCACACAAATAGGATAGAGGACTTATACTAGCTAAGTCTATCAAACCATCGTTAATACGAGAAGGAGTGATAGAATAATTAAATATTAAACCACGCATTTTAAAAAAAAAATCTGATATAATATAGCTCGCCAAAGTCAGAACGATATAATAGTTTTCAATAATAAACTTATCCATACTTCAAATAAATCAATCAATAAATCCAATCGATTTTTAGAACAGTTAGCATAATCATCATTTCCACTCAATTTCTCAATTTAACATACAATTAACACAAAGCGTGATTTTACGAAATTTTCTTATTAAATAATTAAATTTAATTCCGAAAATTAAATAATTAAATATTATATTATAATAATATAATTTAATAAAATAATATTTATAAATTCACAGCTATAGTCGACAATAATACCATAGCATATATATATATAGAGAGAGAGAGAGAGAGAGAGAGAGCAACGAATCATTTGGCATCAATCAAGCATATGTATATCAAGCACTTTCAATAGGGTCTGGACCCTCTGGATGTCAACCAATCCATGCATCTAACAGATAATGGAGAAAGCCTTAGAGAAGAAGCTGCTTAAGAGTGGGGGTCTCCTTGGGCTCTCTAGAGCTCAACACTTGCCATCTTCTCATTGGCTTGCCCCCACCATGACACCACATGACCTCAGCCACTCTCTCTCCTCCAATCTTCCTCTACAAGCTTGGCAATAGGTGCAAAATGTGGTGTGCCATGGGAGCTACGAATTTTGGACATTCCCCATTCAATCCATTCAATTCTCTCTTAATTCCAAATCAATTGAAGCTCAATTGAAGCTCAAATAAATCAACCCATGTGTCCTCGGCCTTCTCATGACATTTCCCGTCAAATGATCCAACTTGCATCCCGAAGATTCGATTAAAAACGGCCCCGATCCTAGAACAAAAACGACATTACTTTGCTTTTCCACCAAAAATCTCGGTTTGTAGAAAAATCTTACGGAGATGGTCGACATTCCTAAAATGAATTGTGACTTGACATTTTTGTAATCGGGTTCAATTTCACGGTTAAATTCAATCGCGCGACTTTAGCGCGTCCTAATCACCGGGTAGCTTTTAGGAATTTTCTCTGTGCAATTGACTGTGGTTGATTATTTTCAAGCCACAAAGTGCATCTTGACCCATTGGCGACTCTCAATTTTCGTAGAAATCTCGAGGTTTCAAATACGGACCACGGTACCAAAACGATAGAAATCGGTCTAGTGCCGATCAACAAGAATTGTGCAATTAGGTGGAATCACCCACACTTGAATTACATGGTTTAATCGACCTATCTCCGGTCTCTAATCGGTACGTACGAATTTAACGGTCGAGCGATCGTTTCTGGTCGAGTCTATTGCATTTAGATTCCTTAACGGCTTCACCCGATAGACTAGTTATCTCGTAAGTGATCAGCTCAGAGAATAGAACTATAGACGCGTCCATGAAAAGCCCGACTTATTTAATTGAAACTTCGAAATTTAAACCATTAAAAATTCTTCTTCAAAATGGTTGGGTATTGTCGTCTCATCAATTCGCTTCTTCATTACGCCGCATTGCTATCCAAGATCCTCGGTGCCAACGAAACATTTCCAAATTGACCAAACCAATTCTTGATTCCCAAAAAGGCTAAGCACTTGTCCATCTTTACAAAAATGAAAGAAAAATTTTGGTTCTTTTTTCTTTTTCTTTTATTTTTCACGGCTAGCTTTGCGCGTCGGATTCGAACTCCGACTTCGGACTGCGGCTTCATCCGGATACCACTTTCGGCTAGAGCGCAGCGGTGTCTCGAATTGCTTTCTTTATCAATTTAAAGCCAAAATCCTCCTTTGAACCCAAATTTCGATGGATTCCGATTTAAATGCTGCTTCATCTTCATTTCCTTAACCAAACACGATGTCCCTTTCATAGGCGACATTTAAGGAAAAAATATATTTCCCCTACTTGAAATTCCAAGGTCTACGATACTAATGCGAAGCTAAAGCGGCAATTCTAAGCGGTCTCAACTCATCCTGATATCGCAACCCACCGATTTCAACCAACTACACTGCGATTTTCTCGATCTCGACCTCAACTCAACCAAGCGGAGTTCGTACACTCGATCTGCTTTGCCCTCCAAAGGAACCATCGTCGATCTCGATAAGATCGATATAACTCGACAACGACACTCTATGCAAACGAATTATCGATGCACAAACACCTCTTTGCATGCCTAATCCAATCAAGATCCTTCCGCGGCCACAAGGTGGGCTAATTTCATCGAGAAATTATTACCACACTAACTCCTCGATATTGGTACAATTGATTATACAGCTAGCGCCCTTCGGCTTTCGGAGAGAGAGAAGGCATGGTTCCTTCAATCTACACTCCAAAACGAGACACACCTGAATTTCTCATCTCCACACCTCACGACACTACCTTCAACTCCCCGTTGACCTTTGGCTCGCCCAGCTCCGCAACCCCATTGGCCGCCACTTTGTTGGCCAAGTCCGCCCCTCCGTTGGCCGTTGACTTGCCACTCGCAGCCAGCACCTCCAGGCTCCTCTTCTTCACCTCGTCCACGAAGGCCTGGATGTTCCGGTCTGAGGAGCCACCCTCTGCCACAGCCGCCTCCGCTGCCGCGCTCCACTTCTTCGCGTTCTGCTTCATCTCCTCCGCCTTGGGCCCCGAGATTGCCTCGCGGAGGCACTGCTCGACCACGTCCCGCGTGATCAGCTTGTTCTCTGCCTCGCCCCGGCACATCCTCACCCCGACCTTGAACACGTCGACTAAGTACTTGGCGTCGGTGACCTGGTCACCCCACTGCGGGAACGCCACGACAGGCATGCCAGAGGTCAAGGCCTCCATGGTCGAGTTCCAACCGCAGTGCGTCACGAAGCAGGCCACCGAGGGGTGAGCCAGGACTTGCTCTTGCGGGCTCCACTGCACCACCTTGCCCCTATCACCAGCCTTCTCTAAGAACCCTTCAGGCATTTTGAGAACCTCATAGCCAGAGTCCTTGTGTGGAGGCTTCATGACCCACAAGAAGTTGACCCCGGAGTTCAACAGCCCATAAGCAATCTCGTCCCACTGGTCTTGCTTCAAGTACACGACGCTCCCAAACGACACGTAAACGATCGAGGAAGCAGGCTTTGAGTCGAGCCAGCCGACACAGTCGTCAGCCTTCATGAAATCGCCCTTGACAGTGGCGTTCGGGGCCTTAGGGTTCTTGAAGAGCGGCCCGACTGTCTTGATGGGGCTGATCTTGGACATGTACTCAATGATCTCATGCTCGAGCTCCTGGAATGTGTCCATCAGGATGCAGAATGGCTTGTCCAAGTTCTTGTACTGCCCCATGATCGCCCGCCGGAGGAAAGGGTACGGGGTCGTTGGGTACAAGAAGCTCGGGACCTCGTCGTGCTTTAGGAGCGGCATGCAAGGGAGCTGCACATCGATCTCCATCGCTGTCTCAGACGGGAAGGGGACCAGGCCATGGTAGTAGTAGTAGTACGAAGTGAAGCATGCACAGGATTGCACCCAGAGCATCGCCGAGGGGAGGCCGAGGCTATCGGCAACATCGGAGACCCAGGGGATGAAAGGATTGTTGATGAGGCAAGAGATAGGGCGGCCTTGCTCGGCGTTGCGCCGGATCATCTCAGGGATGAGGACCTTCCCGACCTTCTCGAGCTGGGGGAGGTACTGGTCGAGGTCCTGGCGGCGTATCTCATCCTCGTCCCACCCGTCCTCGAAGAACTCAAACCGGATGAAGCCATCACCGACCGGGGAGAGCTCCTCACCGATGTTGCTTGCCTTGCGCATCGCCTTCCCGATGCTCTCTGGGGTCGTGAAGGTGACAAGCAGGCCCTTAGAGGCGAGGCGCTTGCCGAGCCTCAGGAGTGGGTTAACGTGGCCCTGGCCGGGGAACGAGACCAAGAGGACGTGGACGAGCGCCTCCGACCCCATATCGTCGCCGACCTCGAGATAAGTGTCTTGGTGAGGGTGAGAGAGAGAGAGAGAGAGAGTTTGAACTTGGTGGTGATGAATGAGTGCTGGAGGAGTAGCTGAAATTTATAGCAGCAGATGAGGGGAGAGAAGAGCTTAGGTGTTCGATTTATCGGTCGTTCGCGTGGGACTGATGTCGAAGGGGACCGTTTGGTGGGGGAAAGTTACGGAGGTTCGATGCTCATCCGTTGTGCCGATATGTGCGAGCACATATCGTCGAGCTTCGTGTTTGACCGGCCGTCTTAGAATTGAATTGTGGCCTGGAAGAGGGAATAGCCGCAAAGGACGGCATGGCGTTAGCGTACGCCTCGTCGCTCGGTAAATGGCTTCATGAATTCATAATTGTGTGGTCACTTCCCTTCTGTAAATGATTAACTAAATGTGAATATTGTCATGAGCTCAAGGGTGCTTGCATTATGAAGTACATTGCTATTTTTGTACTATCTAAGGCTTCATTTATTTCGTGAAAAATAAATAATTTAAAAATATTTTTTTACGACGTAGCGCTTGTATTACTTATTAAAATAAATAAACAGAAAACATTTTAATCATTCACAAAGATGCTTAGACATAAACTATTATCATATTGGCAACATTTTTTTTTTTTTTTTTGGAGTAAGTTTTTAATCGATGTAAGTGATCATTTTTAAGAAAATGTTTTTCAAATTATTTATTTTCCTCGAAACAAACGGAGTCTAATAAATTTTTTATAAGCATGTTCTGTCACTTTTGCATGCATTTTCAATTCAATCATGTTTAATTGACTTTTACACAAATCTAATCAAGGCATGGGTGCATTTGGTTCGGCTTTATCAAAGAATTTTCGGCCTGCGAAAGTCCTCTGAGCCAAAATTATGCATTTCCAAAGTCCATTTACCCAATGGAACTCCTGGTCAACATTTGCATTTAGTTGAATGACACAAATATTCATGAATTTTAAAATTGTTTGATGGGGTCCTTAATCATTTTGAATTTTTAATTCAATTAGTGTAGTTTCTAGACTTTTAATACATATTTAATTTAATTCGAAATTGCATGAAAATTTTCAATATTATCTTTAAACTTAAATTAGTGGAAAGATAATATTAAGCTTTTTAATACCATTCATGGACTAAATTGAACATGTACAAAAGTTTAGGGACTGCATTAAATAAATTAAAAGATCATGGACAACATTATGCATTAAACTAAAGTATAAGGACCATATGGAATAGATTTAAAATTCAAAAATAACATTGCACGTTAAGCCAAAGTTCAAGGACTAATTTTATCATTATCTCTTTGTGTTTTAGCTTTTTTTTTAATGCTATTAAGGATTGATGGATTTATTTTCTTTTAACTTGGCCCTCGCTAATATATTTGTATTTTTGCTTTGCCTTCACTTTATTATCTATCATCTCTCTCTAAACCAAAAGTACTCACTATCGCTCTAGATTCTGGTCAATCCGAGACCAATGTTAATCCGAGGTTTTGATAGACAAGTCGACAACACATATTAATCATATGGTCAATATTAAAACACTTGCATCAAATGGCTAATAAGAGGCAGCTAAATTGTCAGTGCACAAAAACATATTACTAAGGATAACATGATAATCATTCTATTTCTTTGTTTTTTTTATTATTTTGTTCCTAAGAATGGGTTTGGAACAAAAATCTATTTGGCAATGTAATTTTTTTTTTTTTAAATTTTCAGAACAAATTTTTGTACCAAAAATAGGTTTAGAACAAAAACAAGAAATAGAAGAATTTTTCTATTTTTTTTTATTTCTGAAACAAAAATAGAAATAAAAGTCCCTCATAGTCAAGACTCGTTTAGCCAAGTCTATAAATTCCCATATCTGTCTTGTATACACTAATAGAGGGACTAGCATACAAAGCTTTTGCTGATTGATTGACATGTAACACTGGCAATCTTCGCCAAAAGCTAATCTAGACAATGTTGTTTTCAATTGGTATACCTAAAAAGTTATTTGTCCTTACAAGCTTGTCTAACTAGCACTATCGCCTTTTTTTGAAAATTTATTCGTATCTTTGCAATCGAAACAATTATTGTGACTTCGAAACTCCACTACTATGGTCGCAAACATATATTTCTCCTTTCAATATCAAAGCATACGATAGACCCTAACTTTTGAGGGAATGATAAAGATGCTATTTGATATTCTATACTCTACATTCTACATGCAATTTAAAGCTGACACCTAATCATGAAGGGATGTAGACCGCCCGAATTTATTTTGATCTTCCAATTCTTTCTGCTTTTCTATTTTCTCATCCTTTAGTTCTGACTTTCTGACCTTATCCACTCCCAACGAGTCACGACAATTCCTTCCACCGCACGGCATGATACAGCTTCTGCGCCGCCGCCATTGAAGAGTGACCAACCCCCAACCGCCCCCGCGGCGCCGCTCAAGTGTCACCATTGCGGCTAGTACCGCCACCCCCACTAATGAATTAAGCAAAATATCCGAGCTCGACCCGACTGATCAATTTATGTAGGCTCGATCTTAATAATGCTTAGATAACATGAATACATTATGTAACTTTGAGAATATATTTATGTCTATATCAATTGATAAATATTTTTGAAAAAGAATAATAGAAACTCGATTAGGCTCATAAGCCTCTCCAACTGAATTTTGAAGGTAGAGGTTGAACTTGACTCAACAAGATAGTTAAGAAGCTCCAGCTTAAGTGCGCATTGACAAGCCAATCCGGAATAATTAATAATCAAGCCTGACAAGTAGCCCGACCCATTTTCACCTTTACTCACGAGTGACATCATCGCACTAATCCTACCACCAATTGTCATGGAGGCAGAGTGGGAAAGGTGGGTGAGCACAGTGAAGAGGCCGACGAGTGATGACCAAGTGCAATGCCTACTCTTAAGGATACTCTGTTTTCTTAGGATAAGTGTACATAGTGAAGTTGCTCTCTAATTTTTAGAGGATTTCTATCCTTAGGAATGTAACTTAATATATGTATATCTATATAAAAAAAAAAAAAATTAAACCATGCGAACTGGTTAAGCTCAGGTTTTTTATTTCTACAAATTGCTATGATTTAAAGCAGCTTGATAGAATTTTTACATGAACTAAAAGTCTCTCAATGTCCCTATTGGCGTGATTGGTGCTGGGTCTTCTATTTGGGAAGAAAATATTTAGATTTGTTTTGATATGGGAAGAAATTATGTAGATTCGTTTTTCGATTTCTGTAATTTTGGGAATTGCCTTATTTTTTATTTCCTGTACATCATCAATAAAATGGTAGTCCCTCTCTCAAAGGCGATATGACAAAAAGAAAACTTTGAGAGAGGATTACCCGATACGTAAGCACATTCATGAACCTCGTTAAATCGTGTCTTCTTTAATTTCTTCTCCCAATCAACTATATGTTGATATTAGAGGGTTAATAGTTTTCTTAGGTTTAGTGAAGCTTTAATCTACAAATTATTTGCATGTACAATTTTTATCCGAACTTGGATTTTCCAAATAAACAAGGCATAATACGATTTCTTTAAAAGAATGATACAACCAGCAACTCCCAAACAAAAGAAGGAAAAAAGGAAAATTGGATTGCTCTATCTTCTACGCTTCCGACCGAGACATCTAAGCTCTGACACACGGATGTGTGCAGATGAGTCTCTTTTAACGTTAAGTGGGTCTTCGCGTTATTTAAAAGGGAAAATACAAAACATTAAAGTCTGAAATATTCCATCCATACATAGTCCGACAATGATAAAAGAAATTTAGGATCCCGTGCGCTGCAAAACCCATCTTTCTATCAAACTTGTTTTATCCTATTTTAATTGTTTAGGTAAAATTTTTAATTTCTCTCTGTCACCAGGGACCACATGAATTTCTTAAATGCCGAAACATCTTACGTGTCGGTAAAATCTATTGTCATTTTAAGTTAGAGCACTTAAATAATTAATTGAAAAGTTATAGTGCCACATGCTTTCCTTCAAATTAATGGTATTCAAGCTATTGATTAAAAAAACGAATGACACAAAGCAAGCATCATGAGAAATTTATGGCATATGCGATCTCCTTTCTTTTAATATTGCATGTGGAAATTACATTCTTTTTTGCTTTCATGGCTGGTGCATTAAATCACAATGCTATTAGGTCATGAATTATAATTGTGATTCGTCATTTTCCTTGACAACATCCCTTAAAAAGAACACAACAAATTTCGTTTGAAGTAAATTGTAGACCGCTATCGAAAACTATATCTCCAAGGAGATACATCAATGACAAAGGGCATCAAAGCCAAGCGAACTTGTCCTGTATTTTAATTGCGTGCATCTAACAAAGTTGTTACATCAGATTCTGAAGGGTGGCACGCTTTGGAGATCGAGAAGGCATGATCCCTTCCTCGGCGCTAGCTAATTTTCCGATGATTTGACCAACACGACATTCATACTGCGCAGTCAACAGCTTTTAAGGTTTGACTCTTCTTTATGCATGATCGATTGCGAGATGAGGAACGGATAATCAACGCGGAAGGCAATGTGGAATGGAAGGCACCCATCTTTCAACGAATCAATTTTCCGTACGTGGATGTTTTGGTCCGGAACAGCTGTTCGACATCTGTTGGCGCTTCTCATGCGTCCTGTTTCGATTTGGATTACATACTAAATTTTTCTATGTTGGAGGTGTTGGCGCTTTAGTAATGAATAATGTAAGAAACCCATATTAAATGACCTTATAGGAAAGGCACTATTTGAATAAGAAATAGATTGCACTCTGAGTAAAGATCCAAATTAGCAAAAGAAAATGTAGACACCTTATGTTTTTTTCTTTTCCAAGGCATGACTGAAACCGACCAAAAATCTTACACGGTTAAAAGTTTGATCGAAGGGCACACTTGGGTCATCCTCATGAAGAAGTTTCGAGCGATACCCAATTTGACTAAATCGGACAACTGGATCTTAAGTTATTTCATCTTTATCTACATGAAATATTTGTCATAAAAACAAATAAGTAATGGAATCTATTTGCTCATGTCGGTGTATGAATTCACAATCCTAGCACATGACCAACGGCCCCTTTTCTTAGTTGTGTCGAATTGTTTTGGACTGACAGACGTCCTAGAGAGAGAGAGAGAGAGAGAGAGAGAGAGAGAGAGAGAGAGAGAGCAGTGGAGAACTTCACATCAATCAAACATGTGTATATCCAGCATTTCTAATTGGGTTTTTGACCTCCACAACCAATCCATGCATAAAATGCGCATCTAACAAATTTGACGCGCAGAGAGAGAGAGAGAGAAGGCGCTGTTCCTTCACACGATACTTTTACCGGCCGGTCAACAGCTTTGAGGTTTGACTTTACAATCAGTGGAAGCCACACAGATCCTCAGGAAGACATGCAGCTGTAATCCGCATACTTTGATAACGTTGTGATAGCCTCGAAAGCCAGTTCCAACTAGATTTTATGATGAACTAATCATCAAAACGTAAGATGAGGTGGCAGAGGCATCGACCCTCCAACGAATTTTCTCTCTTTTGGTTTCGTTTTGTCCAAAAGCATTTCAACGAATGACCATAAAGTGACATGTTGGACTTTCCGTACGCATGATTCCTTCCATGGCAACATCAAGTGCTTCCTCTGACCTTGCCTGTTTGATTCTCCTGCTCAGGACCAGTTTCAGTTGTACATATTATTACCGTCAGTTGCATAGTTCGACTTGAAAGTAGCGAATCTTCTGTAGAAAAGGCCGGTCGCTCGATCACCAGCCACTCAATTATTACGTGCTAAAGTCTCCTTTGGTTGGCGAAAATTTGTGTGCTCTCGAAGGCATTCTCCAAGAAAGTTATGTTTAAAGAAAATGGTTAAATCTTATTTGTGTTTGATTCGAATTTCCAAATAACTTCAAAACCATTTTTCAATTTCTTAAGATCCGGAGGAATGATTTCGGGCTATAGGGACAGGACCTGGGCTCCCGAGGCAGAACTTTGGTCGATGGGTGCGAATCTCAAAGTGCTAGGTCATGTTCCTTCTCCGCCCTAGCTTCCTAGTGAGTTTCCTGTCTGGACCCGTATTCACGTGAAGCAAATACATGACAATTGTTGGTAATAGGGATCCTACAATGATTGAGATAGACTCGATCGATCCAATGGGTCTGACTTCAAGTACGTTTTTTTTTCCTGAGTCTTGGGCAAACGCCCGGCGGTAGAGGTCAAGTTGAATTCCGGACATTGAATCTTATATTACACATTCATAAGCCATTTCTTAGGATTTAAGTTTACTTTTTTGTTTACTGAGAAAACATTATTCCTTAACTCATTTCACAAGCGATGCTAAATGGCAGCAAACGGGGAATTCATGCTTCGATAGCTAGATTTTTGCAAAATAAATAGAGTTTAAATGGTGGGTTAGCAATCAACGAAATATTCTGTTCATAGACACGTGATTCTTAGATTTTTTGGTCATTTGGCCTCGTTAAACCAGGTAAGAATTTATGGGTAAGTTCCAGGATGGGTATTGAATATTTTAGAACAGGTTCTGATGCTGCTAAACTTTCAAAATGCAGAGAAATCATGTTGTCAATGATTTGTAAGGGGGGTAAAAAAAGAAGAAGATTTTCAACTTAGTGTTGGGCTATGCCATGATCTGATATGCAGGGCATAGATCTTGCAAGCCTGCAATTCCTCATGCAAGCGAGTCCTCGTCACACGGCTCAAACGCAAAAACTGGAAAAATTGTCAACAGAATCCTTAACCTAATATATAGAAGCCAATTCAATTATATACATTTTAATTTGTGCCTATTTAGTCCAACTTTTCAATTATGCTAATTTACAAGCGGCAATCTAAGCCTGCTTCTACTAAGTTGGTGCTAATCGACATACATTTAGCAAGCCAAGAATCAACATGACTGTGAAAAGCCTAGAAGACTAATATCATATAAACTTGGAATGTGCGTGTGGTTGGAGAAATAAAGAGGACACCTCGAATAATTTCATTTTCTTGAAATCACGTTAATTGATTCTCTTGCTTGATGATTGAGAAAAAAAACCTTGTCCTCAGTCGTAGGTTTGAAAGAAAATCAGAATTGTCATGTTAAAAGGGGTTTGAAATCACTTTCCTAAAGCGATAATATCCCCATGGTACGACTTAGCACCCCAAACTCTCTCAACATAAGTAAAGCCTACAACTCATCTGTCATTCCTTATTATTAGAGAGAATTAGTAGTAACTTCTCTTGATGTGCAAGGCTCATGAAAAGAAGTGGCAGTAGACTAATAATGCAAGTCATGAAGCCAAACAAAACATCGACTTATACAAGTGTCGGGAAATAAGAGATGAGAGAATGACTAAGTGTGAAGGATTTGTGGATGGTCTAGCCGTGTCAGGAGCTACCGAAGTGGTATAACTAGAAGTGCCTACATCAAGATAAGGAGAAGACAACTCTGGAAATGAAGGTTCAGAAATCTTTAGTGTATAAATCAAGTGAAGGATTAATAAAGAAGAGAACAGTAGAAGAGGATTTGAAAGAATGGAGAGATGAAAACATATTATATACCCAAAAGTTATCATGACCAGATACGCAAAGATGGTTAGAAACAGAATCCCAATATCAATGCCCTTTGTGCTCCATGCCATAACCAAGGAAATAACATAGTGGGCTTGAGGTTCAAATGTGCATTCATTTGATAAAAGATGCAGAAAAAAAGCACTGCCAATCACTTGAAGAATAATACAATAAGGTACATCAACATACAAGTGCCTATAAGGAGAAATATTACCTGTAATGAGTGACATGGTGTGTTAATAGTGCACACTACAATATAATATGCTTCTCCCCAAAAATGTTCTGAGAAAGAGACTGAGATTGGAGAAGTGCATACAACATTTAAGGGGAGAAATACATTAAAGTACCGAAAATTGTGTATAATACTCACTTTAGTACGATTTTTTTTTTTTTTATATTATTTCAGTGCCACTTAAAAAAATAAATAATTATTTAAATGCCAACTTTCATCTTGAATGTCGGAAATCTAACATAATACTACCGTGATATTTTTTCTAGCTGATGTGGCTTGCTAGCAATTTGTCTCAGCATAAAAGCCCAAAACAACGCCGTTTAACATGTTTCACATGCCTACATGACCCAAAACGACGTAGTTTAGCAATAGGATGTAGAGGGGAAAAGAGGGGCGCAGCAGGGAATTTTCCTCTCGCTTCTGGTCTGAGCAATTCATCAAAACAACCTCAAAATTTGCCATTAATGGAGCCAATTCGTTGAAAAACCCTGCTACAAACTGGAGGCTTGGTTGGATCCACTCTCGGCGACAACATGGGAAGGAGCTCGTCTTCCCCTGTTTTGGTGAATCGGCGGAGTGGGGCTCGTCAACTGCAGTTTGCGCATGTTCCAGGCCTACTCATACCTTTCTCTATGTATTCCTAGTGTTGTTTTTCTGGTTATGGTAGGTTCTGGTTTGAATTTGCGCCTCAAATGCTTTCTGGTTATTGTACCTTAGGTGTTCGATGAAATGTCTGGGTGAGGTTTGCGCCCCTATCTTGGTTTTCCGTCCAATCTGGGCATTCATCAATTGCTGGACGTGCTTCGTGGCTTTTTAATTTGATGAGACCAAGCAATCTTGATTGAAGAGCACTCTTCTCACAGATTTGAACCATGTCGTTACTCGCCCTCTCTCTCCAACCCATCACAGATCTGGATCATGTTGTTCATCGATTCTTGGCGTCGTTTGCCGAGGTTGTGGCACAGCTCCTAGGTCTGGGTGGTGATGGGTGAGCGTCGGTGAAGTTGTAGCCGAGGAGTCCATGTACAGAGTGAAGTGGCAAGGGCGTAGAAAGGAGAAAAGAAAATTAAAAAAATAGAAAAAAAGAAAAAAAAAATTGACCTGGAGGGAAGAGGAGGAGAAATGTGCACATGGAAATGCCATGGACATCATTTTTTTTAAGAGAACGAAAACTCACATTAAAAATTTTAATTATAAATGCCACATGTATATTTTGGCCGGAATTTCTCACCAAAAGTATTTAAGTGATCGTTTTTTTTTATTAGATTTGGTGCTTAAACGATATACAAAAACTTTTAACGTTAAAGTAAGCACCACATATAACTTTTAACACTTTTGATGTGCTTATCCCAATATATAAGTTATGCATGTCTATGTTTATGCTCTTCTATATCTCTATATTCCATGCCATTATCACAAAAACATTGATATCTTGAATAATTTGTGTTCCTATCATAGTAACAATTTGTGATCCTTCCAATTGGTCCTTTGTTTTGGCCTTTGTCGGTTCTCCTCGGTTCCAAAAATGAGGAATCGATCATTCCAATCCGGTTCTTGGTTTTGGGGTAGGAACCGGACCGACCAAGAACCGATCACCCTTATACTAGATCATCGCCATTGTTTAGTGGGTATCTATTCAGGAGGTGGAGAAGAAGATGCACTAGTATATCACTATCAAAATGAAATTGTTCTCTTCATAATAATGTATTAGAGATTCAATTGCTTGAATTGAGGATTTGGTACGCGTTGCCATAAATGGTGTGTGATCTAATGTAATGAAGCCATATTGTGGAGTCATAGATAAATCTTCTTTTGATAGAAAAGGCAAATGATTGGATCTGGATATAAATGTTTCAGATGAAGATTTCAACTCTCGGAAGGGATACCTATCTTCATGGAAGACAACATCTGGACTGATAAAAAAACAACTTTTAGATATCTCCATAACTTGACAGCCTTTTCTCATGAAAATACATTAAAGAGCATGGGGATCCCTTGTATCTCGAAGGCCCACGATTGTTGCACAACATAAACAACCGAAGACTCTAAGGGGAGTGATATCTGGTTGTTTTCCGAAAAGCATCTCAAAAGGAGTCTAACCTTCAAGAATTCGAGTTGGCATATGATTAATCAAATAGGCTGCCATGACCACCAATCTCCCCAAAAAATTTTAGGAATGGAAGCTTGATATTTAAGAGTTTGGGCCACTTCTAGAAGGTGTTGATGTTTGCGCTCAACAATCCCATTTTTTTTGCTTTTTTGGGGGAGTATAAGTGCAAGGGCTTTCATGAAGCATCCCATGAGAGGATAAAAAAGACTTACATTCAGTGGAAAAAATTTTGCTCCCATTATCTGTGCAAATTCTTAGAACAAAGAGAAGAAATTTAAAAAACAAGAAAATGTTTGACTCTCGGAATGCATGAAAAAAACCCAAAAGGCGCAAGTGTAAACATTCACAATTAAAAAAAAAAAAAAAACGCAAATCATCATGATATAGAGTGTGATAAAGACCCTAGATATCTATATGGATCAAAGAAAAAGCACTAGTGGCCTGAGAGGCTGAGATACACTGGTAAGGAAAAGATGCTCCTAATTGTTTTGCAAAAGTGTAAATTGTACAATTAGTATAAGGAAAGCAAGCACTATGTCCCAAACACTAATAAGAAAGAAATTTTTTTTTTCACTCTTATCTAATGAATACAAATCAAAGTCTCTTGGAAATTTGATCAAAAAATATAGTGCTTATGCAACCCTATTGAAGCCCATCAGTTTGCTTGTCAAATGGTCTTAAAAGAAGTAATTTTTGAAATTAAAACATGAATTTTCCTCACACACTTTAGAAACATATATAAGGTGGAATTCAAATTCAGGTTTACATAAGGCATTTTTAAGGATAATGTTTGGGCTAAGATGAATTGTACCAATTTTGTGACATGAGTCACATTCTCATTGGGAAAACGTACTAATCCCACATTACCTTTGAGTCTTCGGTTGGTGGGAGTTCAGTTGCAACCTCGGAGGCTATACAATTCCCAATCCAGGTACGTACCGGTTGATTGCATTTGCGCCAACACCGTTGCATTCAATGGCCCATTGAAAAAGGCACAATTCAGTCAAGGAATCCATCAGTCTTTAGTCACTAGAGCTCACTGGAGAGCCCAAGCCCACATATTGTAGTTGTCTGGTCCATTGAGATGTAGATTAATGAGTCGCAGCCCCAATCCGTCAGTCGGTGACGTGTAAAGGGGGTTTGCTAGGTTCCGGTCGGCCACTGGCAGTAAGGATGACATACGGTAAGAAACCGTGTTGAAAACTCGCATAGGTTTCGTCCGTGGACCTGTTAGACCTGGGACCAATTGGACTGGATTCTGGTATATTTTGCTGATCTTCGACACCTGTTGGATGCTATCCATGTGGGCCGTATTGCGCCCACTATTGACTTGGTCCGGCGGCCCATTGGCCCTGTACGGGAAACCAATGCATTGGTGGCCACTGGGCTGGGCTGGGCTGGGAAGTTGAGCTGAGGCGTGGACTGGCATTGCATGTTGGTGGATAGAAGTTTGTTCTTCTTGAATCGGATCAATCTGATCAGAAATCCGCTCTCCCGGTGAGTCCGAGTCTTTTTCCGTTGGAGGTAAGGTTGGGTCTTGGTTTTTTGATATGGTATCATTGATGGATGAACATACGAATTCCCACCCGGAGTGCTGATCTTTGTTTTACAGGATATGGTTTGCAACAACAAAGTAGAAAACTAAGCTGGGGCAATTCGGAGGTTTTCTTTTTCTTTTTCGCAGAAGTTGGGCCAGGAAACAAGGCTTTGATACCGTGATAGAAGATGAAAAATAACTTTGAGGAAAATGTGATTTGTATTCATCAATGAATAATCCGTACATGTACATGGATATATTTATAGTACAGAAAAGAAATCAGAAAAGAATATACATGATCATGCCTTCCTATTTTGTCTATGGAATATCTTAACAATATTTTATATTCCCGATCAACTGTATCAATTAGCATCACAATCAAGGATCAGATCAAATCCTTTCTCCAACACTAGCTTCTTGAGGGTGATTGATTCTCCTTATATTAAAAAAGTACAACATGGTGGTTAAACATAGCCTATGATTATTATAGTAAATACAATCGTTACACATTGGACTTCGATTCTCAATCTTACTTTGACCTTGCAAGCTTATCTTGCTCACATGGATGATTATGATGAAATCTTCGAAGGCTTCCAAATCGATTTAATCACTTATTTTTCAGTGATGTCCGTAAGAAATCTCAACCCACATTTTTTTCATGAATTTACTTTGGAAAAGGGACTGACTTAAGCTAGCTAATATATAGGATAGAATTGATCATATTGGAATGACATACATGCTAGTTTTGAATGTTAGAGTGACATACTAGATTTACATTTTACATTAATAATTGGGGCATGATTAATAAATAACATGTTTAGATTAACTAGGGATTTGGATATAGGAATTTGCGTCTTGAATATTTGCATATTATAAAAAATATTCATATTTGCATGTTTGGTTGTTCTCAAGTTTGTATCTTTAAGCACATTGATAATTTGGAATAATTTTGCATATTAAGATAGAATTTCATATTTTATAATAATTTCCATGTTAGGCATATTCGGATCCTCTTGAATGAAAGTTCTTTTGTAACATATCAATTAGTTGCATTGCATATATAGTGAACTTCCATATGTACGTATTTCTTCCCATGATTGTATGATTATTTGGTTTCTTTTGCTATATATAAAAAAAAAAACATAATTGAGATTATATCCTGCATGATGGTAACTTTGGACTGCATATTCGCAAACCATCACATAGAAATTTTCTAGAATTGTATCTGTGCTCAGGGTAAAATTACTTATTTCCATCTTCTAGAGTAGATATAATTTCCTTAAATACACAATTTGAGTCTTTGAGAGCCATAAAAATACAAAGTTACCACTTTTACATAATAGGCTTAGGATTTCGTTACGCGTAGGATATTAGTTAGATTTTATTTGCATGTTTAGAAGCTCCTTTTGGGAAAGTAAGTTGTTTAGAGTGGATTTTTGCATAGCATGTTAAATCTGCTTAATTTTCTTTGACACATCAGTTTATTTTGGAAAACTTGCAGGAACTTTTACGTACTTCTGCATTTTTTTTTACTATTTACTTATTACGTTTTCTTGTATTTGGTTATATTTTAAATGTTTGATTTATTACTGTAAATGCATGGACATTTTGATGCATGTTAGAAAATAAAACTCAATCAAGATTGTATGAAAAGTTTGCTGAAGTACCAATCTATGGTCTTTAGTTTAATATTGCCTAACCAAATCCCACAACCCACTTCTCTAACAAGTAGAGGTATAACGATCTGCATTTTACCGAACTCCTAACTAGCCTGATAAATAAGTCAGTGACAACTCTAAAATAATCCTGAATAAATTGGAGAAAACAAATTGCGATCAATAGGGCTTGGAAGAGCTCGTGCGAAGTGCAAGTGCCACTTCATAAGAGGATTATCTGTGCTCGCCTGACAATGCGTAAGCTCCCTCAGAGTTCACTCTAAGAACGTCATAGCACATTTATAAAATGAATAACTGAATTGTTTAATCGCAACTTTTTACTAATTTGAAAATCCTGCAAAACATAAAACCATTTTGAAAAGCGCAGTTAATATCACATACAATAGAGTTTGTGCATCGCACGAATTAGGGGTGAGCAGCGGTCTAGGGTTGACCCTGAACCGACCCTGGACCGGCCCAACCCTGCCGGTCCTAGTCCAGTTCCCAAGGGGACTGGGTTGGTCCTTGGTCCTGAAATTCCAAGATCAACACTGTGCGGGTTGGTCCTCGGTCCTGAGAATTTTGGGTCGGTCCAACCCTGGACCAACCCTATATATTATATTATTTATAATTCTTTTATTTATTCAAACCTAAGTAAAATGTCTGTTCAAAAAAAAAAACCAAGTAAAATGATGTTAAAGCTGTTGACTCCTTAGGCTCACAATCACAGATAGATGGCATCTAATTCCAAAAGACGTGAAGTTTACGAAGTAAAGGTCTTCACGGCATCCTCCACAGTCCTGAGTATGTTCTTCAATCTTCACCGAGAGGACCAAGGAGTCCTCACAGTCACGAACTTGCGATGTCCAAAACGGCACGAAGTTTACGTCGTAAATCTCCTCACGGCTTCCTTCCCCAAAGTACGTTCTCTTCCATTCTATCTTCCTTGTTCTTCAATTTGCCAAAATAAAAAGTAGCAACATCCCGCCGCCTTTGGTTGCCCACATCGCTCACCTCTAACCGTGCGTGCCACTCACGCCGCTCGCCGCTCGCCGCTCACCACTCGCCCTTTGCAGTCGTCGTTGGCCTCGCTCAACGCTCACCACTCACCTCTCACCGCTAGCCTCGCTCAACACTCACCGCTTGCCGCTCGCCAATTGATGCTTGCCCCACTCGACGCTCGACACTTGCCGCTCGCCACTCGCGCCGCTCGCCTCGCTTATTGCAGAGTAAAGCAGAAGGAAAAAAAGAAGAAGCCCTAACTAGAAACGCTAACGCTCAGCTCACCCTTGCTTTCCGAACACAACTTGGCTAGTGAGTTCTACTTTGTGCTTCATTTGAGATCTTCAATGCTCTTGATTTGTGTTGAATTTTTATTTTTCCACGTTTGCTTCGCGTACGTGATCAGTTTGGTTGGGTATTAGTCCTCGTGACCTCCCCTTTTGGACCCTCAATTGACGGGGGCGATTGCATCCGATGTGTTCTTTCTGGCCTTTTCTTTCCTTTTTTGGAGATGGGTTTTAGCTTTGATTGGAGAACCGAATCGGGCTCATCATCCATCGTGATTTTAACTGAAGTAGCAATTGAACCGTATTGATGTCATGTTTTTAAAATCTAGATCGTTGCATGTTGGAACAACAAGCTCGATAAAGACATGAGCTTGTAATTTATGAGCTGAAATTAGGTAAAAAATGCCAAAGTTTTGCTGGGAAAAGAAAGGAAATTTTAGTGAATATGTATTGGTATTTATAGTTTAGTTGCACAATACCGCATTGTCGATGTATGTGTAATTTGAATTTGTAGATTTGCTTTTTTAGGGAGTATAAAAAATAAGACAAAAAAAATTATCGATCCATCCCGGGTTGACCTTGGAATTAGACCGAACCCATTGGGTTGGTTCGGTCCTTGGTCCTAGGCTCAATAGGGTCGGTCATCGGTCCTAAAATTGAGAACCGACACTGTACGGATTGGTCCTAGAGTTAGGGGGTGGCCCGGACCAACTCGGACCATGCTCACCCCTAACACGAATGTCCAATTCAGAACTCATGTCTTTAGATATCACTTGTCCTAGTGTTTCTACACTTTTTTTTTTTGTCGAGGTGTTTCTATACTTAAATCAATCAAATTCCCTTTGTTTTCCCTCGTAGGACTCTTGTCCACACATACACGTCACATCATCTCCAATAACTCAAAGCATAGGCTGTCAAATTACATGTAACAAGCCATTTTTTCAACCAGTTTGTTGGTGAATGATTACTAACCAGTTCCATAACATAATTTGCTGTCCTCTATTTATCGCCATATGTGCAACATCTGTAAATCGATCTGTGGCGTGGGATATTCTCTTGGGTAAATGTTTCGCCATACGCATACAAATTCCATGTGCACGCAAACACGTGCTCATCACCTTGGGTCATTGTCTACGATGGTTTTTTCGAACATTCCCCTTATATATACACAAACACATGCACTCATCACATTCTCTCACCGCCAAAAGGAAAATAGTGGTAGACAGCAGTCACATGCCTGCTGGGGCGGGCGGGTGGATATGTGGCGGTTGTTCATGGCTCAGGTGGGGGAGAAGAGAGAAGAGAACCATGTCCTTTTGGTGGCCTTCTCCTCTCAAGGCCATATCAACCCGATTTCAACAACCTGATTTCAAGGCTTGGCAAGCGTCTCGCCGCCAAAGGCACCCATGTCACCCTTGCCACCGCCGAGATCGGCCGCCACCATGAATTTACTTTGGAAAAGGGATTGAGTTCAGCTAGCTAGTATATGGAATAGAATCAATAATATTGGAATGATATGCATATGATGACGTTTCTGTCCCCGGGAACAGTTTCTTTTGAAAAATACTTTTTTCTATTTCTGTTATGAAAACAGTTGAGCATTTTAAAGCGTTTGGTAATTATAAAAAATTTCTATTCCGAAAATAGAAATATGTTTGGTACAATCTCTAATATTTTTGTAACTTATAATTTCTTTTAGTGTATTAATAATTTTATTACTTTTTTTTTCTTTTTTCTTTTTCTTCCCCTTCCTCTTAGTCGGTTGCTGGCCTTGGCCATGGTCGGCCGTCAACCATCTAGACATGGGCTAGCGAAGTTGTCGGCCTTGGGGGAGCCTCGCCGACCACCGACAAGGTCCCCTTGAGCCTCACCGTGGCTTAGCAAGGCTCAACCTCGCCCTGCTGGGCGAGGTGATGTTGCCCAAATCTAGCAAGGCCAAGCCTCGCTGGCCATCGCGAGGCCAAGTGATGCCGACCTCGTGGTGGTTGGGTTGGTGTCAACTAGCCTCATGGTGGCTGGGCGAGGCTTGGCCTCGCCAAATTTGGGTGAGGTTGAGCCTCGCCTAGCCACAACAAGGCTTAAGGGGCCTCACCCAGCCACGGGAGGCTCCCCTGAGCCTCGCCGGGGGCCGACAAGGCTTCGGCGAGGTCGTCGGGCCTCCTTTGGCCGGTCGCCGGCTATCACCGAGGTTAGTGACCATGACCAATGACTAACTAGCAAGAAGAGAGGAAAAGAAAAAGAAAGAAAATAAAAGGAAAAAAAAAAACTTGTTTATAAGAATTGTTCTCGAGAACAAAAAGAATTTTTTTTAATTTCTTGTTTTTATTCTAGATCTATTTAAAGGAACAAAAAAACAAAAACACTTGTTCCCCGGGAGCATTACATGCCAATTTTGAATGTTAGATTGATATGCTAGATTTACATTTTAAATTAATAATTAGGGCATGATTAATATACATCACATGTTTAGATTAATTAGGGATTTGCTTATAGAAATTTGCATCTTGAATATTTGCATATTAGAAAAAACATTCGTATTTGCATGTTTGATTGTGCTCACGTTTGCATCTTTAAGCATATTGATAATTTTGCATATTAAGATAGGATTTCATATTTTATAATAAGTGCCAGCACATTAGGAGTCTCTTAAATGAATGTTTTTTTTTTTTTTTTTGTAACACATCGATAAGTTGCATTGCATATATAGTGAATTTGCCTATTTGCGTATTTCTTCCCATTATTGCATATTTACTTTTTTATTTTATTTTTTATTCTATAAGGAGAAAAAAATAACAAAGAGTCGATCTTGCATGTTAGTAACTTTAGATTGCATTCTCGCAATCCATAAGATAGAAATAGACTAGAATTGTGTATGTGTTTAAGATAAAATTACATATTTCCATATTTTAGAGTAGATTTAATTTCCTTGCATATTAATTTGAGAGCCAAGAAAATACAAAGTTACAATTTTTTATTATATATTAGGATTTCGTTCCATGTAGGATATTAGTTCGATTCTTATTTGCTTGATTAGAAGCTTGTTTTAGGGAAATAATTTTTATAGAGTGGGCTTTTGCATATGCATTGGTCTACATTAGAAAACTTGCATGAACTTTTAATTTAGAATTATTATCATGAAAAACCTCGATAGATCAATGATAAATTTACCCCAAGTAAATTTTTGACCATGAAAAATTCTAACTAGTGCATGTGTGATAAATTTATCATAAACTAATCTTTTATCCACCAAAAACTATAACTTAGTACATGTATGAAAAATTTACCCTTTATCAGTTTATAATAATTTGAATTAGTATCATGAAAAATCATAAATTGATATACATGTGACAAATGAAGGGTAAATCTTAAATTGATATATTCGTAATCTGTCACATGTCTTTTAATTCAGCAATTTGGTAATTCGTTACTAGTGTACCAGTTTGAGATTTTTGATGATTAAAAAATCAGTTTAGGTAAATTTATCATAGATATATTAGTTTGAAGTTTTTCGTGGTATTTAATTGTCGCGACCAGATTTTTTGGGGATCATAAAGTTTAGGTTAATGGATTACTAAGTCCGAAAACTTGGTACGGACCCTCCCAAGTCCTACCAATCGCGACTTGATAGAAATTAACTCATTTAAACATGCAATTTCAATTCAATTTCGAGCCGCCACTAATCAATTAGGGTTTGATTAGAAACCCAAATAAAGTATGGGAGAATACTTTATTTTTACGAACTAGAGATTCAATAAATTCGGGGACATGATTACGCTAGATTAGTCGAACGCCCTTTCGGTACCTTTTATTTTAATTTAAAAAATATTTAGCAGACAATGTTAATTAATTTTAACCTAAACTACTAACATGCAAATGGTGGTCATGCGGGTGCACAATCAATAAAATAACATTCAATGAAAAATGCTAATAAAAATGCATGCCCTAAACATGATTTCTAAATGACAAGACACCTAATTTTTTTTTTTTTTTTTTTTTAAATGTCAATTATATGCAATCTTAAACTAAATTTAATATGCATGGATTTATTTTAATGACATGCAAGTTGCAATTCATATGGTATGACTAGAATTATCACTATATGTATGCAATCTTATTTACATAGTTCTAAATATGCATGTACTACATGATATGAGATGAATGATGTGGTAATTCTATATGCATGTTCTTTTTGTGATTTTTTTATTTTAAAATAATGCAACCTTGATAAATTATACTTTATACATATGCACCCTATATTAAACAATGATAATATGAAATGGGATTAATTATGAACTGACCTATTAACTAACTAATTAAAAGACCTTTTGTGTTTTTTTTTTTTTAATTAGAATGAAATGACCTGATAATTTTTATTAAAAAGTAACGTAATGATGCAATGCTTATTTTTGGCATTTTTTATTTTTATATTTAAAAAAAATACTACATGATGAGAATGTTAAAACATTAACCAATAACCCACTAATTAAAACGCAACATGTAATGTGCGCATTATAAAGTCTATATAACCTAAATAACATTTTGTTTTTGTTTTGGTTTTATTAAAGGAAAATCATCCTAATTCTACATGAACCTTAAAAAATCAAAAGCTTTAAATATGAAATGCATATGGACCTAAATATCTAAATTCTAGATATGACATTTGATGCATGATATGTGATGAGCAAATAATAATAACACGCTAAAATAAAAATCCATCAATGTAAATCAATGGCATTTTAATATGAATCAATGATGCAAAGTAATTCATGAATTTCGCCATAAAAAGTCGAAATAATCAAAAATCTAACCCGACGTCTCGCGGGTCAATATTTTTGATTATCATAACTTAATATGACAAATTTCCTAACGATAAAAATAAATCAAAGCAAATCAAGTTAGAATATATAATAAGTAAATAAAAAAACTATGAAACCAAATACCTAAAAATTTACCTAGGTGGACTCGAAGAAATGGCGAGGAAGCAATAATGGTTGAACTGCGATGGTGGCTCGCCAAGGGTGATGGGTCCTGGTGACCGGAGCTGGGTGGTCGTCGGAGCTCCGGCAAGAGCGGAACTCAACCAGACCAGCAGTGAAACAGGGGAGGCAGCAGGTGGTGGTGCCACAGCAGCGGGCACAGAGCGGCTGCAAAATCGTCGCACGGAGGAGGAGGCGTCGGACACTGGGCGGTCGCGGCTAGCTTCGGGGCGGCGAGCGACGCGGGTCGGCAGGACGTCGGGCGCCGGGCGGACGTGGCGGTGATGCTTCGGCGTCGACGCTTGTGGGTCGTCGGTGGAATCTGGAACTCGAAGACAGTGGCGCCAGTGCTCGATCGTTAGGCGCGGTCAGCAACAGTGGCACCGTTGACAGGTGAGCAAAGGCGGTGGCGTCGGTCTCTGGGTAGAATCGTGGGGGGTGCTCGCGGCTGTGGAGTTCCGGCGGCAAATGCTGGTGGAGTTGAGCGGCGGTGCGAGTAGAGGATCTCGATGAGGGTGGCCGGCGGTGCGATGGCTCGGCTGCTGGTGCGTTGATGCGTGCAACAAGGGAAGAAGACAGTGAACAGTAAATCCCTTTTCACCTCTGTTTTGCTTTTTGCTTTTTTCTTTTCCTCAAGTTTCTTTTCTTGCTCCTCTCGAAGACCTATGGACGGCTTCTTCTCACCCTTCCTTTTTCTTCTTTTTCTGACTTTTCTCTCTCACCTGACACTCTCTCTCTCACTTGTCTCTCTCACTCTCTGCCACCTTTTACTTTTCTGCAAAATCTTGACTTTTCTCATCCTGCCGCACGTCCCTTCATTCCTTTCCTCTCTTTTTACTTTTTCCTTCAATGAAGAGAGGTCGCCCCACACTTTTCTTTCTCTTCAGGTTTTTATTTTTTTTTCGATGAAAGACCCAGAGAAACCCCGCAAGGTTCCGAAAACTTGCCCTCTTTTATAGAGTAAAGACTCGAAATTGTTGAAGATTTGGCGATATTCACTCAACTTCTTCAACAAAGAAATGGCTCCAAAAATCAAACGGTTAATTTTTTTTTTAAATTTTGAAATGAGAATATATTTTCAACAACAAAGATTTTCAAAAACCGAATTTTATTTAATTTATTATTTTTTAAAATATTAGGTGTCAACAGCTGCCCCTCTTTGAAGGGAAGCTCGTGAGGTTTCCTTCAAAGATAAATGCCACCTAAATTTAAACCATGCAAAATGAATATGCAAATGCTAATTGTAATGATCTTTTTTTTTTTTAAAGAAATGGACTCAAATAAATGCAATGTCATGCAATAAAGAATGCCATGTAAATGCAATGATTTAGTCAAGAACATATATTTCAATGTGTCTATGCTCAATGAAATGCAAATGCAAAATGAATGCAAAATGAATATGGAATGTATGTGCAAATGTTAATGACATCTTTTTCAAATAAATTTAATTCTTTTTGAAATGCAAGGTCATGCAATAATGCAATGTAAATGCAATGATTTTATCGAGAGCATATATTTCTATGTCTCCATGCTTAATGAAATGCAAATGCAAAGAAGAACACGTACCTGTCATACTTATCTGGAGATTCAGAAAAGTATTATTAGGTGTGAAATGATTCCTATAAGACTTGACCAACATCTGGAAATCTCTTCAGATAATTGAAAGGCTCAAAGTCTTTAGAGATCTGGAACTCTCATCAGATCCTAAGCATTTGGAAATCACATTCAGATGTTTGAAAATACAAATACTTGGAAGTCACATCAAGCATTTAAATATTCAAATTCTGGAATTCATGCTGGACATTTGAAAACATTTACTAAACATCTGGAAATTACATCAGACGTTTTAGAAGGGCAAACACTTGGTATCACATCAAGCGTTTAAGGGTTCAAATATCTGAGGTTTTTACTAAACATCTGGAAGTCACATCAGATGTTTGGAAAGACAAACACTTGGTATCACATCAAGCGTTTAAGGGTTCAAATATCTGGGGTTCACACTAGACATTTGAAAATATTTTACTAAACATCTGGAAATCACATCAGATGTTTGAAAAGACAAGCACTTGGAAATCACATCAAGTGTTTAAAGGTTCAAACATCTGGAACTCAAACTAGACATTTGAAAATATTTTATAAATGGGTACTTGGAATTCTCATCAAGCACCAAGATGACTGAACAAACTCAGGGTTTCAAAGACAATTTTTTGGTCTTTGAGGAAAAATTCAATGAAGGTCCATGCATGATGGCTTTATCAAGCTTCTACTGGAAAAATTATCACAAGGACAATTTTCAGTTATAGTGTGAATCTCCTGAACATGCTAAATAAGACACTTTTGGTGTGAAAAAGGCTTTTTCACTCGCTCTTATTTAGGAGGGGTTATTTGTCCCGACCATTGATGCGGGAATATATCACTCAATCTTATCACCATCTTGTCGACAAGAGTTCGAATTTTCTTGCAATCAGTACGACCTTACCAATCTGAGAGGTCTTTGACAAGGATTGTAATGTGGGTTTGGTTAATGGCTTAGCAAAAGGGACTCTTTGAGTCAAGGCTATTGAAAGAACCATTCTGTAATCATCTCCGGGTTTACAAGTCAAGAACCCTGCAAAATGAGAAAGAAATAATCTTGCTTGCACTTCTTCGAGCAATGCTTAAAACATATGAATTCCTATGTTAATTCAAGTGCCATAATCTGAAGAGACTTTGTAAGGGACGTAACATAGGCTGGGTTTATGGGTTGAGAAACGAAAAGATCGTTAGGCTCAAAATGTGTGTAAAGGGTGAGAGTTGGTGATCATATTGACATTACCACCAGTTTTCTTCGCCATGGATTGTCTTCTTGACAAATTTCTTTATTGGCTCAAGAGTTTATCACCGATGCCAATGATTATTCAACTAGAGATTTTTTCTCAACATTTTTTCTTTTAAAATCATTTTCTTTGATGATGGGCCTCGATCAAGCACACCGCTTTTTTTTCATGCCCCCCAATTCATCGAGTCATTTCTCTTCTTTTTCACGGCATTGGCCTTGCTTTTACTAGGTACACTGCTTTTTCATGTCCCTTATTTTTTGCACTTATTTTCTTTGGACTCACACAGTCTTCTTTCATCAGCATTTTAGACCATGCTATTCGAATGATTGTCTTTCATCTTGCCCCAGTGTGGGGGATGATCACCAACTAGGTTTGACATGAAATGAATTCATAGGCTCAAGTGGGCTATGCAAAGGATATAAGTATGTAGGATAGTGAAAGAAATGCTCTTCGTCATCCTAAAGCACTTAAATTACCATATGAATTCAATGTAAATAGCATGACTTGAAGATTAATGCAAGTGAAAGCAAGAAAATTTCTATCCATATCACTCTCCTTCAATGTCAACTTACCTCCATTTGCCCCGATGTGAGGTGGTCCTTGACAGGGGTAGCATGAAAGAAATTCTTCAAGTATTTAGGCTCAAAGAAGGGTTAAACAAGGGTTTACTGTAGAGAAATGAATTGGCCCTCGTCATTTTAGTTGTCGTACTTCATGCAAGAAAACTCTTCATCTTGAAACACAAAATGTTTCCATACTCACCTCACAATGTATAGACAAAGGACTGTGTATGGGGTAAGGCTTGCCTTTCACACTTCATTTAGCATCATTTAACATGTTCAAGTAACTCAACATCCTTCACTGAATTATTCATTTTGATAAATTTCAAGTGGAATTGATGAATTGTTCAATATGATGTGAAAGCATTCTATAATGATAAAAAGGTTATGCTCTATTCTAGCACATCAAATCATAAAGTCAAAGCTGTTAAATGTTCGTGTCTTGCCCCTCTTTGCAAGGGAGCTCATAGAGGTTCCTTAAATATGCGCAGGGCTGCACCTGAAACATAAAGCAAATAATTAAATGAAACAAACAAGGTAAATTAGATGCATGCTGGAAAATTATTTTATTTTGAAAATTTTTTCAAGGGAACATGAAGAAGTCCAGCCTTCAGAATTGGCTCATTGCCATTTTCTTTTTGGTAGGATTTCATCACAGGGCTAGTTTGGTGTACTTCAACATGCCCTTAAAACAATGAAAATCTTCATGTATTTTATTGGATGAAAAGCAAATTACATTATTGAAATGAGGGAAATTCTAGAATTGAAAATGCAAATATGCAAATATGGAAAGCAATAAAGACTCCTACGCAGACAAGTGTGCAAATAATTAAAATTTTCCTACTCTCAAGCTTTGTTGATGGCAAACACTAAATTATCTTCAGACAACTCAGTCATTCCTTCAAGTGCGTCATCAGAGCTCTCAATCTTTGGAGGTGCGGGATCATCTATGCCACCCCATCCATCTGGGATGATATCCCGTGGGTCGAAGTAGGAGCTGGGAGGAGCCGAATACTTTACATAATAATCGAATTTGCCACTTGGTTGCCTCAGGGTGTCCATCACTTCTGCTTCCTCATGCATCATCTGAAACATGGTGGGCTCAGTATCAAAACTGAAAATGGCATTCACGGCTTTCCGGGTGGTCGGGAGTGGGTTATTCGGATGTTCGGTTGTGCATCGCGGAATGAGACCACCTTGGCATCCAAAAGATTTTGAATTTTGTGTTGCAGCGTATAGCAATCGTCAACAGAATGCCCTACCTCCCCCATATGGTAAGCACATGTCTTGGAAGAATCATAGTTGGGGAAACGCTCGGGATTAGGTCGCTTAGGCTCCTTAGCAAGTAATCATTTCTTCTGAAGGGTTGGCAAGATCTTTGACAATGGCTTAGGAAGAGGCGTAAATTGACGCTTGGAAGAGTTCTTCTCCTGGCCAAAGATTGGTCGTGCTCCTCCTTGATGGGTGTTCGAGGTAGGGCGAGGTGGTTGCACATAAGTTGCATTAACCTCTGCTACAAGTTCCTTATCCTTCTTGGTTGAGACTCTCCCATATGAGCTGGTTTGATCAGACGCCCATCCATCACGCAATGCTACTTCAATTCGCTCGCCAACGGGATTAGGCCGATTGAATGACTCGGCGATCAATCCCAAAGATTCGATTTCGATACTCGAAAGCGAGAGTGTCTTCATGAACAAATCCATCGGCTCCTTTTATGTTGGCTCTGGAGTTATTTGAGCGGCTACAGTCCTCTATCTCGTGACATATGCCTTGAAAGATTCTGTCCTCTTCTTCTCAGTGCGAAGTAAATCTTCTTGAGATGGAGTGACATCAATGTTATACTTATATTGCTTGAAGAAGGCATCTGTCAAATCCTCCAAAGTCTCCAAAGATTAATCTTTTTCATGATGTACCATTGCGGCGACGGTCTGTCGGGCTTGCTTGAAATTGTTGGATCATCAAGGGGATGTTATCAACATATTGGGTCATCCCGACCACATAAGTCTGCAGATGGATCTTTGGGCAAGAGGTGCCATCATACTTTTCAAAATCTGGCATTTTGAACTTCTTTGGCATCTTGATATTTGCATAATGAGACAGATCAGTTGAGTATTAGGTAAACGAACCCTGCAGTTGCTTAAGTTTCTCCTCGATTTTTATCAAGCGTTTTTCCTGCTTAGTTTTTGGTATAGCTGAAGGTATCACTTGTACCTCATCATCAACAACAATTTGAGGCTCGTCAGTAATTTTAACCCTGGAGGCATCATCAAAGGATGATGGATCAACTGTGAATGTGTTCTTGCCTTTATCCTTCGAATTAGCCATGGGAGCAAGTTGTGGTAACACCACTTCAACTTGCGGAGCTGGTGGGACAGTGTTTGCTTGGAGAGAGTCGATTTGCTTAGAGAGCCGCTCAAGAACATTCAGGACTTGCTTCATCTCCGATTCAAGGGTAGCAACGCGAGCTTGTTCAGCAACACGTGTTTGTTCAGTGTTATCAGCCATTGTTGCTCTAGAACGAGTACGAATTAGCGATCTTAAGTGAGCCGTGTTGTCACCTGTCAATGTAAAATAATACAGTAAGTATCATAACAAATGAGATTGGTCCATGACAACGGTCAATCGCTTATTTTATTAAGTGAAATCAAATTCCAAAGACATCAACTTAAAATGTTAAAATAACTCCTTAGGAAATTAAATTCCTAAAACATCAATCTAAGAAATTGAAATAACATCATAAAGCCAGAATTAAACTCCTAAATCTAGCGACTCTTTTCTATATACAATTGGGAGATTACAGTCTTTCGAAACTTCTTGTTCTGTCGAACCAACTCAGAAATACGAGCTTCTTTCCTTTCAACCGTTTCTTCAAGATTTTCAATTTGTGCTTACGAGTGGGCTTCATGGTCACTTCAGGTATCATGGGAAGTAGAGCTTGAGGGTTCTCGTGATGATGGATATAATAATCCGAGGCATGAAAAATCCTCTCATTTCCTTTCAATCTTCTAGGCACCACTATTTTTTCCGGATGGCATTCCTTCCATGCATTTTCAAGATGCTCGATCTCATTGAGGTATTTGTGATCCTTGCGCACGAAGCGGGCTTGAAATAGATCCATTCGGAGAGGAGGTGGGATATCTTGGAGCATTCGATACTAGCGGGCCACTCTATAAGGATAGCAAGATGTTGCACCAGTAATTCCCATCAGTGGAATTGGATTATCTGTCTTGTGAGAGAAACGAGCCACGCTAACATGGAACCATTTAGCATACCATATGAAGCCCTTGAGATCTGGATCTTTAAGAAAAGTCACCCAATCGAAAAATGATTTTCCGGTATATTTCTTTTCTAAGATTGAAAATCTTTTTATTGGGTGATCAATTTCACCTCGACGCATGAAATGACCAAACTCCTTCATGTGAGAAAGAAACCAAATCTGTATAAGCTCAAGAGAGGCATTCATGATTTTTTCTCCATTTTGTTTAAAACGGTTGAGGGACAAAAATGTCTCAGCCAAAATCATGTTTATAAAGTTCATGCCAGCGCATGCTTGTCTGACCACCCATGCAATCGAGGGATCAATAGCATTTTTTCGATGAGGAAATATTATAAGTCCAAAGAATGCTAAGATGAATAGCCTACCCTTTTGGCGCATTGAAGACTGATTTAAAAAATGATTAGCCAAAAAGGAGAAAGGGCATGCATTACAATTAGCTTTCAAAACTTTCTTAACCTCATCAGTTTTAATTCTTAGAGATTGAGATAAAATTGATGTGGGTTCCATACCAAAAGGTGGCCTAACAAGTTCTGTCTCAAGGGGCATTCCTATGATGACGCTATACTCTTCCAGTGTTGGAGTTAGCTCATTCTTTCCAAAAATAAATGTAGCCGTCTCGGGATACCAAAAGTGCAATATAGCTTGCAAAACACCACTATGGACTCCGATATCCAAAAGGGGGATGAGCTGTCCCAGTATCGACTCCATATAATCTTGACCTTCTTTACTTAAATTGTTCCACCACCCTCTGAGCTCAATCTTGGGAGTTGGAATGAATTGAACATCGGATCTACCCATTGCATATAAAATAAGACCGACGACGAAACCTAATATCATGAACCAACGAAATTGCAATAAATAAATTGCGAAGAATTTAAACAACTTACTTTCACTGGAAATAGATGATAATCACATAGACACACGCATGAAAAGTGAGGCTCGATTTCTATCTAGACGGCTTAACAAAGTGGAGCTAAGAGGATGATCTGACCGTTACCGTCTCGCATTAACGTGTCAGGTCCTCCTAACCCTGGCTCAGTCGAATGGAATACCCAATAATCACGCAGTCTTGCGGATATGGATAAACACATTTGACACCATGAAGAACTTTCGGGGAAGAGAAGGTCAACCTCTATATAGCAGTCTCGCTTTAGAGGAAGTATCCTTCTCAACACCATCCTAAGAATCCTATCGTAGCCCAGGTCCGGCAGCAGGTCGTGTGTGCAATAGTGTAGTGCTAAAAATAAAACATGCACAACAGTTTAATTGCAAACAACACTTCTATAATTTAAATTCAACCATTCATCCTTAACTCCAACCCAAAAACAAGGGTTAGCAAAGACTACTCCCCTTATGCCTCCCATCTGCAAAAACATTTAACACTTCATGTTAAGAGTGTACCTTGTTTCCATGCTGCCAAACAAAATAATTTTCTTAAAATAAAACAGGCCTATGTCCACTATGAGTTTTAACTCTGTCCCCAGCGGAGTCGCCAAGCTGTCGCGACCAGATTTTTTCGGGGATCATAAAGTTTAGGTTAATGGATTACTAAGTCCGAAAACTTGGTACGGACCCTTCCAAGTCCTACCAATCGCGACTTGATAGAAATTAACTCATTTAAACATGCAATTTCAATTCAATTTCGAGCCGCCACTAATCAATTAGGGTTTGATTAGAAACCCAAATAAAGTATGGGAGAATACTTTATTTTTACGAACCAGAGATTCAATAAATTCGGGGACATGATTACGCTAGATTAGTCTAACGCCCTTTCGGTACCTTTTATTTTAATTTAAAAAATATTTAGCAGACAATGTTAATTAATTTTAACCTAGACTACTAACATGCAAATGGTGGTCATGCGGGTGCACAATCAATAAAATAACATTCAATGAAAAATGCTAATAAAAATGCATGCCCTAAACATGATTTCTAAATGACAAGACACCTAATTTTTCTTTTTTTTTTTTTTTTTAAATGTCAATTATATGCAATCTTAAACAAAATTTAATATGCATTGATTTATTTTAATGACATGCAAGATGCAATTCATATGGTATGACTAGAATTATCACTATATGTATGCAATCTTATTTACATAGTTCTAAATATGCATGTACTACATGATATGAGATGAATGATGTGGTAATTCTATATGCATGTTCTTTTTGTGATTTTTTTATTTTAAAATAATGCAACCTTGATAAATTATACTTTATACATATGCACCCTATATTAAACAATGATAATATGAAATGGGATTAATTATGAACTGACCTATTAACTAACTAATTAAAAGACCTTTTGTGTGTTTTTTTTTTAATTAGAATGAAATGACCTGATAATTTTTATTAAAAGTAACGTAATGATGCAATGCTTATTTTTGGCATTTTTTATTTTTATATTTAAAAAAAATACTACATGATGAGAATGTTAAAACATTAACCTATAACCCACTAATTAAAACGCAACATGTAATGTGCGCATTATAAAGTCTATCTAACCTAAATAACATTTTTTTTTGTTTTGGTTTTATTAAAGGAAGATCATCCTAATTCTACATGAACCTTAAAAAATCAAAAGCTTTAAATATGAAATGCATATGGACCTAAATATCTAAATTCTAGATATGACATTTGATGCATGATATGTGATGAGCAAATAATAATAACACGCTAAAATAAAAATCCATCAATGTAAATCAATGGCATTTTAATATGAATCAATGATGCAAAGTAATTCATGAATTTCACCATAAAAGTCGAAATAATCAAAAATCTAACCCAACGTCTCGCAGTCAATATTTTTGATTATCATAACTTAATATGACAAATTTCCTAATGATAAAAATAAATCAAAGCAAACCAAGTTAGAATATATAATAAGTAAATAAAAAATTAGAATATATAATAAGTAAATAAAAAAACTATGAAACCAAATACCTAAAAATTTACCTAGTCCAACTCACGGTGGACTTGAAGAAATGGCGAGGAAGCGTAATGGCTGAATTGCGATGGTGGCTCGCCAAGGGTGATGAGTCCTGTGATCGGAGCTGGGTGGTCGTCGGAGCTTCGGCAAGAGCGGAACTCAACCGGACCAGGCGAAAAACGGGAGGCGGCAGGTGGTGGTGCCACGGCGAGCGGGCACATAGCGGCTGCAAAATCGTCGCACGGAGGAGGAGGCGTCGGACACCGGGCGGTCGCGGCTAGCTTCGGGGCGGCGAGCGACGCGGGTCGGCAGGACGTCGGGCGTCGGGCGGACGTGGCGGTGATGCTTCGGCGTCGACGCTCGTGGGTCGTCGGCGGAATCTGGAACTCGAAGACAAGGTGGCGCTAGCGCTCGATCGTTAGGCGCGGTCGGCAATGGCACCGGTGGCACCGTGACAATGGAGCAAAGCGGTGGCGTCGGTCTCCGGGCGACCGTGGGGGTGCTCGCGGCTGTGGAGTTCCGGCGGCAAATGCTGGTGGAGTTGAGCGGCGGTGCGAGCAGAGGATCTCGGATGAGGGTGGCCGGCGGTGCGATGGCCCGGCTGCTGGTGCGTTGATGCGTGCAACAAGGGAAGAAGACAGTGAACAGTAACTGTCTTTTCACCTCTGTTTTGCTTTTTGCTTTTCTCTTTTCCTCAAGTTCCTTTTCTTGCTCCTAGGGGTGAGCAGCGGTCTAGGGTCGACCCTGGACTGACCTTGATTCGGCCCAACCCTGCCGGTCCTGGTCCGGTTTCCAAGGGACTGGGTCGGTCCTTGGTCCTGAAATTCTAGGACCAACACTGTGCGGGTTGGTCCTCGGTCCTAAGAGTTTTGGGTCGGTCCAATCCTGGACCAACCCCGTATATTATATTATATTATTTATAATTCTTTTAAATATTCAAACCTAAGTAAAATATCTGTTATATTATATTATATTGAGATGTTCTATCAATAGCACTAATAGTAATTTCAATTTAAAACTTTTGTTGAGTATTAATTATGTGTCGTTTGTTTTGTTTTCGGTGTTTAGAAGTTCAAGTGAATTAACAAGATGTGAAGTTATATATTCATGGTTTATATTAAATATTTTGAACTTTTTATGGTTTAGTTGTATTTTACTAATGAATTTCAACTGCACTTTGCTTTTCAATTTGTGTCAAATGGTAGAAGTTTTTGAAGAGTAGAGTAGTACTTTGCAATTGTTACGGTGATTTATTAGTCAAGTGGTGTGAAGCTCATTTTTTGGTTGAGTGGACTCTACATAATCAAATGTAGGAAAACGCTTTTGCATATGGTGTTATGAATATTAAAGATAGATAATTACAAGAACTTTCCATCTTGTCCTATATCTCGATAAGCGGTTAGCGGGTACGAAATTTCTATTATTATGTCATCTTAAATTTGCTAAATATGTATTGGTATTTATAATTTAGTTGCATAATGTCCCATTGTCGATGGATGTGTAATTTAAATTTGTAGGTTTGCTTTTTTAGGGAGTATAAAAAATAAAACGAAAAAAATTATCAATCGGTCCCGGATTAACCCTGGAACCGGACCGAACCCATTGGGTTGGTACGGTCCTTGGTCCCAGGCTCAATAGGGTCGGTCCTCGGTCCTAAAAATTGAGGACCGACAATGTACGGGTTGATCCTAGGGTTAGGGGGTGGCCCGGATCAACCCGGACCATGCTCACCCCTACTTGCTCCTCTCGAAGACCTACGGATGGCTTCTTCTCTCCCTTCCTTTTTTTTCTTTTTCTGACTTTTCTCTCTCACCTTACACTCTCTCTCTCACTTGTCTCTCTCACTATCTGCCACCTTTTACTTTTCTGCAAAATCTTGACTTTTCTCATCCTGCCGCACGTCCCTTCAGCCCTTTCCTCTCTTTTTACTTTTTCCTTCAACGAAGAGAGGTCGCCCCCTAGGTTGCACCGACACGGACACGCGACACGCGACACGACACGACACGACACGCCGACACGTTATTTCTCAAAAGTAGAAAATTTCGACACGTTCCGACACGTTATATATTAAATAAATATTTTAATATATAAATGCATAAATAAATAAACAATAATAATAAAAGAGCCTAGAATTAATCTATCCTAAAAACATTAATCATACATTTGTTAATATCATTCATTGTTTTAATTTGACGAATTCAACTACATTTCATTGTAATAATCCATAAAACTTAGAGGAAAAAACAAGTAATCCACATTTCATTATTAAATTTAAAATTTAACAATAAGAAAAAAATCAACATTCCATCATCAAATATAACAAAAAGTCATTTATCCACATTATATACTTCTTCTGAAAAAAAAAAAAAAAAAAAAAAAAAACTCTCCGGCTCGTCAAGTGAAAAATTTGTAATTTCAAGCACCCAACATCTTCAAATGAGTATTAGAAATTTGTTTTAGCTTTTATTATTATATTATATTTTATTTATATATTTATATTTAAGCCCCAAAAGTTTTGGAAATTTGTAAAAATAACTCCGTGCGTGTCGAAGTCACGTGTCGGAATTTCCGACTCGCGTGTCGGAGCGTGTCGAAGGTAGTTGACCACGTGTCGAATTTTCCGACACGCATTGACCGCGTGTCGGAGCGTGTCGAAGCGTGTCGGAGCGTGTCGGACACGTGTCGGAGTGTCGGACACGACACGAAGGGTCCCGGAGAGTGTCCGTGCAACCTAGGTCGCCCCACACTTTTCTTTCTCTTCAGGTTTTTATTTATTTTTTCGATGAAAGACCCAGAGAAACCCCGCAAGGTTCCGAAAACTTGCCCTCTTTTATAGAGTAAAGACTCGAAATTGTTGAAGATTTGGCGATATTCACTCAACTTCTTCAACAAAGAAATGGCTCCAAAAATAAAATGGTTAATTTTTTTTTTTTAAATTTTGAAATGAGAATATATTTTCAACAACAAAGATTTTCAAAAACCGAATTTTATTTAATTTATTATTTTTTAAAATATTAGGTGTCAACATTAATCCTTTAATTTACTTCTGCATTTTTTTGCTATTTATTAATTACATCTGATTCCCAATCCTCTCTTCCTCGCCATTTGTACCATGTCTAAATCGATCTGTCGCTGGGGATATTCTCTCTTCGGTAAGGTATTCACCAGAAGCATACAAATTCCACGTGCACACAAACACATCTGCTCGTCACTTGACGTCATCGCCTACGATGGTTTCTGCGAACAATTCGCTTATATAAACTCAGAACAAATGCGCTCATCACATGCTCTCACCACCTAAGAGAAATTACTGGCAGACGGCAGTGTTGCCTGCCAAATTTTCCTCCACGCCCTCCTTCCTCTAGCACCTTCTCTCTCTCTCTCTCTCTCTCTCTCTCTCTCTCTCTCTGTGCACGTGCCAGCGGCGGCAGGCGGGCGGGTGCGTGGCAGTTGTTCATGGCTCAGGCGGAGGAGAAGAGAGAAGAGAACCATGTCCTTTTGGTGGCCTTCTCTTCTCAGGGCCATATCAACCCGATGCTGAGGCTTGGCAAGCGTCTCGCCGCCAGAGGCATCCATGTCAGCCTTGCCACCACCGAGATCGCCCGCCACCGCATGCTTAAGTCCTCTGGTGCCAGTCCCGCTGACCTTGTCAACGGTATCGAGCTCCTGTTCTTCTCCGACGGCCTGAGCCTTGACTACGACCGGAAGACCAACCTCGACGTCTACATGGACATCCTAGGTAAACATGGGCCTAGCAATCTCTCGGCTCTAATCAAAGAACATTACACGAGTCCGAAGAAGCTCTTATGCCTAGTCACGAACCCTTTCGTGCCCTGGGTTTCTGATGTAGCCGCCAAGTACAACATCCCTTGTGCCATGTTATGGATTCAACCGTGTGCGTTGTACGCGATTTACTATCGCTGCTTCAATAAGCTCAGCGCCTTCCCGACTCTGACAGACCCTGATATGGTTGTGGAGCTGCCGGGTTTACCTTCGATGGAGAAGGAGGATCTGCCATCCTTTGTGCTTCCCAACAATCCATTTGGCAGCTTCCCCAAATTATTCTCCGAACTATTCCAAGGCATGGAGAAATTCAAATGGGTTTTAGGGAATTCTTTCTATGAGCTTGAGAAACATGTCATAGACTCGATGTGCGAGCTTTATCCGATAAGGCCAATCGGTCCACTAGTCCCTCCAACGTTGCTAGGCCAAGATCAAGAACTTGAGGATGCAAGTGTGGATATGTGGAAATCAGATGAGACTTGCATTGAATGGTTGACGCAGCAACCTCCAAGCTCAGTCATCTATGTATCCTTTGGGAGCATAGTTGTGTTGCCAGCCAAGCAAATGGAAGCGATAGCCACGGCTCTAAAGAACGTGAAGCGTCCCTTTCTTTGGGTGGTGAAGCCGCCTGAATTCCCGACGCCTGATGGCGCAGGGCAACTTCCATCACGGTTTCTTGAAGAAACCAAAGACCAAGGTCAAGTCGTGCGCTGGTCTCCTCAAACTAGAGTTTTGTCACACCCGGCTGTGGCATGTTTCATTACTCACTGTGGATGGAATTCCATGCTCGAGACTATTTGCTCGGGTATTCCTCTCATAGCCTACCCACAGTGGACTGACCAGCCGACCAACGCAAAGCTCATTGTCGATGTCTTTAAGATTGGCGTGAGGATCAAGAAGGAAGTTGATGGAAACTTAAGCAGTGAAGTGATTGAGAAATGCATCGAAGAGGTCATGGTTGGGCCAGTAGCTGAGCAGTTGAAAAAAAACGCGATGGCACTAAAGGCCGAGGCTCGGAAGGCGGTGGCGGCAGGTGGATCATCCGATGAGAATATTCGGCTCTTCGTGGAGGAAATTACCGGCGACTCTTGCAAGAAGGATGGTTCACCAAACGTAGGAAATTTGAGCCATGAAGGCCAAGATAAGGTTAGTGATAAAGGTGTGTAGGGAGAAACGTGTCCGGATTGGCCGATAAGAGATTCTTGGCTTGTCTTGTTCACATAAAAGTCATGACGTTATTGTCCTAGAAGACAAGTATGATATGAAGGTTGTGGTGTTCCAGCGCTTGGAAAAATAAAGAGGACAATTTCAATACCTTCTTTTCTTGACATGATGTCCGTATATCATTTGCTCCATGATTGAGATCTTACCTTGTCCTCAATCGGAGGTTTGAAAGAAATATAATACACAGAACATAATCGTTCTGCTAAGAGGTGTCTGAAATCACTTTCCTGTGGCGATAATGCCCTTAAGATACAAAGTAGTCTCTCAAATTCTCTCACCATGAACACACGGAAACTAATATAGCTTCTTGAATGAAAGAATGTATTTATATAAGAACAACGAATCAAAGTATCACGTGAAGAGACACAACCATTGAATTGACCAGAGCAGTTAACTTCCAACATATATATTTGTCTGAAAAAGCTAACATTAATAAATAAGAAATTTCGAAATTCTTTAAGCACAACTTTTCATGAATTCCAAGTTTATGCAAGACAAATCAAGCCCAAGACCAATATAATCAAGTTAAAATAGCTTCCTTCTATTTTTCCTATGCAGGACTCTTTTTTCCATATTCATCTTTCAAACTTTCTACGGAGGTTAAGTTAAAAAAAAGGCACAAAATTGAGAATTTTAATGCACACAAATATTCTACATAAGGGAGGAATCTTTCAGTTTGCAATGAGATCGTGAGTATGACAATTCAAGTTTCGTAAATTTTTGTGGTAACTTTTGATCTTCTCTAGGCAATCGACAATCCATCACCATTGATTTATATAGTTGGATTAATTTTATAATTTCAATTTATATGTTATCAATGGTGATCGATATGGATTGCATAAAAAATCTTTTTTTGCAGATTATTTACCACATGAAATTCTTATTTATTGTCGTGGGTATTTATTCATTTGCGACAAAATCGGAAAGCGATCAGGCACATGCATATTTGCTTCTCGGGCCCACTATGGGGGACTAATTTTTTCTCCATCTCCATGAATAGGAGAAAAACAAAAAAGAGAAGAACCAAAGTGATTTGGAGGCTTGTAAACTTTTGTCCTCACATCGGCATATGATATGTAATATATCATGTATTTATACTCAAAATCGAAAAGAATAAAATAGTTACAAGGAATATCTGCAAATTGACACAGACTTCAATCTTAATCCCGTCGAAGAGAAACTTAGATATACATTTAAACGAAACCTTGAATCATGAACTAAATATATTTTATCAAAAGCGCGATAAAACATGGGTATGATGATGATGAAAACCATGACCCAATTCAAACTTTGGACAATTTATTTTGAATAACCCAGATAAAATATAGCTCCAGTAAAACCTGAAAATCATGATGAACTTGAACTTATGCGCATACGAATGTTCTAAAACAGCAATTAGGACATTTACTTTGGACACTGCACAAAGATGAAATGGGAAAATATAAGTCCTAAATTTATTCTACGGTGGTTAATTCAATCCTAAAGATTTTAGGGAAAATTGTCTAAAAAGTCCTAAACTGATTACACTTTTACCAATTTAGTACGAAACTTTTTAATTTTATCAATTTTTTTTGTCAAAATAACATTTCATTCATTTCCACAGAAATATCACAATCCAACTACATAGCAAGACAAATCCCAAACAACCTCAAAATAAAACAAGCTCCAGATAACAAGATGAATCATCATAATAAGGTTAGAAATCACTCGTTCAAAGAGCAAATCTAAGATTTCTTCAAATCAAAATCAATAACTGATCACCAAATCCATCTTCAGTAATAAACACATACCAAGATGTCCATCTATTGCTACTACTTTACCTTTTGGTGGTGTGCGTTTAAGTTTGGCATTCCCAGCACCATCATCATTTTGGGAAACAAGATTGAACAAGTACAGATTTTACACTTGTGAGAGCAAAACCTTTAAGAAGCTCCTCTAGTCTCCTTCGAAACTAGACTTTTACACCAAAGAAACCCGAGGGAAGCGAAAACCCGAAATTATAGATGTAAAAATTCCTAAATCTCCACTAGAACTCTCCCAAAAATAGGAGAGAAAACCTTCTAAATCTAGATTAGATCAGAAGAGAAAAGCTCCACAAAATGGGAGGAAAGCAAGAAAAAAGAATAGAGAACCAAATCAGCTAAAGAAAAAGGAAAAAGAAAGAGAAGGGAAAATCTAACTCAAACCCTATCATGAAGGTTGAAAAAGAAAGCTGTGTGAAATAGAAGGAGAGGAGAAAATCCTAAAAGAGAGAGAGAAAAATGATATTTAAGTTCTAAATATTTTCATATTTCACCAACTAAATTCATTTGGCCAATTTTACCTAGAAATCGCTTAGGTAAATGATGATTATTCTGTGTGGCATAACTGATATTGACATAGATAATTTTAATAATATTTTATTATATTTAATTAATTTTTGTATTTTTATTAATTTTTTATATTTTATTTTTTTCTTCTTTATTTTTTTGTTACTTTGGCCGGTGAGGTCGTGGCCACAAAGTAGGGAGGGATGGCTCTACGGGTTGAGGCAAGGGTAGATGTATGAGTCATGAATGAGGAGCTTGTGGAGGAGGATGGCGAACGTGGCATGGAGTGGGGCGGTTGTGTAAGAGGTGGGCAACCTTGAGGGAAAGGGAGTTGGGATGAATTTTTTTCACTACTTCTCTGCTACTACTACCTTTTCATTCTTCATTCTTCTTTCTTCTTTCTCCTCCTCCTCCTCCAACTTGTTCATTATCCATTGTAATACCTAATCCGATCCATACTCATTTTTCTTCTTTATTGCAAAATGACGCATTTAATCCATTTATTATTGATTTATTGTAATACTTGACCCGATCCATACCCAATTTCATACCTAACTCATTTAGCTCATGACAAGGGTTCAAGGATTTTTTTAGTTATTGGAGAAACAGTAATAGCTAATCAAACTCAATTCACATAGAATGATCAAGGACCAGGACTAAGGCACACCACACATTGAGGGGTCACCAAGATATATTTCGCTGTAGAACCATTAAGATAACTCACACAGACACATGCAGTCACTCAAATGACCAAGCTGTCACCTTTCAATTTCTTAACAAAAAAGTCTCAGAATCTAAATGGGGAAGAAAAGAGATTGCAGAATACAGTACAAGCTTTCACCTCCAATTTCAAGAATCTACGATTAAACGATATTTCAGGAAAAACCGGTATCAACGAGTGAAATGTTGCTCAATCGGTCGCCCAAATCAGAAACAGAGAACCCAAAACATTACAACAAAAAAAGAAATTTCCAAAGAGAAGACCCTCTCTCTCTCTCTCTCTCTCTCTCTCTCTCTCTCTCTCTCTCTCTCGTATGGGCACTTGAGGTCTCAAAGTATAGCAGGTGAATTGAGCAGAGCGGTGGGGCTGATTCCGGGAGGTATGGTGAGGCGCGGCGAAGCCAAAGCACTTGCCGCCGACTCCTCCGACACCACCGAGTCGATCCTCGCACTGGCCACCGCATTGAACCCTCACTTGGCTGATCTCCTCTCCGCGATGCTTTCTCCATAATGGTGGCTCCATCCCACTCCCTCCTTCCTCCTCCGCCAATCTTCTCACCCTCACTCAACTAATCCGTCGAGTTGTCCCGCTCCGATGAGGAAGACTCGCGTGCTTCCATCGCTAACCGACGCCTCCCGAAACAGAGAGAGATTATAAATTGGTTAAGTGGGTTGTAAATGGGTTATTTAGGCCTCTTTATTTTATAGACCCATTATGCTGGCCTACGAAATCTGCTATGATCCATTTATAACTCATTTTGACAAATCTAGTTGCTCCTAATTCACTTATGTTGACCGAATTTTCTATATCTAGTCACCAGAAATCAATTTTTAGTGATTGAATTTGGTTTTGGGCCTTGGTTAAAGAAAGTTTCCTCCGACCAAGTCTCCAATTTGTGAATTAAAATTACGAATTTCACTCACATACAAAATCAAATTCGATATTTGTAGCCCACCTGTCAAAACCTCTTTATATTCATGAAAATATCCTAACACGTTACCAATCCCTAAGTTGTCCATCCAGATACATGAACTTGGCCCTTTTATCTATGTTCTCCTTTGCACGCTATGAAATGAAGGAAAACCTCTCTATGTTTCACATGTGTGACCTGAAAAGAAGGAAATATCTTTATAAAATTGTGTCAAAGATACTATAAATTATTGTCTATCAAAATGGTCATATAGATGTTGTCAGTCCTCCAATTTTAGCGCCATGCAATGTTTGGAATAATCTCCTTTTGCATCTTGTAGCGGGAGTTGGCAATATGATTGATCGCGCTCTGACCAACATCGACATTCACTATGTCAAAAGTAATAATCACCATGATAGAGGTCAACTTAGCATTATTGGCCCAATCACCTACGAGTGGATGTTGAGAAAATACGAGGAATGATTGGAAAGAATAATGAAATCAAATTTTGAGATGTTGTTGACACCTAATTTTAGCAAATCTAGGGAAATAAAGAAAATAAAAATTGCATTTGAATAAATAAAAGAAAAAAATGAAAAAAATGGAGGAAATTGATTTGATTGATTATGTATGGAAATTTGAAATTTGAATGAATATTCGGATTTCGTTAAATGCAGAAGCAATTTAAAAATCAAGTGAATAAAGGGCAAGAATTTTACAAAACGAAATAAATTTGAGTAAAATCGAGCTGATTGCGAAATCATGCTCCGATTTGCAACTTTGATTTAATGCGATAGAAGATGGAAACTCGGAAAATGCCATACAAAGTGGCCGTCCATAATCATTATAAAAGAGAGCTTCATTTTTCGTAACTAGGAGTGGAGATTTGTTTATTTTTAAATATGTTTGAATTATAATATCGCATGGTTTAGGATTATCTTGCATGTTTAGGGTAGGAATTTTATTATTTCGAATTTTAAAAAATAAAAAATAAAAAAGAAATCAAATCAATTTATTTAGGTTGCTAGGTTTTTTTTTTTTTTTTTAAACTTGGAATGCATGTTTAATTATTTGGCAATTATTAATTTCAAAATTAAAAAAAAGGGGAGAAAAGGAAAAACAACAAAAAATCATCATGCATATGTAATGTAGAGTTAAGGCATCTTTTTGTACGTCATTGCATATTAGGGTAAAATTGCACTTAGTTTAATTCTAGATAATATTTTTCTTAATTTATTATAAGTTTAGATATTAGATAGATTGCATTTTAGGAATATTTGGGTCAAGATAATATTTTAGTTTAAATTAGGATTTGGCTTAACCTAATTCCTAATGCAAATTAAATAGAATCTTAATCTCGTTAGATAACCTTCACATTTTTCCTAATTCCGAATTTCATGAAAAATACAAAAAAAATGTCTTAGAATAAATTAGTTCCATTCTCTAGGATAAATTGCATTTTTTAGAAAAAAAAAAAAAAAATTTCATGTAAACGTCATATAAGATTAGATTCATGAAATGCACGTCATTTAGAAATTGTTATTAGGTCCATTTAATTAGAAATTGCATGTCATTATAATTAGGTCATTTAGTAATATTGCATTGCATATTGCATGATTTTCATTAATTAAGTGAAAACAAATAAAAGAAATTGCGTGTTAATTAGAAATCATATCTAGAGTTGTTGATGTGGATTATAATTTAACATTGCAGATGCTTCTGTTACTTTGAGGTAACTTTTGCAATTTATTCATCACTTAGTTAGGTGTTAAATTGGTGGTTTGCGCACCCGCATGATCGCCTCATATGTTAGGGAAATAGATTTAAAATCAATTTAAACTGTCTGCAAATTTTTTTTTTGAAAATAAAAGAACGATACCGAAAGGGCATTAGAGAAATCTAGTGTAACCAAGTCCCCGTATCCATAGTCTCTGGTTCGTAGGAGTAAAGTAAAACTCTCGTTACTTTACTTGGGTTTCTAATCAACCCACCAAAAATAGATTAGTGGCGATTCCTAGATAAAATCTATTTGCATGTTAAAAAACTTGAACTTAAGTTGCGAATTGGTATGGGCTTGGAAGAGCCTGAATTAAGTCTAGGCTTAACAATCCATTAGCCAAACCCTAGGTAGATCACCCTCGAAAATTTGGTCGCGACAATTTGGCGACTGCTGGGGACTTGAGTTGAAGTGGACTTAGGCAAATTTTCTTTTTTTTTTTTTGAAAAAATGTTTTTGTTTGGCAGCAAGGATTCCAGGTATGTCCATAACATTTAAGGTGTTAAATATTTTTGCAGATGGGGAGCTATAAGGGGAGTATTCTTTGTTAACCTTTGTCTTGTAAGTTGGAGTTAGGGATGAATGTTTTAAATTCAAGTTATTGAAGTGTTGCGTGATTTAAATTGTTGTGCATGTCTCGCATTTAACACTACATTATTGCACACACAATCTACTATTGGACTTGGGCCACACTAGGATATTTAGGATGGTATTGAGTTGGATACGACTTCGACCACGAGGCCGTGCAGTAGAGGTTGCCCAACTCAATCCCGAAAGTTTTTCTTGGTGTCAAGAATGTTTACCTCTGCGCGCGAGGTTGCATTGCATTGGGGTATCATTCTTGACTAAGCCAGAGTTAGGAGGACTTGACTTAGTATGCGAGGCTACAACTAAGTCATCCCACCCTTTTAACTTCACCTTGCTTAGCCTTCCTAGTTAGAAATCGAACCTCACACACTTCATGCGCTTGTCTATGTGGTTGCTTTAATCATATGGTAAAGTAAGCTCTCTATCATTTACTCTTGCAATTTACTTATTTATGTCTTTGGTCGGTCCATGACATTAGGTTGGTCGAGTCCTGGTCTATAAACAATAGGAAGATCTAACATTCGATTCGTGCCTGCACCAAAGGTTGAACTCAAATCATGGTGGGATCGTCTAGGCCACGATGGCCAAAGCTATGTGGAGAGTAGACTTGGTCGCCTTGTTCTCCTCCTTGACATTGATGTCCAAAGTGGCGTCATGCAAGGACTTGCTCATTTCTGGAGCCCCTGAACATCAACGTTTATATTTGGTAAGCATAAGCTGACTTCGACTCTGAAAGAATACAGCATTACCATAGGAAAACCCTTGGAATTGGAATTAATAAATCCACCCATTGGATTAGAACCAGAATCGATGTTGTCTGATTTTGTTAGGACGGATAAGAATCTGATAAAAAGAGTGCTAAAAGATAATTGTCTTGCATGTCCTTTTTACTTCCTAGATCAGAGTTTTGTTAGTGCTAACACTCTCTTAAAAAGTAAGATCATCCTCCTAGCTTTTTTCGGGTTTATTGTTTTCCCTCTTCGTAAAGGCGCCATTAATCATTCTGTCACATGGGTGGTCAAACAAGTGTGTGCTTGGATTAGTTTTGTCAATACTATTCTAGCTGAAACATTTTTTGTCACTCACCCAATTTAAGGAAGATGAAGATAAAACCTTTCGTGCACCAATTGAACTTTTACAAATGTAGTTCTTTTCTCATATGAGTAAAATCAATATTCGCATGAATATTATTAATGTCACTGATTCCCATCATCCCATTGAAGTATTCAAAAATCATCAGGATCGAACTCCAAATCTTTCTTACTCAAAATGGGTAAAATTTTTGAAAAATTCGAATACCAAGATTTTCGTATGGCATGCTAAATGGTTTCAAGTCTCCAAAGCACGTTTCTTTCATGGCAATGATGAGCCGATCCCACTATTAGGGATCACCGGTGTCACTTCCTACTACCCACTCCGAGTGGCTGGTCAATATCGAGTTGTGCAAGATTTACTGCTCCCTCTCAAGCTGGGTTTGTTCCAAGTCCAATTCACTGCTAAGGATGGCGATCACAAGAAGGAACTTTGCTGTAACGAACAAGCTTGGCTCGCATGTTGTGAACAAAAGTTGATCTTACCTCAAGATGAGCTTGAAGGGAATGAAAAGACTTACTATGCCACAGCTCGATACATCCATCATCTATCAACACAAGATTCTGACCGAGTATCTCCCAAAGGTGCCAGATGTGACCGAGAAGCCCACTTGGCAAGCGGAGCTTAATCGTCACAAGAGAAAGATTAAAGAACTTGAAGAGCAAGCCAAGAAGGACACTAAGGAGAAGAGGCAATTACGTCGAGTGTTGGCTTCCCATGTGTTTATAGATTGGGCCAAATAAAGTGGCTTGAATCTATTTGGTCTTTTTACTTAATGCTTAGGAAGTTGAGTTGTTTACTTGATTAGTTTAAGGTCTTGCAAGTTTCTTTAGATTATTAATGTCAAACAATTTCATTAATGAATAAAAGTGATTAGACTTTTGTCATGGACCGACATTATTTTATATGAAGTGCTTATGTGTATTCATTTATTCAAATTTATGTGATAACGGATCCGCCACGCTCTCCCATTATTATGTGATCAAGGGCTAAGATGGCCGACCAAAACGAGATGCGCGATCACATATCCTCCATGGAAAATCAACTCCAACAGTTAGCTGATTCTATATAGCTTATAACAGCTCAACTTCAATCCCTCCGGGTGAACCTGAATCCTCCACCCGCTCTCCCCGAAATAGTAGCCTCAAGGCCGGCAAACAGGACCCAAATGAGTGATGACGAAATGCTCGAGCTAGAAGATGATGTGTTGTTAGCCCCTGTTGGAAAAGTCAAGTCTGATAGCATTCCTAAGATAGGTCAGGATAAGCGCGTTGCAAAGTTGAAAGAGAAAGTGAGACAATTGCAGGAGTCACAAAACTCACTCCCATTCGACCCCTCGGTCTATGAGAAGGTCAAAATGCCGAGCAAGTTCAAAATGCCAGAATTTGAGGAGTACGACGGGACATCTAGTCCAAAATCTCATTTGCAGATGTACCACGTGCACATGGCCCTGCACATCGAAAATGAGCCCCTTATGATCCAATCGTTTCATGCTAGTTTGACCGGGTTCGCACTAAACTGGTACGTGCTGAAGAACATAAACCTTCTCGAAACCTGGAACGAATTGGCAGATGTGTTCCTCAAATAATATAAGTTCAACATGGATATCACACCCTCTCGAGAAGACCTAGAGCGGATGGAAAAGAAAAGGAGCGAGTCATTTAAAGAGTATGCTGTGAGATGGAGAAACCTGACAGCTAAAATTACTCCTGAGCCTACCAACAAGGAGTTAATGAAGTTGTTTGTGAAGACCCTTCCATATGAGTTTCGTAACCGAATGGCCAATATGTATGTTGAGAGCTTCAATCAGCTTATTCATGTAGAAGACTAGATCCAGATGGGGATAAGGGAATGATGGTTTATTGAGCCATCTACTAAACGGTTCTCTACCAAGAAGGAGAATGAAGCGGCCGTGGATGTGAACATGGCTTATAGCCAAGAAAGTGCCAAACGTGCCCTAGCTATCCAGGTGAACCCAAGACAGCAACAACCCGTTGCTCGTTAATCATTTGCCCAAGCGAATAATAGAAGGCATTTCTCCCCTCTCCTTGGGTGTCAATCCCAAGTGCTGACAGTCCTCCAAAAGAAGGGTTTGCTTACTAGTGAACCAAAGCACCCTAATTCTGAAGGCATTCGCGGTTAAAACCCGACGAAAACATGCGACTACCATAATGGTTAATTGGGGCATTCAACGGATGAATGTTTCACCTTCAAGCACAAGATCAAAAATCTCCTGGACACAAAAGCATTTTCATTCCAAACTGCTCGGTCAAACATCCAAAAAAATCCGCTACTAGAGCATGAGGGAACGGTGAATGCTATCTTGGAACTTGAAGTCGGACGGATCAGGAACTCAAAAATGCACGTGGCAGATGCCTACAATGGGCTAGTGAGAGTTGGGTATTATTGAGGTCAGGAAGATATCCCCCTATCGGTGATGAGAGAAAGAGTTGCTAAAATGGTGGATGACAGCATCATTGTGTATGCTGATCGTAATTGCATATTTTCTACTATTTCCCACCTCAACATCGATTGGTAGGAGAAGTGAGTTGCACTAGATGCTGACATGGAAGAGGTTGATCCATCGCTTGTGGACATGCCCCCATTAGAGGATGCATCCGACAAGGAGATAGTGATAGAGGTGCCTCAGCCGTATGAGTATGTCAACAACAAGGTAGTGCCTTGGTTCTATGACCTGGATGTTGACCTTGTTACAAGGTTTGATCGGACCTATGGTCAAGCTAGTGCTCAACCTGCAAAGCCGATCACCAATGAAGAGGCTAAGGAGTTTTTGGCTGTAATCAAAGCAAGTGAGTATAACATGGTTGACCAATTATGAAAGATGCCAGCTTAGATCTCCTTACTCGAGCTCTTGCTAATATCCCCCATGCATCAAAAGTCGCTAATGAAGGTGCTGAGTGAAATTCGTGTGCCAGAGACGGTTGAGGTGGACAAGCTGGAAGAATTTTGTGGGATCGATCCTTCTCAAAAACTTGATTGCCTTTTCTGATGAGGAATTCCCTCTTGAAGTTAGGAGGCATAACAAAGCACTTTACATATATGTCAAGCATAAGTCTTCTCATGTGTCCCGAGTGCTCATTGACAATGGGTCCGCCCTAAATATATGTCCATTGGCCACTCTTCACCGCCTCAAGATAGACCCATCGAGAATACATGCCGCGCAAACTTCGGTGCGAGCTTTCGATGGAACAAAAAAAGAGGTGATCGGGAAAATCCATCTTGATGTACAAATAAGGCCGGTCATCTTCAACATTCCCTTCTAAATGCTGGACATCCCTTACGCATTCAATTTCATGTTAGGTCGTCCTTGGATACACACTGCTGGAGCAGTGCCTTCAAGTCTACATCAAGCTATGAAATTTGTGATTAAAAGGAAGTTGGTCACTGTGTATGGTGAGAAAGACCACTGGATTTATCATGAGATTGCTATCCCCTATGTAGAGTCGGATTCCCAGTTTGAATCAAGTTACCACTCATTTGAGTTAGTGTCCACCATACATGCTTCTTGAAGTTCATCACCACCCACTCTTGAAGTTTCAGATGCGGCCCTCATGGTGGGAGGAGTAATGGTTGGGAATGGCTTTGTTCTTGGAAATGGTCTCGGAAGGAATGGTCAAGGCATTCGAAGCCCCATTGAAGTCCCTCAGAGGTCCCGCTCTGCTGATTTAGGGTACCATGGAAGAGGTGGGGAAGGTTCTAGAGGACGAAGACAGGAAAGGCGGGACCCGCTACCTAACCAAGGACAAGGGAGACAAAACCCACTACCCCCGAGCATTCACAAGACATTCCTCGGTCCTCCAAGAATGATGCACGATGAAGCGGAAGTGATAGACACTCTGGGGCAGCCTAGTGGCAAGTTCGATTACCTGGTGAAATATTCGGCCCCTCCCAGCTTCTATATCGATCTTGTGAGATAGTCCTAGATAGATGGGGTGGCATGGAAGATCCGACACCACCAAAGACAAAGAACCTTGATGATGTGCTGAAAGGAGTTACAAACTTGTTCAACGACCTCATCATAGGAGCCATTGATGAAGGACCCTCTGAAGAAATGGGCTTTGGCCTACAAAAGTAACTCTTTTACTACTTTTGCACATTCCCCTGCATGAGAATTTTTATTTTTTGAATGATGTTTTCAATTTCTTCTTTCTTTTAGTGATTGAGTGTTGCATTTTTTTTTCATTCAATAAATGTAATTGATTGATGAATTTCAATGAAATTACAAATTTTAATTTAAGGGCATGATAAGGTACACCAAACAAGCCCGGTGATGATATCTAGCCGATAAAAGAAAATAAAATCCAAGGAGAATTCTGAGGCCCGGGCTTCATCATGCTTCATCGTGTCAAAATGTTTCAAAAAATGTTTTCGCCAAAGAATTTAAAAAAAAAAAAAACAAAAACAAAAAATGTAGATTACTCTGTTTGTCTTTCTAATTTATCTACTTCATGTTTCGGGAACAATCCTATGGCATGCAAAGGTGTGGACATGGTCTAATCCAATGCAACAAGTATTGATAATAATGATCTTGAAGACTCGGTCGAAGACTCCATTGAAGTGCAACGTATCTAGGAACAACATGAAAAAGCTAAGGCTCTCACATCTAAGCAAATTATCACTATTAATTTAAGTGACACTGAAGAAGCCAAAGAGGTGAAAATTAGGGTGAGTCTCCCCAAAGACGAGGCTGAGCACCTAATTCAAATATCAAAGGAATATTAAGACATTTTTGCATGGACCTATGCTGACATGCCTGGACTAGACCTGGCAATCGTGGAGCATTGCCTACCTATTAATCCAGATGTGCCAACTAAGAAGCAAAGGCTACGGAGGACTAAGCTCGAGCTCTCGAAGAAGATAGAGGAAGAGGTGATGAAGCTTTTGAATGTGGGATTCATTGAAATCTCACAATACCCCAAATGGGTGGCTAATATTGTGCCGGTGATGAAGAAGGATGGTCAAGTTTGAGTTTGTGTTGACTATCGGAATCTGAATAAGACTAGTCCAAAGGATGATTTCCCATTACCACACATAGATGTCATTGTGGATAGTACTATTGGTTTTGAACTATTCTCATTTATGGATGGTTTTTCTAGGTAAAATAAAATAAGAATAAAAGTGGAAGACAAGGAGAAGACTGCATTTATTACCCCGTGGAGAACCTTTCATTATAAGGTCATGCCCTTCGGACTCAAGAATGCAAGGGCAACCTACCAGCGAGCCATGGTCGCATTATTTCATGACATGATGCACCATGAGATTGAAGTCTATGTTGATGATATGATTGCAAAGACCTGACCAGGAAGAAGCCACATCGAAACCTTGAAGAAGTTGTTCCATCGACTCCATGAATTCAAGCTTTGTCTAAATCCCATTAAATGCGTGTTTGGAGCAACATCTAGTAAATTACTCGGATTTATTGTAATCAGTAAAGGGATTGAGATCAACCCTTCCAAGGCTAAGGCCATATTTGAGTTGCAACCTCCGTCAAAGGTGAAAGAAGTCCGGAGCCTTTTAAGGAGATTGAATTACATAGCTCAATTCATCTCCCAACTCTCTAAAACTGCCAAGCCGTTCTTCAAGCTTCTAAAAAAGAATGCACAAGTCAACTGGGATGATGAGTATCGAGAAGCGTTCAACAAGCTAAAGCATTACTTGATGAATCCACTAGTTCTTGTCCCACCCTCATCGGGGCATCCTTTGATTCTCTACCTCACTATTCATAGTGAGTCATTAGGTGCAATGTTGGCCCAAGAAAGTCCTGCTGACAGAAGAGAACGGGCCATTTATTACCTGAGCAAGAAGTTCACTATATCAGAATTGAACTATTCTAATGTTGAAAAGACTTATGTGGCATTGGTGTGAGTATTGCATAGATTGTGACAATACACACTGCATTATCAAACATTCCTTGTGATTGAGAACAATCTTATCAAATACTTACTTGATCGACCAGCTTTGGTGGGTAAGTTGGCCAAATGGCAAATTTTGATTTCCGAATTTGATGTGCAATTCATGCCATAAAAGTCGGTTAAGGGCCGAGCGATCGCTAATATATTGGCCGAGAATTCAAGAGTCCCTAATGACGATGATAGTTTCATTGATGACCGTGTCTTGAGTGTAAATGAAGACTCATGGAAAATGTTCTTTGATGGAGCTGTAAACTTGTTTGGTTCGGGTACTGAGGCAGTTCTAATATCCCCAGATGGACAACACCATCGGGTAGTTGCAAAATTGATATTCCCATGCACTAACAATGTGGCCGAGTATGAAGCTTGCATCCTTGGGCTTTAGGTTGCAATTGAGATGGGGGTGGTTAAGTTTATAGTGTTCGGAGATTCCGCACTAATCATACTGCAGACTGTAGGAGAATGGAAGACCAAGGATGCTAAGTTGCTCTCGTACCATAAGTATTTAGAAAATCTGGTGAAAGAATTCGAGTAAGTTTCATTTGAATACTTGCCGAGGTCTCATAATCAATTTGCAGATGCACTTGCGACGTTGTCTTCTATGCTGCAAGTCACTGATGGGTTGGAGGTCGAGCCTCTCAAAATAGAATTTTTGCCGAAGTTGGCTTATTGTATGAGCGTGACTGAAGAACCTAATGGAAAACCATGGTATTACGATATCATGAATTACATTCAAAAACAAGAATTTCCTGAGGGAAGCACTTAGGCTGATAGGAAATACATCATGAAGATGGACTCGAAATTCTTCATCAGTGGTGAGAATTTGTACAAGAGATCTTACAATTCAATCTTGTTGCATTGTGTAGATGCAACCGAAGCTATCCAAATCATGCAAGAAATGCATGAAGGAGTATGTGGCCCTCATATGAATGGACATATGTTAGCCAAGAAGATTATGAGATTAGGCTACTACTAGCTCACATTGGATAGTGATTGCATCCAACATGTTCGGAGTTGTCACCACTGTCAAATTCATGGGAATAAGATAAATGTCCCTCTAATTGAGCTGCACCGATTTTCTGAACCATGGCCTTTCTCAATGTGGGGTATTGATGTGATTGGCCCAATCAATCCCAAGGCTTCAAATGGGCATCGATTCATTTTGGCATCGATAGACTATTTCTCCAAATGGATCAAAGCTACATCCTTTGCAAGTGTCACTGCTCGCAATGTTGTGAAGTTTGTCAAACGTGACATAATTGCTTGCTATGGCGTCCCTAAAGCAATCATCACTGATAACGGGACCAATTTGAACAACAAACTTGTTGATGGGTTGTTCAATGAGTTCAAAATCAAGCATTTGAATTTGTCTCCTTACCGCCCTCAAATGAACGGGGCTGTTGAAGAGGCCAATAAAAACATTAAGAAGATCTTGGCTAAGATAGTCGAGAATTATCGAGATTGGTATGACAGGTTACCCTTTGCACTGATGGCGTATCGAATATCGATTCACACTTCCACTGGGGCAACCCCTTTTACTATGGTGTACGGCTTGGAGGCAATTTTGCCTATGGAAGTGGAGATTCCTTCTCTGAGAGTTTTATCCCAAGTGGAGTTGTCTAAGGCAAAATGGTCATGACAAAGATTTGAGTAGTTGAACTTGATTGACGAGAAAAGACTAAGGGCTCTCTGCCATGGCCAAACATATCAACAGAGAGTAGCTAGATCTTTCAATCGGAAGGTGCGGCCGAGGCATTTCGAGGTAAATGACCTAGTCTTAAGGAAGCTATTGCCGATCTTTCTAGATCCTGGAGGCAAGTTTGCTCCAAACTACAGCAGCCCATATGTGGTGAAGAAGGTACTTCCTGGTAGTGCCTTGATCTTGGCAGAAATGGATGGTCATGAGTTTTCCATTCCAATTAATTTAGATGTTGTCAAGAAGTATTACCCACGATAGAATTTGCCATGTCATGTTTTGAACTGCAAAGCATTTCTATGACGAATAACTTGCTTTAATGAGTTGAATTGTTCAAATTTGTTGCAAATCTTGCATTTTCCTTTCTTGATGAATTGTGTGAGATTGAATGTGTCAAATGAGATACTTTGGAATGATAAAAGGTAAACCTTATTCCATATACTATTTTATACACTAATTCCCAGTGAGTTGTGTGGAAAAATTCCGTGCTCACAAGGAAAAGGTGTTCTCGCAATGGGTACGTCAATCAAAGTGATGAGAGGCATTTTTTTCTCTATCCCAAACACTATAGGTGATCCATTACTTAACCCATTTGAGCTCCATACGCTTATGGAGATTCTTTTTAAATTATCCCTATCAAGGATCATCCCACATTAGGACAAATTCAAAACGAATGGTAGAAATCTTGTTGCTCGCATTTGTATCAATCTTTGAGTATTGCTTTGACTGTGTAACTTGTACAGTAATTTAAAGTGCCTTAGGATGACGAAGAGCAATCCTTTTTTTTTTTTTTTATCCTATACACTTTCATCCATTGCATAGCCCACTTGAGCCTATGAATTTGTTCCATGTTAAACCCAGGTGGTGATCATCCCCCACATCGGGGCAAGGCCAAAAAAAAAGTAAAAAAGAAAAAGAGAACCATTCAAGTAACATGGCTTTTGCTAACTTTGTCCAAAGAAAATAAGTGCAAAAAAAAAAAAATGGGGCATGAAAAAGCAGTGTGCTTGGTAAAAGTAAGGTCAATGCTAGAAAAAGAGAAATCAAACTCTTGAGTCGTATCCCCAACAAGGCGGTACTAATCAAATGCTATTAATGGAGTTGTGATATAAAAAATCTTTGACAATGGAGAAGAAAAGTGCTGGAAATGTCAAGATGATCACCAATTTTGACCCCTTAAACACTTTTTGAGCCTAATGATCATTTCATTTCTCAACCCATGAACCAAGCCTATGTTATATCCCTTGCAAAGTCTCTTCAAATTAGGGCACTTGGATTAACCTAGAGGTTCACATGTTTTAAGCATCATTCGAAGAAGTACAAGCAAAATTATTTCTTTCTCATTTTGTAGGGTTCTTGACTTGTAAACCTAGAGATGATTACAGAATATCACTCATTCTTTCAATAGCCTTGACTCAAAGAGTCCATTTTGTTAAGCCATTGACTAAGCCCATATTATGGTCTCTACTAAAGACCTCTCAGATTGGTAAGGTCGTACCACTTGCGAGATTGCACAGACCCTTGTTTGGCATGATGACAATAATATAGAGTGATTGTAAAAATCTTACATCAAAGGTCAGGATGAAACGACCATTTTCTAATGAGGGTGAGTGCAAAGTCCTTTCAAACCGAAGGATCCTTCATTTGACACATCTATGACACTCATGTGTTCAGATTGGACCATTCTTTTGAAATATTTCCCAATGGAAATTAGGTGATGCAAGATTGATATAAATCATCACGCATAAACCTCATTTGAATTAATGCATGTCTGTGAATGCATATTGCCTCTCCTACAATTGTGTTTTACAGGAGACATATCCCCGAAGGAATAGAGATTTCACCAAGTAAGTATATCTCTATCCATGCCTTAAATACTTGTCATTGTACATGTATTCATTTTCAAGCACTGGCACTCAATGGAGTTGCCCCCCCAAAGATTTTTCTCAGATTCATTCTGATCAAGGTGACCGAAGAAAGGTTCGAGTCATAATTAGATGATCTATGCTACAATACTAGGTGACCGTAGAATGGTACGGGTCCTAGGCAATACTTATTCAAGCGACCGTAGAATGGTACGAGTCCTAAAAAATAAATCCTAGTTTAGGCGACCGTAGAATGGTACGAGTCCTAGACAACATTCAGGTGACTGTAGAATGGTACGAGTCTTAGAAATTTCGTTTAGGCGACCGTAGAATGGTATGAGTCCTAGACAGTATTCAGGCGACCGTAGAATAGTACAGGTTCCGGAAAATGAATCCTAGTTTAGGTGACCATAGAATGGTATGGGTCTTAGACAACACCTATTCAGGCGACCGTAGAATGGTACGGTTCTAGACAACACTTATTCAGGCGACCGTAGAATGGTACGGGTCCTGGGAAAACAGTCTCTTTGTAAAGTCATGTTACTATTCTAGGTGACCGTAAAATGGTATGATTCCTGGACATGTCACCAACTATCTTGAATTACCCTACCCTCCTTGAAGGTAAGTTATTCCATGTAAGTTCATTTATCATTTGCATTAGCATTTTCATGCATCATATAAATTGCATTCAAAAAATGGAATTCATTTTCCAACAAAAAGTCATTTAGTACATGTGCATGATCAAAATTTAGGTCTCAACTTGTCTTTAAAGACAACATCTACGAGCTCACCTTCACAGAGGGGCAACTGTTGACACATAATTTTAGCAAATCTAGGGAAATAAGGAAAATAAAAATTGCATTTGAATAAATAAAAGGAAAAAAATGAAAAAATGGAGGAAATTGATTTAATTGATTATGCATGGAAATTTGAAATTCAAATGTATATTCAATTTTTGTTAAATGCAGAAGCAATTTAAAAATCTAGTGAATAAAGGACACGAATTTTACAAAATGGAATAAATTTGAGCAAAATCGAGCTGATTGCGAAATCACGCTCCGATTTGCAGCTTTGATTTAATGCGACAGAAGATGGAAACTCAGAAAATGCCATACAAAGTGGCCGTCCAGAATCATTATAAAAGAGAGCTTCATTTTTCGTAACTAGGGGTGGAGATTTAGCAAAATTTTTGAGAAAAAAAAAAGAAGATAGGAAATTGGAGAGGAATTCGAAAAATTGGAGAGCAAGTATGTGAGGAGTCTTGTTCTTTTGGGTTTAGTGAGTGGAAACTTGAAAGAAAAAAAAAATCTTTTGGAGAGAAAAGGTCAATTCACTAAGCCTTGGTGGAAGGAAAGGGGGGGGCAAAGAGCAATACAAGTGACATGAGAGAGAGGACAAGTGAGAAAAAAAAAAGGGGCTACAGTGTCGTCTTCTTCGTGGACCCCCTGACCTCACTGGCACCGCCTTCTCCAATCGCTACTGCGCCTCTCCATCGAAGACAAGGGCAAGGGAGACAAAGCCCACTACCCCCAAGCATTCACGAGATATTCCCCAGTCATCCAAGAATGATGCACGATGAAGTGGAAGTGATAAACACTCTGGGGTAGCCTAGTGGCAAGTTCGATTACCTGGTGAAATATTCGGCCCCTCCCAGCTTCTATATCGATCCTCGTGAGATAGTCCCAGATGGATGGGGTGGCATGGATGATCTGATACCGCCAAAGACAGAGAACCTTGATGATGTGCTAGAATGAGTTATAAACTTGTTTGGCGACCTCATCATAGGAGCCATTGATGAAGGACCCTTTGGAGAGATGGGCCTTGGCCCACAAGAGTAACTTTTTTACTACTTTTGCACATTGCCCTGCATGGGAATTTTTATTTTCTGAATGATGTTTTTAGTTTCTTCTTTCTTTTAGGGATTGAGTGTTGCATTTTTTTTTTCATTCAATATATGTAATTGATTGATGAATTTTAATGAAATTACAAGTTTTAATTTGAGGGCATGATGAGGTACACCAAACCAGCTCGGTGATGATATCCAACCGATAAAAGAAAAGAAAAATCCAATGAGAATTTTAAGGCCTGGGCTTCATCATGCTTTCTCGTGTCAAAATGTTTTAAAAAATATTTTCACCAAAGAATTTAAAAAAAAAAAAATAGAAACAAAAACAAAAAATGTAAATTACTCTGTTTGTCTTTCTAATTTATCTACTTCATTTTTCAGGAACAATCTTATGGCATGTAAAGGTGTGGAAATGGTCTAATACAATGCAACAAGTATTGATAATAATGATTCTGAAGACTCGATTGAAGACTCCATTGAAGTGCAAAGTATCTGGGAACAACATGAAAAAGCTAAGGCTCTCACATCTGAGCAGACCGTCACTATTAATTTAAGTGACACGGAATAAGCCAAAGAGGTGAAAATTGGGGCGAGTTTCCCCAAAGACGAGGCTGAACGCCTAATTCAATTACTGAAGGAATATTAAGACTTTTTTGCATGGACCTACGCTAACATGCCTAGACTAGACCCGTCAATCGTGGAGCATTGCCTACCTACTAATCCGGACGTGCCACCTAAGAAGCAAAGGCTACGGAGGATTAAGGGGGTGTTTGGTTCAGCTTTCCCAAGGGGCTTTGAGCCCCCAAAGCCCCTTGGGAAAAATATAAGGGTGTTTGGTTGGGCTTTCAAATGCTACTTGGCAAAATGTTTGCATTTGGAATGCTGAAAGCTGAATGCCGGGGGGGACCAGCTTTGAGCATTGGGCATTTCGGATATGCAAATTTACTGTTCATCGCGTTACTGTTCATCGTCTCCTCCGCCGTTCGCCTTCTTCTTCGCCGTTCGTCTTCTTCCTTGCCAAAGGCGACGCCAGCCCGCGATCTCGGCCGCCGAAGCCTCGCCGAGTCGCACAACCTCGGCGAGGATGCACGAGGTCGGGCGACCTCGGCGGCATCGCACGGCACCGCGAACCCGGGCGACCAGGCGAGCTAGATCCCCGAGCCGTCGAGGCGGATCTGGCGGTCTTGAGGCCGGATCGCGCCGCGGAACGGCCCCGGATCTGGCGGTCTTGAGGCCAGATCGTGGCCGGAAGGCCGATCAGCCACCGGACGGCCGATCCCGAGCTCTCGAAGAAGATAGAGGAATAGGTGATGAAGCTTTTGATTTCAGAAAAAAAAATAAAAAATAACCAAAGTAATTCCAAATGCAAATTTTGTCAAACGGTGTTTATACTAAGTTGCATTTCAATGCTAAAATTTACCAAACGGTCTAACATTTCCGAAAGCCTCTTTCTCTCAAAGATATTTGCATTCCCCCAATGGCATTCCCCAAAAGGGGCCCTGGCTTTTGAATGTGGGATCATTGAAGTCTCACAGTACCCCGAATTGGTGGCTAATACTGTGCCGGTGATGAAGAAGAACGGTCGAGTTTGAGTTTGTGTTGATTATCGGGATCTAAACAAGGCTAGTCCAAAGGATGATTCCCATTACTACACATAGATGTCCTTGTGGATAGTCGTGAGTTTTCTAGTTGACCAAGTACCCGTACCCATAGTTTGAACAAAGCTAGAGAAATCTAGTGTAACCAAGTTTCCGTACCCATAGTCTCTGGTTTATAAGAGTAAAGTAAAACTCCAATTACTTTACAAGAGTTTTTAATCGACTCACCAAAAAATAGATTAGTGACGACTCCTAGATAAAATCTATTTACATATTAAAAAACTTGAACTTAAGTTGCGAATTGGTATGGGCTTGGGAGAGCTCGAGTTAAGTCTAGGCTTAACAATCCATTAGCCAAACCCTAGGTGAATCACCCTCGAAATTTTGGTCACGACAGATGTGATATCACTTCTTTTTTTAAGGAATTATCTGCCCCACAACGTTGTTAATGATTACCGACAAATCTCATCCAGAATGCAATAAAGTCTAGATTGAAAATAGTAAATGACAATTCTAGTATTTTTCAAGAGTCTCTTTATGGAAACAATTGAAATGATATTTGTTGACACCCAAATTTTGACGACCCTAAGGAAATAAAATAAAAATCACTTCAAAACAAGAAAAAGGAAAAATAAGATGAGGGAAAATCGATTTGATTGATTATGAGTGGAAGTTTGAAATTATGATGAATATTCATATTTTGATAAATGCAGAAGCAATTAAAAAATCAGGTGAACAAAGGGCAATGATTTCGATAAAATGAAAGGAATCAAGCAAAATCTAGCTGATTGCAAAATCACTCGCCGATTTGTAGCCTTAATTTAATTAATGCAACAGAAGATGGAAATTTGAGAGTTGCTATAAGAAACGGCTGTTTGGAAATCACTATAAAAAGGGCCACAATTTTCGTGACGAAAGGGAGGGAAGAAAAAAATTGGAGAAAAAAAAAGAAAGAAAGAAAAAGAGGAAAAGTGACCAATCTGCAGTGAGGGAGAGAGAAGATTGGTTAGAGGACGTGCGACAGGTGAGAGAGAGAGAGAGAGAGAGAGAGAGAGAGAAAAGAGAAAAAGAAAAGGGCCATTGCATCGTCTTCTTTGCGAAGGGAGGGAGCCTTGACCACGCCTGCACCAGCCACCACGCCGAGACCACCTTTGCCAGCCACCTCCGACGCCTTGACACCTGTTGCCTTGCTGCTTCCCCCCATGACGCCAGCATCTCAGATCCCCCACCCGTGAACCAGTTGCACCACCACCGCTCCGTCTCCTCGTAGCAACCGAAGCACCACTAGTGACAACTACAATAAACCACCGCCTAGCAGCTTGCCACCATGCCAAAACCCCATTCATCATCTGTAGCCCTTCACCCACAATGCCATAGCTCGCGCTTCCGTCAGCATTCGCCCCGTCTCGCTTATAGCTACGCCCGGCCCATAACCCACCGTTGCTCCTGTGATCCCGACGAAGCCGCCGCAGTCCCTACTCCGTTGTTGATCTGCTTGCCCAACGCCGCTCCTCAGCCATGACCCGACGCTGCCGCAAACGTTGAATTGTTGGATATATTATTAATATAGTCCAACATAATATGTTAACATACAATCCCAATAGGTAAAATTATGGTTATTTGGATCCATATAAGCCGGAGCCTAATAACTTGCATATAAAAACTCTAGGGTTTACTTAAGCTGGAGGTAACACTGTTGAGCATTCTAAACTTGACGTCTCTTGGTGTAATACTTCAAGCAACCTCTTCTTCTCTCTCAAACCTATAACCTCCAACAATCTTGAAGTATTACATTCATGTGTTGGATTTGAGCAAGTAAGGTGTCTTCTTGAAGATTTCTCCAAGACGAATTCACGAGTGTAATTTACTTTCAATTTCGACGGTGATATTGGCCGGGATCTGAGTTTGAAGATTCGGGTGACCGAAATCTTTGATTCAAAAATCCAAAAATATTATAGCCAATTTTAGAGAGTGAAACCACTTGGGCTTTATTTTACTTGTTGATACGAACGTTTTGAGTGGTCACTTGCGTCAATCGGAGATCGGACGGAGAAGTTACGGCACTTGGAAGTTTCTATCTGAATTTCTAGCGAATTTTAAGGACGAAATTTCAGTGAATTTCAGTGGCAGAAATTTCCAATGAGTTTCAACGACAAGGGCAGTCCATTTTTAGGTTTTTGGGCACTTCAGATCTATTTTTGGGGTTTTTTGGCGAATTCCATCTCTACAAAGCGATTTGATCAAGGTTAGGGGAGTTATTTAACTTTGTGGCTCCGAGGACTCCAAGGTACACTCTTTCTAACATTTTGCTCTGATTAAAATGGCAAAGCGTAGTTCCTATGATATTATAAATTTGCAATCATTTGATGTTACTAAATTTCATGGCTGGAAATTACATGTTCAATTTGGCATGAAAGAACGTGACATATTCTATGCTGTATTAAGTGATTTTGCATCTACCACTGAAGATGTAGATGAATATCAATGGAACAAGTATGAGAATTTTTGTAGAGATTACTTGTTAAACTTTCTAAATCCTAATCTGGCTATGACTTAAAATAAGTATAAAACGGCAAAAGAGATATGGATCACTTGAATGCTTAGTTCCAAAAACAAGAGGGGCTCTCTAAAACTCTCTTAGCAGAGAAATTTTTTGACTTTAAATTCACTATGAATTCAAGCATTACCTCTCAATTAGTTGAATTTGAGAACATGAGGAACAAGCTGAAAGATGATAACTCTAATATGTCCGATAATCTTTTTATCGGTCTTATGTTGAGCAAACTACCAACTAAATAGAGTTCTTTCAAGACTGAAATGCACAGACTGAAGGTATAGATGAGATTGGATGAATTAAAGAGGTATATTCACATTGAGGATCAAAATATTATTAGGAAGAGTTTGGAACAAGTGGGACAACAAAAGTCCGTTGCCAACTTAGTTTCACACTCCAATAAACCTCAGAAAAAGTTCAAGTCACTAAAAGGTAAATCCTCTTTACAGTTAGAGGCCAAAAAGACTATCTTCAAAAAGAAGAAGAATGGCAAATGCCATAACTGTGAAAAGTGGGGTCATTAGGCAGCAAAGTGTAAGTTGCCAAAGAAGCCAATGAATGACACACCACAAAATGAGGCCAATATATTAATTAGAGGATCTGAACCTCGAGCCTTCATTGGAATGATGAAGAATGGAAAGGCCAGCGTCTCTTCAGAGTGGTGGTTGGACAGTGGCGGTTGGACAGTGGCGCTACTGGTCATGCTACAAATGACAAATGACAAGAACTTACTCATTAAGGTCATAGAAATGAAAGACACTGTGGAAAATTGCAATGGTGGTGAGGCGAAGGTGACTCATGCTGGAACTACAAATTTGGTGCTTTCTTCAGATTGCCGCACTCTAAGTTATCTACGACACCTTATGAGATATGGCATAAGCGCTCTTGTAGATATGATACTCTTAAAACTTAGGGTTGTATTACTTATGTAAGCATACCGGATCCTAAGAAACCTAAGATGAGATCTAGAATCATTACTTGTGTATATCTAGGTAGTGTAGAAGATAGTGTTACAAATAGATTTTTAGATCTATCTACTAACATAGTAATAGAATCTAGAGATGTAGTGTTCTTCGAAAACAAGTTTCTCAAAGATCAAGACTTGAATGTTTCTAGATCTACAAATATGATTTCAGAATCTTCAGAGAATCTGAAGCAAGCCCTTCTGACACTAACTCCATACAGTTGGCTATTGAACTAATTCTAGATAGAGTATCTACAAGAGAGAGAATTTTCAAAATTTTGGTGAGGACTTTGTTGCTTACCATCTTGAGGATGATCCATTCTCCTATCAAAAAGCAATGAGATCTAAGGAATCTCTACTGTAGGCAAAAGCCATAGATGATGAAATGAGCTCTCTATTGCAGAACCACACTTGGCAACTAGTAAATTTGCCAAAATGGGCTAAAGTTTTAAGCTGTAAATAGGTATTGAAGAAAAAACTAAATAGTGATGGATCAATAGTCAAATACAAAGCATAGTGGAATAGACTATTTTGATATCTATTCACCTGTGTATCATCTATCAACTATAAAAATTCTTCTTGCTTTGGCATCTATTGAATACTTTGTAGTGTATCAAATGGATGTAAAAACAGCTTTCTTTAATGGGGAATTAAATGAAGAAATTTACATGGAATAACCGGAAGGATATGTTATGAAAGGTCTTGAAGACAAAGTTTGTAAATTGAATAAATTATTGTATGGTCTTACAAAAAGCACCTACGATGTGGCATCTTAAATTTGACAAAGTGGTAAAGAGTTATGGCTTTCAGTCTAGTTATTCAGATAAATGTCTTTACCATCGTTCTATGTCAAATAAGATAGTCATCATTTACTTGTATATTGATAATATGTTAATTCTTGGTTCCGATCATTTTGTAGTGAGGTGACGTGAAAGCTACTTTAGCTAAATAATTTGACATGAAAAATTTTGGTATTGCTAATATCATTCTTGGTATGAAAGTAAGCTTTAAACGGCAAGTCATCTCCCTTAGCCAGACTCATTATATTGAGCAGTTAGTTTCTACTTAGGGATACGATAAGTATAAACTGAGTGAGATACCATGTGATTATAATAACAGACTGAGTCCTAATGAAAGGACTAACATGGATCGGTTAAAGTACTCAAAACTGCTTGGTAGTCCCATGTATGCTATGAGTTGCACTAGACCCAACATAGCCTTTACATTTGGCATGCTGAGCCATTTTACTAGTAATTCTAGTAAAGAGCATTGGAATGCCCTCGATAGGCTAATGAGATACTTTAAAGGTAATAAAGATTATGCTCTCTATTATTTTGGTTATCTTCCAACTGTGGATGGATATTCTGATGCCCCATGGTGCTTAGATATTGGAAATAATAAGTCCACTAGTGGATATGTATTCACTTTGGGTGGAGCTGCTACTACTTGAAAATCCAAACGACGGACTTATATTGCATTGTTGTCTATAGAATCGGAACTTTTTGCTTTAGCCTTAGCTAGTGAAGAGGCAGAGTGGATAAAGAATCTAATTATGGATATTCCTTTGACTCGGTTAAAGATTAATTCTTTAAACATATTCTGTGATAATTGAGTAGCTGTCCAAGTCGTCAAGAATGCTCTCTTTAATTCAAAGAGAAGACATGTGAGACTAAAACATGCGTTGTTGAATTATCTAAGAGAACAAGGGGTTATCAACTTGATCGATGTGAGATCGAAGGATAACATAGCCAATACTCTCACCAAAGGTATGCTTAAATATCGATTATTCAAAACTGTGAGGGAACTGGGGTTAAAGACTATATAGGCAAGTCTTAACTACCATTTACTTACCTTCTAATTGTGTGTTTTGAATTATCGATCTTTCTTTATTGGTTACAATGATAAGCACAATTTATATGTTTCATCGATGTTCACAATTGCTGACTAATTTGAAGAGTGTGAGTTGTCTCATTCCAAACTTGATGAAGATGACTTTAACCTAATTCAAATATTCTATCGGGGAAATTTATGCCATTCCAAACTTGATTATACAATTCAACTAGGTTGGACTATCCTTTTTGGTTAAATGATCTCATTCCAAACTTGATGCTAGATTATTTGACTTTAAGGAATCAGTAACTGTGCATTCCAAATTGAAACATAGAAACAATTATTTACATAAGAAGCCTGCTAGTCTTGTTCTTAATTGAAACTTGATATTACAGTACTAGGTTATTATAGGTGACTTGACTATTGGTCATGTTCTTTGAAACTAAACAGTAGTTATTCTCCTACAAATAAACTTAAGTTGATAACTCTTTGTAAATCACATTGTTTAGGTTTTGTTCATAATATATGAAACTTGATTTATGCTTATGAACATGATATTATGATGCTTTATGACATCAATATATATTTTTCTCTATATGATGGAATGTTGCTAAGTTTTTATTTAAATGATTGAATTCATGATAATATGAAATTCATATTTGACATTCTACAAGGGATGGCAGAGATGGAGGAGAGCTTAGTGAGTGGCATCCTAACCAGGATGACCTACTTGATGAATGAATATATATCGTTTAGAGCGTGTGAGGACTTGATAGTTTACCTGCTACTGCCTATTATGGTGGAGTCCATTTATTTTAGACTTGCATTTTGTTATTTCTATTTTTTGAACATTATTTTTTATATTTGTAAGGCCTTGGACTATTTTGACTGGCCTACTTATACTTACTTGACTAATATGCATATGTTAGTTGTGAACTGAGTTTGAGATTTATTTTGGGTGTTGGGATTTGGATGAGTGTAGACTGAATCTAAAACTCATAACACTTATTTTGATCTGTTGATTTCAGAATATATTCATGGTAAGAATGATGAGTAAATGATGATTTAGTTTAATACTTTACTATCGAAATACTCTTTGACTGATCCGAGTTGATTGTCTTGGACTAAATGTTGATGATTCATGTTTGTTAGAACATTACACTGATCACCTTATTGGATTGTGTTGTATGGTGAACATAGGAGGAGATTGTTGGATATATTATTAATATAGTTCAAAATAATATGTTTACATACAAGCCCAATAGGTAAAAGTATGGTTATTTGAGTCCATATGGGCTGGAGCCCAATAACTTGCATATAAAAACTCTAGGGTTTCCCTACGCTTGAGGTAACACTATTGAGAATTCCAAACTTGACATCTCTTGGTGTAATACTTCAAGCAATTGCTTCTTCTCTTTCAAACTTATAACCTCTAACACGAACTGTTGTTGCCATGCTCGGCTGTTTGCGACCGCCAAGCGCCGACCTACCTCTGCTCCACCCGCGTCGCGACTCGATGCCCTTGCTCGCTGAATGCCACATCGTCATTCCTCTAGTCATCATCGCACTCCGCCTCACCTACAACTCGCGAGATCCCAGCAAAGCTGCTGCTGCACCACTCAGTTCGTGATCTGCTCGCCCAGCTGTGCCGTGACAACCTGAAGCTCTGCCGCTCACCACCTATCTACTTCCACCAGTTGTTCCCTTCCAAAATGACGCTCGCTCTGACCAGTGTCCCTACCGTCGAGTTGCCAATGCCGCCGATTCATCCTCGCCGAAGCTCCGACCCCCTGCACCGCATCTCCCTTGCTCGTGTCGACGCTGTTGCTCTCCCTCCATTAGGTGGCTTATTTTTATTTTATTTTTCCTTTATTTTATGTTTTTTTTTTTTTTAGTTTCAATAGTATTGTATAGGAATGTGATTTTCATTTTATACATACTCTAGACATTATCCTTAGGGGTTTTGCCCAAAATTATTATAATTATCAATTCAATTCGTAAGACGTCGAATCATTATTATAATTATCAATTCGATTCGTAAGACGTCGGATCATTTTTTTTAATTATATTAATTTTTGGGTATTTTGATAGTATTTTAATTGTTAAATCATTACAGTTATTAATTTGATCTGTAAGACTTTAGATTAGATTTTTGATTATTTTAAACTTTCTGTCATGATGTTTAGGGTTAGAGTAATTGTTAATTTAACCTGTGAGACAACATGTTATTTTTTTCGATTATTTTAATCACTTATTTGGTGGATATCTTGATTAGTTTAGATGTAATTTCATAACTGCTTGTCTTGGAAAAGCACTAAAAAACATAAAAATAAAAATCAAATCAAATCTTGCATTGGAGTGTGTTAGTAAATTAGGATTCCATTTTTTAGGATTGCAGTTTTAGATAATTTTTGGAATAAATTAGGATTGATTTTTTTTTTTTTTTTTTAGATAAGACTCTTAAATAATGTTTGCACATTTAGATAACCTCATTTTTCTTTTAAAATAGTTTTCTAAGATAGGATAGGGTTTAAGTTAAATTAATCCCTAAAACACATTAGCAAATTATTCATTTTAGATAGTTTAATTAAGGTTTTTATTAATCCCGAATTTTAATAAGAAAAATACAAAAATATTAGGTGCATGTCAATTAGTTGGCATGTTAGGTTAATTTAATTAGAAATAGTTTGTTAGTAAAATTAGGTCATATAGTTTAAATGCATGATTTATGATAAAGTTCTAGTTAAAAGAAAAATCCAAAAAAATACTTGCTTTAGCTTGTGGAATTCATTTGGTGCAATTTATTTTATTCAATGTTTAATAATGATTGAACATCTGTGTGATCACCCCATTGCATGATAGTAATTTATGTTAAAATAAATCCAAGTTGCTTGTAAAAACATTTTTGAAAATAAAAAGAAATGGTACTGAAAGGGCATTAGAGAAATCTAGTGTAACCAAATTCCCGTACCCTTAATCTCTGGTTCGTAGGGGTAAAATAATTATCTCATTATTTTATTTAGGTGCCTAATCAACCTACCATAAACCGATTAATGGCAACTTCTAGATAATAATCATTTGCATGTTAAATATTTGAACCTTAAGTTGCGAATTGGTATGGGCTTGGGAGAGCCCAAGTTAAGTTTATACTTAGTAATCCATTAGCCTAATTTTGGTGGTGCACCCGAAATTTAGGTCGCGACAGTATTTGTATTTTTAAAAAGAAAACTCAAAAATACTTCTGTTTTTTGGTAAAAGGTAATAAATATACTTGAGGAAAGACCAACTGTATAAAAGATCACAGGACCAAAAACTTACACTCAAAATGAGAAGACATTATTAGTGGAAGGATGCTGAGATGTAAAACTAGAACACGTGGCAAACCAAACCAAAGAAGCCGAAAAAAACAAAAGACAAGCATGGCATGAACAACCAGCTACCAAAAACAAGAAACCTCGACCAGGGAGGAGAAAAGACCACTGCTTCCAAATCACACAGTAGCACCCTAAAGGAAACCATCTCCAACCATTAGCTGAACTTGGGGAGGCGATTAAGGGTCTCTAGAGAAAATAATCGGGTCAAAGCCCTAGCTCCACTGCAACCTTTTGTTCCTAAAGTTATCATCAACGTTCCTGAAGGTGATAGTCTTATCTCTGACCACTTTAAAAAGATGGTTCTTTATAGCCGAGATGGTAAGAGGCTGATCACTAAAAAAAGACTTGATTATGATTGATACCAAAAACAGACATAGTCATCTTAGTCTTTTAAACAAAGGCAACCTTTCGGAAAAGTTACAGAATTAACAAGTACGTTTTCAAAAGTTACATTAAAAAGACATATGAAAAACTCAAAATGAAATGAATAATGAATAAAAAATAGCCGTAACTTATTTGTGAATAGTCGCACCGTTTTAATGGAACGCTATGGTTAATTTTAAAATTAAAAATCTGAATTTTTTTAAATATAAAATAATGATAGTTGATTAATGTCAAATCTTGTCCATGTGTGCACTTACATCTTTTTGATGTGGGACAAGACACTTCTTAGTTTGTTTTACAAACAAACTACCAATAGTGGAGCCTTATGTGGTGCACATATAAATTAGGTGGTTTGCACACATACTTGTAAAACATTCTTCCAAACTACAATGAGCTTTCTTTTTAAATTATTCATATGATTTTATATGATCAATGTTTCTTGAGGATTTTATGGCTTTTAATTCAGATTTCTATTATTCTCATATGTAAGACCGTTTTTTTAATGAATTTCAGAATATATTAAGAGAGGTTTTATCAAATTACTCATATGAACTTTTATCGTGTTATTGTAGACCATTTAAAGAGTTTCTTACCTTAAAAAAAAAAAAAAAAAAGAAATTCGTAATGCTTGATATGAAGTAAGAGAATGGGCGACAAAATGGGCAAGACGAGCCACCCCTATTGACCTATGCCCTAGGAAAAGTTGTTGTCTCATTCATCCGAGGGCATCTTTACACCTTTAGAACTATCAAATCTACTTTGACTTCTGAGGTACGAGAATCATCCTGGAAATGGGTGCTTTGTTACCTAACTTATCTTTCATTATTTTGGCCAATATTTGTTACCTAACTTGACTGTTCCTTAAAACATTCAATGGGCACACGTCCATTACTAGATTGAGTGTCATGCACATCTAGTACAGTTCAATGTTTCGTTGAAAATTGGACAACAATCCTCATCTAATGCAATATGTATCTATCGTTAAGGACTTATCAACAATGTCGGATTGCTCTTTGTAAGAAACGTAAGATACTCACTCTTTGTTTTGGTGTATTTGTGTGCCAACACAACGCCTAAACATGAGACCAAATTAACTTGATCTCGTAACTAAATTGAAGGTAATCTCACATGCTTGAGGGCTCTTGAGCTCTTAATTAATCTACATGATAGTTAATGAGGTTGATTCCCTAATCCCGAGGCCTTTTTTTTTCCAATAAATCATGGGCACTAGCACAGAAATCCGGCTATTTGAAGGCCCCTATAACACTTTGCAAAACGTGTCAATGAATCATTTAAGTTCAGACCTTTACCCTATGTAAGCGAACCTAATTTAGAGCCATTTGTGCGTAATTAGTGGGATATGATCATACTACCCTTTAATTCCTAAGTTGGTAATTCCTGATGCTACAATCAACTACACCAACCTTAGTAGTTGAGGCCTATTATTGTCGATGTACAGTGAACCACACTCATCCAGTTAGGTTACATCACTTAGATCATGGGGCCATGGGTTGTTAGTTCATTACAAATTTTTGTGCCCGTCGTCATCAGTACAAACTAAATAAGAAATGGATTATATTTATCTCTATTGATGAAAGAGAGTAACTTTCCCAATCGGATTTTTAGTTCGTGGGTTACTAACAAGAATACCATCTATATTTATGTTTAGCTCAATGTGGACCATAACAAACTTTATGAAGATGATAATAAGTGGACATTACAACTATGGAAATGCACTTTTTTTTTTTTTTTTTTTGTGGACCATCTATTTGAATGTACCGTCCGTAAAGAGGTTCAGAATCCAAGGCATTGTTTCCATGAATTTGGGAAAGAATTTGTCTGTACAGGTGTATTCCCCCTCCTGATATATTTGACTTCTTTTCTTGAGTACAAAGTAGGTCATGAGAGCTCACTAGCGAATGCAACATAAAGTAGATCCCCTTTGACCAAGTGAAAGCATATTCTCAAATTAGGCACTTAAACTTTGGACATTGAGGATTTGACTTCTGAGAGTGACCGTAAAAAGAAAAAATGTAAATCATGCAAGCAATTGATATTTTTGTGTGGTTAGATGTGAGGTGAGAATGCCAACATGAAAAGCAAGAAATGATGGAGATAGAGCATTACATCTCACGTGACATCGTTTTGTCGCATCATTCGCATTTACGTAGTAAAATTTTGGCCCGAATCTTTACTTCTTTTACTTTTCCCTTTGGCCAAATTCAACTTCTTCTGACATACTCGATATATATTAGAATAGTCCTCGAGATTATCAAACTTCTGCACTCATACCATTGGATTAATAAGAAAAATAGGAAAATAAAAGGATGGCAAGTATTGGCATAAAGACAATTTCTTTGAACGTCCACGGCTTATTCATTTAAAAATCTTCAATACTCAAGTCCTACGATCGGATTCGATATCGAAATTAATGCGATACTATGGGAAATGTGGATTACAGAATTAACAACATCAGACATAATATACCACACAAAGAAGTAAAAATGCATACAAATTCTTTAATAATTCTAGAGATATATAAGAGTTACACATTAAATGGGTTTACTAAATGATATGGCAAAGAGCAAGTGATCATTTAAGTTAGCTCCCGATTAAGATGTAGCAATATCATTAGATAAACTCTTTTAGCATCTAAAATCTCAACATGAGGTCAAGTGGAAATGGAGCAAACCCGTAACCATGATCGATCACATCATGCAAAAATGATGTCGCCAGAGAGTGTCGACAAGCGTATTCATGCACTCTCTTGCTTTCCTCCCTCCATATCCTTGAACTTGGACTTTGTGATGTTTCAGTAAGGGAAAAGGAAAGTTGGGAACTACTCAGATTCATTCGTTCGAAATGTACCAAACCACCTTATTTCAGTGACCCACTGAAGAAAAGGGAGCAACAACTTGGAATTGCACCACGCGGATGTCTAAGAACAAGCCTCCATCCCCGAAGTCATCGGCTACTATCAAAAGCGACACCCACTTTATGCGTCGGTATTATAAATAAAGCATCAAAGAGATCAGTCTCTCCACGCAATTTGTACTTGCGGAGTGCATTATCCAGGAAAAATATGGCTAAGAATTCGCAGTCTCGTGGTTTAGCAGCTCTTCTTCTTCCTCTCCTATTGTTGGGCTCGGTGATCTCCAAGACAGAAGCCATTAGGCCATTGGAGGGTGCGGAATTGCCCCGTGCTTTGGTGAGCATGGATCGCCTTTTCGGAAAGAAAACGGCCGTCAGAATGATGTCAAATGATGGCCCGAGTCCTGAAGGTCCCGGGCACAGGTACAAGGCCTCGTGGCTCACTGGTCAAAGCGACGAGAACCATTTGAGCCCCAACGTGGAGCACAAATAGCTGCGAACCGCCATTTCCTAAAGTCGTTAAAGGGTTTATATGCAATCAGTAGATCTAGAATGCGACTCGATTGAATTCAGACCTACGGGGTTCATAGATGAGTTATTAAAGTATTGCACATGTTTTATTTCGAAATGTTAGTCGTTTGATCTACCGAGAGTTACCAAGCATTGAAACACTCTTCCAGGGCACACCAGGGAATCCCTTTTTAATCTTTGTTCCTTAGAGTGGTAATGTTTACACACGAGCTACTCAAATTGTCATAGTGTATTTTGGCTTTATGGTTCTCCTCGATTATGTTATAAGTACACACTTATTGCGTGTTAACACAGATGAAATCCTCCTCTATTTTCTTTTTATGTTTTTATTTACTTCTTTCTTGTTTTTCAACTTTGGGAATTGCCTTTGTTGCCAATGACTATGCGAGTCGATTGACTCCATAGAAATCGTACGAGTTGAGCCACAGGCGAACAAAACACAACGCCTCATCAGTCAACTATAATTTATGGGCATCGCAATCCTTACCTTTCTTTCCATTTTTGTCAAATTAAGTTTATGCATCATCTTTTTTAGTACTAATAATGACTCTGGCTCCGTTTGTTTTATGAAAAATATATAAGTTGAAAGATATTTTCCTAAAATTAATCATTTATATCTCTTTAAAAAATGAATAACCGAAAAATATTTTCATTTTCTGTAAAAATGTTTAAATATAAATTATTATCAATAATGAAAACATTAAAATGTCTCAAGAAGAAAATGATCCTATTTGACCGTTGTGCATTGCTAACATTAGAAAATGGAATAACCCGGAATCTCAGTAATTGGCCAAGCTGCTAAAGTAGCTAAAGTAGTGACAAATACCGTCAGTAAAATAGGTCCAATAGAAAGTCCATGTATTCTCAATCTCTAGTTTTTCATTGGCTAATTCTTTTAAGCAATAAAATGAATTATCTAAGGAAAATATTTTTCAAATCATTCATTTTTCGTAAAATAAATTGTGTCTTCATGTGCATGTAAATGAAAGGTGTTGGAGAACTGTTATTATAGACATAAGTTGACTACACATGAAATTAATGTGCTGATACAATATGTCTAATTGGAGGAAGAAGAGGGATTACAAGTGGCTTGAGAAATACCATTTATTAACAACAAAGACCATTTACTTCAAAACGCGAAGGAACGTGTATGTTCAAAGTTACTGTCTCAAAAAGATTGGTTCTTCATGCAAAAATGAGGGTATATAATATTGACTGTTGATATGCATTTATTACTTAGATCTGACAAAGAAGAGGAAAGATAAGTTGCACGATGAATGTACGAAAAAAAGGTGTCGTTTAAGTCAAAATGATACGCTCCACAAGCACCTACTAATTATATAGCCGATAACTCACAGATAATAATTGGTTATACAAGAAACAATTCGACGTCCTCATTGTCATTGACTAACACCTTTTAAGTCCCTAAACTCTCATTAAACTTGATATGTATGTACAATTAGTGAATTTGGTATTGACATTGTATTTATGGTTGAGCGGTTCTAGATTCCTTATAGGTTTCACTTGGAACCTGGAACCTATCCTCAAGTATAGGTTCCTCATTTTTTGGGAACCTGAACCTACTCGTTGAAATATAGAACCCAGAACGTGCCCTGTCACAAGAAATGGAACAAAAGTCTGCATTGAAATGGAACAAAATTCAATAGACTTCATTGTCGATTAGGGATGAGTGATTTCAAGTTCCATAGAGGTTCTAGGTTCCACGTAGAACCCATTTTAACAAATTCTTCAATTTTTAAAACTCGAACCTACTCTGTCAAGGTCTACCTAGGTTCTACCTATATTATCAATTGACCGATTGTAGTACATTAAAATCTTTAATGACCACCACTTACTGTTACAATTTACTGACAAAACTTATATTTAAACACATAAAAAATATGAACATTAATAAAGTAAAAGTCTTAAACATAAAATGGGAACTCAAACTAGTGCTTTTAAATTATGCATTCATCATTGAACGATATGAAATATCACAATATCGCGTGAAGACATGGATCAAGAAAAATAATAAAATTTGTTGTAGGTTCCAGGTTCCAAGTTCCTCTAATCAAGAACCTAGAACCTACCCGTCGAAATAGGTTTCTCATTTTTTGGAATTTAGAACCTATCTCCATACCTTGGAACCTTGAACTTACAAGCTCCCATTGGTCCGGTTCTTAGTTCCAGGTTCTACCTTGAAATCATGCTCACCCTTAATTATATTGTTGTGAAAAGAAATGTATGTTCAGGCAAATATGAAAGATGTTTTATTTTATTTATAGTTTTAAAAATTAAATGTCGTGTCTAGATTAGATGTGCCATTTCATAATAATAAAGGGTAATTTTGATTTGAGGATAGTGACACAAATAGTCTTTGAACCATGGTCCAATATGTAATGCGGCTCTTGAACTTTTAATTTGTTCAATACGATCCATAAACTTTAACTTAATGTGTGACATCTTGAATTTCAGGTTTTACTTTCAACTGATTGAGTTGGGTATTTCATTGACGCGTGTTGACAGCTAAATTTTGACGACCCTAAGGAAATAAAATAAATATCGCATCAGAACAAGAAAAAATGAAAAAAATGGGGAAAATCAATCCGATTGATTAGGCATGGAAGTTGGAAATTTTGATGAATATTCAGAAATGTGGAAGCAATTAGGAGATCATGTGAGTGAAAAGCAAAAAATTTTATAAAATGGAAGGAATCGAAACAAAATCGAACTGATTGTGAAATCACGCTTCGATTTGTAGCTATGATTTAATGCAACAGAAGATGGAAACTCAAAAATTGCCATGGAAAGTAGCGATTTGAAATCACTATAAAAGAGAGCCTCACAAGCCTCCTCCGTTCATTTTCAAGTCAACAGAAAACAATCTTTCTTTTCTTCTAACAAGCTGCAGAAGGAAAAGAAAGAAGAGTGCAACAAAAGGGAAAAGTCCACATCAACTTGGGAAAGAGGAAAAGAAAAAAAAAAAAAACGCAGCAAGTAGGTCTTCTTCCTTGCACGAGCATCCTTTGCCCCCCCTGCCGGCCTCTGTCCACGAGCACTACACCAGCACCACCCACACCGGCAGCCGAACCGCCGACTACCGCTGCTTCGTTGGCAACCCACGAGCCCTCTTTACTCCCCTACCACTACCGCTCATCCTCCGTTGATGTTTCACACATCTCCGCTTGTCCGCGTTGCACCTACTACCCATCCCTCGCTGGTCACCATCACGACGCCAGCAACTTGTGATCTCCGCCACCAAACCGCCGTCCCCCCCGTCGGCCACCATGCTCACCTTTCCGCCAGCCACCCCTATCATCACTCGTCCACTCCACCTCTCTCTATTCAATTACCCTCCTATCGCCGCTCTCTAGGTTACGCCCGAGCCCCAGCAGCTTCGCCGCTGCCAACGCTGCAATGTCGTTGCCTCTGCCTGCACCAGTGCCCGACGCCCCTGTTGTTGTGCTTGCCGTCCATCTCGCTCGCAGCTTTGCTAGAGCCACCTTTGCTAGAGCCACCTTTGCTAGTCACCGCCGTAGCGACATGCAACCACCTGCGAAGCCGCGCCACCTCTCTTTGCCTGCCAAAGCCCTTCGCTGAGACGCCTCCTCCTGCCCACTCACTTCCCGCGACCCAGCACTCGACGCCTTAAAACATCACCAAAAGCCTGAAGCCACCATTGTTGCTTCCTTCCTGCCATTGCTCGCTCGCAGTAGCTGCCGGACCCCCCGGCCTCCACCTACGTATCCACTCAGAGCCCGACGCTACCGCGCCTCCATGACTCACAACGCCTTTGCCCCCTGAGCACCGGCAACGCCTCCACCCAATGTTACCCACTGCCTCCCTTCGCCGTTTCTGACCACCTAAAGCTTCAGTGACCTACAGCCACTGCACGTTTGCGCCTGCTCAGCCCAGCCCCGACACCTTCCCCAATGGTCTGCCTTCCCTCAACCCTCCGCCTAAGTGCTCGCGTCACAGCCGCTCCACCAGCAGCAGCACCACGGTGCGGAAGCGTTGAGTCCTTAGGTGGTTTATTTTTATTATTTTATTTTATTTTACTTTATTTATTTAAGTTTCGTTATTATTGGAGCATGGTGTGTTGATGTTATTTGAAAATTGTAGGCATTATTTGCAGGGTTTTGCCTATAATTATTGTAATTATTAATTTTATCCGTAAGATGTTAGATCATTTTTTTTTATTATATTAATGTTTTGGGCATACAAACATTGCAATCCAATCCTGGTGCTCGGCCTCACCAACGCCACTCCCTATTATCCATATAGGGTAGCATGTCAGTACAGAGCCCTTTAGGAGATCCCACTGCCTCACAAGATGAAGATCCCATAAAAGCAGTGATCATGCATTCGAGATTCGCAATATCGAGGATACATAGAGCAAGTGCCATCGCAAAAGGATCGTGTTGCCTAAAAGGCTTGAGGGACAGAAAAAGGCCTATCAAGCCTTTGGTCCCTGACCTAGCCAGCAAAATTAGTCAATATGAGCAAATTGAGCATATGGAAAGGGGCTTGGGAATAATGTGGGTACACGTCTTAGAGCCAGTCCAAGAAAGCAAATAGCTTCACAAGACCAAGGCTTCCCGTCACATATAAAATAGCAGTCATGTACCCCATAATGTCAATATTTTGAAAGTTTTGTCTTGTTCTTAGTCCCATTGTTTATGGACTTCTCTTTAATGTCTAGTATTTCATTATGTATTCTTAATTCCAAGTATAGATGTCAAAAATATGCAATCTACGAAATCCTCTTTTGATAAATAAAAATAGTTGGATTGTTGTCATGGGTCAATCTCTATTTACTCTCGTACTCATTCATTTTTTATTTTATTTTTTTGCAACGTTAGGTAATTATGAATCACCGACCACTAGCCACTCGCAAATGGCCTTAAGCAATGGTGGCTGATCAGAGTGATGTACAAAATCGACTTGCTAATATTGAAGATGGCATAGGATAGATGTCCATTGTCCTTAAACAACTCTCGAGGCAAATGAAGTCCACTTAGGCCAAGCCCAACCCCATAACTGCTCTAAATACACTCGTGACACCTGTGAATTTGCCAAAAGATGACCAATAGGATAGGCACTTTGCAAGGATCATGAAGAAGCTGAGCTAGTTGCAAGGTCAAGATCCCGTTGATCTATCTAATTATGCCAGTGTTAAAATTCCAGAAGAGCTCAAAGTGCTTGAATGTGAGGGGTACACTAATACCTCTTACCCAGAGGCCTATTTGTAGGCCTACCTAATCCAAAGGATGATTCAATCGTGCCAATGAAATCTGACCGACCTCGCCTTATGGTGGTATATTGTAAGGAGGATTAGTCTCCTTAGGATTTAAGGGGAACTGACCAATGCTTTCTATCAAGAATATAATGTTGACATCGACATCGACATCATCCAACCTCACGAAAATCCGATAGTCATGGAGACGAAGGATAACAAGCTCTTAAGGATACATGCCACATTAGGGAAGAGCCCCACCACCCAATTTGACCCGTAGCCAATAGAAGAATGATCGGTTGGAGAAAATATTGATGTAGCCTTGCATAATAAAGGGACTACCGAGCAGTATCATATTACTGATGAGTTTCCCACTAAAAAAGGTAAGGAGCCCACGGATGAGGTCAACACTATAAAACCTATTCAGAATCGAAGCACGGTAGTGTAGCTTCCCAAGCTTACCGCAAGAGCTAGGGTCTAAAGAATGCCAACCTCCATCAACCTGAGAAGTGAAACTCCACCATCTCCTAGTCCCCTTGACACACTCAAGCTGGCAAAACGAAGGGCTTTACTCAAAAGGTCAGGACTAGGAGTTAAGAAAAGAAAGCCTAAGCAATCCAAGCCAACGCTCACCATCGAACGTAGGCAAAGTCTCAGCCAATGAGCTCCCATGCCAAGGCTCGAGCATCGCCCATGGTACAGTCTCGAGAGCTATCAGTATTATTTAGATGAGGTTAGCCATTCATCAAATAATTGCCTCCCACCTACGCATAGGATCCAAAGCTTGTTAGAAGGGGGAACATTTGTTCTTCAAAGCTTATCTCCCAATGGGCTGCTAAATTTGTCATCCAATCATGAGAATGACATAAATGCCTCATCCTCGATTGGAAATTTTGATGTAGAAGAAAGTAATGAAATGATCTCGAAAAAGTCTAGCCTTCTTGAAGTAGCAAAATTCATCACCATAATTAATGGAATGTCGATGCAATGGAAGGATCAGTCGCCTAACCAAGACATAGCAAGTCCATCTTGCCTCCACAGGATTACGATTCCTAGAGAAATGAGAATACCTAATCCCCGTAAATATAATGGCACAACTTGTCCTATGACCCACTTGCAATATTTTTAGGCTAAAATGATTCGACACTACGACCGGATGCCATTCATAACTCAAGCCTTCAAAGAAAGTCTTATGGGGCCTGCATTGCAATGATTCTGCATGGCAAGGATCTACCTCATGAGGAATTGGAATGAGCTGTCATTCGCATTCCTACATCAATACCAATTGAATCGCCTTGTGAGGATTTAGTTCGCATCTGGAGAAGACCAACTGAGGATTTCTGAGCATATGCAAAAAGGTGAGAGGCTTTCGTAATGCGAACTAACCCTCAACTAGCCGAGGAAGAAATGGTGAAGCTATTCATAAAAGCCTTACCCCACAAGCATCGCTTTTGGTTGCATGGATTGTGCTTTTATAACTTCAATGAAGTGGTCCTCTCGTGTGAATACTTCGAGTCTATTAGGGGTAAAGAACTTAGAGACACTTAATTTCAGGGCCAACACTATCAAGTATCAAAATGCTCCATTTCATAGAAGTTTTCATGGATTTTGGTTGTTTTTATAACCTCATATTTTCTATCCTATCTAATATGTTACAGTTGCATTTTCTATTCCAATAATTTAATTTGTTTTCGCTAGGAATATATAATTCTAACTCGTTTTCAAAGCATGAGGTGGTGTTCCAAACCGATCCAATGATGCTATCCAATTAGGAAAAGAAAATCATCCAAGGAGAATTCTGAGGATTGGGCTTCCTCATGCTTCCTCCCCCTAAAAAGAAAAAAAAAAATTGAAAAAAAAAAAAATATTTCATTATCAAAAACTTTTTTCAAAGCAAGATGTCATATTTAATCCTATTTATTTTTCTGACTTACTTACAACTTTGTGTCTTAGAACATCATCCCTTTTGACTTAGCATGACTAGGGGCATTTGAAAATGGCATGTCATGTGGAATTGTCAGATTCTAAAATACTCTTTCAAGAAAGTATGAGCAAATAGAAAAGATCATCTTGTTTTAAAAAAATGGTATGTCTTGTTCCCTGAACATAATTTTTGGAATGATGCTCTCTCTCTTCTGTTTACAGGAGACGAAAGACAAGACTTAATAGGCACAGGCACACGATTGAACTCGAAGCATACATATCGTGGTAGCGTAGGGTAGGTTAACCTGAGAATCCTCCCCCATTCCACCTTCAGCCTCTCCTATTTGGTGAGCCATCCCTGGAACTCTATACACTCCACCTCACACCTGCACGACTCTATCTCGAGTCTGAGCAATGTCTTCTTCACACAGCGTACCCGAGCAACTAGACATTGTAGTTTCATTGATGGGATGTTCAGCTTCAATAAGCCAAGAAGCATAGAGAAGGATGTCCTCTTCCTTTGAATTGGCTATTGTCAATAGGGAGAAAATCTAGACAATGGAGGCGATCTCTAGTCCTCTATTCCAAATGATGACTTTAACAAGACGTTTCAAGAGAAGCACTTAAGACTTTGCAGTTTAGCTAGAACTAGCCCTTGAATGCACGTAGCGGATGAACGTAAGCAGCATTCCTAACACTCTAGAACGAGTGATGCTCTTGGCATCTGAAAGGAGTCTAGAAGTCTGGAATTATCACATCCCTCCCTTCTGTCGAAACATAGACATTTACATCCGAACTAGCAACTAGGGAAGCGATAGCCACTGTGGCTCCTCTAAAAGTGTATCGGGTTTGAAGCATGGAGGGCAACTATAATATCCATATATAAAATTCATAAGAAAGAAGCAACGACTATGGTACAGGTAACTTTACAACTTTGAATCTATATGGCTTACTACCCATATCGAAGTGCAGCACCTAAAGTTCATTTCTTGGGCAATGTCTTCGGCTTTGTCCTCTCGCTGGCTCTTCTTATGACATCCCAAGCCTTTTGTGGGGCATAGACACCTTGTTGTGAAGCAAAAAATGACTCATACCCAGGTGAGTCGAAAGCAAACCCGGTGTACTTGGATGTCTTGCGTGGAAGCAAAGGAAAAGCAAAGCTCCTCTCTGGTTCCACCATGAGCTGACTACTGTGAATTTCCTGTACCATCTGGTAATCATACGGGAAGAAACACCTTTGAACCCTGTAACCAGATGCAGGAAAAATTAGTGGGGGGGAAAAAAAAAGGAAACTATCCAGATGAAGTTTGCATTGCAATTACTTTAAGAAAACATGAGTTGCTAATAAACATAATCCACAAAATAGAATATGGTTAATCCAGAAATCAATCACTTGAGACAAGCGAGCTGTCAAGTTCCCACAAGCCAATAAATACTCATACCAATTATGATATATGGATTTATCCTATAACCGCAATCCAGAAATCGGGCAATGTTCAGCCCAGAGAGGAGGAATTTAGAGGGAGGGAGAGAGGGAGAGAGAGAGAGAGGCGCGGCAGATGCAATTCAAAAATGATGGAACATCTGAGGAACCCCAATAAATTTATGAAAAACTGGAAAAGTATGGACATGAAAAGCCATGCATCTTTGTCTTGGAGCAAATAGGGATAAAAGGAGCCACAAAATCGGCAATGAAGATGAGGAAGGCTATTTGAAAGAAAAAGGAGGCCCTCCATTATATTGTCCACGACAAACGTCCTTCGTTACTTTTAGAAAAGCTAAATTGCAGATTTGCAATCAGTATTCGTTACTTAAGGACTATGTACAGTGTTTCTCCCCGTTTGTAGGCGAGAAACATGCCTAAAAATAAAAAAGCCTGAGCTTTTTTAATTTTTTTTGGCCAGATAAAAGTCTGAAACCTTACCCTTGCCATAAGAAGTCGCCAAGTGGCATGACAATTGGAACCAGAAGAAACGTTAGGTAGAAGTATACTGTACTCATTATTACATGGATGACATGATAGAGATTTTCCTGCGCATACATGTAATAAGACGAATATCAGAATTATTGCTATCCTGTATCCATTAAAGGGATAGTTTAGGTAAAGGGAAGGAAAGAGCCCCGCGAAAGGGAGAAGACTCGCCCTTTTAAGTGAACATATGAAAACAATAACAAACCAAAGAGGGACGCTTAAACAGACAGCGATGTGTTGCCATATTGTAATTGAATTACACATGAAAAGAAGGCGCAAGTTTTGACACTGACAAGAACAAAGGTAATTGCCATCGTGCTGACGTCCCAGAGGCCAAGCATTTTTCCTGATGAATTTAGGTCAGCAGAAGTAGAAGCTGTCACAAAGTGATCAAGGAGGAGGGACTAGTAGACTGCAGACAGCCCCGGACTGCCACATCTCTCCACCTCAAGTATGAATTCCGTATTCCTCCTTATACAGTAGTGGATACTTCTCGAAAGTGACGCACTAACGTCCTGGAAAAACATGCAATAACGCTGTCAAGTATTTGCTCCTCTTGTGATTTGCGTTGGAGTATATTTATGAATGTTAGTCGACGATTAGCAAGTGGTCCCGCAAAAAGAAATCGGAGCTTTGTTAGTCCCTAATGATTTATACATGAGCTACTGCCTAGCGACCCACCAAGAGACAGGGACCCCATATCAAAACCCCAACTTTATCTTTTTCTCTTGCCTTCAGTAAAAAACCCTCCCTCATTAATCAATAGACCTGTTAAACAAGTAGATTGAGTTGAGTTTGGTTAAGTCATAAATGGTTTGACCCATATTGATCCACTTAATCCGTTTTGACCCATTTATTTGCAATGCAAATTTCTCGACTCATGCCCAACCAACTAGACTCATATCAAACTCGTCTTGAGATTCATTTTTAGCATTTTTACTCTTCGTATTGTTACTTTTGAAGAAAGGAAGACCCATGAACCGGCTGGCCGAGTTAATAAGGAAGCTCACAATCAGGTTATGATCTGATTCATGTACCACCCACACTACACAATTTTTTTGCCTTCTCCCTCCTCATCACACCCCCAACCCCACCACCACCATGGCTTTACCCACACTCGACAGGCGCCATCACAACCACCGCCCACCATCTCATCAATTCGATTTACTTTTAATTTCACTTGAAGATTTTTGGAGTTTTTTGCTTATTTGATTAATTAACAAAAATCTCAATTTTTTTGGGATTATTTTTTTGCAATTATTTTTTTTTCCATTTTTAATTAGAGTAGGCCCAGTTGTTAAGGCATGCGCAAAAATTTCTGAAACAAAATTGATTTCGCCGAAATCAATTTCTCAATTTCTATTCCCCGACAAGTTTCGAAAGCAAAGAAACCCGTTTGATAACGACTAAAAATTTCTATTTCAAAACAAAATCCGTTTGATTACGTAATAAAATTTTAATTTCTAGGAATAGAAATTGATTAGATGACAACATAGGAAATCCTCAAATACAAAATAATAGTCAAAATAATACTAAAACAACATAGGAAATCCTAAAATACAAAATAATAGTCGAAATAATACTAATACATTACAAAAGTTGAAAATACAATTTCATGGAATTTCCTATTACATGTGTTTACGTTTCATATTACGTAATATTTTCTTTCGAAAATAAACGACGTGGCAAAAAAAAAAATCAATTGAAATTCAATTGTAGTGAATATGTCGTTATGTTTTTGCCGAAATTGATTTCACATTAATCAAATAAGTCTAATGATAGCCATGATTATAATAGTCTAATCTCCTAAAAAGTCCTAACTTCAAGTCTAATTCCAATTTCTTTCCAAATTTTGTTAAAAAAATCCTCACCATGTTCAAAAATTGTCACCAATTTTTTTTTCAAAATTATCAACACTAGGATTATTTAAAAATTTATTATCAAAATCTGTATTTTCATCAACACTCTTACAAGAACAACAGATTCCTTATTAGATCTCTTTTCCTTATAAAAGAAAAATCGGATGAAACCCTAATGATTTGATCCCTTTTTACCGTCTTAATATGAAGTTTATGAATAAAAAAATAGTTAGCTAGATAGAGCCGTTGTCTGCGTCTACGGAAGAGTAGGTGAAGAAAGACTCGTTAGATATGAATGTGGCAAGTTGACTATTAACATGCGTGAAATCTCTTGCGTGCAACAAATGAAGCCTTGTCCATTCAATTCCCACCATTTGGCCCAATGGTTAAGATTTTCAATCAATATTGATTGAAATGATTATATTAAAAAATTATTAAAAAATTTTGGACTAAATTAACTATTTCTATTTCTATTTCAATATTAGTGATCTAAAATATTTTGGACTAAATTGAAAAGTTGAGAAAAAAATTTCTATTTCTGTTTCGAAACCGAGAAGCTAAAAATTTCAGCTTCGATTTCTTCGATTTCTCTATTTCCGGAATAGAAATCTGTTTTTGAAAATAGAGAAATCAGATTGCGTTACCAAACGGATTGTTGTTCCAAACTGTTCTAACGAGAGAAATAGAGAAATCGAGAAACAGAAATTTTATCATGCGCACCCTAAGTGGCAACAACAACTGGCAACAGCAACTGTTCAGCTAATAAAAGGCCAGGTGTAACCACTTCAGAAGCATTACCACAAGACAAAAAGAAAGGACCGACTACTGCAGCTTCTAACCACGGCTTCTCCAGCTAAGGGTATGGATTTTCCGGCAAGAAGTTCGTCCATGGCCGACTCGGTGATGTGTAAATGGCTACATAAAATGAACAAAACGAGGCAACAACATCAGTATGAGAAAGCAATTCAATGAAAAGGGATCACACACAATCTATTTCGAAATCTCACTTAAGCATTTTATCGAACACGTGACGTGCAACTTCAACAATGATTTTCCAATTTGATTTTCCAGCGACTCTCGGCCTAATCATGGTATACAGAGACTTAGATCAATGCCACTTGCAGCCAATCGAGTTCGGGCTCTTGAAAGACAGGGCTAAGACAGAGCATGTTCGAGAAAGAGGAAGCTCACCTTACCTGGGCAAGACTGAGAATGAAGGATCAAGGTAACTGAGCTCCACAAGGTCGTCGATTGGGCGAATGGCTTCAGAAAGTATCTACGTCGCTCGGCCGTGGAGAGATACGGCGACCGGCGACCAAAAGACTCGAAGCCATTTCCGGCCAAATTCAAAGAAACTCCGGCGAAGTACTCTGGATCAGACGAGTTTCGTGAGTTTTTTTTTTTTTTTATCTCTGTTTCTCACCTTTTTGGGCTCAAATTGTGGGCTGAAAGAAAATAAGGAAAATCGGGAAGTTGGACTGAAAATTTTACTAAAGAAAACGGGCCTGGTATAAATGGCCCACCCAAGCTTTATTAGTGTTTTTATTATTTTTTATATATATATATTAATTTTTATCAAAAAAAAATTCTCTACTCTCTTCTATTTATCCATGCCTAGTACCATAGCCCCCCTTTTTTTTGTATTTTTGCTTTCCTTTTTTATTTATTACTATATAGTTTTTTTGTTGTTGTTTTTACCATTTTTTTATTTTTATGTAAAAAATAATAATGTGTCAACAGTCATGTTTCATCTAATGGGAATGAACATGGTTTATGGACCAACTTGCTTGGATTTTGATTAGTCAATGATTTTTGCTCCCCATTGAAGTCATCAAAAAGGAAAATGAACTCTCAGGACATTTTTTTTTTTCTAGATGATCCTCAATGGGGACAATTCAAATTGTTAGTAATCATAGTATTTTCGCTTTCCTTTTTTTAAATTTTTTTTACTACATAGTTTTTTTTTTATCATTTTTACTTTTTATTTTTTATTTTTATGTAACAAAAATAAGATGTTAACAATCACGTGTTTCATCTAATGGGAATGAACCTGGTTCATAGCTCAACTTGCTTACATTTTGATTTGTCAATGATTTTTGCTCCCCATTGAAATCATCAAAAAAAAAATGAACTCCCAAGACATTTTCTTTTCTAGATGATCCTCAATGGGACAATTTAAATTTTCAACAATCGCAGTATTTTTGCCTTCCTTTTTTTTTATATTTTTTTCGTTTTTACCATTTTTTAATTTTTATGTAACAAAAATAAGGTGTTAATATTCGTGTGTTTCGTCTAATGGGAATAAACACAGTTCCAAGACCAACTTGCTTGGATTTTGATTAGTCAATGATTTTTGTTCCCCATTGAAAGTCATTGAAAAAGAAAATGAACTCCAAAGACATTTTCTTTTCTAGATGATCCTCAATGGGACAATTCAAATTGTTAGTGATCACAATATTTTCGCTTTCCTTTTTATTTTTATTTTTTATTACCATATAGCTTTTTCTTTTTTTTGGTCATTTTTACCTTTTGTTCTTTTATTTTTTTTTTCAAGTAACAAATATAAGGTGTCAATAGTTTAGGAAGTATCAACATTCTTTGAAAGCCTTTGTGTTGCGTCAGGCACTTCGGCAAATGTCAAGCACTCTCCACCACTTTTGAACATTGCTAACACATGTTAGAAAATCCAATACTTAGTTAACTTTCCCAACGCTCTCTAACACTCGAATTGAAATTTCGACATGCAAGTTTTTGACACGTGATTCTGACATACGAGGTCAATTTTAAAAATTTTCAATAAATGATGGGTCAAAATATATATGTAAAAAAATAAATAATAATAATAATAAAAAATAATAATAATAATAATAATAATTGGAAATAAAAAAAAAAAAAAAAAAAAAAAAAAAAAAAAAAAAAAAAAAAAAAAAACCTCTTTTCTCTTTCTTTTGACTCTCACTTCTCATGATACATAATTCACCACCAAGTTTTTTCTCTCTCTTTTAACATATCTAACATTCGAGTTTAGAATGTGAATTGCTTGTTTTTTTCCTTTCAAATTTTATAATTATTGGAATGGTGTCAAAATGATATTAATAAATAGCAAATTAATATTTTTAATGTAAATTGATTATAGACTTTTTTATATTATTTATTTATTTATGAATTTGAATTAAATTAATTTGATTGAAATAATCATAAAAATGATAATTTATTACACACACACACACACACACACACACACACACACACACATATATATATATATATATATATATATATTTATACACAACGTGTCCCAACATATTGAAATTCGATGATTTTTTAGAAACGATGTGTTGGTATGTCGTGTCGTGTCGTATTGCGTATTAATGTCGATACACAGTCACGTGTTTCGTCTAATGAAAATGAACACAGTTCATGGACTAACTTTCTTAGATTTTGAATAGTCAATATTTTTTGCTCCTCCATTTAAGTCGTCAGAAAAGAAAGGGAACTCCCAAGATATTTTCTTTTCTAGATGGTCTCCAGTGGAACAATTCAAATTGTCAGCAATCACAGTAGAAGACGATCACAAGATTTCCACGAAGGGATAGGACCAAATTGCAAGAGCCCGTTCTTGCCCGGTCTCGAGATCCACAACTTAGACCCCTCTGAATTTTTACATGAACAGCTTCTCTCTTGCACTTTTATAGCCAATCTAGCGACAAGAAAGAAAGCGGAGGAGAGAAAGAAAATGGAGAAGAAGAGAAGAGGGGGCTCTTGCGTTCCCAGCCTCCGTGCTTTGAGGTGCTACGCCGTGATGTTTGGACTCTGTCTTGGCCTTCCAAGCTCGGCTGCTTCTCCGTGCAAGAGGAAGCCCGTCATCTTCAACTTTGGCGACTCCAACTCAGACACCGGTGGCTGGTCAGCGGGGCTCGGAATTGACGTCGCGTTGCCCAACGGGCGCACCTTCTTTCATGAGGCCACCGGCCGACTGTGCGACGGGCGGTTGACCATCGATTTCCTCTGTGAGTTCTCGCTCTCTTTATTCTGTGATTTCCCAAGGCATCCTCCCTAGGGAGGAGGGGCTTCAGCACATGATGAGCACTAGTTCGAACTCTTTCTTTTGATGTTCTTTGAAGAAAACACATGAAAAAAAAAAATACCTTTTTTGTAATGTTAATTTTAGGTCTAACAAAAAGTATTTGAGCTAGAAATAGGAATCATTACTAGATCACGCAAGATAAAACTTTAAGGATCAAATCACATAAATCCAAAAGGTTAGGTGACTTCATTGAATAAAAGTTAGAGGACCAAATCATGTAAATGCCGAAATTTTTTGGACTATATCTATTAAAATAGGATTGTCTTAAGTACACACTATGAGATTTTGTTGAGATTTGCATAAAATCCAAAATAGGTGAGAGCCTGAACACAAGCTTCTTGAGTCCATACTTGGAATCATTGGGCCCAAATTTCAGCAACGGTGCCAATTTCGCTGTGTCCGGCGCAGCCACCATCCCTCGCGACCAGCCCTTCAGCTTGGGCGTCCAACTCCGCCAGTTCCTCCTTTTCCGATCTCGCTCTCCGTTGCTTCTCTCGAGAGGTAATCTATCCTTTAACTAGACAAATTAACCTCTACAAGAAGGCAAAATTAAGATATCTCGATCTGGTGTCCCGAAATTCAGGCCACGCAAATTTGGTCGGCGAGGATGGCTTCGCCGACGCTCTTTACACCATTGACATCGGCCAAAACGACCTCACAGCTCAGTTCAGAACCCTTCCGTATTTGCAGGTCATCGGGAACATCCCGACCTTCATCGAAGAAATCAGATTCGCCATATGGGTCAGTCAACAATTACCAAAAGATTAGACATAATCCCATCTATGTAAATTTAATTTATATAACTAATTTTTTGTAGAGTATATCTTATTTTTTGTAGAGCATATACCAAAGCGGAGGGAAGAATTTCTGGGTGCACAACACCGGGCCATTGGGCTGTTTGCCTGGCATATTGGTCGCCGCCGCCCATGATGCGAGCGACATTGATGAGCTCGGATGCCTCCGATCTCACAATGATGCTGCTCGGGAATTCAATCGGCGATTGCAATCCCTTTGCGAAGAACTGAGGAGTCAGATGAAGAATGCCACAATCGTGTACGTCGATGTCTTCACAATCAAATACGATCTCATCGCCAATTACACTATACATGGTACGGATTCCATCGCCTCTTATCTGAGTCCCCTCAAGTTCTGTTAGGGCCGATTGTCAAGTTGAAACTCAAGAGTTAGCGAGAGTATCTTGTTCATTTGTTTTGTGCCCTATGAGTGGTTACAAACTTACAATGATAGTCGATTTACTTAAGTTTGTCTGTTTTTGGCATTGCAATATGAGTAGGATTTGAGAACCCGTCAAAGGCGTGCTACAACAATGGCACCGTGTGTGAGGAGTCGTTGCGCCACGTGAGCTGGGATGGCATCCACTACACTGAGGCAGCGAATTCCTTCGTGGCCTCTCGAATACTCTCTGCTAATTACTCCACCCCTCCCGTTACTTTCAATTTCTTTTGTAAGGTTTAATTTCACTTGAAGATTTGTGGAGTTTTTGCTTCCCTCCCGTTACATGAGGGAAATAATAATAATTTCATGTGCTCGTGGTCATTGCCAATCAAATCTAGAACATCGGCCAGTGATGGCAAGAATTTTTAGTGCAAGTTTAATTTAATGAAAATGTTTAATGTTGTCATTGAACTTAAATTAATAAAAAGATAGTATTAAATATCTTTATACATTCTAGGGATTAAATTGAACATGTATAAAAAATTCTAAGGACCATTTTAAATAAATTAAAATTTCAATGACAATATTACACATTTAATTGAAGTTTAAGGATCATGTTAAACAAACTTAAAGTTCATGGATCACATTGTACATTAAGTCAAAATTTAGAAATCAATTAAGTCATTATCCCAATAAAGTATTATCATTGTTTGACTTTAATTTGTTGGTTAACATTCACGGACGTTTCCAACTAAAAATTGCCAATAGTCACAAGGAAACCATTTTTTTTCTTTTTTTTTTGAACTCCAATGTCTTGTACTCCACGGTAAAAGACAAAGAGGCCCACTCCACCATTTCTTTTGTACTACAACTGCCTTTGGGCTCGACCGCCTATGTCCAAGGCAGTGAAGGCACGACCGAGGTGAGTAATTATGAAAGCGAATGCTGCCCTCTAGCAGTTGAGACCCCTTATTAATATATATCTGCTTTGATGTGGACAATTCATGATTTAATTCAATTTTGAATATCTAAGCAAAGCAAGTATTAACCTTGGTGTTATGTCAACCTCATGATACAGATGGCAATACGTCTTCATAAACATGAAAGCTAATATGACGCCTCGGTGAATTGGTGGGGGACACAACTCCATTGTATTGTCTTATTTGCCATTCAAACTTCATGCATATGAACGTTAATATTAACTTCATCATAATAAGTGGGCACAATATAATGATTATGTATCAAGTTGCAAATTCTTACCAATTATTTGACAAATAAAAGCATCAAATATTCTTTGAAAAAAAATAGCAACCTCCTGATTCGATTTGATCACCCATAACAAAAAATGGTTTCAATCGATGGTAAAACACACTTACCCTTATAATCCAAAATTTAAGTAGCTTGATACAATCAAATAGTCAACATGCACTGATAAAGAGTGTGGTGCCACAATGGAAGATATTTTCTGTTGACCGTAGGTGTAAAAAAAATTCTAGGTTAAAAGGTATATATATTCTATATGTAGCTGTGATATTCAAATACTATATCAAAGACAAGTGGCGTAGGAATAAATTAGAAGATATTAATTAGCGAAATTAAATAGATTAAAAAAAAAAAACCTCCTATTCCTATATAATACATCTCCATGCACCGTGCATGGGATAAAGACGTCTTGTTTGTCCACTTTGTTTCTCTATGCAAATCATTCACAACTCATTTCTACTCCTTTCTTATTATAGATTGATGGGCCTAAGCAAATGACAAGCTATAATGTTAGTGAAAAACATAGTCTGAGCTGAGAAACTTAACCAATAGTATTGGTAGTACTATTGAGGTGAGTGATTTCATACACAAGTGAATATTTACTTCTAGTAGTTGAGACCCTTCATTAATATGTATTTGCTTTGATACCGGTAATTTACGATGTAATTCAATTTTCATAACTGAACATAGTGATTATCAAGAATTGCATTATATCCACGTCACGCTCCAAATGGGAGTTCGACTTCATAAATGTGAAAGCTAACATGAGGCTTCCGTATTGTCCTATGTGTCATTCAGACTTCTTCTATATGAACATTAATCTTAACTTCATCATGTTAATGTGGGCACCATATAATGATTATATATCGAGTCCAAATTTATACAAATTATTTTACAAATAACAGTAACAAATATTCTTAAAAAAACTAGCAACCTAGTAATTTGGTCGATCACCCTGAATAAAAATTTGTTTTAATCGATGGTAAAATATGCCTACCCATATAATTCAAAATTTAAATAGCTTGATATAATCAAATAGTCAACATGCACCTATAAATAGTGTATTGCCACAATGGAAGTTGTTCTTCGATTGACTCCGGACATAATAAAAATTCTAATTTAATAGGTATATATTCGATATGAAGCTGTGACATTCAATTTGCTATGCCAAAAAATCTAATTTAATTTTGAATATTTGAATTTTGACGACACAAGATAAAAAGTTCCCAATTCATAATGTAATACTTAAGCGGAATCACTTGCAAATTTGAATCCATCAAGTTATTAATAACCTGAGTGAGTTTTTAATTCGTGCATTTGATTAGAAGATGATGTCTAAGATGAAAGAGTGGAGTCTATGACAACTAAAGATTAATTAAAAATATTGCAAGTTCTACCACAACCGCATCACATACTATGGTTGTTACAATTTGGTCTCTATCTTGGTCGATCTCGACACATTGGGCAACACATCTCTAGAGATCTACAACCTTCGGTTTCCAAGCATGAAATTACCGAGGCCTTACATGGCTCTTAGCTGAGGACAACCTTTCAGTTCGGCACACCTTCAATTTTTCAACTTGCGCGTGGCTTGTGTAATCTTTCAATTGAATCACAGTTCGTTTTTATTTTTGTCTTTTTCCCAATTTTGTCCTTTTCCCCTACACCTTCTTCTACTCCCTCATACAGAACCACCATTGACGAACTCGATTGAACTACACTACACAAGTTCACGCCGGAATCCCTATCGGTCCAACGTCAATACCTGACGTCCAAATGTTCCCCCATCAGCCACGACTCCGGCCAAGACCGAGCCACTCAGGCAAGGAAATTATGAGCTCCAAAATCGCACAAAACAGTATAAGAATTACACAGGAAGCATACTAAAACAGCAAAGAATGCACTGACTTGGCGGCCTCAACTGGCGGGCACCACCGGTGACGAGGTTGAGAATCGCAAGAGCACAACATAAACGAAAGGGAAAAACACAGATTCAGATTCAGTTCAACAACTAATGAAGTGGACATGATTCGACCATGAATCTAGACACTGTCGGACAACCGATTATGCAAGAAATGGCGTGCGCTTTTGAATGCAAAACAGAGCGCGTCTGGAGTTCTCTGAAGATGGGGCCAGCGACGACGCTGAACGGCTACCGGCGGATGGTGCTCGGGAGGAAGCTGACGACGTCGATCAGCCGTGGCTGCGAGATTTTAGAAGGCGCGACGGCTTCGCTCTCGTCACGGTTCGTCGCTCACAGCCCCGCTCCCGCGCACGCGCAGACACGCCCTCCTCCGTCACCCGCGCGTCGCTCTTGCTTCTCTCTTCTTGCGTCACCGACGCTCTTCTTCTCACCGGGGTGAGCGCGTGCAAGGAAAAGGAGAAGATGGGCTGGGCTTCCTTTTTAGGTACTGGCGGGCTTATGAGAACAAAGAAAAGATGAAAGAGATGGGCCAAGGAGAGTGAATTGGACTCATGGGCCAAAAGAAAATAAGCGAACTAAAAGAAATGGGCTGAAAGAGAGGGGTTGGGAATGAAAAGACCGAAAATTGCCAAGTGGGCTGGACAACACGAGCCCCTCGATTTTATTTTTATATCCTTCTTTTTTTTTCTCTTTTTTTTTTTTTTTCAAACTTTTTATTAAACTTTTGTTATCTCTCTTCTTTCTTCTTCTTATATATATATATATGCAAAAAATGGAGACTTGAATGGTCAGCAAAATTTGGGTGTCCACAATGTATTACAATTACCTTTATCATTATTCATGCGTTGTTGGCAAAATTCAAGTGTTAACAACCCCAAACCGTGAGAACTCCCTATGGGATAGTTGTTTTGCGTTCCTGTGAGGCACCCGGTCTTGAAGGCAGACTTCCACGTTAAGGACAACTATGAGCTCATTGGGGTTGTGGAGATACCAATGGCCTAGATCATTATTGTCAAAAAAGATTTTTTTTCAAATTATGATCCTGTGTGTGAGGGAAGTCTCTTGAAATCATCATGGAAATGGAAAATTGTCATAGTACAATTACAGCCCGTCATTGAAGGGCATCAACGGCAACTCAAATGTTTTTGCTGGACATTCTATTTGGAGTTTCTCCAACCCGCAATAATCTTTGGCCACCAACAGGTGATTGCGTTCACCACTAGATATTGTTCAAAATAATTTTGCCAAGTTATTCGCATAATTATCCCAAAATGGATAATAGATTGGGAAATCAAATTTGTGACCTTTGACTTGCAAATCAAGTCTTGGACCACTTGATCAATCATGGTCGGTTTTTTGGGTGAAATTTTATAAAAATTGGTTTTATTTAAACCTATGTTATTCTCAACATATTTATTCATTTCTTTTGCTTTTTCCTCGACTCTTTACCATGTTTAATCATTTCTTCACTTTGAGAACTTTCAATAAATTGAAAAGAATCCTCAAACATGAAAAATAAAACATGAAGGAATCAATTTTTACTAAAGAAAATTATCTCTCTCTCTCTTGCCTTGTACTGATCTTTGTTTAATCTTCCATTGTGATATTTTAGGACTTCAACCTGCCAAATGGGCAAGATTGGAAATTGGGTCTATATGAATCCAAGTCATCAATTAAGTCATTTTGAATGAGTCGATATTTCATAAACACATATCCAATTCAATTCGATTGGGTTGTCACATCTTTTTGGCCTATTTTTTCCATCGATCAATAAACTACTCTAGCTTTTTGGGAAGTAAAGAATTGATGCAACAAAAACATACAATATCTTGTACTTTGTTCACGATGGCATGATATTCTTCTTTAAATATTAGGGTAAATATATTCGAAACTATCGACATCTGAATTTTAGTAAAAAAATTAGGCATACGTTTTTCTAAAAAAAAATGAGCATAAAACAATGAATGGAAATAAAAAAAAGAACAAAAGAAAAAGAGTAATAAAAAGATAAAAGTATATAACAAATAGAAAAGGCCAAGTTGGTCCAACTGGCACGGCCCACAAGAGAAACCCATTGATTTGATCCGTGACCCAAACCCACCAGCCCCATTACCTTTCAACCTTTTCCCCTAGCTTGGCCTGGCCTTCCCTCTCCCCTCCTCCGCCCTCTGCCCTGCGAGGACGTCGCAGTCGGTTTGACTGAAGAAAGAAGCCGCTCGCTCTGCCTCAACACTGAGCTTGGAGTAGACAGATATTCCAAGTCACGTTTGTTGTCTTCGGCTAGCAAAATGTCTCTACTAGAAGACCTTCAAGGGCGTAAGATGTGGATCATTGCCGCCGTTGCTCGTTTCCATGAATTCAAGCTCCTGCTGATGTCATTCCAGTTGCTTCCTTCTTATTCGGTCGGTTTGCTATCCAAGCGAAACTACTTTTAGATGATGTTGCTAGTATCAAAATGGAACATCGATGATTACCGTTCCGTGTGATGCATCAATGATTATTGTTCTTTGTGGAAGGTTTTAGTTGACTCGATCCCTCCGACGCAATGAACTATGCAAGCGGAATTATCGAAAGCAATCGCGACCGCATCTCCTGGGCTTCTGCCGTCACAGTCCCGCTTCTGGCTTTTGGCAATGAGGAGTGTCTCGGCACGACGACACAGCAAATGTCTGAGGGGGGCGTGAGCTCGAGATGACGACTCAGCGACTTTCCAGAAAGCGAGCACAGCCTCACTATTATAGCATTGATTCTAACAGCCATCAACAGGACAGAATAACGGATGGATTCCTTCAGTCATTTCATTGAGCACTTCCGGAGCAGTATCTGTACATTCATTCGACGCAAGGACGACTCTTGGGCTTGGCCTAGAGCGAGAAGGTGAAGAGCTCTATCGGTGGAGAGAAGATTCGTAAGCGATGGTTGGAGTCAACTGAGACGGGGCATCCTTTTCCATGTGATTCGTATCTACTGCAAACTTCCACCGATCATTGAAGCAAAAGAACAAATTGTAGGAATGCCTCGTGGTCAGAAGAGCACGCGATCGGAACTGCAACCAGACGACACCGGAACCGCAATCAAAGTCATGAACAGTGGGATCAACGACGATTCACCTCCGGTGAACCTCGAATCAATGACAGTGAACTTTGGATTCTAGGATCGAGTTTTGTTTCTTGCGCGTGTGTTGTGTGCCTTCCTTCGTGCATCTGCCGTGATCGGAGATGGAAGGCTGACGGCGGCTTCCGGTGGACCCGGCGGCCAACGGTGAAGCTAGAGAGGACGGTAAAGGCTAGGGAGGCGAAGCAGAATGGAGAACTTCCTCGTCAAATGACGAAAGTGCCCTGATTTAAAACAACGAAAATGTCCCTTTGGCTATTGCTGTCATAACCGAATTCAAGAGAGGAGGAAAAATTGGCTGTCACGTATGACAAAATTTTTATGATTATTGTTATTCTTCCTTTTATTGTTTCATTGTTGGTGCAATTCAAGTGTCAATAATCCCGACCCATAAGAACCCCTCGCAAGATGAGCACTTCTGTGTGAAGGACCATGATGCATTCGGCTTGAGCTCATCCTTTTGAAGACAATAACACTAGACCATACTTACATGTAATTAAGCATTGTTAAAACATGAAAATGTCTTTATGGTTTTCGGGATGATTGGAGTACAACAAGGTTGAGAAAATTTTCCCACCTGTGACTTCCATCTAGAGGTGTTAAATGGGTAGAAAACCCATTTATCGACCCATTTATGCTTAAATGGGTCGTTAATGGGTCAGTCTTTTTTTTTTTCCCAAGACACCCACGTGGGTTTTAAAAATAAAAGGACTGGGTCTTAAATGGGTCTACTAAATACCATTTACCAACCCATCAAAATAAACCCAGTAACCCACAAAGGCCACGCCCACGATTGACGATTGACCCCCTCTTCACTTTCGATTCGCCGCCACCTCCATCGCCTCGTTGCCGCTTGCCGCCGCCCATCGTCGCCTCGTCACCACTTGCCGCCACCCATCGTCGCCTTGCCACCGCCCATCTTCGCCTTGTCGCCGCCCATCTCTAGTGGCCGAGGTTTTCCGACAACTCAATCGTCGCAGTGTCACCACCAGCGGTAGGGTTCAGGTCGGCAAGGATGGAGAAGGGTTGCTCGTGCTAGTCAGCAGAGGGTGTTCCAAGAAGGAGGGAGGGAGTCGAAGGACTACTTCTAGCAGCAGCCGTATGGAATTTGTCCATTCAATCAATCGGGAATTTTAGCGCCACAATCAGTCTCGCGGATCAGCTGGACTAGGGCGTTCCTCTCGATTTCGCGAAGCACGTCAATCGACATCTTCATTCAACATCGACTATAAAGGAAAACCCAAAGCATAATTGGGTTTTTGCTGTTGAGTCATGCAGGTTCGCAATTGTAATGCTTCCTGGGTTTCTGTCTGTGCTCTGTGATGTGGGTTGTGAGGACTTCTTGAAGATGAGAAGTGGGATCAATACCCTTTCTTGAGCTTCCAAGGGGATGAGTTTTGTTTTTTTTTTAATTTCTCTTGGTTTGAGGATTCTTGACGTTACTTACCCCTTTCTCCTCGTTGCTGTTTGTGTTGAGTTGCCTTTTTTAGTTGTGACTTGAGGCTTATTATGTCAAAATAAGCGACGACATGTTTGATCGATCACTGGTTGCTTAGTGTTGTCAATTCGTTTGCGGAAGTGGTGAATTTGCTCGAGTCGATTTGACGGTGTAAGTGGTTTGTTCTGTGCTGGGTTGATGTGTGTTTTTTCTACTGCGAATTTGGAAGGGTGCCTGAATTGCATTGTTAGAGCAGATTGTCTTTTCGTGTTAATGGTTCCATTGGTCTCATGGTGTTGCTAATGCCCATTTATAGTTTGTTATTGTCAATCCCGTTCCATGTGGATGATTTGTCCTGGACCTTTTTATTTGAGAGTTAGGTTGGAACATTTGGTTTTCTGATGCTAACTTGTAAGTTACATTGGTTGTGAGTCCACCATGTTAAGACACCTCGTGTATTGAGGCAAATCAGTTGTTGCTAGTAAGATGTAGTGTTACCTATGTGCTGTTCCTACCATTGACAGCCATGTACTATAGTTGATCTTCATTTTTTATTTCCCTTACGGGCAGTTCGCTCTATTGCTGGTGTACATATGAGTTTTCATAAATAATCAGCATATGATGTACCCCTGTTTTAAGTCATATTGAAATCTTTTAGTCTTGAGACTACCATGAGTTCTGAGTACATATGAGTTTTCATAAATAATCAGCATATGATATACCCTTGTTTTAAGTCAGATTGAAATCTTTTAGTCTTGAGAATACCATGCGTTCGTTTTGTTTGATGTATATTTTGCTTCTGCTGTGTGCGGATATTGTATCAGTGATGAGAGATTGGTAATGAATAGGAGTTGTTCAATTATGAGATCCTTCTGGGATTCTTTTCCGCTTGACGGAGTGTGGGTCAGTGGCAAATTTCAATACTTGTGACCTCTTAAAATTAGTCTAGGCATAAAGGTGGCACCTGTAGTGAATGTTGCATCAAAGTTATTTATTCAATGCTCTTGGCAAAAGGGGCTCATGAAGATTGTCGCGACCCAATTTTTTCGGGTTCACCACCTACAACTAGGTTAATGGACTACTAAGCTTTTAAACTTAGCTCAGGCTCTCCCAAGCCCATACCAATTCGCGACTTAAGATTCAAACATTTAACATGCAAGATGTTATTAATTAGGAGTCGCCACTAATCGGTTTATGGTAGGTCGATTAGACACCTAAGTAAAATAAATGGAGATTTATTTTACTCCTACGAACCAGAGACTAAGGGTACGGGAACTTGATTACACTAGAATTTTTCTAATGCCCTTTCGGTACCATTTCTTCTTAATTTTTCAAAATGTTTTTTTGCAAGCAGCTGATTTATTTTAACCTAAGTTACTATCATGCAAATGTGGTGACCACACGGGTGCTCATCCATTATTTAAAATATTCAAGTAAATAAACTGCATCTCATAAAGCAAGCTGTCTTTTTTTTGGATTTTCTTAAAAATTAGAATTCTTTTATAAAATGCATTTTAATACTAAATGACTTAATCTTATTAATGTGGAAATTCTAATTAAATGGGTCTATTATGCGAACTAGTTATTATGCACCTTATGACCTAACTTTACTAATAAATTCTAATTAAATGATCATATTATGCAACTAATTAACATGCACCTAAATTTTTGTATTTTCATATTTTTTTTATTGAAATTCAAAACTAATAAAAACCCTACTCAAGCTATCTAAAGTAATTTTATAATCCATTTTTGGGATTAATTTGACTTAAACCCTATTCCGTTTTAGAAAACTATTTTTTTTTTATTTTTTAAAAAAATGAGAATATGAAAATGTGCCAATTATATCTAAGACTCTAAAAAAGGCTATTTAAGTCTAATCCTAACTTATTTCTTTTAAAATATCTAAAAATGCAATCCTAAAAATATTATCTAAAAATGCAATCTTAGAAATATAATCCTAAAAATTTGATTAATTAAACTACGTGTCTATTATATTAAACCCTAATGTCCTATATGCTTATGCAATTTTTAAATATTTTGATTTTTTTAGTTTCTTTTTTAGTTTTTTTTAGGTTGAATAATTATTAAATTAGGGTTAAATCTAAACAATTAATATAGCCACTAAATAAAGGATCAAAATAATTGAAAAAATAACTGTCGTCTCATAGGTTAAATTAACAATTATTTTAACCCTAATCATCACAACAACTCAAAATAATTAAATAATCTAGTCCGAAGTCTTATGGACCAAATTAAATAATTATTATGATTTAACAATTAAAATTTCACCAAGAAGTCCAAAATTAATGTAATTAAAAGAATGATCCGATGTCTCTCGGATCAAACTAATTATTACAAAAATCTTGGATAAAGCCTTAAGGATAATGTCTAAACAATACAAATAATTAACATACAATACTACAATTCAAATAATGAGACTTAAAAATAAGCTAACGTATCATGAAATAAGTATAAAAATAAAAAAAAATAAACTACCTAAGGCCCTGCAACAGAAACAGGGGAGGCAACAGGTAGGTTGAGAGCATGGCAGCAGGCTCGGATCAGGAGCGGCGGCAGCAGGAGCTCGAGGCGGTGGCGTCAAGTGTCGCCCGGGAGGGCAGCACGGCGAGAAATCCGGCGGCTGGGTCGGAGGGCAGCACGGCAACCTGCAAAAGGGCAGAGGCGTATGGTGATGGGCATTGCAGATCACGGCAGGTCACAGGCGTCGGTTCGGAGGAGGGCGCAACGTCGGGTCGTCGCGGCGATGGTGGCTCGGGATGGGGCGCAATGGCGAGTGGAGTGGCGGTAATCGCGCGATGAAGGGTGTCCAGATCTGGCGTGGGGTGCTCCGGCGGAGGCTTGGCGTCAGGCGGGGCAGCAGGGAGAGATGGATGCGCGGCGTCGACGATCAAGTGTGAGTGCGACGGGATGGGCTCTTACGGGTCGCTCGGAGGTGCGGAGGGAACGGTGCTGTCCACGAGCAGGGGCGCTGGTTCGTGCGGCGTCGCAGTGTTGAAGTGAGGGCTCACGGAGATGGATTGGCTGAGGCGTCGGACTTTCTTGGATGGCAATCGGTGGGACCAAGCTTCAGGCGACTGTCGGAACGATGGTGGTGTCGCGAGCGCGGGGCGGGGTCGCGAGCGCAGGGCAGGGGGACCAGCGGCTTGGGCAGGGGCGTCGCCGACGAAAGGTTGAAGAAGAACAGTAATTTTTACTGTCACACGCTGCTTCTCCTTTTTCACTGTTGTTGCAGTACTTTTCCCCTCCTATTCACGATGACTTCCCCTCTCTCTTCACTTTTTCTCTCACGTTTTGACTTTTTCTCTCACTTGTCTCTCTCCTTCCCTCAAGAACCGAAGCCCATTCCTCTGTTTTCTTTTTTTTTTCCTTTTCAATTTATGACGAAAAGTAACCTCCGCTCCCCCTCGAAAGGTGAAGAAGAACCCCTCTATTTATAAAGCGAAAATTCGAGTTTGTTTCGCCGGTGGAGATTTTTGCTCAACCTCTCGCCGGTGGAGATTTTCGCTCAACTTCTCCAACAAAGAAATGGCTCTAAAATCCGGCTGTTGAATTTCTTTTCAAAATTTCCCTCTAATCTTTTATTTTCTAAAAATTGAATCTAAATTAGGTGTCAACAGCTGCCCCTCTTTGAAGGGAAGCTCGTAGAGGTTTCCTTCAAAGATAAATAACACCTAAATTTAGACTATGCAGAATGAATGCAAAATGAATATGAAATGCATATGCAAATGTTAATTGTAATGACCTTTTTTTTCAAATAAATTTAATTCTTTTTGAAATGCAAAGTCATGCAATAATGCAATGTAAATGCAATGATTTTATCGAGAGCATATATTTCTATGTTTCCATGCTTAATGAAATGCAAATGCAAAGAAGAACACGTACCTGTCATACGTATCTGGAGATTCAGAAAAGTATTATTAGGTGTGAAATGATTCCTATAAGACTTGACAAACATCTGGAAATCTCTTCAGATAATTGAAAGGCTCAAAGTCTTTAGAGATTTGGAACTCTCATCAGATCCCAAGCACCTAGAATAACCTACCTTTAAGAAGGATAGAGTAGTTCTAGGCAGTCAGTGTTACATGTCCAGGACTCGTACCATTCTACGGTCGCCTAAAATAGTAACATAACTTTACAAAGAGACTGCTTTCCCAGGACCCGTACCATTCTACGGTCGCCCAGTATGATAGTATTTGGTTGTGTCTAGGACCCGTACCATTCTACGGTCGCCCAAATGGAGATTTACCTTCCAAGACCCGTACCATTCTACGGTCGCCTGAATAGGGAAATGGGTTTTGTCTAGGACCCATACCATTCTATGGTCGCCTAAACGGGATTCACTTTCTAGGACCCGTATCATTCTACGGTCGCCTAAATAAGGAATAGGTATTGTCGAGGACCTGCACCATTCTACGATCGCCTTGACGGAAAATTGATTTTTTAGGACCCGTACCATTCTACGGTCGCCTGAATGGGGAAACTGCTTTTCCAGGACCCGTACCATTCTACGGTCGCCTGTTAGAGCAATAAACGTTGTTTAGGACTCGTACCATTCTACGGTCGCCTAAATCAAACTGAATCTGAAGAAAAATCTTTGGGGGATATGGGACTCTCATCAAATCCCAAGCACCTGGAAATTGCATCAAGTACTTAAAAATTCTAAACATCTGGAAATCACATCAGACGCTCGAAAAGACAAATACTTGGAAGTCACATCAAGCATTTAAAGGTTCAAATTTTGGAATTCATGCTGGACATTTGAAAACATTTACTAAACATTTGGAAATCACATCAAATGTTTTAGAAGGACAAACACTTGGTATCACATCAAGCGTTTAAGGGTTCAAATATCTAGGGTTCAAACTAGACATTTGAAAACATTTTATAAATGGGTACTTGGAATTCTCATCAAGCACCAAGATGATTGAACAAACTCAGGGTTTCAAAGACAATTTTTTGGTCTTTGAGAAAAAATTCATTCATTTTTTTTTTTAATTCAATGAAGGACCATACATGATGGCTTTTTTATTTTTCTTTTTTTAAACTTCCACTGGAAAAATTAGACAATTTTCACTAAGCTGTGAATTTCTTGAACATGCTAAATGAGACACTTTTGGTGTGAAAAAGGCTTTTTCACTCGCTCTCATTTAGGAGGGGTTATTTGTCCCGACCATTGATGCGGGAATATATCACTCAATCTTATCATCATTTGTTCGACAAGAGTTCAAATTTTCTTGCAATCAGTACGACCTTACCAATCTGAGAGGTCTTTGACAAGGATTGTAACGTGGGTCTAGTCAATGGCTTAGCAAAAGGGACTCTTTGAGTCAAGGCTATTGAAAGAACCATTCTGTAATCATCTCCGGGTTTACAAGTCAAGAACCCTGCAAAATGAGAAAGAAATAATCTTGCTCGCACTTCTTCGAGCAATGCTTAAAACATATAAATTCCTATGTTAATTCAAGTGCCCTAATCTGAAGAGACTTTGTAAGGGACGTAACATAGGCTTGGTTCTTGGGTTTGAGAAACGAAAGGATCGTTAGGCTCAAAGATGTGTGTAAAGGGTGAGAGTTGGTGATCATCTGGACATTACCACCAGTTTTCTTCGCCATGGATCGTCTTCTTGAAAAAAAATTTTATTGGCTCAAGAGTTTATCACTGATGCCAATAATTATTCAACTGGAGATCTTTTCTCAACATTTTTTCTTTTTAAAAATTATTTTCTTTGATGATGGGCATCAATCAGGCACACCGCTTTTTCCATGCCCCCCCAATTCATCAGTCATTTCTCTTTTCTTTTAATGGGCATTGGCCTTGCTTTTTCCAGGCACACTGCTCTTTCATGCCCCTTATTTTTTTGCACTTATTTTCTTTGGACTCACACAATCTTCTTTCATCAGCATTTTAGACCATGCTATTCGAATGATTGTCTTTCATCTTGCCCCAGTGTGGGGGATGATCACAAACTAGGTTTGACATGAAATGAATTCATAGACTCAAGTGGGCTATGCAAAGGATATAAGTGTGTAGGATAGTGAAAGAAATGCTCTTCGTCATCCTAAAGCACTTAAATTACCATATGAATTCAATGTAAATAGCATGACTTGAAGATTAATGCAAGTGAAAGCAAGAAAATTTCTATCCATTTCACTCTCCTTCAATGTCAACTTACCTCCATTTGCCCCGATGTGGGGTGGTCCTTGACAGGGGTAGTATGAAAGAAATTCTTCAAGTATTTAGGCTCAAAGAAAGGTTAAACAAGGGTTTATCTGTAGCGTTTGGGACAGACAAATGAACTGCCTCTCGTCATTTTAGCTGCCGTACTTCTTGCAAGAAAACTCTTCACCTTGAAACACAAAACGTTTCCATACTCACCTCACAATGTGTAAACAAGGGACTGTATATGGGACAAGGCTTGCCTTTCACATCTCATTTAGCATCATTTAGCATGTTCAATTAACTCAACATCCTTCACTAAATTATCCATTTTGATAAATTTCAAGTGGAATTGGTGAATTGCACATCATGTGAAAGCATTCTATAATGACAAAATGTTATGCTCTATTCTTGCATATCAAACCATAAAGTCAAAGCTGTTGAGTGTTCGTGTCTTGCCTCTTTTTGTAGGGAGGCTCATAGAGGTACCTTACAAAGATAAAAGACACTGTTGCTCATATCCATTCTTTGCCCCCTGCAAAAATAAAACATGTAACATTATATACTAGAGATTTGACCAACTTTGAGTGAGGAAAAGGTTTTTACGAGCCCTTTTATTCATGGATAGTATTTCTTTACAGCATCGAATTTACAGGATTTGTGAATTCACGCCCATCCATTTCGCCAAGATTAAAGCACCTCCAGAAGTACTTTCTTCACGATGTATGGCCCACCGTAATTTGGAGTGAACTTGCCACGAGGATCAAGGATAATTGGTAGCATCTTGCGTAGCACCAAATCATGGACCTTGAAACGCCTTGGGCGAACCTTCTGATTAAAGGACTTGGCCACCCGCTGTTGATAACATTGACCATGACATATGGCCTTCAATCGCTTTTCATCAATCAAATTGAGTTGGTCATACCTCTGTTGTGCCCATTCACCTTCCGTAAGCTTAGACTGAGACAAAACTCTTAGAGAAGGGATTTCTACTTCAATTGGCAGGACTACTTCCATGCCATACACCAGAGAAAAAGGAGTTGCCCCAGTAGAGGTACGAACTGAAGTCCTATACGCCATCAGAGCGTAAGGAAGTCTCTCATGCCAGTCATGATAGTTATCAGCTGTCTTTGACAGAATTTTCTTGATATTCTTATTTGCTGCTTCAACCGCATCATTCATCTGAGGGCGATAGGGCGATGAATTCAAATGATGAATTTTGAATTCTTTGAACAAATCATCGACAAGTTTGTTGTTCAGGTTTGTCCCATTATCTGTGATAATGGCTTCAGGCACACCATAACGAGCAATAATATCCCGTCGCACAAACTTCACGACATTCTTTGCGGTGACAACTGCATAGGATGCTGCCTCTATCCATTTTGTGAAATAATCGATAGCGACAAGGATGAAACGATGACCATTCGAGGCTTTCGGATTAATCGGGCCGATTACATCGATGCCCCACATCGAAAAAGGCCATGATTCTGACAGTTGATGCAACTCATTTAGAGGAACATTTATCTTGTCTCCATAAATCTGACAACGGTGACAACTCCGAACATGTTGAATGCAATCAGTCTCCAAGGTCAGCCAGAAATAGCCTAGTCTCATAATCTTCTTTGCTAACATGTGGCCGCTCATGTGAGGACCACACAATCCTTCATGTATTTCTTCCATCAACTGAGTGGCTTCCTTAGCATCGACACATCTAAGTAGAACAGAATCGAAGGATCGTTTGTACAATGTATCCCCACTAATAAAGAATTTGGAGGCAAGTTTCATGAGATGCTTTCGGTCAGCTGGATTGCTACCTTCTGGGAACTCTCGCTTTTGAATATAGGTCATGATGTCATGGTACCATGGTTTTCCATCCGGTTCCTCTGTCACTACAATGCAATAAATTGGCTTCGGCAAAACGTCTATTTTCAGAGGCTCAACCTCTAACCCATCAGTGACTTGCAACATGGAAGACAACGTTGCAAGTGCGTCTGCAATTGATTATGAGACCTCGGCAAGTACTCGAACGAAACTTCCTCAAACTTTTCCACCAGATCTTCTAAATACTTATGCTATGGGAGCAACTTGGCTTCATTGGTCTTCCATTCACCTACGGTCTGCATTATGATTAGTGTGGAATCTCCGAACACTTTTAACTTGTCCACGCCTATATCAATTGCAGCCTGAAGCCCGAGGATGCAAGCTTCATACTCAACCACATTGTTAGTGCATGGAAATATCAATTTTGCAGCCACTGGATGGTGTTGTCCATCTGGGGATATTAGAACTGCCCCAGTACCAGAACCAGACAAGTTTACAGCTCCATCAAAGAACATCTTCCACAAGTCTTCATTCACATTCAAGACACGGTCATCAAGGAGACTATCATTGTCATTAGAGATTCCTGAATTCTCGGCCAATAGGTCAGCGATCACTCGTCCTTTAACCGACTTTTGTGGCATGAATTGCACATCAAATTCGGAAATTAAAATTTGCCATTTGGCCATCCTACCCAACAAAGCGGGTCGATCAAGTAAGTACTTGATGGGGTCGTTCTCAGTCACGAGGAAAGTCTGGTGATGCAATGTGTATTGTCGCAATCTATGCAATACCCACACCAAAGCCGCACAAGTCTTTTCGACATCAGGATACTTCAGCTTTGATACAGTGACCTTCTTGCTCAAGTAATAAATGGCTCGTTCTTTTCTGTCAACGGGACTTTCTTGAGCCAACATTGCCCCTAGTGACTCATTATGAATGGTGAGGTGGAGAATTAAAGGATGCCCCGGTGATGGCGGGACAAGCATTGGTGGATTCATCAAGTAACACTTCAACTTGTCGAACGCTTCTCGACATTCATCATCCCAATTGACTCGTGCATTCTTCTTTAGAAGCTTGAAGAACGGCTTGGCGGTTTCAGAAAGTTGAGAAATAAATCGAGCAATGTAATTCAACCTCCCCAAAAGACTCCGGACTTCTTTCACCGTTGACGGAGGTCGGAGCTCACAAATGGCCTTAGCTTTAGCCGGGTCAATTTCAATCCCTTTACTGCTCACAATGAATCCAAGTAATTTACCAGATGTTGCTCCGAACACGCACTTAGCGGGATTTAGTTGAAGCTTGAACTCACGGAGCCGATCAAACAGCTTCTTCAAGATCTCGACGTGGCTTTTCCCAGGTCGAGTCTTTGCAATCATATCATCAACATAGACCTCAACTTCTTGATGCATCATGTCATGAAACAGTGCTATCATGGCTCGCCGGTAAGTTGCCCCGGCATTTTTTAGTCCGAAGGGCATAACCTTATAATGAAAGGTTCCCCATGGGGTGATCAAGGCAGTTTTCTCCTTGTCTTCCTCCTTCATCCTTATTTGATTGTATCCGGAAAAACCATCCATAAATGGTACTATCCACAAGGACGTCTATGTGTGGTAACGGAAAATCATCTTTCGGACTAGCCTTGTTCAGATCCCGATAATCAACACAAACTCGAACCCGACCGTCCTTCTTCATTACTGGAACAATGTTGGCCACCCATTCGGGGTATTGTGAGACTTCAATGAATCCCACCTTCAATAGCTTCATCACTTCCTCCTTTATCTTCTTTGAAAGCTCGGGCTTAGTTCTCCGCAACCTTTGCTTCTTAGGTGGCACATTCGGATTAGTAGGTAGACAATGCTCCACAATTGACGGGTTTAAACCAGGCATATCAGCATAGGTCCATGCAAAGATATCCTGATATTCCTTCAGTAGCTGAATTAAGTGCTTGGCCTCATCTTTGGGGAGACTTGCCCCAATTTTCACCTCTCTGGCTTCTTCAGTGTCACCTAAATTAATAGCAACAGTTTGCTCGGATGTGAGAGCCTTGGCTTTTTCGTGCTGCTCCCAGCTACGTTGCATCTCAATGGAATCTTTGATCGAGTCTTCGGGATCATCATTATTGGCACATGTCGCATTGGATTGGATCATTTCCATGCCTTTGCGTGCTATACGATCATCCCTGAAAGGGAATGTAGATGGATCAGAAAAACAAAAAGGGTCACCTAGATTTTTTTGAAATTCTTTTTACGAAATTCTTTGGCGAAAACCCCTTTTATTTTAAAATTCTTGACACGAGGAAGCATGATGAAGCCCAGGCCTCAGAATTCTCCTTGGATTTTTCTTTTCTTTTATCGGCTGGATATCATCACCGGGCCGGTTTGGTGTACTTCAACATGCCCTCAAAACATGAAAATTTTATTGGATGAAAAAGCAAATTACATGATAAAAAACCTAGGAATGAAAATGCAAATACGGAAAGCAATAAAAACTCATGCGTAGAGGAGTGTGCAAATAATTAAAATTCTCCTACTCCTGAACTTCGTCGATGGCAAACACGAAATTCTCTTTGAATAATTCGGCCATTCCTCCGAGTGCGTCGTCTTTTCCAGTGGATCGAATGGTGTTTGCAACTGGCTTGTCTGCTTCTCTCCATCCGACAGGAATAACATCAACATCAACACCTGGAGGCTTGGGGTATTGAACATAGGTATCGATCACCCCTTCTTCCTCATGCATCATTTTCGCAGGCCCAGGGAATGTGGACCTAATATGGGGTATAACGTAACCAGTTCATCCTTGTCCTCTTCCTCTTCCTCTATAGGATCGTCCACCTCTACCACGATAGCCCAATCCAGTAGTATATGAATTCCGCCCGGCCTCAATTGGTTGGCGAGTGCCCTGACCATGTCGGCCTAAACCATTACCTGGAACAAAACCACTCCTGACCATGGTCTTGCCTACCATGATTGCTGACTTTGATAACTTTGGAGTGGGTAGGGTAGTGCCTTCAGAGATATGAATGGTCGAAACCAACTCAAATGCTTGAAAACTAGATTCTTCTTTGCAATCCGGCTCAATATAAGGGATAGCCGTCTCATGATAAATCTTGAACTCATCCTCTCCTCGAACTGTAATAAGCTTCCCTTCTGTCACGAACTTCACTTTTTGGTGAAGACTTGAAGAGACTGCCCCTGCTGCATGAAGCCATGGACGACCTAACAAAAAGTTGAAAGCTGTAGGTATGTCCAGGACCTGAAAAATTACATTAAATAACACTGGCCCTATTTGCAAGTCCAAATCAATTTCTCCAACTGCTTCTTTTTTGGTTCCATCAAATGCTCGAACAGAGGTTTTAGCCGTGCGAATTTTCCCCAAATCATACCCAAGACATTTTAGAGTTGCAAGAGGGCATATGTTTAAAGCCGATCCATTATCTATGAGCACACGGGACACTAAGGTATTTCGACACTTGGTTGAGATATAAAGGGCTTTGCCGTGTCCTCTTCCTTCATCTGGGATTTCATCATCTGAGAAGGTAATCTGGTCATTTAACAAAATGGCCCCCACGAATTCCCCCAACTTCTCAAGTTCAATGGACTCTGGGACATGTACTTCGTTAAGGACTTTCATCAAGGCTTTTTGATGTTTCTCCGATGTCAAAAGTAACTCTAATATGGAGACTTGTGCCGTCATTTTACGAAGTTGGTCCACTACGCTATACTCGCTTGCCTTAACTACCGCTAAGAATTCTTTAGCCTCCTCATCAGTGACTGGCTTAACGGGTTGTGAGTTGGCCTGAGCGTAAGTGCGTCCCGATCGAGTGACCACATCTATCTCTGCATCATAACACCATGGGACCGCCTTATTACTTGTGTAAGCATAAGGTTGCGTAACATCAAGAATCAATTCTTCATCATCTGGTGGTGGCACATCGTTGATGATTAATCCATCTTCATTCGACGCATCTTCCAACGGTGGCATGTCAAAAGCTAGGGGATCGTTAGCTCCAATGTTTAAACCAACAAACTCATCTTCAAAATCAGAAGACTCCTCTTCCAGATCAATAATGATTGGAGTGATAGTTGAAACGGTATCAGCAGGATCCGCGTAGACAATCACTCCCTTCTTGGACATTGCCTTAACTCTTTGTACCTTCTGAGACATAGTAGGCTCCTCTATATCTGAGTAGTATCTAGCTCGAACTAAACCATTATAAACATCGTTCACATGTACTCTCAAGCTCCTCTTTCGACCAGCATCAAAACTGGAAATGGCGTTTATAGCTTCTGGGTGATCAGGGAGTGGATTATTCTGGATGTTTGGCTGTGCATCACGGAATGAAACCACCTTGGCATCCAACAGATTCTGGATTTTGTGTCGCAGTGTATAGCAATCGTCAACAGAATGCCCTACAGCACATGTCTTAGAAGGATCGTAGTTGGGGAAACGCTCAGGATTAGGTCGCTTAGGCTCCTTAGCGAGTGATCCTTTCTTCTAAAGGGTTGGCAAGATTTTAGACAATGGTTTAGGAAGAGGCGTAAATTGACGCTTGGAAGAGCTCTTCTGCTGGCTGTAGAATGGTCGTGCTCCTCCCTGTTGAGTGTTCAAGACGGGGCGAGGGGGTTGAACATAAGCTGCATTAATTTCCGCTACAGGCTCCTTATCCTTCTTCACTGAGACTCTCCTATACGAGCTGGTTTGATCTGACGCCCATCCATCACGCAATGCTACTTCAATTCGCTCGCCAACAGGGATTAGCTGATTGAACGACTTGGCAGTCGATCCCAACATTCGATTTCGGTATTCAGGCGGGAGTATCTTCATGAACAAATCCATCAGCTCCTTTTCTGTCGGCTCCGGCGTAATCTGAGCAGCTATGGTCCTCCATCTCGTGACATATGCCTTGAAAGATTCCGTCCTCTTCTTCTCAGTGCGAAGTAAATCCTCTCGAGATGGAGTGACATCAATATTATACTTATATTGCTTAAAGAAGGCATCGGTCAAGTCCTTCAAAGTCTCTAGAAGATTAATTTTCTTCATAATGTACCACTGTAGTGCCGGTCCTGTCAGGCTTGCCTGAAATTGTTGAATCATCAAGGGGATGTTATCAACATATCCTCTAGAGCTCGTCAAGTGAGCTCAAGGCTCGCTTGTGGCCGATTGCTAGCCGTTGTCGTGGCCGGCGGCCGGCCAAAGAAGAAGAAGAAGAAAAAGAAAAAAGAAAAAGAAAATTTATTTTTAAAAAATAAAAATAATTAAAATTCGATTTTTTAAAATAATTATTTTAAAAATTATAAAAATTGTCCATTAAATTTGTATTGTATAAAATTAGTTTAGCAATACCATTTTTTAAAAAATATATAATAAATTAAGTTTAGTTAAATAGGTCGGGTATGGGTTGGGTATGGGTCGGGTCGGGTCGAGTATGGGTCAAAATTTTTGCAGTGCAATAAACGGGTCATAAACGGGTTAAATGGGTCGATTTGGGTTGGACCATTTATGACCCGACCCACCCGTTTAACGGGTCTACTTCCATCACCGTTGATCTGTTGGGCTAGTGTAGTAGAGTAAGGATCATCCTTTTATCAATGGTGCACAGTCTAATGGTGCATAGTTGGGGAAGGATTTTCCTACTTTTACTATCGGCTTAATGAACATTTACAGTATAAGAAGTTCTTCTTTTTTTTTAACACAAATTCTTGACCTCTAATAGTTCTTTCTTTTGGCTTGCCTTTACAAGATACAGTTGGGGAATATGTTATATAATGGCTCTTTCTTGAATAAGTATCCTCATTTATGGTGCAATGCACCGTTTGGCTAGAAAATTTCAAATCCATGACTTAAGAAAGGATAGTTCTTTATTGAGATCTCTCATCACTGAGACTTGGCACGTGCCATGTTGTGGAGCAGGATGGCGTGTTCAACCTCATGATGAAGAGACGAAGAAGTTTGTTCCACACTCTGGCGTCGGCTTTGTGCTTGCTCCTTGTTATGCAAGTACCAAACTCAGCATTTTCGAGCAATAGGTATGCATCCTTAAATGTTTACGTCAATTCTTAATCAAAATCTAATCGTTAGATTGCATCAAAAGCACCGCTTTTGTTGTATATTACCTTATTACTCCAATTCGGTATAATTTTATAACAAAGTTTTTCTCTCATCGGGCAATCCACGAAAGTTCATTGATCTATCTCATGCTGTCCTAGATCATATCATGTGTTTTCTAACCTAATGACATGAATTTAGGACAGCTCTAAAAGGGAATTTTACAATATTGTAAAGGCTACCATTCGATTGAAATCCGAGATAAATCTACGAAAATGTTTGGTTTGATTTGTTGGAGTGTGGATCTTCTATAGTCCAAGTGGTGGGGACCCTATACTCACACCACCAAAAGTGCATGGTTCTTGACACTCAAGCCTCGAGAAACAACTACAAAATAACAGCATTTATTGGCGGGCTAGACCTATGCGATGGCCGATATGACTGTCCGGAGCACAAACTCTATAGCAATCTTGATACCGTCTTTAAGAATAACATTCACGGCCCCACGTTCACGGTGGTATGCTAATGTTTACCTTTAGCATTGTAATAACATATATATGTTATGTTTCGATCATGAGAAGAAATTGCTTTTTGTGATGATTATAGTCCACTATCAATGTCCCAAGGCAACAATGGCATGATCTACATTGCAAAGTTGAGGGACAAGCTGCGTACACAAATTGAAGAATCTTGCACAGAGATGGAGAAAGGCGGCGAAGTGGCGCGAGCTTAAGCCGAAAAATGTTAGGCGTTGGCATGAGAATGCTCTCTTAAGGCTCAATAGGATTTCGTGGATACTTTCTCCCTCGACAAGCCCCGATGGCAACAAAATAGTACAACCGTCTTTCATTTTTATTTTTTTTGTTGGCATGTGTATAACTTGAAAAGTGTTCTTACATTAGAAAGTCACTCTTCCTTTTTATGCAAAGTCTTTAGTGTTTTTGAGTAGAGATTGAATTCCACATTGATAATGTTGCTTCTTTCAATCTATTCATGGTTGCAGAATCTTAACTGTGGAAAGAACTTGAAAGTAGACAAGAGTATTTGCATGACGTACGTGAAAGCAATTAGATTGGCACAACACTTCATTTACATTGAAAACCAATATTTTCTTGGCTCTTGCTATCATTGGCCACTATACAAAGATGCAGGTATAAGATGCCCATTTCTATTCATTTTGACTAACTGAGTTGAGCGAGCATAAACGCCTCCAGTAAAGAGTGTACAGATTTGGCTCCCTCTGGGGATTGTGTATCAGCTAATAATCGCTAGAACTCACTGTATAAGACATTAAGACTGCATTCTGATTCAACATGTTAGATTTCTGAGACCGACTCTCCGAACTTTTTAAATGCATATTTTTTCCTCCATTTTTCTAGTTTTGTTTCGGCCTATCTAATTTCTTGAGTTCAATTTTTGGTGGTGACCAATGCTTGATTTGATTTTGACATGCAGCTGTAAATAATTTAGTGCTGATGGAGCTGGCGTTGAAGATCGCAAGCAAGATCAGTGCAAACGAGCACATCTGTGTGTATTAGCGCTGCAGTGCGGGAAATTCTCTTCTGGCAAATCAGATTAAGGATAAACTCTTTCGTCTTGTAAAGAAATAGTGATGACACATGTAAATCGATGATGTCCAAGAAAATCGAAACTAAATTACATAACGAACGGAATTAAGCAGAAAACGAGGTGATCCAAGCAGACCAAGCCGAGCTACTTAAAGGGCAAATTTGGGACCCAACCCCATTTCAATCATTTTAGTTTTTTTCTCCGGGAGATATGATGATGTAAAAAGATTAACATTCACTATTCTCGTATGTGTATCGATAATGTGGACAGGGACAAACCATGATGATGATGTACAAAATTATCGCCTAGGCTTTCAAAAAAAGCCGAGTTGTCACACAAGTACCATCCCCTGGATTACTTGAACTTCTACTGCCTAGGCAAGTGGGAGCCCTTATCCTCTTTAGTCTTCATCCCAAGCAATGAATCAACAATCCGAAAATAGTGCTGTGGCATATGTCTATACTCTTTTCATGGATTCTTCCTTTGACTCATCCGTTAAAAAAGCAAAACGAAAAAAGTCATTAAGAGCATGAGTGGTAAAAAGACTATGGGTTGAAGCATGCTGTTGTTTCTATCCATGCATGTCACGCCCCAATTTTCGGAGCACGTGCCCATCCCTCCTTGGCCGATTAAATAGCGATGTCTCATGACGCATCACCGACCCATTGGTTTTAATACGCATGTGAAATCATATAAATAATCCCTAGACAATAAAATAATGGGATAGGAAAGTAGGACCATAAATTTTTGAACCGGAAATGACCACACATAAATACATTGCACACCATCATGTATATAGTACGATACAAACTATCAACGTCAGGTTCTACACAAGCTAGTTCCAAAGCAAAGTCTATGAGTAGGGGTGGGGGCTTCCGATCTACAGGTCCTTATCCTCCTCTTCATCGTCCTCCACGATCTCACCCTCTTCCACACTCCAACTGGAGCCCTAAGCCGAATGCACCGAGGACGCAGGGACTTCAAGAGTCAGGTCCATTGCATCTACTATCGTACCTTGAGGAGGATCAGTTGTCCCCTTTCCAAAAGCGGCCTCCAGGATGTACAAAGGATCTCATATTCTGAAGTAGGACCCTCTCTCTTACCATCTTGAGCACGGCAGTACCAAGATCGGTATCGATGGGGCACCTTTTGGGTGAGACCTGTATTAACCCAAACCATGGACCTCATTAGCCATAGGTCCAACCCCTAGGGCTCCCAGGCAATGGAAAATAAGACGCCTTCTCTGTAACACTCTTGGGTTGTCCAAAAAACTCTCGAGCTGGCATCCATGGGCCTGGAATTATTATCCCATAATGAGGTTAGACTACGTCTCAACAAGTTCTACCTGTTAGGGAAATCCCTTATGATGTTTTGAAGATGACAAAATAAATCAAAGGCTACTAACATGTTTAATGGTTAAGTAATAGACCATGCAGATAATAGAACATGTAAAGGATATTGTCAAAGTCAGAAGACGGCCAGAAGACTGAACGTAACTCATGTCCAAAGTATATTCTGAAGATTTCCAAACTTCTGTGTCGAAGTCTGAAGACTGCCAGACTTTAGTGTCAAAGTCTGCTCTACATCAGAAGTCTGCTCACTCTGACAAATTCCAGACTGAACGTGAATGATGAACCAGAAGACAGACTCTATGCTGAAGCTGAACTGGGTACAGACCTTAAAGTTAAATCTGTTCAGAAGCAGATATGTTCAGACCCAGATTGTAAAGTCTACAGACTCAAATTGTAAAGTCTATTGGTCTAAGACTTTACATCCAGATTTGACAGAACGTAACTCAAGCCCAATCATATAACGGCTAGTGATCTAGTTTGGATTCCACATCAAGATTGATTTGATTGATTCAATCTATTTTGATTGACGATTGGATCTTGAAGACAAGAACTTTCTATACGAAGAAGCTTTACTTATGGAAACCAAGATTTCGTTTATATGGGCGATCGGAATCAATTTGGGATTCTACCTTTGTCACTCAACGACTACCAAATCTTCTAGATACAGAGCTGTCCAATGGGTATATTGGAAGACGATTCTCCGGGATACTGTCCAACGGGTAGTTTGGAAGTGGATGAGTATTTAAGGAGATGAAGGACCGATGAGCAAGTAAAAGACGGAGCGTAGAATTTATAATTCCAAAGTCTGAGCGACGCTCGATCATACACTTGTCTTTGGAGAGCTTAAACGTTTGTGATCGTGAGAGAAATACCAAAAGAGTGACTTAGTGAGATAGTGTGATATACTAAGTGTTTGCACTCAAAGTTGTAATCTCTGTTGATTGCATAGTGGAATCCAGCCAAGAAGGCTGTTAGCGTGGGAGAGTGGACGTAAGCTTGGATTAAGCCGAACTACTATAAATCTTGTGTTCTTATTCTCTTCCCTAACTCCTTTGTTTGAAGTTTATTTTATTCCACATATATTTTCCTAGATTTATCTTAAACACCTATTCACCCCCCTCTAGGTGTTCATACTAGCACTCTCAATTAGTATCAGAGCCAAGTGCTCGGTTTATAAAAGTTTTTTTACTTTTGAGCTAAAGATTCTTTATGGCTAGTATGTTGGCACCAGGACTTATGGAAGGGCAAAGCAACACAAGGCCACCATATTTTGATGGAAAGGAATACGACATATGGAAGAACAAAATGAAAGCATTCCTAAGATCCAGAGATCTCTTACAATGGGATGTTGTGGAAAGAGGAATCAATCCCATTGCTGCGTCTACATCAAATAAGAATGGCAAAGACAAAGAAACCAAACCCCCCGCTCTTATGTGTCGGACAGAGTTGTCCAAAAGAGAAACGCTTGATGCAAAAGCCATTTATTCTTTATATTGCGCTTTATCTCTTGCTGAATATAACAGAATCTCTTCATGTGAAACAGCAAAAGAAGTTTGGGATAGACTTCATGTTACATATGAAGGGACCGATCGTGTAAGAGAGACAAAAGTAAACTTTCTTCTCGGCAAATATGAATCCTTCAAGATGAAGCAAGGAGAGTCGATTGGAGATATGTTCAACCGTTTTACAGAAATTGTAAATGGTTTAGCATATCAAGGTCAGCCAATTTCTTCTCCAATGAAGGTCAACAAACTCTTGCGAGGTCTCTCAAAAAATTGGAACCATGTCAAGACCTCAATCCGGGAGACTCAAAGGATTATGCCACTCACCGTTGATGAATTGATCGGCACTCTTCAATCCTATGAAGTGGAACAAATCAACGATGAAGATCCCGAAGGTAAGAAGTACATTGCTTTAATATCTAATGCTGTTTTTGATGAAATAGGCTCAGAAAATGACATGGACGATTAAGAATTTTCCTTTATGGTCGAGAAATTCAAAAAGCTGAGTAGAAAATGAATGAAATTCGATGGAAGAAGTCAATACAAGCATAATGGCCAAAAAGAATCATGAAAGAAGATGATGAGCAAGAAAATATATGCTTGATGGCACATTCAGAATTTGAGTCGACTCGATACACGAGACTCGGGACCGAGTCGATTCGAACTGACTCGAATCCGATGAGGAAATCAAGGTAAGTCATTCAGCAATTCCTTTCAAAGTTTCAAAATATATAAATGAGCTTTGTTCAAATCTCAAATATTCTCTTAAAATGATCTTCGAACTTAAAAATGAGAATTCTCGACTTCGGCAACAAGATCTTTCTCAAAAAGAAATTTTTGAAATTTTGCAAAAAGATTTTCTACAATCAAAGGAAAGTCGAGATTTACTTGTCAAAGAAAATGATTCTTTAAAGAAAAAATTTTCAAATATTTCGACAAGATTTTCAAATGGATCAAAAACATTAGAGCATATCTTTTCTATACAAGTTCCTTACTATAATAAGTCGGGACTTGGTTTCATTAAGGAAAATTATTCTCTAATTGATTTTCCCAAAGTTAAGGAGAGACTTAAACAAAGACCTCATAAACTTACGTACAAGAAGCATTTTCAAAATATCTTTACAAAACTTGTTGGTCTAAATGCCCTTAAGTGTTCAAATTGTGGAGATTTGGAACATTTTAAGAAAGATTGTCCTAAAGTCTGGAGACCTATTAAGAAAAATTGGATAAAAACAGCATATTCTGCTAACTCTCATGGACCCAAGAAAAAATGGGTACCAAAAAAAAGATAAGTTATTTTTTGCAGATTATAAAGGAAGAGAAGAATGAGAGTTTGGTAAGGAATTTTTTATTCTCAATTTGATTTGGGCAATAATTCTCATTATGCTTGATATTCGATATATCCTTGGTTGATTGAGATTTTATAATGATCATATTCCTTGATTTGTTTTATTGAAGAAAGAATCGCATGATTTGTTTTTGTGATTCGAGATTTAAATTGATACGTGTGATCATTTTTTTATATCATGCTTAAAGACAAAAGAATTTATTTGGTTTGATTTTATACTATCAGATTTTATCATATTTTGCCAAATAAAAATCTGTTTTACGTGATATTAATTTATGATGCAAGATATTTTTAAATACTCAATGATTTTATTCTCTCTAATTTTGTCGTACTATGACTAAGTGAGATTTTATTTTCAAAATATCATTGTGCATAATATTCTTTCTTTGAATACTCTGTTATGATGAATTAAGAAAGAATATTTGATTATGGAGATTTTCTATTTTGCTCTAACGTCAAGAAAGGATCCAAATTAATGGATACCAAAAAGGGAAATGAGTTGATTGTAGGAAATTCAACAAGGCAAGAATGATTACAAATCTACGCAGATTTTGGAGCGATAAGAAAAGAATCTCAGGCGAAGATTGGTAATATTTTTTTTTTAATCAATGGTATATTTGAAAAATATACCTGGGTAAGAGAAATTGTTTTTCCCGCCTTGCAAATTTCTACGTGCATTTATCATATTTTGGAAGATTGTTTATTATATTGCGAATATCTTTTGTTATAAATATAAGGTATTGCAATTTTGGCACGTGACAGAAATATCTATTTTCCTTTTGAAAAATGCATATTTGAAATTTATGCTCAAGGAAATCTCTTTGATCTCGAAAGATATTACTGCATATTCATGGATATTCTTGCTATAATCTTAGAAGATATATTATATCTAGCAATTTTGATCCGCAAATCAAATGATGATATTACGTGACATTTTTGCAAAGATTATTATCTGTTATATGGATTTTGGAAAGCTCAATCGAAAAATCATTGAGATTCTATACTATCTTCTGGAGGTTCAAAGATTCCATTCATTGTGCAAAATTTTTGCTTATTGAGGAAATCCCTTATGCATCGTACAAAAGGTTGAATTCGAGAAGAGCTTGATTGAAGAAAATAAATTTTTTCCTCGAATTTCAAAATGCAAGTGATCGTTGCAGATGTTGTTGCTACAAAGGAAATACTGGAAAAATATTATGTTCAATGTGCACAAGCAACAATTATTTCTATTCGCAAATATTGTTATGATCACAAGGGGAGAAATCAAATATAAAAGAAAAGGAAAAGAATCGTGATCATCTCAAAAAGGCAACAAATTGAGGGGGAGCTTTGATCAATTTTGGAAAAATCTTTTTGAATTGATCGTGATCTTATTATGGATGGAATGAAATGTAAATGTGTCAGAATTTGTTCAAAAAAAATCCGGTTAGTGCATCTTTTATTACCTTTTGTCATTAACAAATCTCCTACTGATATTATCATTTTATTATGACAAAAAGTGTACGTGAATTTCATGATGCATCTGTGATTTTTATTGGATATTTGCTGATATATATGATCGAAGTGAGCTATATTGCATAACTTTAATATTCGACTTGCTTTATAAAAGCTGATTTTTGGAAATTATGATTCATGCGAGATATTTGTTATAATTCTCTACGTGATATTCTTTTTCCATTATTATCGATTTTTGATTTTGACAAAAAGGGGGAGAAGATATGAATATGCATATGTGCTGATTGGTTGATATTATTTGCATAATATTGAGCAGACTCATTAAAAAAAAAAACTCATAAAAAAAAGATATGACCCCCCTTAATTGAAACAGGAGTCCAATGTTTGAAGTTGATATTATTGCATAATATTGAGCTGCGATTATTTTTCTATATATTCTTATGCTCAATCTATTTGCTATCTTCTGATATCATTTGATTTAAAAGTATGTTTACAAATCTGCATATTCAGAGATTATTTTGTCATTATCAAAAAGGGGGAGATTGTTAGGGAAATCCCTTATGATGTTTTGAAGATGACAAAATAAATCAAAGGCTACTAACATGTTTAATGGTTAAGTAATAGACCATGCAGATAATAGAACATGTAAATGATATTGTCAAAGTCTGAAGACGGCCAGAAGACTGAACGCAACATATGTCCAAAGTATATTATGAAGATTTCCAGATTTCTGTGTCAAAGTCTGAAGACTGCCAGACTTTGGTGTCAAAGTCTATTCTACATCAGAATTCTGTCAACTCTGACTAATTCCAAACTGAATATGAATGCTGAACCAGAAGACAGATTCTATGCTGAAGCTGAACTGGGTACAGACCTTAAAGTTAAATCTGTTCAAAAGCAGATATGTTCAGACCTAGATTGTAAAGTCTACAGATTCAGATTGTAAAGTCTATTGCTCTAAGACTTTACATCCAGATTCGACAGAACGTAACTCAAGCCCAATCATATAACGGCTAGTAATCTGGTTTGGATTCCACATCAAGATTGATTTGATTGATTCAATCTATTTTGATTGACGATTGGATCTTGAAGACAAGAACTTTCTATACGAAGAAGCTTTACTTATGGAAACCAAGATTTCGTTTGTATGGGCGATCGGAATCAATTTGGGATTCTACCTTTGTCACTCAACGACTACCAAATCTTCTAGATACAGAGCTGTCCAATGGGTATATTGGAAGACGATTCTCCGGGATACTGTCCAACGGGTAGTTTGGAAGTGGGGGAGTATTTAAGGAGATGAAGGACCGATGAGCAAGTAAGAGACGGAGCGTAGAATTTATAATTCCAAAGTTTGAGCGACCTTCGATCATACACTTGTCTTTGTTGAGCTTAAACGTTTGTGATCATGAGGGAAATACCAAAAGAGTGACTTAGTGAGATAGTGTGATCTACTAAGTGTTTGCACTCGAAGTTGTAATCTCTTATTGAATGCATAGTGGAATCTAGCCAAGAAGGCTGTTAGCGTGGGAGAGTGGACGTAAGCTTGGATTAAGCCGAACCACTATAAATCTTGTGTTCTTATTCTCTTCCTTAACTCCTTTGTTTGAAGTTTATTTTATTCTGCATATATTTGCCAAGATTTATTTTATACACCTATTCACCCCCTCTAGGTGTTCATACTAGCACTCTCAATTGCTGCATAATATTGAGCTGTGATTATTTTTCTATATATTCTTATGCTCAATCTATTTGCTATCTTTTGATATCCTTTGATTTAAAAGTATGTTTACAAATCTGCATATTCAGAGATTATTTTGTCATCATCAAAAAGGGGGAGATTGTTAGGAAAATCCCTTATGATGTTTTGAAGATGACAAAATAAATCAAAGGCTACTAACATGTTTAATGGTTAAGTAATAGACCATGCAGATAATAGAACATGTAAATGATATTGTCAAAGTCAAAAGACGGCCAGAAGACTGAACGTAACTCATGTCCAAAGTATATTATGAAGATTTCCAGACTTTTGTGTCAAAGTCTGAAGACTGCCAGACTTTAGTGTCAAAGTCTGCTCTACATCAGAAGTCTACTCACTCTGACAAATTCCAGACTGAACGTGAATGATGAACCAGAAGACAAACTCTATGCTGAAGTTGAACTGGGTACAGACCTTAAAGTTAAATCTGTTCAGAAGCAGATATGTTCAGACCCAGATTGTAAAGTCTACAGACTTAGATTGTAAAGTCTATTGCTCTAAGACTTTACATCCAGATTCGACAAAACGTAACTCAAGCCCAATCATATAACGGCTAGTGATCTGGTTTGGATTCCACATCAAGATTAATTTGATTGATTCAATCTATTTTAATTGACGATTGGATCTTGAAGACAAGAACTTTCTATACGAAGAAGCTTTACTTATGGAAACCAAGATTTCGTTTGTATGGGCGATCGGAATCAATTTGGGATTCTACCTTTGTCACTCAACAGCTACCAAATCTTCTAGATACAGAGTTGTCCAATGGGTATATTGGAAGACGATTCTCCGGGATACTGTCCAACGGGTAGTTTGGAAGTGGATGAGTATTTAAGGAGATGAAGGACCGATGAACAAATAAGAGACGGAGCGTAGAATTTATAATTCCAAAGTCTGAGCGACCTTCGATCATACACTTGTCTTTGGAGAGCTTAAACGTTTGTGATCGTGAGAGAAATACCAAAAGTGTGACTTAGTGAGATAGTGTGATCTACTAAGTGTTTGCACTCAAAGTTGTAATCTCTGTTGATTGCATAGTGGAATCCAGCCAAGAAGGCTGTTAGCGTGGGAGAGTGGACGTAGGCTTGGATTAAGCCGAACCACTATAAATCTTGTGTTCTTATTCTCTTCCCTAACTCATTTGTTTGAAGTTTATTTTATTCCGCATATATTTTCCTAGATTTATCTTAAACACCTATTCACCCCCCTCTAGGTGTTCATACTAGCACTCTCACTACCCTCCTAAGACCCGATTAAGAAGCAAATACGCCTTGAAGGATGCTTAAGCACAACACGAGTCAGAGGACTTACCTTGACCTCAGATCCTTTCTGTTAGACAATACAATTCAAACCATTATTCAATCATCATTTCACAAATCACTTTACTCAACCAGATCGAATCATCAATCAATTGACTCAGTCAATTACATGTCATTGAGACCATCACACGGCTATTTCAATTATTCATTCTAAATTCTTAGTCACAGCGGAACGAGCACAACCTACATTAAGGGGTAATCTCAGCCCCATTGGCAAAATCTAGATTTGGTGGTAATCACGGCCCCACCGGCAATCTTTTATAATTATGTGGTAATCATGGCCCCACCGGCAATTTTCTAGAATTATGTGGTAATCGTGGCCCCACTAGCAATTTTCTAGAATTATGATCAAAATTGTCCATTTTTTGAATAATAACCAACAATCACCACTCACACTCAAATTGCACGATCCGGTACTCAATTAAATAAACAGAAAGCACCATTACAATCAGCACGAAATTCCAGTCACCGACTATTCCTGTTTAATTTCCAGAAAATAAATAAATAATTAAATAATTATGGAAATTAATAAATAAATACAATAAATACAACTTAGGCTCGGAAAAGCTTACTTGGAAGCCAATATGGGCCCGAAAATTACTGAACCACTCTAGTTAAATACTAGAGCTTGTCTAAGCTCTAATTGCATTAACTATTCACCTAACATGCATCGGTAATTAATTAAATTCACAAATCTAATCTAACTAACAACCTAATCCACACTTAACTTAAACTAATCAACCTTTAAGTGTCATTAACCTACTAAGCGAGAATTAGTGAGTTAAACTCACTTGTTTAACGAACCGCTCGGTTCGAAACGACAGGAACGCCGCGAGGCTCAACTCTCTCCAAAGTGGGCCTAGCTTTTGGGATCCGGAAAAACCTCAAAACGAGCCCGATGTGCTGCTAGAAACCCACTGATTTGCTCTCTATTCAAGGCTACAAAAAAGGGAAAACGAGAGCTGGTTGGCAAGGCAAGACCAGCGGAGGCAACAGGGACACTTGGTGGCCATCGTTTGGTGCTTCATGGCAGCTGAACAAGGGCGAGGTGGCTCCAGCTAGGCTCAACAAGTTCTGACATAGCAGCTGGGACGCGAGACAAGGTTGCTAGGCGTCGGGGTCGCGCGGATGGGAGCGGAGTAGCGGTGGCGTGTGCACGAGGCAGGAACAGCTACAGCGATAAACGGTGGTGCAAACGGTTCCGGCAGATTCTCTACTGGCTACTGTAGTTTGAAAGCAACAAGGAGGAGGCTGAGGGGGTGCCGATCGAAGACTAGAGGGAGAAAGGGAAGAGATGAGGAGGACAAGGGGGGCCACAAGCCTTATTTTCTCTTCAATTGTTTCCCTTGACCATCCTCCACCACCAGCTACTTCCTAGGCTGAAAATCAGCCACCAAGGCTCACTTCTAGAAGCTCGAGATGGTCTAAACATCATGGGAGGTGGGGGCACACGAATTTGGCCTAGTTTCTCTTCCATTGGACACTCAATCCTCCTCAAATTAATCTAATTCGGTCTCTAAAAATTCAATTGTCCAGTTAATAATCAAATTGGTATTTTTCCTTACCAATTGAATCATCTTGCCTCCCAAATGCGCGATAAAAAACGATCCCTGATGATTTCTGAACAAAAATGACCCTACAACGACTTTTTCCCAAAAAGTCTCGGTTTGCAGAAAAATCTTCAGAGGTGGAGTTGACGTTCATAAAATAATTTGTGACATGACAGAACTTTCAATTTCTAAAATCGGATTTAAATTCGCGGTTAATTTCACTCTTGTGCGTTTTTAGCGTGACCTAGGCTACCGGATAGCTTTCAGAACTTTTTAGTACAAATGACCTGTGGTCGATTTTCTTCAACCCATAATGAACCTGTTTGACACATTGGCAACTCTCCATGATCGTGAAAATCTTAAGGATTCAAATACAGACAGAGGGTACAAAACAATAGAAAAATCAATCTAATGCTGGTTGATGAAAATTTCTCAATATGGTGGAATCACCTACATTTAACCACACATCTCAATCGAACCAACTTATTTTTTATTTCAAATTGACTTATATCTGTGCCGCAATGATCTTTGCAGATGAGCACGGTCGAGTAGTCGATTCTTAGTCGAATCCTCCAATATATTGCATTAAAATTCCTTAATGACTTTCTCGATTAATCGAGTTATCTCAGGGGTGATTAGCTTTGATAATAACAACACTATAGGCGCGTCAATGAAATGCCCGATTAATTTAATTGAAAGCAGAACTGTAAAATCCAGGATATCACAACTCTTCCCCTCTTACAAAAATTTCGTCCTCAAAATTTAAACCATTTCAATACTTAAGCAAAAAGGTGGGGGTATAACTGTTTTATTGACTCTTCGCTCTCCTAGGTTGCTCTCTCAGTGCTGTGGTGTTGCAATACCACTTTGACCAAAGGGATGGTCTTAGTATGCAGAACTTTTTTTTTTGTCCACGATTTGAACCGGGCTTTCTACGTACGATACACGGTCATCCACGTCCAATTCTTCGAAATTAAGCACGTGGGTCAGGTCAGGCTCAGGCTCATACTTCCTCAACATCAACATGTGAAAGACGCTGTGCACTTGTGCCAACCTTGGCGGCAATGCAAGACAATATGCTAAGGTTCTGATTCTCTCAAGAATCTCAAATGGACCTACGTACCTCAAACTTAGCTTTCCTTTCTTGCCAAAACGTGAAGTTCCTCTCATTAGTGACACCTTTAGAAAAACGTGATCACCAACTTGAAATTCCAACGGTTTCCAGCGCTTATCTGCGTAACTTTTCTATCTGCTCTGAGTGATCTTTAGTCTATCTCTAATCACTGCCACGACATCTACTAACTGTTGAACCAACTCTGGGCCTATAATTTTTTTTTCCCTAACTTCATCCCAATACACCGATGTTCTGCATGCTCGGCAATATAACGCTTCAAAATGAGCCATCTAGATGCTCTGCTGATAACTGTTGTTGTAGGCGAATTCCATGAGATGAAGCTATTCTTCCTAACTTCCCTTGAAATCCAGTACACAAGCTCGCAACATGTCCTCAAGGGTTTGGATTGTTCTTTCAAACTAGCCATCCGTCTGAGGATGATATGTCGTACTATACTGTAGCTTCGTACCTAAGGCACTCTGTAAGCTCTTCCAAAAAGCGGTGGTGAATCTTGGGTCTCGATCTAAGGTAATTGTAACCAACACTCCATGCAGACGAACCACTTGAAGCACATACAGATTCGCGTGCTTGTCCAAACTAAGATCCTTTCACACTGCAATGAATTGAGCCGACTTTATTAGTCTGTCGACCACTATCCAAATCAAATCATTTCCTCTTTGACTCCTCGGTAGTCTAGTTACAAAGTCCATCGTGATATGCTCCAATTTTCACTCTGGGATCTCGAGAGATTGCAGAAGTCCTCCCGGCTTGCAATGCCGAGCTTTGACCTACTAACATGTCAAACACTTGGCGACATGCTTGGCGACATCCGCCTTCATACTGAATCACCAATAGTGTTGACGCAGATTCTGATACATCTTGGTACTGCCAAGATAAATGCTATAACTGCTATGATGAGCTTCTAATAAAATATCCTCTCTAAGCTCAACATCGTCAGGTACAACCAATCGTCCTTAGAACTTCAGCGTTCCATCATCATAAACTTGAAAGTCATCTTTTCTCTTATCAGTATCCTCTTGTAGAATCTTTTGAATATCTAGGTCTATCGGCTGAAGTAGCTTGATTCTAACCTGAACATCTGGTTCTCCTTCACGAACATATGAGCAACTGAAGACTTTCGACTCAAAGCATCGGCGACCTTATTCACCTTTCTCGGGTGATATAGGATATCACAGTTGTAGTCCTTCAGCAATTCCATCCATCAACGATGTCTCATATTCAACTTCTTCTAAGAGAATAGGTACTTGAGACTTTGATGGTCCGTGAAGATCTGGAACATTTTTCCACATAAATAGTGTCTCCAAATCTATAACGCGAAAATAATTGCCATGAGTTCTAAGTCATGCATCGAGTAGTTTTGTTCATGAGGCCTCAATTGACGGGAGGCGTATGCAACAACACTGCCATGTTGCATCAGTATGCAACCCAATTCTTTGAACAACGCAACACTATAGATCTCGTATCCTCTAGGACCAGATGGAATCGTTAGCATAGGTGTGGTAATCAGCTTCTGCTTCAGCTCTGGGAAACTACGCTTGCACTTGTTTGTCCACATGAATTTTTCTTCTTTCTTCAAAAGTCTAGTCAACAACGATGCTAAAGCTGAAAACCCTTCCACAAACCGTCTGTAATAACCTGCCAAACCCAGAAAACTTCTGATTTCTGTTGCGGTAGTCAGTCTTGGCCAGTTAATTAATACTTCAATCTTGGATGGGTCCACAAAAATTCCTTCACCTGAAATCACATGACCTAGAAACGTAACACGAGTCAACCAAAACTCGCACTTGCTAAACTTGGCGTACAACTGGTGAACTCTCAATGTTTGCAGTACTAATCTCAAATGACTTTCATGCTCTTCATCACTTCTCGAATACACTAGAATATCATCGATGAACACGATCACAAAATGATCTAGATATTCCTTGAACACTCGGTTCATCAAATCCATAAAAAGGCAGGCGGAGCATTCATCAACCTGAATGGCATCACCGTAAACTCATAATGACCATACCGAGTATGAAATACTGACTTTGGAATATCCTCCTTTCTAATCCTCAATTGATGATATCATGTTCTCAAGTCGATTTTCGAAAATATCGACGCTCCCTGTAACTGATCAAACAAATCATCAATCCTTGGCAGAGGATACTTGTTCTTGATCGTCACTTGATTGAGTTATCGATAGTCGACGCACAGACGTAACGAACCATCTTTCTTCTTTACAAAAAGAACCAGTGTTCCCCAAGGTGATGCACTGGGACGAATGAATCTTTTATCCAACAACTCCTGTATCTACACCTTAAGTTCCTTCAACTCAGATAAAGCCATCCAGTAAGGAGCCTTAGAGATTGACTCTGTCCCAGGGGCTAACTCAATCACGAACTCAATTTCTCTCTCCAGTGATAATCCTGGCAACTCTTTCGAAAATACATCTAGAAATTCTTGCACAACTGAAATATCTTCAATCTTTAGTTCCCCAACTATCGTATCCATGACAGTCGCTAGGTAACCTTGACAACCCCGTCTAACAAACGGGTTGCCTCTTGCAACAAGATTAGGGAAATCGAGGGTCCTTCTCGATTCCCTACAAACTCGAAGCTCTCACCCTTTAATGGGATAAATTGAATCAACTTGCGATAGCAGTCCATTTTAGCTTGTTACTTGATGAGCTAGTCCATGCCAATTATCAAATCAAAGTCAAAGCAGCTAACACCTTATCCTTCAATGGTGTAGATATGCTAATAATTGATTCTAGCAATACAAAACTTAACCTTATCAGCTTAACACACTGTTCGGTAATAAAGGAATGGGTTGCTCCTAGATCAAATAAAGCATCGGTGGGATGGTCATTCAACGAAACTATACTTGTGATCACGTCAGGTGCAGCTTCTGCCTGACCTTGAGTGATGACATACACCGTGCCTTGAACTGGGGGTCGGAGCTGTCCTCCTTGTGGTGCGTTCTACGGCACAAAACCTCTTATCTGCCCACTTTACGACAGTGGCGGCAGCGGCGGTTGTCCACTCAATCTTCTGGGACAATTTTTGGCTATGTGACCTAGCTAGCCACACTCAAAGCAAGTAGTTGGCCTAGACTAGCATGTGGCTGATTTGTGTTGCCTTCCACACAAACGGCACATGCCATTCTAGTTAGGCCCAGACTTGCCAACTCCACCCTTCTTGTTGGGCGAAATTTGAAATCTTCCCCCGACCATGGGCCTCTTGCCATGTCGGATCACATCTCTATTTGAATTAAACCTCGATCCGGACGAGGTGTCTAACTCATTCAAACCTCTTTCTATCATCTGAGCTCGACGGTAGACTTCTCAATAATTTGTCAAATCCAGCAGTAGCAATAGTTGCTTTAGTTCAGGATGAAGATCGTTCTTGAACCTTCAGGCCTTTTCTTTAGGATCCTCAACTAACCTCGAAGCATACTGTGAAAGCTCTGCAAATTTGAGCCCATACTAGTCAACCGACATTGATCTTTGACGAAGGCGCTAAAACTCCTCCATCTTTTGTTCTTGGGTAGTACCCGAAAAATACTGGTCATAAAAAGCTCTAAGGAAGGTGACCTACACTAGGATCACACCTTCCGGAAATACTGTATCCTTGGCGGCTCTCCACCAAATGTTTACATTCCCTTGCAGTTGATACACAGCCAATACCACTTTCTCTTCTTCGTTGTATATCAGAAGTGCAAACGCCTTCTCAAGATCTTGGATCCAAAAAAACACGGCTTCTAGGTTTCCTTCACTAATGAATCTCGGCAGGTTCAGTTTCAGAAATTGTTCCACTAACTTATGAATCAACCTTCCAGCGGCCACATTTCCAAGTGGAACTTCTACAGGAGCAACGGCAGGTGCGGCGACAGGGGTGGCAGCAACAACAACAATAGCGGCGACTTTGAGAGGTGGCTGCAACAGTGGCGGTGAAGGCGGTAGCTTGATCCCGAGCCTATTGCCCCATCAATTCCCTCATCGCATCCAAGACTTGGGTGATCTTGATGGTTCCCTGATCACCCGGGGCTACTATCCCAATACCAACGGGAGGTGGTGCTACTCCACTAGTGTTAGCTTGTGCTAGCGCTTTACCTCTACCTCTTCAGGTACCGACCCTAGTCGGTGTCCTACCCCGAGTCGTAGGTCTAACTAATCTCTTACTCTGAGTCCTTTGCTCCTGATCGCACATGGCTTAGCTTTATTGAAACCTATATTCCAAATCCTTACTAGATTAGAAGCTAAGCGATCCACACAACAAACAATTATATCAAATCAACTATCACAGACATGCATCAACATGAATTTGAGGCTATCCTACTATTATCCCATAAACCATCGCACATTATCACTCAAATCACTAAACTTGGCTTTGATACCATTTAAACAGGGATGTCACACCCTGATCCTCCAAGCACGTGCCAATCCCTCCTTGACCGATTGAATAGTGACGTTCCATAATGCATCGCTGACCCATTATTTTTAATGTGCATGCAGAAGCATATAAATAATCCCTAAACAATAAAACAATGGGATAGGAAAGTAGGACCATAAATTTTTGAACCTGAAACGACCACACTTATATACATTGCACACCATCATGTATATAGTACGATACAAACTATTAACATCAGGTTCTACACAAGCCAGTTCAAAAGCAAAGTCTACAGGGTTTCCGATCTATAGGTCCTTACCCTCCTCTTCATCATCCTCCACGATCTCACCCTCTTCCACACTCCAGTTGGAGCCCTAAGCCGAATGCACCGAGGACGTGGGGACTTCAAGAGCCAGGTCCACTGTATCTACTATCAAACCTCGAGGAGGATCAGCTGTTCCCTTTCCAAAAGTGGCCTCTAGGATATATAGAGGGATCTCAGATTCTGGAGTAGGACCTTCTTTTTGGCCATCTTGAGCATGGCGGTATCACGATTCGTATTGGTGGGGCACCTTTTGAGTGAAACCCGCATTAACCCAAACCATGGATCTCACTAGCTCATAGATCCAGCCCCTATGGCTCCCAGGCAACGGAAAATAAGATGCCTTCTCTGTAACACTCTTGGGTCATCCAAAAAACTCTCAAGCTGACATCTATGGGCCTGAAATTGTTATCCCACAATAGGGTGAAACCACGTGTTAGCATATTCTACCATTCTAAGACCCGATTAAGAAGCAAATATGCAATGAGGGCTACCTAAGCACAAGACAAGTCAAAGGACTTACCTTGGCATCAAATCATTCCTATCAGACAATACAATTCAAACCATTATTCAATCATTATTTCACAAATCACTTTACTCAACCATATTGAATCATCGATCAATCAATTCAGTCGATTACATGTCATCGAGACCATCACACGGTCATTTCAATTATTCATTCTCAACTCTTAGTCACGACGGAAAGGGCACAACCTAGATTAAGGGGTAACCTCTGCCCCACTGGCAAAATCTAGATTTTGTGGTAATCATAGCCCCACCGGCAATCTTCTAGAATTATGTGGTAATCACGGTCCCACCAGCAATTTTCTAGAATTATGTGGTAATCACGGCCCCACCGGCAATTTTCTAGAATTATGTGGTAATCATAGCCCCATCAGCAATTTTCTAGAATTATGTGATAATTACGGCTCCACCGGCAATTTTCTAAAATTATGACCAAAATTGTCCATTTTTGGAATAATAACCAACAATCATCACTCATACTCAAATTACACAATATGGTACTCATTTAAATAAACAGAAAGCACCACTACAACCAGCACAAAATTTCGGTCACCAACTATCCTATATAAATTTTCAGAAAATAATTAATTAATTAATTAATTACAAAAATTAATAAATAAATACAATAAATACGACTTAGGCTCAAAAAAGCCTAATTGGAAGTCGAGACGGGCCCGGAAAATTACTGAACCACTCTAGTTAAATATTATAGCTTGTCTAGACTCTAATTGCACTAACTATCCACCTAACATGCATCGGTAATTAATTAAATTCACTAATCTAATCTAACTAACCACCTCAAAATGGGCCCGATGTGCTACTGGAAACCCACTAATTTGCTCTCTGTTCAGGGTTGCAAAAGAGGGAAAACAAGGGCTGGTTGGCGAGGCAAGATCGATGGAGGCAGCAAGGACACTCGGTGGCCACCGGCGGTGCTTCATGGCGGCTGAACAGGGGCAAGGTGGCTCCGGCTGGGCTCAACAAGTCCCAACATAGCAGCTAGGACGCGAGACAAGGTTGCTGGACATTAGGGTCACGTGGATGGGTGCGGAGCAGTGGCAGTGTGCACGTGAGACGGGAGCGGCTACGGCGACAGGTGGTGGCATGAACGGTTCTAGCGACTTCTCTGTTGTCTGCTGGAGTTCGAAAATAGCAAGGAGGAGGCTGAAGGGGTGCCAGTCGAAGACTAGAGGCAAAGAGGGAAGAGATGAGGGGGACAAGGGGGCCACAAGCCTTATTTTTCTCTTCAATTGTCTCCCTTGACCATCCTTCACCACCAGCTGCTTCCTAGGCTGAAAATCAACCACCAAGGCTCACTTCTAGAAGCCCAAGATGGTCCAAACATCGCGGGTGGTGCGGGCACACGAATTTGGCTTGGTTTCTCTTCCATTGGACACTCAATCCTCCTCGAACTAATCCAATTCGGTCTCTAAAAATTCAATTGTCGAGTCAATAATCAAATTCGTATTTTTCCTTACCAATCGAATCATCTTGCCTCCCAAAATGCGTGACAAAAAACTATCCCTGACGATTTCTAAACAAAAACGGCCCTACGACGACTTTTTCCCAAAAAGTCTCGGTTGCAAAAAAATCTTGGGAAAATTTCAAAAAAGAACCCAAAGTATTATTATTTTCTCAAATAAAGGCCTAGAGTGCACTTTGTTTCAAATAAAGACTTAAAGTGGCCTTAGTTGTTTCGAATAAAGGTCTGAAGTGACTTTAGTTGTTTCAAATAAGGACCCGACCTCGCCGATTGCCGACTAGCAAAAGTTTTTGAACGATCAAGGGTATTTTTGTCATTTTGCATTTCACCTTTTTTTTTTTTTTTTTTTTCTAGTTCTTCTTCTTCCTTTTCACCGGTGGTCAACCGGCCACCGATAATGCCCACAGAGGGCTAAGCGAGGGTCACCCTCGCCAGCAAGGGCCACCCAGGCTGGCCACAAGTGAGGGACGACCTCACTGAGCGTGGTGACCCTCACCTAGGGGCCATCCATGAGGTCGGCCCTTGTCAATCCCAAGCAAGGGCCGACCTCACGAATGGCCCCTAGGCGAGGGTCGCCATACCCAAGTGAGGCCATCCCTCGCCCAGCCCTTTGTGGGCATTACCAGTGGCTAGCTGGCCACCGGCGAAGAGGAAGAAAAACCAACCAAAAAAATGGAAAAAGAAAAAGAAAAAAAATGACAAATAACGAAAATATCCTTGATTGTTAGAAAGACGAGTCCTTATTTGAAATGGACATAACTATTTCAGGCTCTTATTTGAAATAAATATAACCACTTTAGGTCCTCATTTGAAATAATATCCACTTTAGATCCTTATTTGAGAAAATGATGGCACTTTAGGTCCTTATTTGAAACAAGATCCACTTCGGACCCTTATTTGAAAAAAAGATAGTACTTTGGGTCCCTTTTTAGAATTTTCCCAAAAATCTTTGGAGGTGGAGTCGACGTTCCTAAAATGATTCATGACATGACAGAACTTTCAATTTCTGAAAGCGGATTTAAATTTGCGGTTAATTTCACTCTAGCACGTTTTTAACGTGACCTAGGTTACCGAGTAGCTTTCAAAACTTTTTAATGCAAATGACCTATGGTCGATTTTCTTCGAGCCATAATGAACCTATTCGACACATTGGCAACTATGTTTATTGTTTCTTACCAAAGCTTTCTTCATAAAGGTGGCTCCCCTTTTTATTCACGACCGGTCCTCTCTTCATTTCTTGCATCGCAGCTGCTTTGTTGGCGGCAACATGGAGTTCCTTTTGTCTGTTCCATTTCATTGATTCTCTGGTCGCTTGTTCTCTGGTTGAGTGGGAGACCAAGGTTATTTTAGGCGCCACTTCGGGAGCAATCGCTGCTGCATCCCAAAGTTATTTAAGGATGACAAACCAACCGAAACTGTGTCCAAAAAGTCAGGTGGTTTATTAGGAATTGCTAAAAGTGTGATTGTTGAAAGCACCTCATTAGTTGAAGAAGGGACATTTTCTCAAATTTTCAAAACTGCTGCAAACCGCATCCTATGATCCCCTTCCAACACAGAAGTAATTACGAACTCGGTTCGGTCCTTACATAAGTACTAGCAGCTTTGTGCTTGATCTTTCTGTCTATGCGAGAGAAGGGCAGAGGATATCTGTTGGAGCGGTATCCTATTCTGTTCTGTAAGCAAAAGCCATTGCGAGAAATCGCGTGTAATCACCTTAACGTTGGACCAACTATTGCCGGAAGAGGCGTGTTATTAGGTGGTAGAGGGACGAGAATTTCTGAAAGTAGAAGTTTAGGGTAGCTTCCTGTCACTTCATTGTGAGAATAAAGAGGAAGAAAAAATTATCTCACGAGGAGCTGATGAACTTGGCCAAGTTTCTGAGACACTTGACTGCTGGGATTCGTCCGACCATTCTTCATTAGCATCGTAATCATCATCATTCTCGAAAGCCAGATACATCCCGCGCTCCCAAGAAAGTATGGTGGGTCTCGCAAGACTATCTATTCATGTCTCCTTTTAACTTCCGAACCATTGGCTTGGATTCTGGATATCTAATCTTCTAAAAGCTAGTCTTCACTTTTGTCCCCCAATCTGGTTTAATGTCAAAGCGTGTATCGGATCTTCGAGCCTGAGAAGCCTTCCTTTAATGTCCTCGATTGTCGATAGCAGGATGTTTGCCCGGTTTGCACTGTCCGCAGAGACAACAATGGCGAAAATTATCACTCTAATCTCGCGGTTCTTCTTCGGAGCAGCAAAATGAGGAGATTCTTGACAAAACCATCCACAAATCTCACTCCTAGGGACACTTGAGTTGTACGGATGCTATAGAGCAACCGGCAATTTCCCATGAAAAAACACATTTTGAGGTCAAACTTTGTGCATTCGTGATTGATTGTGCTCACATCTTTAAGCATATTTATAATTTTGCATAATTTTGCATATTAAGATAGGATTTCATATTTTATAATAAGTGCCAGCACATTAGGAGTCTCTTGAATGAATGTTCTTTTGTGAAACATCGATAAGTTGCATTGCATATATAGTGAATTTGAATATGTGCGTATTTCCTCTCATTATTGCATATTTACTTCTTTTTTTTATGCTGTAAGGAGAAAAAAATAACAAAGAGTCGATCTTGCATGTTAGTAACTTTAGATTGCATTCTCGCGATCCATCACACAGAATTAGACTAGAATTGTGTATGTGTTTAGGATAAAATTACATATTTCCATCTTTTAGAGTATATTTAATTTCCTTGTATACTCAATTTGAGAGTCATGAAAATACAAAGTTACCACTTTTGCATTACAGACTTAGGATTTCTTTCCATGTAGGATATTGGTTCGATTCTTATTTGCATGATTAGAAGCTCGTTTTTAGGAAAAATTTATATAGAGTGGGTTTTTGCATAGCATATTTGTATTTTTCTTTAATGCATTGGTCTACATTAGAAAACTTGCGTGAACTTTTCATTAAGGATTAATATTACGAAAAACCTTGATGCATCAACGACAAATTTACATCAAATTAATTTTTTGACCACAAAAAACTCAAACAGATATATTTATGATAAATTTATCTCAAATTAATTTTTAACCATTAAAAATTTCAACTAGTGCTTGTGTGATAAATTTATCACAAACTAATTTTTTTATCATCAAAAATCATAACCTGGAACATGTATAACAAATTACCCTTTGTTAGTTTCCATTAAATTGGTTAAATACTATTAAAAAAAAAACCACAAATTGGTATATATGTAACAAACATAAGGTAAAATCTTAAATTGGTACATTCATAATCTGTCCCATGTATTTCAACTTAGCAATTTAACAATTTGTCACTAGTATATCAGTTTTGGATTTTTAATGATCAACAAATTAATTTAGGCAAATTTATCATAAACATACTAGTTTGAGATTTTTCGTGATATTTAATTATTTAAGTTACTTCTGCAATTTTTTTGCTATTTATTTATTACATTTGATTCCCAATCCTCTCGTTCTCCCCTTATGTACCATGTCTAAATCGATCTGTCGCGGGGGATACTCTCTCCTGGGTAAAGATTTCGCCAGAAGCATAAAAATTCCACGTGCACACAAACACATCTGCTCATCACTCGACGTCACCGCCTGCCTACGATGGTTTCCACGAACAATTCGCTCATATAAACACAGAACAAATACCGAGCAAAAAAAAAAAAAAAAACACAGAACAAATGCGCTCATCACATTCTCTCACCACCTAAGAGAAATTAGTGGCAGACCGCAGTTGCCTACCAAATTTTCCTCCACGCCCTCCTTCCTCTAGCACCTTCTCTCTCTCTCTCTCTCTCTCTCTCTCTCTCTGCACGTGCCGGCGGTGGCAGGCGGCCCGGTGCATAGCAGTTGTTCATGGCTCAGGCGGAGGAGAAGAAAGAAGAGAACCATGTCCTTTTGGTGGCCTTCTCTTCTCAGGGCCATATCAACCCGATGCTAAGGCTTGGCAAGCGTCTCGCCGCCAAAGGCATCCATGTCACCCTTGCCACCACCGAGATCGCCCGCCACCGCATGCTTAAGTCCTCTGGTGCTGGTCCCGCTGACCTTGTCACTGGTATCGAGCTCCTGTTCTACTCCGACGGCCTGAGCCTTGACTACGACCGGAAGACCAACCTCGACGTCTACATGGACAGCCTAGGTAAACATGGGCCTAGCAATCTCTCGTCTCTAATCAAAGAACATTACACGAGTCCGAAGAAGCTCTTATGCCTAGTCACGAACCCTTTCGTGCCCTGGGTTTCCGATGTAGCCGCCGAGTACAACATCCCTTGTGCCATGCTATGGATTCAACCGTGTGCGTTGTACGCGATATACTATCGTTGCTTCAATAAGCTCAGCGCCTTCCCGACTCTGACAGATCCTGATATGGTTGTGGAACTACCGGGTTTACCTTCGATGGAGAAGGAGGATCTGCCATCCTTTGTGCTCCCCAACAACCCATTTGGCAGCTTCCCCAAATTATTCTCTGAAGTATTCCAAGGCATGGAGAAATTCAAATGGGTTTTAGGGAATTCTTTTTATGAGCTTGAGAAACATGTCATAGACTCGATGTGCGAGCTTTATCCGATAAGGCACAATCGGTCCACTAGTCCCTCCAACGTTGCTAGGCCAAGATCAAGAACTTGAGAATGCGAGTGTGGATATGTGGAAATCAGATGAGACTTGCATTGAATGGTTGACGCAGCAACCTCCAAGCTCAGTCATCTATGTATCCTTTGGGAGCATAGTTGTGTTACCAGCCAAGCAAATGGAAGCGATAGCCACGGCTCTAAAGAACGTGAAGCGTCCCTTTCTTTGGGTGGTGAAGCCGCCTGAATTCCCGACGCCTGATGGCGCAGGGCAACTTCCATCATGGTTTCTTGAAAAAACCAAAGACCAAGGTCAAGTAGTGCGCTGGTCTCCTCAAACTAGAGTTTTGTCACACCCGGCTGTGGCATGTTTCATCACTCACTGTGGATGGAATTCCTTGCTCGAGACTATTTGCTCGGGTATCCCTCTCATAGCCTACCCACAGTGGACTGACCAGCCGACCAACGCAAAGCTCATTGTCGATGTCTTTAAGATTGGCGTGAGGATCAAGAAGGAAGTTGATGGAAACATAAGCAGTGAAGTGATTGAGAAATGCATCGAAGAGGTCATGGTTGGGCCAGTAGCTGAGCAGTTGAGAAAAAACGCGATGGCACTAAAGGCCGAGGCTCGGAAGGCGGTGGCGGCAGGTGGATCATCCGATGAGAATATTCGGCTCTTCGTGGAGGAAATCAGCGGTGATTCTTCCAAGAAGAATGGTTCACCAAAAGTGGGAAATTTGAGCTATGAAGGTGAAGATAAGGTTAGTGACAAAGGTGTGTAGGGAGAAACGTGTTCGGTTTGCCGATAAGAGATTCATGGGTTGTCTTGTTCACATAAAAGAGATGACATTATTGTACTACAAGACTAGTATGATATGAAGGTTGTGGGGGAAAGGTGCCAAAAAAGTCCTAAACCTTTTGTATTTGTGTCAATTTAGTCCTAAACATTTTTTTGGTGCCAATTTAGTTCTAAACATTTTTACTTAGTGTTGATTCAATCCTTTCCGGCCAATTTTGACTAGATTTTGCTGACTGGACGCCGGCCGGCTAACATGACCTAATTGGTGTTGACGTTAACAACTTTTCATAATGTTTTAATATTTTAATATATTTTTATTCTTTTTTATTCTTTTTTCTGTTTTCTTTATTCTTTATTCTTTATTCTTTATTATGTTTTCTTTATTCTTTTATTCTTTATTCTTTTTTTCTTTTTTCTTTTTTTCTTTTTTTCTTCTCTCCTCCTCCCTTTAGCCGTTGGCTAGACCACGGCGACCAACCAGAGGCGACGGTCAACGAGGCTCGCCGACCACCTCGACAGTGGCCACGAGGGCGGCCTAGCGCTGGGCGGCGAGGCTCCCCCTCGCCGGATCTGAAGAGGGTCAAGCCTCGCCCACCTCGCCAAATCCGACTAGGGCAAGCCTCGCCAGTGCCGCCAAAGCCACGATTCGGCAAGGTCGAGCCTCGCCCATGGCCAGCAAGACTTGACCTCGCCAACGCTGCCTAGGCCGCGATTCGACGAGGTCGAGCCTCACCAGCCATGGGTGAGGTTGAGCCTCACCGGCCATGGACAAGGCTTGAGCCTCGCCAGCCTGGCGGGAGGCCGCCTCACGCCGGATTTGGCAAGGGTCGAGCCTTGCCCATGGTCGGCGAGGCTCGACCTCGCAAAATCGTGGCCTGGGCGGCGTCAGCGAGGGTGAGCCTCGCCACTCAGCACGGGGCTGCCCTCGCGGCCACTAGTGAGGTGGCTAGCGAGCCTCACCGGCCGTCTCCTCTGGTCGGTCGCCATGGTCCGGCAAGCGGCTGAAGGGAGGAGGAGAGAAGAAAAAAAGAATAAAGAATAAAGAATAAGAATTTAAAAATTCAAAAATATTAAAATATTATTAAAAATTATCCATGTGAGCACCGATTAGGCCACATTAGTTGGCCGATGTCCAGTCAACAAAATCCGGCCAAAATTGGTCGGAAAGGACTGAATCGACACTAAGTAAAAAAGTTTATGACTAAATTGGTACCAAAAAAATGTTTATGACTAAATTGGCACAAACATAAAAGATTTATGACTTTTTTGGCACTTTTCCCAAGGTTGTGATGTTATTGCGCTTGGAGAAATAAAGAGGACAATTCCAATACCTTCGTTTTCTTGACATGATGTCTGTTTATTCTCTTGCTCCTTGATTAAGAAATTACCTTGTCCTCAGTCAAAGGTTTGAAAGAAATGTGGTGCACATAACAAAATCGTTCTGTTAAGAGGTCTCTGATATCACTTTCCTGTGGCGATAAGTCCCTTAGATACAAAGCAGTCTCACAACATGAACACACGGAAACTAAAATAGCTTTTTGAATGAAAGAATGCATCTATATAAGAAAAAAGAATCAAAGTATCTCATGAATAGACACAATAATTGAATTAGACAGAGCAATTAACTTCCAACATATATGTTTGTGTAAAAAGCTAACATTAATAAATAAGAAATTTCGAAATTTTGTAAGCCCAACTTTTCATGAATTTTAAGTTTATGCAAGACAAATCAAGCCCAAGACCAATATAATCAAGTTATTCGATGTGTGGAGGCCACTTGGGAGCCCAAGTCTTTAAAAGGAAAATAGTTCAAAATGTCCTGAAGCTAAGGTATGGAGCCCAACTCAATCCTATTCATTTTAATTATGTCTATTTAGTTATGAATATTTTAATGATTTGCCAATTTTCTGTTGAACTTTAAAATCTTGTTAATTTAGTCATAAACATTTTCACAATTTGCTAATTTAGTCATAAATCTCTTGATGATTTGTCAATTTTGTCATTCCGGACTAATTTTGGCCGAAAGTTGTTAATGTGGCATTCTAATTAGCACCGACCATCCTACATGGTACAGTTGATGTTAACATTGAGAATTTTTGCATTTATTATCTAATTTTTTTTCCTTTTCATTTTTTCTTTTTCTGCCATTTTTTTTTCTTTTTCTATTTCGCCTTTTTCCTCTCCTCAACCATCGCTAGGCCTCAGCGATGGCCAATGGAGGTTGCTAGCCAACTGCCTCAAGTGATGGCCGCACTCGCTAGCCCAAGTGTAGGCAACCCTCACCCGAGGCCGATGAGGACAGCCCTCACTAGATCCAGCATGGGGAACCCTCGCCTAGGAGTGGGTGTTGAGGCCTTCACTAGTGGCTAGTGACCTTCATCGACCATCTACGAGGCTATGATGGCCAATAGAGGGAATAAGGGGAAAAAAGAAGAAATTTAATAAAACAAAATTAAAAATGCAAAATTTTTGTTCAACTTTTAAAACTGTTTGACCAGTACGATAATTTAGGACATTTTTGACAAGTTTCCTAAACTTTTAACAACACTTGTATAGTTGCTCTCTTATTTAAGTTAAAATAGCTCCCTTCTATTTTTCCTATATAAGACTCTTTTTTCCACATTCATCTTTCTAGCTTTCTACCAAAGTTAAGTTACAAAAAATGGCACAAAATTTGAGAATGTTAGTGCACACAAATATTCTACGCGAGGGACACAATGTCTCTCAACTAGGGGTATAAGGCTGAGAAGTCGATTAAGAGACATTGTACGAAGTATAGATCGACCTTGCAATGGGTGTTTCACCTACCCATCCACCTTTACCTGCGCGGGCCGCTACTATACTAGCTTACCAATTCCTCAAACACCTCTTAGGTGGTGGAGTCTGCCCTCCCCACTTGAAGGGCCTCCTAATTCCTAAATGTAATCTTTTCTTCCCCACCCAAGAGGAAATACCTCTAATGTTTTATGTCCCAGAGTTGAGACAAAACAGTTTTAGGACACTCGGATTCAAGTTAGCAATGAGATCATGAGTATAGCAATTAAAGTTTCATAAACTTTTTTGGCAACTTTTGATCTTCTCTAGGCAATCGACAATCCATCACCATTAATTTATATAGTTGGATTAACTTTATAACTCCAATTTATATGTTATCAATGGTGATCGACATGGATTGCATAACAAATCTTTTTTTTGCAGATTATGTACCATATGAAATTCTTCTTTATTGTCATGAGTATTTATCCATTTGGAACAAAATCGAAAGCGATCGGGCACATGCATATTTAATTCTCCATCGCCATGAGTAGGAAGAAAACAAAAAAGAGAAAAAACAAAAAAACAAAAAACAAAGTGATTCGGAGGTTTGTAAGCTTTTGTCCTCACATCGGCACATGATATGTAAATTATCATGCATTTATACTCAAAATCGAAAAGAATAAAATAGTTAGCAGGAATATCTGCAAATTGACACCGATTTCAATCTTAATCGCGCCGAAGAGAAACTTAGATATAGATATATGCAAAATCTTAAATCGTAAACTAAATATAATTGATCGAAAGCGCGATAAAACTTGGGTATGATGATGACGAAAACCATATCCCCTGTTCAAACTTTGGACAATTTATTTTGAATGACCTAGATAAAATAAAAGCTCCAGTAAAACCTGAAAATCATTATGAACTTGAACTTATGCGCGTACCAATTTTCTAAGACAGTAATTTGGACATTTACTTTAGACACTGCACTAAGATGAAACGGGAAAATTATAGTCCTAAATTTATTGTACGGTTGTTAATTCAATCCTAAGCATTTTAGAGAAAATTGTCTAAAAAATCCTAAACTTATTATACTTTTGCTAATTTAGTTCTAAATATTTTAATTTTACCAATTTTTTTGTCAAAATAACGTTTCATTCATTTCCATAGAAATATCACAATCCAACTGCAAACAAAGACAAATCACAAACAACTTCAAAATAAAACCAGTTTCGGATAACAAGATAAATCATCATAATAAGGTTAAGAGTCACATGTTCAAAGAGCAAATATGAGATTTCTTCAAACTAAACTTAGTTACCGATCACCAAATCCATCTTTAGTAATGATGTCCATCTATTGCTATGACTTTGCCTTTTGGTGATGCGCGTTTAAATTCAACATTCGTAACACGATCATCGTTCAGAGAAACAAAGTTGAACGAGTACAGATTTTACACTTGTTAGAGCAAAACCTTTAAGAATCTCCTTTGATCTCCTTCGAAATTAAACTTTTACACCAAATAAACCCAAGGGAAGCGAATATCTAAAATCATAGATGCAAAAATCCCTAAATCTAGAGTAGACTCTCCCCGAAACAGGAGAGAAAACTTCTAGATCTAGATTAGATCAAAAAAGAAAAGCTCCCCAAAACGAGAGGAAAGCAAGAAAAAAGAATAAAGAACCAAATTAGCCAAAGAAAAAGGAAAAAGAAAGAGAAGGGAAAATCTAACTCAAACCCCCCGCCCCCTCCATAAAGGTTGAAAAAGAAAGTTATGTGAAAATTAGAAGGAGAGGAGAAAATCCTAATAGAGAGAGAGAGAGAAATGATCTTTAAGTCCTAAGTATTTTCACATTTCGCCAACCAAATTCATCAAGCCAATTTTAATCGGAAATCGCTTAGGAGGATGTTGATTGTCCTACATGGTGCAATTGATGCTAACATGAATAATTTTAATAATATTTTATGTTATTATTTTTTAGTTTCTTTTTTTTTTTTGTTCTTCTTTATTATTTTCTTTTTTTAGTATGGCGATGAGGGTCGCAGCCACAAGCTTGAGAGGGCTAGGTCTACAGGGTGAGTTGGAGGTAGATGTAGGAGTCTTGAGTGAGGAGCTTGGAGAGGAGGATGGTTGACATCGCACGAAGTGGGGCAGTTGTGGAAGAGGTGGGCAAGCTTGAGGGAAAGGGAGTTGGGATGAATTTGCTTCGGGGCTACATGTTTTCGTTTCTTTTTTCTGTTTAAGAACAAAAATTTTGTTTTTTAATTCCCGGGAACAAAAAAAAGAACAGAAATGTGCTTGTTTGTGTTTTTGTTCAAAATCTGATTTTTTGTTCTCGGAACACAAAAAGAACATAAATGAAAAACAAAAAAAATTGTTTCTTCTTGGATGGCAAACATTGCACAGAGTGGGGGCAGTTGTGGAAGTGATGGGGGAGCTTGAGGGAGAGGGAGTTGGGATGGCTTTGCTTCTCCTGGAGTTGGGATAGATTTGCTTCCCCACTACTACTTCTTTCTTCTTTCTCCTTCCTCCTCCTCCTCCTCCTTCAACCCATTTATTATCCATTTATTGTAATACCTGACTCGATCCAAACTCATTTTTCTTCTTCGATCCCAACTCCCTATCAATACTCAAGTTTCAACTCATACCCACCTCATTTAACTCAATGTTAATATGTTTATGACCCATTTATCACAATGTGACCCATTTAATCATTTTATTATCCATTTATTGTAATACCCAACCCGATTCATACTCAATTTCATACCCAACTCATTTGGGTCATGACAAGGGTTCAAGGACTTTTTCAGTATTGGACAAATAATAAGGGTTAAACGAGCTCAATTCGCATAAAAGGATCAAGGACCAGGACTAAAGCACATCACACGTTGAGGGTTCGCCAAGATCTATTTCACTGCAGAGCCATTAAGATAACTCACACAGACACACACGGTCACTTAAATGAATAAGCTTTCACCTTTCAATTTCTTAACAAAAAAAGTCTCACTATCTGAATGGAATCTGAAATTTGCTGCAATGTGGAAGAAAAGAGATTACAGAACACAGTACAAGCTCACCTCCAATTTCAAGAATCTACGATAAAACAATATTTCAGGAATAATCGGCATCAACGTGTGAAATGTTGCTCAATCGGTAGCTCAAATCAGAAACAGAAAACCCAAAACATCACCCAAAAAAAAAAAAAAAAAAAAAAAAGAGAAGACCACACACCCCCCACCCAAACCAACCCCCCAAAAAAAATATGGACACTTGAGGTCTCATAGCATAGCAGGCGAATCGAGCAGAGCGGTGGGGCTGATTCCAGGAGTAGGTATGGTGAGGCAAGGCGAAGCCAAAGCACTCGCCGCTGACTCCTCCGACTGCCGAGGTCGATCCTCGCACTGGCCACCGCATTGAACCCACACTTGGCTGCTTTCCTCTCTGCGATGCTTTCTCCATAATGGAGGCTCCATCCCCCGTCCCCCCTCCTTCCTCCGCCAATCTTCTCACTCTCGCTCAACGGATCCGTCGAGTTGTCCCGCTCCGATGAGGAGGATTCGTTTGCTTCCATCACTAACCGACGCATCCCGAAACAGAGAGAGAGATTATATATCGGTTAAGTAAGCTGTAAATGGATTGTTTAGGCCTCTTTATTTTATAGACCCATTATGCTGGCCTACGAAATCTGCTATGATCCATTTATAACTCATTTACATAATTTTGGATTATTAAATGGGTTTGGACTCATTTTGACAAATCTAATTGCCCCTAATTCACTTATGGTGACCGAATTTTCCATATTTAGTCACTAGAAATCAATTTTTAGTGATTGAATTTGGTTTTGGGCCATGGTTAGGGAAGATTTCCTCCAACCAAGTCTCCAATTTGTGAATTAAAATTATGAAAATCACTCACATATAAAATCGATGTCTATATTTGTAACCCTTATATTTATGAAAATATCCTAACACGTTACCGATCCTTACATGGTCCATCCAGATACATGAACATGCCCTTCTATCTATGTTCTCCATTGCACGCCATGAAATGAAGGAAAATCTCTCTATATTTCACATGCGTGACCTGAAATGAAGGAATTATCTTTATAAAATTGTGTCAAAGATACTTTAAATTATTGTCTATCAAAATGGTCATATAGATGTTGTCAGTCCTTCATTTGGAGCGCCATGCAATGTTTTGAATGATCTCCTTTTGCATCTTGTAGCGGGAGTTGGCAATATGATTGATTGCACTGAGACCAACATCGACATTCACCATGTCAAAAGTAATAATCACTATGCGAGAGGTCAACTTAGCATTATTGGCCCCGTCACCTAAGTGGATGTTGGGAAAATACAAGGAACAATTGGAAATAATAATGAAGTCAGACTTTGAGGTATGATATTATCTTTTTTTAAAGAATTTTTTGCTTCACAATGTTGCTAATGGTCACCAGCACATTTCTTTCAAGTTACAAAATCTTGATTGAAAATACTAAATAACAAGTTTATTATTTCTCTAAGATCTTTCTGAGAAAACAATTGAAATGATGGCTGTATTTTAAGAAAGAAAACTCAAAAAGACTTTATTGTAATTGATACCAAAAACCGACATAGTTTTCTTAGTCTTCCAAATAAAGGCAACCTTTTGGAAAAGTTGCAAAATAAACAAGTATGTTCTCAAGGATTACGTTAAAAAGACATATAAAAAATTCGAAATTAAATGAATAATAAATAAAAATAACTCTAACTTATTTATGAATAGTCGTACCATTTCAATGGGATGCTATGATTAATTTTAAAATTATAAAATTCGAATTTTTTAATATAAAATAATGATAGTTAATTAGTGTCAAATTCCATCCATGTGTGCACTCATATATTTTCGATATGAGACGATGCACTTCTTAGTTTGTTTTATAAATAAACTAATAATAGTGGAGCCTTATGCATGCACATATAAATTAGGCGGTTTGCACACATTCGTGTAAGATGAGCTAAAAGGTTCGAATATCCCTCATTAAAAGAAAAAAAAAAAAAAAACTTAGCTAACATACATAGGATGAAACATTCTTCAAAACTACAATGAGCTTTTTTTTTTTTAATTTATTCATGTGATTTTACATAATATCTTAAAGTCTTAGGCAATATCGATTATTTGATTAGATAATTTAGGTAATATCTCCAGAGATTTTCTATACTTTGTGAATGGTTCTCTGATTATATATGATCAATGTTTCTTTATGATTTTATGGCTTTTAATTTAGATTTCTATTATTCTCATATATAAGACCGTTTTCTAATGAATTTTTAGAATGCATCGAGAGAGATTATTTCCTAAATTACTCATGTGAGCTTTCATCGTGTTATTGTAGATCATTTAAAGAATTTCTTATCTTAAAGAAAAAAGAATTCATAATGCTTGATATGAAGTGAAAGAATAGGTGACGAAATGACCGATTGACCTTTGCCCTAGGAAAGGTTGTTGTCTAATTCACCGGAGGGCATCTTTACAGCTTTAGAACTATCAAATCTACTTTGACTTCTGAGGTACGAGAATTATCTTGGAAATGGGTGTTTTGTTGCCTAACTTATTTTTCATTATTTTGGCCAATATTTGTTACCTAACTTTACTGTTCCTTAAAGCTTTCAATGGGCATAGGTCCATTACTAGATTGAGTGGAGGTCATGCACATCTAGTACAGTTCAATGTTTCGTGGAAAATTGGACAACAATCCTCATCTAATGCAATATGTATCTGTCTTTATGGAATTATCAATCATGTCGAATTGCTCTTTGTAAGTAACTTGAGATACTCACTCCTTGCTTTGGTGCATATGTGTGCCGACACGACATTGAAACACGACACTGAAACAACTTAATTTCGTAACTAAATTGAAGGTAATTTCACATGCTTGAGGGTTCTTGAGCTCTTAATTAGTCTACATGATAGTTAATGAGGTCGATTCCCCAATCCCGGGGCCTTTTTCTTTTTGATAAATCATGGGCACTAGCATGGAAATCCGGCTACATGAAGGCCCCTATAATACCTTGCAAAACGTGTCCAAGAATCATATAAGTTCAAACTTTTACCTATGTAAGTGAACCTGATTTAGAGCCGTTTGTGCATAATTAGTGGGATATGATCATATGACCCTTCAATTCCTAAGTTGGCAATTGTTGATGCTCCAACCAACCGCACCAACCTTAGTAGTTGAGGCCTATTATTGTCGATGTACAGTGAACTGCACTCATCCATTTAGGTTACATCACTTAGATCATGGGGCCGTGGGTTGTTAGTTTATTACAAACTTTTGTACCCGTCATCATTGGTACAAACTAAATAAGAAATTGATATATTTTTCTCTATTGATGAAAGAGGGTAACTTTTTCCCATCGGATTTTTGATTCGTGGGTTACTAACATGAATATCATCTATATTTATATTTAGTTCAATGTGAACCATGACAAACTTTATGAAGATGATCATAAGTGGATGAAAACCACTGGCATTACATCTATTGGAATGCGCTTTTTTTCTTTTTTTTGGACCATCAATTTGAATGTACCATCCGTAAAGAGATTCATAATCCAAGGCATTGGTTCCATGAATCTGGGAAAGAATTTGTCTGTACAGGTGTAGTCCCCCTCCTGATACAATTGACTTCTTTTCTTGAGTACAAAGTAGGTCATGAGAGTTCACTGGCGAATGCAACATAAAGTAGATCCCCTTCGCCCAAGCGAAAGCATATTCTCAAATTAGGTACTTGAACTTTTGACGCTGAGGATTTGACTTCTGAGAGTGACTGGAAAAAAAAAAATGTCAAGCGTGCAAGCAATTGATATATCTGTGTGGTTAGATGTGAGGTGAGAATGCCAACATGAAAAGCAAGAAATGATGGAGAAAGAGCATTACATCTCATGTCGCACCGTTTTGCCACGCGACTTGCATTTACGATTTAAAATTTTGGCATGGATCTTTACTTCTTTACTATTCCCTTTGGCCAGACTCAACTTCTTCTAACACACTCGATAGAGATTAGAATAGTCCTCCAGATTATCAGACTTCTGCACTCGTACCACTGGATTAATAATAAAAATAGGAAAGCAAAAGCACGGCAAGTACTGGTATATAGACAATTTCTTTGAACGTCTGCAGCTAATTCATTTAAAATCTTCAATACTCAAATTCTAAGATCGGATTCAATATGAAATTAATGCGATACTGTGGGAAATGTGGAGTACAGAATTCACAACATCGGACATAATATACCACACAACCAAGTAAAAATGCATACAGATTCTTTAATAATTCTAGACATATGTAAGAGTTACACATTAAATGCGTTTACTAAATGATATGGCAAAGAGCAAGTGGTCATTTAAGTTAGCACCCGATTAAGATGTAGCATCATTCAATAAACTCTTTTAGCATCTAAAATCTCAATATGAGGTCAAGTGGAAATGGAGCAAACCCGTAACCGTGATCGGTCACATCATGCAAAAGTGATGTCGCAAGAGAATGTCGACAAGCGTATTCATGCACTCTCTTGCTTTCCTCCCTCCATATCCTTGAAGTTGGACTTTGTGATGTCTGAGTAAGGGAAAAGGAAAGTTGGGAACTACTTAGATTCATTCGTACGGAATGTACCGAGCCTTCTTATTTCAGTGACCCCCTGAGAAAAGGGAGCAACAACTTGGAATTGCACCAAGTGGATGTCTAAGAACAAGCCTCCATCCCCGAAGTCATCGGCTACATTCTAAAGCGACACCCGCTTTATGCGTCGGTAGTATAAATAAAGCATCAAAGAGATCAGTCTCTCCATGCAATTTGTACTTGCGGAGTGCATAATCCAGGAAAAATATGGCTAAGAATTCGCAGTTTCGTGGTTTAGCAGCTCTTCTTCTTCTTCCTCTCCTACTGTTGAGCTCGGTGATCTCCAAGACAGAAGCCATTAGGCCATTGGAGGGTGCGGAATTGCCCCGTGCTTTGGTAAGCATGGATCGCCTTTTGGGAAAGAAATCGGCCGTCAGAATGATGTCCAGTGGTGGCCCAAGTCCTGAAGGTCCCGGGCACAGGTACAAGGCCCCGGGGCTCACTGGTCAAAGCGACGAGAACCATTTGAGCCCCGACGTGGAGCACAAATAGCTGCGACCCCGCCATTTCCTAAAGTTGTTAAAGGGTTTCGGTGGATCTGGCATGAGACTCGATTGAATTCAGACCTACGAAGTTCGTAGATGAGAAATTAATCATATTGTTATTAAAGTATCGCACGTCTTTTATTTCGAAATGTTAGTCGTTTGATCTACTGAGAGTTACCGAGCATTGAAACACTCATCCAGGGAATCCCTTTTTAAGCTATGTTCCTCAGAGTAGTAAGGTTTACACACGAGCTACTCAAATTGTCATAGTGTACTTTGGCTATATGGTTCTCCTTAATTATGTTCTAAGTACATATTTATTGCGTGATAACACAGATGGAAATCCTCCTCTATTTTCTCTTTATGTTTTAATTTACTTTCTTGTTTTTTCAACTTTGGGAATTGCCTTTGTTGCCAATGACTATGCGAATCGATTGACTCCACGCAAATCGTACGAGTCGAGCCACAGGCGAACAAAACACAACGCGTCATCAGTCAACTATCATTTATGGGGATCGCAATCCTTATCTTTCTTTCCATTTTTGTCAAATTAATTCTATGCATCATCTTTTTTTAGTACTAGTAATATGTTCGGCTCCATTTGTTTTATAGGAAAATGTATGAATTTTTCCTAAAATTGATCATTTATATCTCTTTAAAAAATGAATAACCGAAAAATATTTTCATTATCTATAAAAATGTTTAAATGTAAATTATTGTCAATAATGAAAACATTAAAATGTCTCAAGAAGAAAATGATCCTATTTGACCATTATCCATTGCTAACATCAGAAAATGGAATAATTTAGTATCTTAAGTAACTCGCCGAGCCGCTAAAGTAGCTAAAGTGGTAACAAATACCGTTAGTAAAATAGGTCCAATAGAAAGTCCATTTATTCCCAATCTCTAGATTTTCATTGGCTAATTATTTTAAGCGATACTATAGATTATCTAAGGAAAATATTTTACAAATCATTCATTTTTCGTGAAGCAAATAATGTCTTTATGTGCGCATGGAAATGAAAGATGTTGGAGATGTTATTATAGACATAAGTTGACTACGCTCAAAATTAATGTGATGATACAATATGTTTAATTGGATGAAGAAGCGTGATTACGAGTGGCTTGAGAAATACCATTCATTAACAACAAAAACCATTTACTTCAAAACGCGAAGGAACATGTACGTTCAAACTTGCTGTCTCAAATAGATTGCTTGTTCCTGCAAAAATGAGGGTACATAATATTGACCGTTGATACGCATATATTACCTAGATCAGACAAAGAAGAGGAAATACAAGTTGCACGATATATGTACGAAAATATGTGTCGTTTAAGTCAAAATGATACGCTTCACGAGCACCTACTATTTATACATCTGATAACTAGTAGATAATAATCGGTTATGCAAGAAACAATTCGACGTCCAAGTTGTCATTGATTGACACCTTTTAAGTCCCTAAACTCTCCTTAAACATGATATGTTTGCACAATCATGTGAATTTGGTTTTGACATTGTATTGCTGCGAAAAGAAATGTATGTTCATGCAAATATGAAAGATGTTTTATTTTATTTTTAGTTTTAAAAATTAAATGCCATGTCTAGATTAGATGTGCAGTTTCATAATAATAATAATAATAATAATAATAATAATAATAATAATAATAATAATAATAATAATAATAATAATAATAATAAAGGGTAATTTTGATTTGAGGATAGTGACACAGATAGTCCTTGAATTTTGGTCAAATATATAATGTGGCCCTAAACTTTTAATTTATTCACTATGATCTATAAACTTTAACCTAATTTGTAAAGTGGTTCTTGAATTTTTAATTTGTTCAATATAATTTATGAATTTTTGGTGCATATTCAATATAGTCCATAAACTATATGAAAATGTTCAATGTTATCATTCTATTAATTCAAGATCATGGACAACATTGAATATTTTTATATAGTTTTAAGGACTAAATTGAACATATAACAAAAGTTGAAAAACCACATTGAATACATTAAAAATTAGGATATTATTTTGTACATTATGCCAAAATTTAAGGAACATTGTGTCATTTTTCCTTTTGATTTGTGAGATACATATGTCTTAGATTGGAGGAAAAAGGGAATTTTGTTTAGCATAACAAGCCAATTGGTCCCAAAATAAATGTGATTCAAACAACCATAAACTCAAAAGATATGTCTCTTTTAATGCAATATTTTTTTCAAAAATATATTTTGTAGCATTTCCTCTCCTAATCCCCTCTCTCCCTCCCTCTCTCTCACTCTTTGAACCTTTCTTCATCTCTGCCACTTATGGAGGGGAGGGATTTGAGCTAGATCTGTCCCTCCCCTCCTATTGTTTTTCCTTATATTTCCTTTAACTTCTCTTTTAACTCTTCTAATCTAGAAGTTTGCTCTCCCTATCATCTATCTAAGGGCTTTTCTCTGTAATCTAATTTTAGATTATAGTTTTAATGAATAAGTGTTCTACCTCCAATTGCAATAGTGTTCATAGCAATTTTGGTGTCAAATTTGTGATTGTTCAATAAGTTTTAGTTCAAAGCTTTGATGGTTCACATTGGTGACAAGGCTCACCCTCACAAGTGTCATATATGAGCTTCTTCAACATGTTTATTTGTCTCCGTACGATAATAGTGGGAACACCAAACCTAGGCACATACTTCCAAAACGCAAAATCATAGCAACAGATGAAGATCTCGACATGTGCTTATTACTAATGATGCTGTGTGATTCGGTGATCAGTCATCGATCCTTTCACTTAGATGTAATCATAAATTTGTTTTTTAAGGGAGCCTATGGTTATTTCTATCAACCATGCTCTAATGATATGCATTTGATTTCTAGTTTTTAGTTTGTTTTGAAGCTCTATGGGCTTACTTTATTACTATGACTTTTGAAATTTTCCATCATGTATCATTTTGGTAATGTTTATTTTGAATTGAATGCAATATTTTTCTCTAATTAATGTAGAGGGCAGTGTAGCGTGATTAATGTTTGAAGAAGCATCAGGGAATGAAAATTTGTAATAATGCAGTTGAAAAAAGAAGGGCCATTGTATCCAATTTTTTTGTTTAACTTTTTTGTAGGCTCAAGACTCTTGAAATTTTTATTCAAATATCGACATGTAAATTCAATGATAATTTTGTTATAAGTTTTAAATTTTCTGTAATATTTAAGAGATTAATGAGTAATATATATATATATATTTGTTTGCTTAGGTGGAAACAAACGGCTCTAATTGTTGCACATAGGTTAATTGATTATTAGATCAAATTACAAAAAACATAAGTTATATGAATGACCATTGATATAAAATATTGGAACTTAATATAGTATTAAGTGTGATAATTAAGTTTTTTTCTGTATTTAATGTAAAGGGTAGCTTATCTTATTTGAAGAGTTACGGATAATGATATAAATAATCTCTAAACTTTGGGTTAATGTATAATATGGTCCTTGAACTTTTAATTTATTTAACGTGGTTCATGAACTTTAGCTCAATATGCAATGTGGTACTTGAACTTTTAAGTTGTTCAATGTGTTCCATGAATTTTTTTATATATATTCAATATGGCCTTTGAATTATAAGAAAATGTTTAATGGTATCCTTTTATTAATTCAAGTTCAAAGACAACATTAAATATTTTCATATAGTATAAAGACTACATTGAATATGTATCAAAGTTTGGAACCACATTAAATAAATTAAATATTTGAGGATTACATTATACATTGAGTTAAAGTTTAAAGACAACATTGAACAAATTAAAAATTCATGGATCACATTGCATATTAAATCAAAATTTAAGAATTTTGTTCGTCATTTTCTAATAAAGCTACAAGAATATGAACTTCATGACAAAAAAATAATAAAAAAAAAGTTTCCATTGCATCCATTTCCTTGTCATGTGCGCGAGTTGATAGCTACTCGGTCAAATTTGGATCTCCGTATAGGTGTTATCGATATATAGGAAATGGAGTGATCGACGCCACTAATCATATTGTACATTATCATAAGGGCGCCCACCCGTTAATCAATTTTCGCATTGAACCATATTAATTTTGTACTAGACCAAATAGGTGATGATTTTATCATTAGGCTAATCGTCTTGGGATTAATATCATGAAAAATTCCAAATTTGTATACTTATGACAAATTTACTTCAAATTAATTTTTTTGACCAACAAAACCATAACACTAGTACACCTTGACAAATTTACTTCAAACTAATTTTTTAATCACTAACACTCTGAATTTGTACATTTGTAACAAATTTACCCGTTGTTAATTTTTGTTAAATAAATTAATATATTAACTACCACATATTATCTAACTCGGCAAATTAATGGTAAAATTTAATAAAAATTAACAAAAGGTAAATCTATCATTGATGTACCGATTTATATTTTTGGTAACTAAAAAATTAGTTTATAGTAAATTTGTCACTTTCAACTGGTCACCGAGACCTAAGAAAGGACTGCCTTGGAGGGATATTGCTTCACCGGACAACAAACACATACTCGAAGAAGGGGAGATGTCAAGGAGATGGGGTGCAGCAATAATGAAAATGGGGTCTCTTAAGATATTAACCCATTGCCTCATAGTAGATGCGTCGCAGAAAATATGATTATTTTATTTCCTAGGTAAGAATTCCTAAACGAACTATGATGTCCTACAAATCTCCTCCAAAAAAGTATGGGTTAATACCTTAAAAAATCTCAAACTAATATATTTATAATAAATTTACCTTAAACTAATTTTTTAACCATCAAAAATACCAAATTGGTGCATCTTTGATAAATTTAACCAAAATAAGTACATTTGTGACAAATTTACCATTTAATAGTTTTCGATAAATTTTATTGTCAAATTATTAAATCGAATGATACGTGACAATTGATTAATGAATTGGTTCATAATTTTACTTTCCGTTAATCATAATTATACAATTTTTGTAGTTTTTTGTGATATTAATTCAATTTAACGAATGTCATATTTATCACAAATGTATCAATTTAAACTTTTTGAAGATCGAACAAATTAGTTTGGGATAAATTTGTCGCAAATTTATCAATTTGGTCTTTTATAATTTGTTATAAGAATACTTTTAGTTTGAGATTTTTTATTATCAAAAAATTAATTTATAATAAATTTGTTACATATATATCAGTTGATAATTTTTAATGGTATTAACTCCAAAAAAAAAAATTGTCCGAACCCAAGACAAAATGACGACGCGAACGGATGCGAACTCCGCCTAGTCTTAAACCCTCCTTGTACCTTCGTCAAAGCTAATCTCCTCACTCCATCGATGGCGGATCGCCGCCTCGTCCGCCGCCTCCTCTTCCGAACGCCCGGTGGCGCCGCCGCGCTCTCCGCCCTCGTTGCTCCACAGTCGCGGTCTCATTCCACCCGCGCCGCCTCCCCCGCCGAGGGGGAGCTCGGCGGCGCCGGCCGCGGCGGAGACAGAGTGAGGGGCGACTGGCTCACCCTGCCCCCGTTTGATCGTGCCGTCGTTGACGGCGCCGCTTTGGGGAGAGAGCTCTCGAGGGGCGGAAGCGCGGAGCCCGGTGAAGCGGCGACGATGACGGCGCTCAAGTGGGTCCTCCGGTGCTGTCCGGAGTTGCCGCGGAGCCTTGTGCAGAAACTGTTTCGCTTGAGACAGGTGATTTTTGGTGGCTTGCCGGCGCAATATTAGATTTTAGCATTGCTGCAGAAGCTGTGATGAGTTCATTTGCTAGTGATTATTTATTTGGAGTGTTGCTTCATGAACTTTGTGCTATTGGGTTACTGCTTTTGTGTCTTGAGGGGACTTAAGTTCAAATTTAGCATTCTTCTTGTGTTGTGTAATTGCAAACAGCAGGACATCTACTGTGTTGTGGAAGTGTTCTTGATTTTGGGTAGTAGAAGAATTGGAATTCCGTAGTTCGGTTGATGATTTCACATGAATGTCGTGACAATGAGCTGGGTATATCACTTGCTAGAAACTGAGGATATAGTGAAAGAGGCTTGATGACTTCATGGTTTGCTTGCTGTAGGTCCGAAGAGAGTTCTTAGAGGGTGGTCTCTCTGATGTTGGCACTCAAACGGTGGATTGTCGTCTTAAAAGGGTAAGGTTTTTGCGTGATGCATTAACTAATTCTTTCTTTTTAGATGCTACACTTGTCTATGACGACATGATAAAATGGATGATCAATCTTTCTAATATTGAATGATAATGGAAGGTGGCAGCTAAAGACTCGATAAATTTGGGAGATCGAATTTATCTTCCGATCAGTGTTAAAGAGTTGCCTTCAAAGAAGCAACAGTGCCGTTGCAATTCAGAAGAAGTGAATTTTGTTCGTGGCATTGTGTTGCATAAGGTTCAGATGCTTATGTCTTTCAGTTGGTTACTAGATCGCACCAAATCGCTTTAGGCTTTTCACTTTCCACTTGAACTTTGTGCAGGATGATGCCATTATTGCTGTGAATAAACCCCCTGGCATGCCTGTTCAAGTGAGCTGCTTTTCTGCATTTGCTTCTTTCCCTTATCTTCCAAGAAATGTGGAATCAAGCACTGACTACAATGATTTCCTTGGCAGGGTGGTGTAGGCATCAGTAGAAGCTTCGATGAGGTGGCCATCACCTGTTTGAAGTATGATCACCAAGAAAATCCTCGGCTGGTTAGTGCTCTGCGGAACTTTTACAACATCTGGTTTTGTAAAACAAGTAGGGTATTTATACAGGAAGGAAATGCTTCTTCGATAACATTAATGGCTTATTAAACTCTTTTGACATTTTAAGGTGCATAGACTTGACAAAGATTGCAGTGGCATCTTGGTGATGGGCAGGACACAAACAAGTGCGACTTTTTTGCACTCCCTATTCCGTGAGAAAACTGTTGGAGCATTAAAAAATGTCAGAAACATACAATATCCCATTTGCCTTTTCTTCCAGTTAGGCACACGTAATTTCATGGGGGGCTGCTAGTAGCAATTAAAGAGTCACCTGATTCTTGAACCTTTTTTTTTAGGATTCTGCTAGCAGAAAGAGATTATTGCAACGGAAGTATTGGGCGCTTGTCATTGGATCACCTAGGCGATCAAAGGGAGTGATTTCTGCACCACTGGGAAAGGTTGGAATGTTCTTGTGCTTCAGAACTATATGTTGGAAGCTTGTTCGATTTCTTCGGATTTGATCATTGAAGAAGCAAATGGCTTCTTCTGGAATATGATTTAGTCAACCTGTTTTATGGCATCCTATCTTTCTGTTATTTAGCAGAAAGGGTACTTTCGTTTAGTTATTCAAACTTGTTTTGCTTGTTGATTGACGTTTCTTTTGAGCATGAAAGAATTGGCACCTAGCTAGCTGTGACAATGTTGCACGGCACAGGAGTCTTATGGAATCATGGCCAGATTGGTCTTTACTTCAATAGATTTTGTTATATCAGGAGAAATTCCTGAATGATGTGATAAGAAAGGAACAGGGAAGTTTACTCCACGACTGTACTTTCACTTCAATTTCTAAATTATAATAAACATGGGACAAGCATTACCAAAGCAGTTCAAAATAATCAGCGTAGGACTGGGAAATTTGCTTGCTTTATGAATACCTTTTTGGTGCCAACTCTTTTCCATCATCTAGACTTCCCACCGTCTCTGCTTTTTTTGTGCATAGATGCATGTTTTGCGTCCATATGCTTAGAAATGAAAATTATAGTAGGCTTTCTTTTTTCTCAAATTGCTTGTCATTTTGCAGAGGACATGTCAAGTTTGTCATTTTCAACCTGCTATCTGCATATTTCTGTGTAGATGGTAGTTTGACTGTAAAATTTGATTTTCTATGCCTATTAGGACATTAGTCACACTACATCTTCTGTCAAACATTAAGGACTTCTATATATTACTTTACTTTCTTTCAGGTGCTGATGGACAATGGAAAATCAGATCGTATAACCATTATCAACGGCAGTCAGACGATCCCATCTTATCATGCAATAACAGAGTATGAAGTGATTGATTCTCGTCATGGTGAGTGATTGATGCTGACTGAAAGACATCTTATTAATTTGTAGAATTTTGTCACAATTGGAGTGATATACTTCCTAGAAAATTGTTTTGCCCTTCAGAAAGGTGTCTTGGATTGAAGGAAGCAATGACTTTCACATTTCCTATTGGTCATTAAATTTGTTAATATCATTAGCATCTGTTCTATTCTAACCTGTTTCTTGAAGTTGAGTCGGTCATTACTTAACTGGGGCGTTCTACCGGTGACCTATCTTGCCAATAGAGAAGATCCCTCTCAAACCACATGTTTAGATGCTTGAGGTCTTAAGGATGTGTTCCTTTTTTTTTTGGCCACAAGAACATCCTTTGCCCTGGATATACTAAATAATGCTCGGCATCACAAAATATAGAAGTGAAGAAAGCAAGTTAAGGGCTTTACTTGTGAACTTGCATGTTTTTCACGTTATTGTCATCTTATGCAGGCTATACATGGCTACAGCTGTCACCGCTTACTGGAAGAAAGCATCAGGTATGTTATGACCAAGATGTTTACATTCCCAACAAATAACTTGAATCAAGATTTTGTCTTATCAGTATATGTGCATATACTTGACTTCCACTCTGGACAAATTCTTCCACCTTTGTCCTCAACAGCTTCGAGTGCATTGTGCTGAGGCACTGGGAACTCCAATAGTTGGGGACTACAAGTATGGCTGGCAAGCTCATAGAAACTTCAAAAATTGGCAAGTATCAAATTCTGAAGAAAGTTTTAGCAGGAAGCTTAAAGGGAGGGCTCTTCCCTTTGGCCTTGATCTGGATAACGGAAGCATTTCTGATGAGCGTCCTCGGCTGCATCTACACTCTAACCAAGTTCTATTGCCTAATATTGCTCTGGCTTTGCAAAATATGCAGCTATCTTCAGGATATGATTTGTCAGAACTGGAAACTCTTGAATTGGTTGCTCCACTGCCTCCATACATGCAAAAAAGCTTAGATTTGTTGAAATGACAATCTCGTTGGAAATAGTCCAACATTCCAGTGGATCAAGCTTGTTTATAATGATACCATATTCTGCATTGGATTGGTTAATCATAAATATCAGACCAGTGGCATTCTCTGGGCTCTGAAAAGAGTACACTAAAGAACCATGTGAGGAGAATGCATGCTTTTCCTCAGTTAAAATGATGGTTTGGTGGAAGAGCTCGAAGCAGTCAACTGAGTTTTGTTAGACTGATGGTGGAGGAAATTGTTGACAATGTTGTCTGTCTCTAGGATAAATGAATGTTGCCTTGGCAGATGAAGTTTGTCAGATTGGATGGTACTCCTCAAGCAAATGAAGCAGTTAGACTAATCTTTAGCTGCATATTAGCACAGGGAGAAGCTATTCCTGTGAGTTAATTGAAGTGTAAAGGGGTAGAGGCCAGGAGTTTTGATTATGAGCAGTTTTGGTTTCTTAGCAAATCTGATTCATTTGCTATGGCAGTGGACAGTGCTGTATTATTTTTTTGATTGATTCGGCATCGGGATACAAATCTGATGTGGAGGTCTTTAGAGTCTTACTATCCTGTGAACATTCTCAACGCAGGAGGTAGTATGCAATTTCGAGATATATGCTCATTTGGAGGATCAAGAACAAGACCTCTGGTATGAACTCTTTTTACGACGCATTGTGTAGCTAGTACCACCAATAGATTTCTCTGGAGGCAGTTCTGGTAGAGAAAAGCCCCCCGCAACGCGTGGGATTTTCACCTAGGTTGCTTACAGGTCGGCAAGATTCTAACTGAGAGGAATCTCAGATTGATAATTGCCTACACAAGAAACGACCTTTTAACCATGTTCACTTTTACTGTAAGTTTAGCTAGTGCAATTTGATATGCTTTCTTGGAATCTGTCTCTGAGTCGTGAAATCTGCTAAAACTGCATCCTACCTTCGAAGTACCGATGCATATGTATCATCTATCAACTGCAAATCTATCAAAGGCCTGGGGGAGCATCATCTTCCCCTCTGGCTTGAGAGATCTTGAGGCAAGAGCCATCCATGCTAGTATCAAAATCTAATCAATTTGCATGAATTGCCAACGCTGAGTTAGTCAAGTACTGTCCAATAACGTTACCGTGTCTTTGTTTGGTTTCTTGGAAACCTTAGGGGGTAAGTATACTAGAAGTGCCAAAAGTTGTGTACGGCGCACACTGTAGTGCCAAATGTTTTTTTCCGGATAACTTAAGTGCTAATTTAAAAATAAAAATAAAAAACGATCGTTTAAGTGTCAAATCCAGTCCGGATTGTCATAAATGTGGCTATAATTTATTAATTTCTTAATCTTACATGGCTCACCGGCATGCCTAATCAGCATATAACCCCTAAATGACGTCATCCAAAAGTTATAAATAGTGATAATTTAAATGTCAAATTTTATTAAAAGTAATCATTTGAGTGCCAAAATTTATTTAAAGTGATCACTTCAATGCAGTCATAGTTAAAAAAAAAAAAAAAAAAAAAAAAAAAAATCACTTCGATGCCAAGCATGCCACATGAAAATGCCACGTGGACTGGATTTTTTAAAAATTTTGACAAGTTATATCATAATTTTAATTATAAATGACACGTAATCAGTTTGGTTGGAATTTCTCGCCATTAACACTAAAGTGATCATTTTTCCTCCGATTTAGTTCTTAAGTGAGCCGACAAAAAATTTTGGCACTAAAATGAGCGCCATACATAACTTTTGACACTTTTAGTGTACTTATCCCGAAACCTTAGGCATACATGTATAATATGAGGGCAAAGTAATGATTAACGAAGTTAATAGAAAGCATAAGCGAAATGATGAAATGATGAAATATTGAACTTTATCGTAACCGTTCATCATGTGAGTCCATATGACCGATGGCTGGGATGGATCTTGTCCTGTGGGCTTGGTCTAAGTGAAAAAAGAAAATCTGAATTTGATCTTATTCATTTTTTATGAAGAAAAAACAATCGTAGATTTTAATTCGCGTTGGATCATACGAACATGGTAAAGAAGAGTTCGGGCACAACTCCTTGGAAGTCGACACGTGAGGCGACGATTGCTTGCCGAGAGCCCTCGGTCTTCCTCTGCTCTTGACACATTTTGACCTTGAAATTCAACATGGGTACCAACGTAGGCATGTATTTCTATGTATATTGCGCTTTTTGTAATTTGTATTTTGTTGCCTGCTATGTTTTGGCCTCAAATTTTTATGATCAAGGCCTGTTATGAGCATATTTAATACAAGAAACCCAATAAAAGACTAACAAATATAATTTTCAGCTTCTAGAGTAACAAATAGTTTAAAGTAAATAAGGTTGGCCCATGGTTGGAATAAAATGAGTGCGTTGTAATTTAAGGTACGGACATAAAAGGCGTGATATGCTCTTTAGTATCTAAAATCTCAAATATTACGTGTGGCAATTCTTGGAATTTTTCATGAAAAATAACATTTATCGTCCACAAAAAATAGAAAGTTCCTAATTTTTTTTTTTTGGGGGGTAAACACAAGGCACAGAACTAAGAAAAATTAATGTCAAAAGTCTACAATCTTGACTTTATCACTAAGAAAAACAGAAGATAATTCTCTAGGTGACTACAAGATAATTCTCTAGGTGACTACAAGTAGAACTTGATATCCAATTGCTTTGCTATGCCAACATTGGCAAGTATATTGGCAGGCCAATTGCCTTCCCGAAAAATATGATATAATTTAAACTCAAAATTAGAGCTTAGTAGTCGTTGGATTTCCTTAAGTAGTGCCGATTCAGTATTAACTACTATTCTCTCTTGGTTAACAAGTTCGATAATAATTTTGCAATCTATCTCAATAATGAGGCTATGGAAACCATGTTGCTTTGCGGTGGTGAGTCCCAACTACAACTCCCATAGTTCTGCTTGTGAAGACAAACAATTGAGGTAAAATCAATTAGCTAGTCACGCCCTTCATTTTGAAATAACCCTCCGGCTCCTACAAGTCTAGAATTACCTTTAGATGCTCCATTGGTATTTAGTTTGATCCATCCCGAAGGTGGAGGATCTCAAGTGACCATAAGGGGAGAAGTACATGATCCACTTTTAAACAAGTTGATCATGGGCAAAGCTATGATTTCCTTTGTGTGTGATTGGATTACTTGTACAATGTTGGAAGGAGAAAACAAAGCTTTCTTGGAAGAGTGATCTGCTTCACTATTGCCAAAAAAGCTATATACTCGCATTGAAAGTAATACTCCAATCATAACGGAAGTTGAATCTTCCATTGTTAGTTAGGTTGTGTGGGACGAGGTTAATCCATATGTTTTGAATAATTAGACAATCCCACAAAACATGCAATATTGTTTCCACTAAAAACTCACAATGTAGATATAAGGATTACCTCCCAGACTACGAGATGTCCTCAATTCATTGGTTAATAAACGTTTATGTGCCGCTAGCTAAAGGAATGTTCTAATACATTGAGGTCCTCTCCACTTCCATATAAGGGGGCCATATGCTATCAGTTTCTTGATTGTCGATCCCTTTGATAATTTCACATGTTCGTGTCATGGGCTAGCAGTTCATTGGCCACGAAATAGCCCATGTGACGTATGGTGAATGGATAACATCAAGCTGGCCTTTCTTCTATAGTTGTTTCAGAGAATAATACAACGGATGGCTTTCTTGTATTGGATAGTACCATGCTTAGCTTAGCTCAAGCATTTAGTTCCTCGAGCAAGACAACATATCATTTTAGCCTTAACAACTGGTTTCGGTTTGCCATGACCTCATCAGGATAGTGGTATCAGCTTCCAACCAATTGGTGCACGAGAGATCAACCCCGCCTTTAGAGCTCCGTATAAATATAATTGTTTGATCCTAAAATATTTAGCACCAATCATCTTAACGCTACTCCTACGAATCAGTTGTATTCATTCTCTCTATATCACTCACTCTTCTCTCAATAATCCCAAGCTCTACTTACAAGTGTTCATGAATACAGTAGAATTGTGGACCATTATGTTCTCCTCCACTCAATTCCACAATGCCCTTATTGTGCATTGTTTTGTTGTTTTCTTGCATTTTCATAATTGTTGATGTGTCACTATGGATCATGCATCAAATGGCAACATTCACCCAACAAAACAAGCCACTCCATGGGTAGCTTCTTTTGATTGTAGTTGTTCGGGCTCCTCCTATCACTTGTGCTTTCCCAAGCAAGTTTGGCATTTTTCACCAATCACATCTTTTGGTAGCACCATATTTCGCCTACTAAGCCTTTCTTGATCCTAGCAAACCAATGAAGGTTTCTTTCCTTGTTGAAAATGTGGCAACATACCTCTTCTTGAGATTCGCCCATTGACTGAGGAACGTTTTTCCTTATTCAGTGAGGAATCGATTCTTTCTTATGCCCCCATTGTCATCGTAGAAACTTATCAAGAGCCATGCTTTGTCCAAGCACCTTTTTCCCTAGAAATTCATTCTCTACCCTCATAGAATTGGGCAGACCATAGGTTTTCTCCAACTCACGTCACTTATTGGGGAGATCTTGCTCTGATACCATCTATCATGGGCCAACAGTTTCTTGGCCACGGAATAGCCCTTGCAGTGCCTAGTGAGTAGATAACACTAGTCTAACTTTCTGTTTATAGGTGTTCCAAAGAACAATATAGTGAATAGCTTCCTCATATCAAATCATACCACGCTCAGCTTAGCTCGAACAACTAGTCTATTGAGCAAAACGATGGATAACTTTAGGCTCACAACTAGTTTCGATTTGCCATGACCTTATTAAGAGAGTGATATCGGCTCCTGACTAGTTTGTACATAGGATACCAACTCTGCATCCAAAGCTCCATAAAGATATAATTGTTCAATCCTAGAACTCCTAACAGCAATCATCCCAATGCCACTCCCAAGACCAACTATATTCATCCCCTCTACATTACTCACTTCTCACCTAATAACCCCAAACTCCATCCACAAGTATTCATAAGTATGGGAGAATTACGAACCGTGACACTAGCTTGACAGAGAAAGATCACTTGCTCTTACCTTTCCACAAAAGACTATCTTTCCCATCTGAGGCTATTAGGAGTTTGATAGCCCAAATTCTACGGATTACATCTTTGGATAAGATTCCTAGGAAAAAGTGGAAACTTCCAATCCCATTCTGCACATAATTATAAAATTTTTCACGAGGGAAGTAACCATGTTGTGGAGTGGCTCCAACCTTGGAATCCAATTGTCTTTCTAGAAACTTACCCGTTCTCCATTTTCCAAGCTCCATACTGCTCTTTTCTCTAAAGTTGGCCATACATTAACAATCGCTTTCCATAGTATTGAATCACCAAGTTTAGCATGAATAATATTTCTCTATTGTGAATAGTACTTAGCATGCAAAACCTAATGTGTATAATGTCACGTCCCCATCCTCCGAGCACGTGCACATCCCTCTTTGGTTGATTAAATAGCGACATCCCAAGATACATCGCCAACCCATTCATTTTAATACGCATGCGGAAGCAATTAATAAATTATCCCCAGACAACAATTCAATGGGATAGAAAAGTAGGACAACAAATCACCATCAAAACAAGCCTTTTTAAACACTTTAGGTTTATACACAAAACCAGGTTGTTTACAAAAGGTTAGCTCAACAAAATGGGAATTGTCATATGACCCACTAGTTAGACAAATTCACCGATTCTTCGATCTCCACTTTCCCAGACTCCGGGATTTCTAGTCCTCCATGACCACTATCTAAGGACCTGAAAATGTTATGCAATAACCAGTGAAACAATGTCTCAGCAAGTTCAACCCCTTAAGACCCGATTAGTAAGAAAATACGTCTTAAGGGCTGCCTAAGCACAACCACGAGTCAGATGACTTACCTTGGTCTCAATTCCATCCTGCAAATCAATATCATTTATAGATGCCTCAAATCACATTAACCAATCATTGAATTACGTTATCACGTCAATTCAGAACTCAGATCGAATCATCGATCAATCAACCTAGTCAATTTCATGTCATCGGACCATCCCACGGTCAATTCAATCAATACTATATATAAAGTCCGACTATATTAGAACTGCTCACTCTAAGCTGATAAATAAATAAATAGTATAACTTACACTAAGCTATTAAGATTAAGGTATATTACTCTCGCTAAATTGACATATTGAGGCCTTCAAGCTGATATAATATACTGATATACTACTTTTGCTAAGCTAACATATTGCCGGCAGACTGATATAGTATACCCTTAATGCTCACTCTAATTTGATAAAGTGTATTGCTCGCGCTAAGCTAACATATTAGAGCCCGTAAGTTAATATAGTACACCAGTATACTACTTTCGCTAAGCTGACATATCAGAGCCCGTAGGATGATATAGTACACTATCCTAACCATTCAATCAATTCACAAATTTTTATCATTTCCGATAAAAATAGCTGTGTGTGGATAGACGATCGGTCTTAACCAAAATATAATAATTTCACTTTTTGAACATCCCACCAGTTTCAACAGCCTATAACATATTTTGGCGCTGTAAACCGACGCCCGTTGATTTTCCAATTAATTACTGAAATTAATTCATTTAGTAATAAAATCCTAAAATCACCATTAAATCAATTCAGCACAATTTAGAGTTCAAATAAATAAACAGATTCCACCACAATAATCAGTATAAAATTTCTGTCGTCGACTATCCCAGCCTAATTTTCGAAAAATAAATAATTAATTAAATAATTACGGAAATTATTAAATAAATGTAATAAATCCAATTTATATCCGTAATGCCTAATTGGAAGACGAAAAGAACAAGAAAAATTTCAAGGTTCATTCAATAAATAATAATGCGTGTATACTTGCTAAGTACACTAACTAACCACCTAACATACATCGGCAAATAAGTAAATTAACTAATTTATAGGGGTGTCGATAGAACCGAACCGAAAACCGAATCGAACCGAACCGAAAAATTCTATTTTTTCGGTTCGGTTTTTATTCGGTTCGGTTAAGTTTTTATCGGTTAATCGAACCGAACCAACAAATAAAAGTGGAGAAATAAAAGTAGAGAAATCTAAGTTTAACAAAAAAAAAATGAAAACCAAAAACCAAAGGTTAAAAACCAAAAACCGAAAAACTGAAAAATAACCGAACCGAACCGAAATTTCGGTTCAGTTCATATTCGGTTCGGTTCGGTTTCGATTTCAGTTCAAAAGATTTTTCTAACGGTTCGGTTCAGTTCGGTTTTTCAAAAAGACCAAACCGAACCGAACCATTGACACCCCTACGAATTTAGGGTGCACATGACAAAATTTCTCGAACATAAATTGATTTCTGGCAAGAAATTTATTTCTCAATTTCTATTTCAGAAACTGAGAAGCTAAAAATTTTAGCTTCGATTTCTTCTTCAAATTTATTTGTGGAATAGAAATCTGTTTTAAATAAAGAAATCAAATTGCGTTACCAAACAAATTTTTGTTCCAAACTTGTTCCGGGAAACAGAGAAATAGAGAAATTAAGAAACATAAATTTTATCATGTGCAGCCTTAATCTAATATATCAATCTAAACATTTTTAATTTAATCTAAACAATCTATAAGTATCATTAACCTACTAATAAGGGATTAATAAGCTAAACTCACTTAATTTGCGATCTGCTCGGTTCAAATCTACAGGGACGCGATAGGGGCGGACAAATCCCATAGTGGCGGCGCCGACGGGGGCTTGGAACGGGCCAAAATCGGCCCCGCAAGGCCCACGGCTTGACTGGAATTCTACTCCTGCACTGTTGGCCACGCTGTTTCAGTTCCACGAAAGTGAAACTGTGACATCCCGATTTTCCAATTCTATTTTCAATAAATTGAGATGGGGCATTTCGTTGGCACGCATATAGTTCTTTCCTTGAGTTGGCCACTCATGTGAAAACTAGCCTATCGGGTGAAGCCGTTAAGAGATTCTAATGCATAAGACTCGAGAATTTGACTAGAAAACGATTTTTCGACCGAGCTAATCTGCAATGGTCATTACGGCACAATTAAAAATCGATTAGAGATCGGAAATAGGTCGACTCGACATAGGCATGTGACTAGGTGTGGGTGATTCCACCAGATTGCACAATTCTTGTCAATCGACATTAGACCGACTTTTCTATCGATTGGGTACCATGTGTTCGTATTTGAAATCTTGAGATTATCCCGACAACCGAAAGTCGCCAATGTTTCAAAGATGTACACTGTGGCTTGAGATGATCAACCACTAGTCAAATGTATGAAAATTTCTAAAGGCTACTCGGTAGGTTAGGCCGCGCTAATATTGTGCAAAAGTGAAATTAACCGTGGAATTGAGATCGAATTCAGAAATTGGAAGTCTGAGTATGTCACAAATCATTTTAGGAATATTAACTCATCTTCGGAAGATTTTTCATATAATCAGAATTTTTCAGAAATTAAATCAAAGAATGGCTATTTTGGCTCGAGAAATTAGTAAGCCTGCCTTTGGTCTTGCTTTTGGGACTCAAGTTGGTTCTATGGTCAAGTGATTACGTAAATTGAAATGTGGTGATATTTGACTAATTTTATGGAGTTCAATTTGGTTCAATTAGAAGAGAATGAAAGAATATGATGTACAAAGTTTAAAAATTGGTAGGCCACGGTGGAAAAATAAATTGGACCTATTGAAAAGATTGTGGTGGAAGATTTTGGTGAGTGGGAAGTGATGTCATGAGGTCATGGTGGGCCACTTTTGTTGGATTAAAGAAAAAGAAAAAGAAAAAGGAAAATAAAGGGTCCCATCTCTCCCTCTCTCTTTCCCCTCTCTCCCGTGCGACTTCTCCACCACCATCTTCTTCTTCTTCTTTGGTGGCCAACAGCAGGAGAGATCCGGTTGCTGCAACCCTCAGCCCGACTGGTCGCCCCCGCTGTTCACCGCCGCTGCACGTCGTCGCAACCCGTGACTCACCGCTTGCACCTCCGCCTCCCTCTCTCCCTCCTGCTGCGCCGAAGTCCTCTTTCCTCCATTGTTGGTTGCTGCTCGACACCCAGTAGATCTGAGAAGGCGTCGAAGCTGGCTGCAGCCTAGCCGGACCGCCGTATGCCGCTTGTGCGTCGTCCACCGCCTCACACAACCGCTCTCCTCGCCGCCCGCTCGTGCCACCACCCGCGCCTAGCCATCCCCGTCTATCTCGATCCGTGAGTTCCAGGAGCTAACGGAGCTCGTCCCCGCCGCCGTGAGGCCTCGCCTGGCCGCCGCCTCACCCGTCCGAGCCACCGTCAAGCTGCCGCTCCGATCCTCCGCCCATTCCGACGTCGGATCTGTGCTTCTCAGCCCCAAAACAGTAGTCGCAAAAATGGGTATGGAAGCACTTATTTGGCCTGTTTTGGCCGTCTTCCTGAGCCCGAATGCTTGGCCCACCTTGAGGAAAGTTGATCCTCACGTTGTCCTCGTCATTTTGGTTTGCTCGGCTCGCTAATCGAGTGAGTTTAACTCACTAAACCTCAATTAGAGAGTTAATTATGCTTTATGTGTGCTTAGCTTAAGTTAATTAAGCTTAGGTGGTTAATTTAATTTATTTAATTGTGAATTAGATTAAGAGGTTGGTTTAACTTAAAGTATGTTTAGTTAAGGTTAAATTGATGTTTATATTAGTATAATGGTGATTTGACATAAATGAATTACTTTTGGGATTAAATGAATATTTCGAAATTTTTTAATAATTTAAGAATATTTTATTATTCGAAATTATCAAAATATTATTATTTAATTATTTTCGGAATAAATTTAATTATTTATTAAATTCCAAAAATTTTGTCGTGACCCTAAATTCTCAAAATTTCGTGCCGATTGCTACTGTGTAGTCAGATTTTGAAATTGATGATTGGATATTATAAATTGAGTGTGGATTGTGAAAACTATGGATATTATTATTTAATTAATTTTCGGAATAAATTTAATTATTTAATAAATTCCGAAAATTATTTTGAGACCCTAAATTCTTAGAATTTCGTGCTGATCGTTGCTGTGCATTTAGAATTTGAATTTGATGAATGGATGTGGCAAATTGAGTATTGATTGTGATAAATAGGGATTCTTTATAAAATTCTAAGTGTGGAAATTGATGGGAGATTGGCTGTGATTAACCACCTATTAGAGGTCGTGCCCAGTGAGGCCGTGATGGACCACCTATGAGAGGTCGTGCTTAATAAGGCCGTGATTGACCACCTATTAGAGGTTGTACCCAGTGAGGCCGTGATTGACCATCTATGAGAGGTCGTGTCTAATAGGGCCGTGATGGACCACCTATGAGAGGTCGTGCCCAGTGAGGCCATGATGGACCACCTAATTGAAGGTCGTGCCGAGTGGGGCCGTGATTGCCACTGGTTGTTAAACCTTCCTATAGGGCCATGATTGAGAGTAATGATTGATTTGCTAAAACAACATGTAATCAGCCGAGTCGATTGATCGCTAAGACGATCCAAGTGGTTGAATTGTTCTGATGATGTGATTGTGCCATAATTGTTTGGTTGTCATAATTGCACGTGATTGATTTTATATAAACTGTGCTAACCTGCATATGAAGACTAATGCGAGGTAAGTCTTCTGTGTGATGTGGCTAGGCCACCCGGGGCGTATTTTCTTTCTAATAGGGGTTTATGGGGTTGAACTTGCTGAGACATTATCTCATCCCGGTTTGGGGATTACAATTTCAAGTCCCTGGTGGACAGAGTGGCTAGATAGCTTTGGTTGATCTTGAGGAATTGCAGAGGTGAAGTCATGAGGATTGGAGAACGTGTCCGACTTGTAGGTCGTAGGACAGTTCATTTTTAAGAGCCGGTCTTTTATAGACTTTTGGCTGTAGACCTCTGTTTGTAATTCTATTGAATCATGGAAATGTTATGTTGTGATTTTGCTTCCTGCTTTTCTATCCCGTATTTCATTGTCAGGGGTTTTATAATACGTTCTGCTTGCGCAATAATAGAACCAATGGGGTTGGCGACACTACATGAGAATGTCGTATTTCCATGACCATGGTGGGATGTTGGCGTGCTCGAGATTTGGGGCGTGACAAAAACAGTGGCTGATGGCGGGGCTATTCCACAGGGGACGCAAGGTGGCAGCTGTAGGTAAAAATCGAGGCTGCTTCGGTGAGGAGAGGGGGACATCGATGGCCTGCTGCCATCTTCCACAGAACCAAAAAAATAAATGAAGATGAAGCCGCTGATGAACGGGTAGAGACACGCAAAAAGGAAAAAGGAGGAGAGAGGAACGTTGGTCCAGGCGTGTGCGAGAGAGAAGGGTCAATGGAGAAAGATACCACAAGGTCAACAAAAGAAAAGGAAAAAGCCACGAAAAATCGTGAACTTTGCCCAAAGTGACACATTTATCCCAAACTTTTTTTTTGTGACGTGAAAAACCTCAAACTTTCTAAATTGTGACACATTTACCCCATCAAGGACATTTTTGTCTTTTTATTCTATTTTTTCCTTTTTTTTTTTTTTTTCTTTCTTTCTTTCTTCTTCTTCCCTCCGCCGGCCATGGCGAAGGGAAGCCGACGTCTGGCGACCTCGCTGGCGTCAAGCGAGGGCAGGGACACCCTCGCCCGACGCAGGCGAGGGCGGCCCTCGCCAACGACAAGCTAGGGTAGGGACACCCTCGCCCGATGCAAGCGAGGGCGGCCCTCGCCAGCGACAGGCGAGGACGGCCCTCGCCAGATCTGGCGAGGGCACCCCTTGCCCGACGCAGGCGAGGGCGGCCCTCCCCTGAGGCTGACGAGGGCCGCCCTAGCCCGAGGTCGACGAGGGCCGCCCTAGCCCGAGGCCGGCAAGGGCAGCCCTCGCTGGATGCCAGCTTCCCTTCGCCGGCCAGCCGGCGAGGGCCGCCCTAGCCTGAGGCCGGCGAGGGTGACCCTCACCCGATGCCGACAAGGGCAGCCCTCGCTGGATGCCGGCTTCCCTTTGCCGGCTAGCCGGCAAAGGGAAGCCGGCGGAAGAAGAGAGAAAAAAAATTAAAAAAATTTTAAAAAGTAAAAAAAAAAATTAAAATTAAAATGAAAAGACCAAAATGCCCTCTAATTTTAGGGTAAATGTGTCATATAACGAAAGTTCAGGATTTTTTATGTCAAAAAAAGTTTGGTGTAAATGTGTCACGGTTGGTAAAGTTTGAGGTTTTTCACGTCACAAAAAAAGTTTGAGGTAAATGTGTCACTTTGGAAAGTTCAGGATTTTTCGTGATTTTTTTTTTCCTAGGGAAAAGAAAAGCAAATAGAGAAGATGGCAGGGAGTTGGTCAGCCAGAGTGAAGACGCACAAGAGAGAGAAATGGTGGGGGCGGCTGGTCGTTTGACCGAACAGGGAAAGCAGAAGAAAAAGAAAAGGCAGAAAAGAAATCAAGAGAAGGGATGAGGAAAAGGGGTGATGTCAGCCAAGGTGTGCGAGAGAGATGGGGAGAGGGAAAGAGACGTGTGGTAGAGAATGACCTCAAATTCCAAGGAAAGAAAAAGCAAATGGAGACCGCATTGGCAGGGGACGTTGGCTAGGGGAAGAACGTGTGTGAGAGAGGGAGGGAAAGAGAAGAGTGCATGTGGAACCGAAGGAGAGGAAGAAAAATTAAAGAAAACCTCCTAAATTAATTCAAATTTGGTCCCAACAACTTTATGCACAAATTCCTTTTTGTTCCTTAACATACTCTCGGATAATAACTCCACAAATTATCCAATTTTATGCCAAAAATGCCACTCACCAACCAAAGCTCCAAATTTCCTAATTTGGACCAAATCGACGTCAAATTTCGCCAAGGAAAAATGCCCATAAAATTTCTACGAGTCTCCATCGTTAAATAGCTCGACTTAGAAGTCAAAATTCCCTTCATATGAGTCCATCCGAATTTTCGTATCGTCCGAATCGATTTTCCGGAAAAATCTCGGAATCTTCGAAAAATCTTCGGAGGATGAGTCAACATTCCTAAAATGAATTGTGACATGACAGAACTTTGAATTTTTAGAAATCGAGTTCAATTTCGCGGTTAATTTCAATCTGACATGATTTTAGCGTGACATAATATACCGGATAGCTTTTAGGAATTTTTGGACAATTGACCCGTGGTCGATTTTCTTTGAGCTACACGTACCTCTTCAACACATTGGCAACTCTCGATTGTCATAAAAACCTCAAGATTTCAAATATAGACACAGAGCGCCAAAACGACAAAAAAATAAGTCTAGTGCCGATTGACGAGAATTTTGCAAATTAGTGGAATCACCCACGTTTAGTCACATATTTCAATCGAACTGACCTATCTCTGATCTCTGATCAATTTTTACATGTGTCGTAATAACCCTTGCAGACTAATACAGTTGAGCAGTCGAATTTTGGTCGAATTTTCAAGTGTATTGCATTTAAAATCACTTAACGGCTTCACTTGATATACTAATTATCTCATAAGTGGCTATCTAAAAAAAAACACTATAGTTACTTCAATGAAAGATCCGACTTATCCGTTCGAAATCAGAATTTGAATTTTTAAGATGTCACATATAACATACGAACCTATTATTGATCTAAACAAATCACGTCGAGTGTGATCTAGTTTATGAAAAATACTACAAAGAAATGAAAAAAAAATGTTAAATTGAATGCAATTTATTAGCAATGGGTTTGAAAATTAGAAATAGTATATATATTGTCATGCAAGATATGAATTTTTCAGATCCTTCTAGAAGCACGGATAACTTATGACTCGATGTTTCTAAATCTTTGGACACTTGTCATGTTTTCATAGAGAAGCGACGAGGAAGACTTTTCGCGGCTGTTTCACCTACCCCAACCTTTGTCCCTATGCATCTTGGCTGAGTTGTCAACCTTAGGCGTTCAACACCTTCCACTCTCTCTCCTCCATTTTCCTCATCTCTCTCCTGTATATGTGCTTTCGCCCACCAGTTCATTTCCCACTGATCAATCAGCTTCTCCTCAATCATCGCTCAGACTGGGCAAATGGGCGGTGTCGAAGCGGAGAGGAAGACCACCGGCTGGGCTGCCAGAGATCCTTCTGGGACTCTCGCGCCTTACACTTACGATCTCAGGCAGGGTTTCGAGTTTCCGTTCGGCCCTTTCTTTGTTCTTTCGGCACTTGAAGCGAGAGATGTGAGCTGAGACACTAACGGATCGGATTTGCGGTTGTTTGCCTGTGTTTGATTGCAGGAGCACGGGTCCTGAAGATGCTTACATCAGGGTGCTCTGCTGTGGGATTTGCCACAGTGACATTCACCAGATCAAGAATGACCTCGGCATGTCTCGCTACCCCATGGTCCCTGGGTACATAAATCACATCTTTGTTGCTCTCTCTCTGATAAAACTACAGTCTACACATGTTATCCATCAATGTTTGGTTCATCTGTTTGCAGCCATGAGGTTGTAGGGGAGGTGCTGGAGGTGGGATCAGAGGTGACTGGTCTGAGAGTTGGGGACCGGGTCGGCGTCGGAGTCCTCGTGGGGTGTTGCCGAAACTGCACGCCGTGCAAATCCGACATCGAGCAATACTGCAGCAAGAAGATCTGGTCTTACAACGATGTTTACACTGACGGGAAGCCAACCCAAGGTGGCTTTGCCGGAGAGATGGTCGTTGCTCAAAAGTAAGTGCATCTGCTTCACCAGAAAAAGAAGGAAACAATTGCCCTGTCTCCCACTAGTAAAAAGTTGCTAAATGTGCCTGGAAAAATGGGAAAGAACTAGTAAAATATGTAAAAATCTAATTCCAGTATTTTTCATAAACAAAAAAGGCATTGTTTTGTTTTACCGTCCCAACTTGAATACAATCTAAAATCTGGAATATTATAAAAATATGCGTACAAGTTTATGTATGAACGATTTTATGTACAAAAATTTGAGGTGTTTTTCAAATTTAAGAAATTTTAAATGTGCGAGCTGCAAGAACTTAACAAAATAAAGTTAAAAGAGGGTTTATCTCAGACATAATTAATTTAGGTTGCTTCCTTTTTGTATTATATGGTTATTATCCGACATATGCTAGCCAGGGACATCATTGAATTTTTTTGGCCACGTCATTGAATTTGTTTTATTACATAGAGATTCTTAGTTTTTTTACTTACATATGATAGGGTCCGTAATAGTAAAGTATCACTAGACTAAATTTACAAGTTATGCAGTAGATAGAATCAATGACAATACCGGTATTATACATGAACCTGTATACTAAGGGCGATGGATACTTGATTGTTTTGAAGCAGTTAGAAACTGCAGACACGATGGAGATAAACCATGAATACTGACATAAGGAATAGAGTCATTAGACCAATATAACTCTGAAGAACCAAATTTAGGACCCGTTGATGGAACAATTCAGCCTCAACCCTTGTGTTTTGTATCGATATATTAGCGGAGAGTCGAATGTGATCCACATTAGGTTTTCTTAATTCAGATTCCTGGTTAAAATACCGGATGGGATATCATCGGAGCAGGCGGCGCCGCTTCTATGCGCGGGGGTCACGGTGTATAGTCCGCTGAACCACTTCGGGCTGAAGCAGAGCGGCCTGAGAGGAGGAATACTGGGGCTGGGCGGGGTCGGCCACATGGGGGTGAAGATTGCCAAGGCCATGGGACACCACGTGACCGTGATAAGCTCGTCTGACCGGAAGAGAGAGGAGGCATTGGACCATCTTGGCGCCGATGCGTACCTGGTGAGCTCGGACGAGACTGGGATGAAGGAGGCTGCTGATTCACTCGACTATATCATTGACACAGTGCCTGTGTTTCACCCTCTTGAGCCTTACCTCTCTCTGTTGAAGCTTGATGGCAAGCTGATCTTGCTTGGTGTGATCAACACTCCTCTCCAGTTCCTCACCCCTGTGGTCATGGGTGGTATGATAAAACAAACAACTCTCTCTCTCTCTCTCTCTCTCTCTCTCTCTCTCTCTCTCTCTCACACACACACACACACACAACTCATTAAGTCAATGAAATTTCAAAAATTGGTTTCATTCACTACATCATTTGCAGAAGTCTGTAGAAACGATTCTAAAATAAGTCAAATCTTATGTTTGTCCCTACTTCTCAGAAGTAAAAAAGCAACCTTTTTTTTTACTTTCTTGCTTATTTTCAAAATGCTCTTCAAATTTTAAAAATTGTGAAAAAAAAAATTGCAAATAAAAGTGTTGACAATTATGTACTGTGAAGTTTCATGTAGTTAGAAATTTTAAAAATGAAACATACGTGCACTACAAAATTCGTAAAAAAAAAGACACAGTAATAAGTAAAAGTCATTGCAAACAGACTCAGTATTCTTCTTTGTACTTAATTTTGCATAAAGAAGTCAGGCTTTATGTTTGCTCTTTTGGAACGAGAGTGATAAGAGCTGGTTGACTTGAATTTTAATTTTCCTTAAGAGATAATAGGGAAAGTTCTCATATTATAAATGTTGGGTTGTATGGTGATTGTGGACGAGACATATAACGAGTACGACTTACATTTGTCAAGTTAAAATACACTAAACTCGACTCATGAGACTGACCTATGTCCCTAGGATTGAATGAACCCCTCTTGATCTCATGGACTATGGATTTTCATGATGTGGATTTGAAGTTGATAGATGAATGCATAATTTAATATTTAAATAGTTTAACATTCCCCTTCAACACATATGTTGGATTCTGGCATAAATTTAAAGTGGTGGAATTGTATAATAGGAGAGATGAACAAAAGCCTAGAGAGATTTGAACTTGAGACTTGCCATGATACAATGTCAAATTTTTCTTTCTTTTTGACAATTGTCAAATATTCTAAACATTTACATTGATAAATAAACGTGTGGTTTAAGACTTACACACTTTAAATAACAATTTTAGTCTTCTGGTTACAGGTAGGAAGGCGATCACGGGGAGCTTCATAGGGAGCATGAAGGAGACCAAGGAGATGCTCGATTTCTGCGAGGAAAAGGGGATAACCTCCCAGATCGAAGTGATCAAGATGGACTACATCAACACCGCGTTCGAGAGGCTCGAGAAGAACGACGTTAGGTACAGGTTCGTCGTGGATGTCGCTGGGAGTAAGCTTGACTGAGCATGATGAAAGGCGAAGCTAGAGCTTGATGAAGCTGGTGGAATGTGGATCATCCCCAGACCCCACAAGCCACCAGACAGAAGCTGAAAGAAATATCTGGAAAAGACACCAACTCTTATCTTAAGTCTCAATCCGATGTATGACAAAAGTCCCGCTTAGGTTAGCTGTCTTTCGATAAAATAAGACAGCGGAAGTGGACTTCTCTTTCATATGAATCGAAGTGTTTTGGCAAGTTTTGCAAATGTGGGATCTCGAAGTCGTGGATGGGGTCTTGAAAACGATGAATACCAAACTTATGGCGTGTAAAATTCAACTCTTTTCACCAGTTTTCTTCGGATTTCGTTTGTTGGACTTTGGGCCGTGGACTATGATGATGATCTGTTCTCTTCGGGGGAATGGGAGACTACATGACATTACTTTGTCGATCTGTGTGAATGGGCATCATGTAAGCCTAGAACTTGTTTTTCTTTTTGGGGGAAATTTAGGATGATGAAAAAAATAAATAAAATTAATCAATCAGTTATAAATTTATTGTACAGATACTAATTTAATCCTAAATTTTTTGTTTTTGTCATTCTAGTCCTAAACCTTTATGCAAAATTTCAATATAGTTCTTCCGGCTGATTTTCGTTGAAAAGAGCTAACGTGGCAATTTAGTACTCAATAAGTCACGAGTTGAGATCCGAGCATAAATCCCCAATATTATCTTTGCAAATTATAAGATGAAAAAAAGAAGAAGAAAAAGATAAAATTTATTTTTGGAGTTCTAATTTTCTGCATTTCCGTTTCCATTCGATCCCAATTTCAAAGTTGCTAAATGTCAATCTTTTGATTTAAATAATATGCCCCTTATCTTTGTCCCACCATTCTCTTTTCCCCAAAGTCATATTTGGATGTGTTTATACTTGTAAACGCAGGAGAATCTCGTTGTACTCTAGTGTGGATTTCTTAAGAGGCCATTTGTCACTATTTGTTTTAATATGAGTGAGCATGTTGGACGGCCCAAATTGGGAATTGCCTAGACCAGACTTGACTAATTGGAAAGATCGGTCTGATTTTTCAATTTTGGGAGAGGGGAATTGGACAGGACTCAGTCATTTTTTGAATTTATTTTTTGAATTTCTTAAAAATTGCAATAAATCTTAAAAACAATAACAATTCTAGTATTTTTTTTTTTTAGTTTTCTAATTGTTATTGCTAAATGATTGGTTTGATGCGATTGAACCGGACCGGTCGGTGTAGTCCAGTTCTTGATCCTAAAAATTAAGAACCGGTCCAGTTCCCGATTCCTATATGGAATCAAACCAAATTGAGAATTGATCACCCTTATATTTTTAACATTTATTTGTCAAAGAAAAAAAATCTTTTAAGAGATTACTCTTTTGGGAAAAGACAATTAAAAACCCCAAATTTTATCCAAAGTGACAAATTTACCTCAAATTTTTTTTTTTTTTTGTAACATGAAAAATCTCAAACTTTACAAACCGTGACACATTTACCCCCACCAATGGCATTTTTGTCTTATTCTTTCTATTTTTCCTTTTTCTTTTTCTTTTTTTTCTTCTTCTTTCTTCCCTCCGCCGACCATGGCAAAGCCAGCAGAGGAAAGCTGGAGTCAGGCGAGGGTTGCCCTCGCCGGTGTTGGGCAAGGGTTGCCCTTGCCTAGGTTGTCTAGGGCCACCCTTGCCGGCATCAAGCGAGGGCGGTCCTCGGCTAGTTCAAGCAAGGCCCTCACCCGACGTCGGTGAAGGCAGCCCTCGCTTGACTTCGGCTTCCTTCCATCAGCTCCGCCATAGCCGGCAGAGGGAAGAGAGAAGAAGAAGAAGAAAAAAGGAAAAAAATTTTAAAAAGTAAAAGACCAAAATGCCCTATAGTTAAGGGTAATGTGTCATATGGATGGAAGTTTAGGGTTTTTTATGTCATAATTTTTTTTTTTGGGTAAATGTGTTACGGTTGACAAAGTTTAGGGTTTTTCATATCACAAAAAAAAAATTTTGGTAAATTTGTCACTTTGGGCAAAGTTTAAGGTTTTTGGTGGTCTTTTTCCTATTATTTTTTAGCATATGTTATCCCTTTTTTTCACTTCAATTGCTTTATTTTATTTTTTTTGGTCGAAAACAGCAGAAACTATATTAATGATCTAAAGTTTGTACATCCTGCCGCCAGTGCATCAGCACATACCAGATCCATGAGGAAAAAAGGGGGAAAAATAGCCTAGTTATGGTTTGACAAAGCCCGATTATGGGCTTTTGCAGCCGAATCAGCGACCACGTTAGCTTCTTGATGACAATAGCATAACGTGAGATTAGGGAAAAGGGAAACCAAAAAACCAGCTTCCGAGAATAGACTCCGCTCCTCCCATGGCGGATACCTCTATCAATTCACTGTCTCAACAAGGATCAGATTGTCCGATTCAACCAGCAAAGTCTTGACGCAACAAATGATGTAGAGCGAATGAAAAGGCCTGGATCTCCGCCTGCAGTGCCAAGGTTGCAGCTACCCTTTTGGAGAAACCATTTGTAAGTCATCCATGTTGATCTCTGCAAACGCAAGCTATATTACCTTCCCGACTTCCTGGTTGATGAGAACCATCAATATTCACCTTTAGGGTCCCCAGATTTGGTGGTCGCCAAAGTGATTCCCTGTTTTGAAGCGATCTGCCCTTGTAAGTCAATGATGAAGCAAACACCCGAGCCACATGGAAATGAGTGAGCGCTGCCTCAGCGACCAGATTCGTCAAGAGTAGCACGCCTGAAGATGAATCCATTTCGAGCACGCCAGATCTGCCAAAGAACATTGGTGATCTTCGCTAGACCTGGTAAGTTGTTCTGTTGTCTGACTTTATCCATTATCCATGTATCAATACATTGGATGCTAGGAGGTGAGATGTGAATATCGATTTGGGGATGTGACCACACACGATTAATCCATGTACAGAGCAGGAACAAATGTTCTAAGGTTTCTGGTGTCTTCTGATTGCAGAGTGTACAGCATGGGTTGTCTATGATATCTCTCTAATGTAGATTGGCTCTAGTTGCTAAAGCATTATTACATAATAACCACAAGAAAGTGCGAATCTTTGGGGCAGTTGGCATTTTCCATAATTTCCGTGGGTTCTGATAAGATGTAGAAGTTGTTCTGTTGATATGAGTAGTTGCTGTCTGTGTAATTTCATGATATGCAGATTTGACCGTGTAAACACCATGGTTGGTAGCAATCCATATAAGTTCATCCGTGGCAAGATTAGGTCTTACCGGAATACTGGTAATCTGATCTATCACTTTGGAGTCAAAAAATCTGTTGAGCAGATTGCACTTCTAGGTGTTGGTGGTATGATCAATGAGATCAGCTACCATTTGTGGTTCTTCTCGGACTTTAGGTCCACCTAGTATTCCGATAGGTAGCCACCTATCCTCGCGTATATTGATTGATCGCCCATCTCCCTCTGACCAACATACAGAGGGTAAAATTGCATCCCTTCCACTTAAAAGATTCTGCCAGCCCCAAGATGGGCGAGAGCCTTTTTTTTGCAGTGCAGAAATTTGATGAATGGAAATAGAGTCCTTTAAAAACTTTAGCCCATAAGGATAAAGGCTGATGGAATAGACGCCACACTTGTTTACCAAGCATGGCTTTATTGAAGCTTATTAAATCTCAAAAACCTAAGCGGCTACATGGAAACGTTCCTAAAAAGTGTTTCTGGAACACTTTTTTGTTTTTTTTGTTCCCGGGAACAAAAAAAGAACAGAAACGCGTTTGGTTGCGTTTCTATTCTTTTTTTGTTCTTTTGTTCCCGGAACACAAAAAGAACAAAAAAAAAAAACAAAAAAAACTTACTTCTTGTTCCAGAAACAATTTTGAAGAAACGTTTCTTCTTCTCTTCTTCTTCTTTTCTTCTTCTTTTTTTCTTCTTTTTTCTTTCGTCGATCGCCGGCCTCAGCCATGGCCGGCGACGTCATCGAGGGTCAGCGACCTCGCCGGAGCCTCGCCTTGGCTGGGTGAGCTCGGGCTCGCCCGGATCCGGCGAGCTCGGCCTCGCCGGAAGGCCGAGCCTCGCCCAACCACGGCGAGGCTGCCGGCCAAAAAAAGAAAAAATAAAAAAGAAAGGAAAAAATGAAAAATAAAATAAAAATATTAAAAAATTAAAAGAAACAAAAAAAGAATAAAATTTACCAAACGTGTTTCTGTTCATTTTTTATTTCCGAACAAGTTTACCAAACGCATTTTTTTATTCAAAAATTATTCTCCGGAACATAAACACTTTTTTTTTCTATTCCCGAGAATAGAAAAGGAATAGAAATAAAAACATGCGCGCCCTAAGCCACCAGCATCCTTTCTTTGTTTCAATGCTTCCCAATTTTGCCAATGTATCCCTCCTTTGCTTGTGTCATTCTGCCACCAGAATCTTGCAATTCGCTTTTCAATAGATTTGTAGATAGATACAGGTAATTTAAATACAGACATGGCATATTGTGGTATAGCTTCTACCACAGTCTTTAGAAGAATCTCTTTCCCGCCTTTTGAAATAAGATTTTCCTTCCAACTTTGCAGTTTTGCGTGAACTCTACCCATAATCCATGAAAACATATCCTTTTTTGAACGCCCCCAGTCAAATGGTATTCCTAAATATTTACCACATCTTTGCAATACTAGTACCCTTAACTCCCTAGGCATATTCTCTTGTAAAGTAGCCAGGCAAGTTTTACTAAAATAAATACTAGATTTGTTGTGATTAACAGCTTGACTCGTCGTTAAGCAGTACTGATGCAATAGATTAGATAGATTCTGACATTCATGAATCGTACCATCAAGAAAGAAAATCACATCATTTGCGAAAAACAGATGTGAAATAACAGGACACCATCTATTTAATCTGATACCTTTAAGAACATCCATGTCAACTGCGTTGTTAATAAGATAAGATAATAGATTTGCCATAAGGATAAAAAGATATGGGGATAGAGGTCACCCTGTCGACGGGCCCCTGGTAGGATGAAAATACTGCAAATACTCGCCGTTCATTTTGACACAAGAGGATGTTGTTGTGATACACTTCATTACCAATCTGATCCAACTGGAATGGAATCCTAGTTTGTGTAAATAATCATTAAGAAAATCACATTCCACTCTATCATACACCTTCTGCATATCCATCTTAAGTACAACTTGAAAATGTCGCTTCCTGTTCTTTGACTTTAGCTGATGAAGAACCTCCTGGACTAATAATATATTGTCCTGTATCTGTTGACCACCCACAAAAGCACATTGTTCCTCCGAAATCAGAGTTGGTAGCATAGGTTTTAATCGATTAGCAAGAACCTTTGAAATGATCATGTAAGCATAGTTGCACAAGCTAATAGGGTGATACTGATCCAAACATTCAGGGTTAGGGATTTTAGGAATCAAGGCAATAATAGTCCTATTTAATGCAGAAGGTAAGAAACTTGAAGTAAAGAAATTCTAAACTGCCTTGAAAAGATCATCTTTAATAACCTCCTAATGTGTCTGATAAAATAAACCATTCAGCTCATCCGGACCCGAGCTTTGGTGGCTCCTAACTGAAAGGTAGCTTGTTTAACTTCCAAATACGTCACCTCCGCTATTAAGACATCATTCATCTCTAACGTGACCACGTTAGGGCATTGATCTAATACAGGTCCATAACTGCGACTACCCATTGTGGTATATAACTTCGAAAAAAAGGTGGATGTCATCTCTTTTCACTTTGTGGGATCCCTAACCCATATTTCATGTTCATCATGCAACATACTGATTGTGATTCCGTTGCCGTCTTTGAATAGTAGTGGCGTGAAAAAACTTTATGTTCTTGTCGCCCCACTTCAACCAATTTATATGAGATCTCATAGCCCAAAACTGTTCTTTGCATTGCCATACCTTATGTATCTCTTCCTTCAAAGCCATAACTGTTGATTTATCATAAAATGTATGTGGCTGGTTGGTTATTTGCTGTAATTGCTGCTGCAAGTCTGCCACTTTGTTATGATTGTTGGGGAATTTTGTGCGACTCCACCTATTTAGTGCAACAACAACCACCCTTAATCTGGCCAAGAGATCCGAACTCTGCACTGAATTTGAATTCCATGAGCTTTCAATGATTTGTCTACATTCGCAATCCTGGTTCCAAAAAGCCTCAAATACAAAGTGCCGCTGTCCTCTACCAATAGTAGCCTTAGTATTTAAGAAAAGAGGACTATGATCTGAGGCCACAGCAGATAGAGCATACACTTCTGCCTCAGGGAACTTTAAACGCCATTCCATATTGCATAGAATCCTATCAAGATGTTCCTTTATTAATGCATCCTCTTCTCGATTATTCATCCAAGTAAAAGCGCACCCCTTAGTATCAAGATCCATGAGAGAACAGTCGTTTAAAACAGCACGGAATGAAGACATGCGAGATGAATCTGCTGGTCAGTTCCCCGCCTTCTCCCAGTGATACAGGACTTCGTTAAAGTCACCGAAACAAACCCATGGTAAGTGGTTTTCATTGCTAATTTGTCTCAACTCCTGCCAAACCTGTTGGCGTAAGTAATATACTGCAGGGGCATGTAGACAAGTAAGGCGCCATGTGCTGTCCTCCGAAACCTCCTTACAGAGCAAATCAAAAAGGTACGGAGAAGATCTAATAGTTGTCAAACAAAGGCTAGCATTCCATAACACTGCCAAACCCCCAGCTAAGCCAACTGGAGAAAATACCTGAAGATGCAAAAAATGTAAGTTGCGTTTCAGTCTTTGAAGAACATCCTCTTTATTTTTAGTTTCCATCAAAAAGAGTAGGTCGGGCTTTTCCTTTGCCACAAGGGCTTTAAGTGCTTGGACTGTCAGGGGATTGCCCAAACCCTAATAGTTCCAACTCAAGAGTTTCATTTGTAACCAGGTGGCTGTTGAGGGCTAGCCACCTTCGCCCAACTTCCATTTTCGCATGCTTCCATAACAGGTGTGTCTAATAGCAGTGATTCATCAAAGTTAGCTGGATTGGCATCTTGCATTTCATAGGGGTTATAGCATTTAGGTTTCTTGGTAGGACCAATCTTTGGAGTATGACGAGTGCTTTTTGATTTCTTACCCTGAATTAAAGTGCTTGAGTGAATCTGAACCCCCTTCATTTTCTCTGCTGCAGGTATGAGGGTAGTGGTAATATTACTACGTGACAAGATGCCGCCCTGAGGAAGCTAATCTTGTTGAGCTGGTGATGAAGTTGTAATGATTGCAGTGGACTACAGCAGAGGATTTTCATCCGTGGTGGCCTATGGCAACAGTAAAGGGAGGTGGTGAGCATTCATGGGAGGCGTTTCAGGTACACTTTCCTCCATCTGTTCCTCTGTATCTGACCTTTCATAATAGAACTTCCAATAAGAGCTATGCATCTTAACCTCTGCGCGAAGCCACTGACCATAAGGCAACTTTTCCTTTCCTTCTAGATTTTCGTTATCGAAAGGAACATCTGGGCAAGACATTGCATAATGGCCCAATTTGCCACACGAATAACACAAATGAGATAGGCGCTCGTACCTGAAATCCAACCATATAGTCTTTTTGTTGATTCTGAGTAATTGACTTGTTTTCAGCGGTTCGGATAATTTAAGTTCAATCCTTGCTCTGCCCGCTCTCAGGGTAGAACCAAATATTATATCAAGCTTAACTTGTAGCACTCGGCCTACATTTCTAACTACTTTACAGATCATTTCTTCAGTACATCACTCCAAAGGCATACCAAAAACCTAGACCCAGAAGGTGCAAGTGGAAAAGTCGTAACAATGCAGCGGAGTATTTGGAATCCATGACTTGAAATTGACTAGATGATAGGAAAAAAGCCAAGGTCCGCCCTCTAAAATTCACTGTTTATCTGTTGCTGACTTAAATTTCGCTAAATATAAACTCCCCTCCCTTTGCACAATATCAAATTTTTCTGTCCTCCATGCCCTCTTCAAAGTGCTTTGAAAAGCTTGAAAATTTATAGAGGGGTTGGAATAGATGTTACCGATAAGAGTTAATTGGCATTCCTCCAATGTTGCAGGAGATGGCTCGACATTCCACTCCTCAATATTCTGTTCCAAGCATAATTGTCCCAGTCGGTGGCAGAGCACAGCAACTCGGGATGAATCTTCTTCATCATCATGATCAAGCTTTATCGACACTTGTGACGTTCCAAGTCCTATATCAATTGGGAGAGTCTCTGATTCATAAATTAACAAACACATTCAAATAATTACCCTTTGTGTGATTATTCTAAATACTCTCTTTTCTTTTGGCTTGGCCACGTGAAAACACTTGTTATTACAAATATTTCAAAGCGGGGCCCTCTGTAGTACTCCTAGGATAGACTGTCAGGGGAGAGAATGTTTGAACATGATGCCGTTCATTAAGCAGGAGAGTAGTACGGGCCAGCTCTAACGAGATCGTTCATTCTTTAACTAATGAGATGTGAAAATTAATCTCCGTGTGATATATCATTCGGCTTTAGTTTGTTGGATATGGGAGTGTCCTTGATGATGCTATTTTTGTTTATGGGAGTGGGAGATTATTACTTGGCTGCTTCTTCTATGTTGTGAAAACAAGTAATCAAACATAATAATAAACAAAACAAGATATTAAAATTAGATATTGAATTTATGTGATTCAGTCAGTGTGATCTTCTATCGAGAAAGGAGCGCTGGGTTTCACTGTAAATCACACAATACCAACTTTCTCTTTACCTTGATTATAGTGGTAGATATTGCTGAATTGCCATATAGAGTAGGTATTAGGATTCGATGCATAATCATAAGGAAATAGAGAATAAAAGCTAGAAAAAATTGAGACACAAGATTTTTATTCTTGTTCACCCTTAAACTAGGGTTATGTAGAGCCATGCTCGACTCTCTCTACACCGATAGAGGAATCTCTCCTGAAGATGGAGCTTTACCCTATCCCCAAAGGGTGATTAACCTTCCAAACCCTAAACCCAGCTTTCATTCCTCCTACAATGGTGAACCCATCCCGTAATACCCAAGGAAAATAAAAAACCACAACCCAAAAAACCAAAAACCCTTCATCCAAACCCTAAAAATGAGATCCCCTCTAATCGTTCCGCCACTTGATGCTCCATTTCATCTCCTCCTTCTGAGCCCTCGATCTTTGTTTTGAATGGAAGACCGGACTGCCTTACTCCTCAAAGCGGTTGAGTTACTCTTCATTTATTAGACGGAGCTCCCTTCAATCGGAATTTAGAAATACCCCCAAATCAGGTACGAAGTTCCCATGTTCTGATTCTGCACTAGAAAGCGTTGAAAATGGAGAGTCATGAGGAAAATCAAATTCGTGCAGCTGCTCTATGTAAGAGTTTAGGGCATTTATGGTCTGAAGATGATGTGGTTGCTATAAGAAAGGAAGCCCCAACAAACAAACTTATCAAAAGTCATCATACTCTCTTTGGTAAGCTTCTATCGAAGCCGAATGTAAATTTCCCGGCATTTTGCAACATAATGAAGAAGGCGTGGAAGGTAGAAGCAGTGGAAATTTCTCAAAAAGAGCCTAGGTTTTTCTCCTTCGTTTTTGAATCAAAGGTAGATAAAGAAAGGGTGCTCACATATGGTCCGTGGTCTTTTTCAAGTAATTTATTGGTTTTGAAACAATGTGTACCTGACATTCCCGAACACTGCTATGACTTCTCGCGCTACAACTTCTGGATCCATATTGTTGGTTTGCCCCCCTAGATGGATTCTAGAAGAAGTATACACTGATGTAGCTAGAAAAGTGGGAAAAGTAAAGAAAGTGCAGTTAGAGAATCGAGGAAATGTGCTCTATAAGACGGGGAAAGTAAGAGTTGAACTTGACCTATCGGCTCCTCTAAAGACAGGGGCTCTAGTGATGATTGGTGAAAAACAATTTTCGGTCGAGTTTAAATATGAGCGCCTCCCTCACTTTTGCTACTCTTGTGGAAAACTAGGGCATTACGCCTCCAATTGTAAAGAAATACCCTATGAAAAAACAGAATAGGCAGAAAATAGGGTAGGGAAATATGGGCCCTAGCTTAAAGCGGAGGTAAGGGAAAGGAGTCATCATTGGATAGCTTTTTATGGAAAAATAACATCTAACCCAGAGGAAGAGGAATACGTACCAGAAACTCCCATGCAATCGAATATGGAGATTGTGGGATGTAAAGGAGCAGAGCCTGCTGCTGGACCTAATCGAAGCAAAAGAAGGGCAAAAAATACATCATCAAATGAACATAGAGCAGAAATTATGAGGGATGCGGTAGCTAAACCAGGAACAGGGAAACAACAATTATACTTGCTTGGCTCGCTTGATGCAGGGTAGAATGACATAGGAGACATCAATAGACGGGGGCAGAAGCTTCTAAAAGAAAAAAAACATAAGAAGTTTGAGGGATCAAGTTTGTTAATGATAGATGAGATGGAATTACTAGAGACACCAATTCAGCTGGTGAAAGAAGGGAAAGACTGGGCTCTGGTGGTTTAGCCCTAATAAGCCACCGGCGACATCATGAGGATGTTGAGCTGGAATTGTTAGGGGCTAGGCAACCCCCTGACGTTCCAAGAGCTTAGAGCCTTAGTGGCTCTCGAAAGGCCTAGTTTGGTTTTCTTGATGGAAACAAAAATTAAGGAAACGATGGTGGAAAGGGTAAAAAGGAGACTTAAATATCAAAAGGCTTTCTTTGTGCAGCCAACAGGAATTGCCGGGGGATTGGCTCTCATGTGGAGTGAAGAGGTTCAAGTGAAAGTGCAATGTAGTTCAAATAATTTAATTGATACGGAGTGTGAAGATCCTAATAACGGCCAACTTATGAGGATTACTTTCCTCCATACTCCAACAAAGTGCTTTTGTTCAAGGTAGACAAATTCAAGACAACATCCTAATTGTCCAAGAAGTGTTGCATCAAATGAGGCATCAAATGAGGATTAAGAAAATGAAAAAGAAATTTCAGGCAACATTGAAACTAGACATGCAAAAAGCATATGATAGAGTGGAATGGGATTTTCTTTAAATGTGCATGTTAAAAATGGGCTTTTATGATTAGTGGGTACAGTTAATAATGCAATGTGTGTCAATGGTCTCTTTTAATGTGAAAGTCAATGGAGAACCAACGGAGTACTTCTCACCTACACGAGGGATTCGACAAGGAGACCCCCTATCCCCTTACTTGTTTATATTGATAGCTAATGTGCTCTCAAGGATGCTGCAGAAAGCCATGGAGGAAGGAAGCATTAAAGGGATAAAATTAAACAAGTATTACCCAACGCTATCCCACTTGCTATTTGCTAACGATGCTATTTTCTTTATGGATGGGATTGTTAGAGAGTGTCAAAACTTGGGGGCTGTTCTAAATCAATATTGCTACGCAACGGGTCAAGCGATTAATCTGAATAAGTCAGGCATGTTCTTTAGCAATGATTGTCCACCAGTGTTGAAAAGGAATATGGCCCAAGAGATGAGAGTACCCAGCATTGACAGGACCGGTAAATACCTTGGAATACCATCCGATTGGGGTGAAACGAAAAAAGAGATGTACGCATGGATATTGGCAAGAGTAAATATGAAGCTAGTGGGATGGAAAGAAAATTATTTGTCTAAAGCTAGAAAAGAAATCTTGATCAAAACTGTTGTGCAAGCATTACCGCAATATGCAATGTCCATATTCAAGATTCCTATTTCGGTTTGCCGAGCCATTGAACAAAGAATTACAGCATTCTGGTGGAAGCAAAATGATGCCAAGAAAGGCATGCACTGGAAGAAATGAGAGGTTCTAAAAACTAGGAAAGATAAAGGAGGCCTAGGTTTTAAATATCTAATCACCTTCAACAAAGTTTTGTTGGGAAAGCAGGCATGGCGTTTATCCCAATCCCCTTCAGCCTTATGGAGCCAAATTCAGAGAGGCATATACTTTCCTAATGGAAACTTATGGAAAGCAGAACGAGGTCAGAGACCATCTTGGAGATGGCACAGCATTTTAATGGGACGGGAAGCCATTGAACTAGAATTAAGATGGGTTGTGGGTGACGGGAAATCCATTAATATCCGTCAAGATCGCTGGCTACCCCAAGGAGTGATAGGAGGCCCCGAAAACATGAATGATCCTCAAATGGTGGCTGAATTAATAGATGAAGAACGCAAGGAATGGAAAGATTCGATGCTGAACCAAATGTTTGAAAGGAAAATTGCAAATGAAATTCTAGCTATCCCTATCGCCTTGCAGACAAAGTCATATCAAATGATATGGACAGGCACCAAGAATGGGAAGTACATAGTTAAAAGTGGATATAACAGCGCCTATAACAAATCCTCAAAACAGGACACAAACAGAGTGTCATCTTCATACCAGCCACCCCGATTCCTATGGACAAAAATATGGAATCTCTCAATCCCCCCCAAACTGAAAATTTTTCTGTGGAGTATATGTCAAGATGCAGTGCCAACAAAAGAAAACCTCTACAAGTGAAACATCTTACCTGACCCGCTCTGCCCTCTCTGTTCAAAATACCCTGAAACAGTCGAGCATCTATTCTTTTTCTGCAAAACAGTCCACACATTATGGTCAAATCCAAGACTAAACCTCAACCACAGCACACAAAAGGTTACTAGAATGGATAAGTGGTTGGCGGAATTCTTCGAAACAAAACTAAACTCACTTGCTGAAGAATTAGTTGTGGAGGTATTGTGGCAAGTTTGGAAAAACAGGAATAACCAAGTCTTTCAGGGCAGGAAATCCCCAACAGAGGCGATAATTGAAACATCCCTCACACAAAACCGTACTTATCAGCGTTGGAACCCAAGAAGGAGAAAAGAGACAACAGAAATGGCGAACTTACCGGTGAAATGGACAGCTCCGGAAGACCAAGATCTAAAGCTAAATGTGGATTGCTCGTGGGTGGAATCATTGTCGATGGCTTCGCTACAGAAGTACACACCTCTTCGTCTTTGCAAGCGGAAACCCTAGCTCTGCTCCATGGACTGTACATGCTGAAACAGAGAGAAGAGAAGCAAGTGGGGCAAGTACATGAATAGAGAAGACGTGTACTTTGCGAAAGTGATTGTCGCATTTTAGTTCAATTGATTCTGGGCCGGGAAGAGGCGCCATGGGCCATGAAGGCCCAAGTCCAGGATTGTCAATTACGTTTGGCTCAGCTGACAAATGCCAGCCTTGCATACTGCTCAAGAGAAGCGAACCGTGCAGTGGACTAGCTTGCAAAAGCGTATCGGCACAAACTACTCCCCTCAACGTGGAAGCGAAATCCCCCCAATCCCCTTTGGACTATTTTATGTTCTGAGTCAAACTTGTCTTTTCATGTAAAGCCAACGTTTTAATGAATGAATGCAAGCAGTATTATCGACCAAAAAAAAAAAAAATTTCAATATAATTAGTGCATCACATCTCCATTAAAAGAGAAAAATATTACATATACCTAGTATTTATTTATACGCTCAAGTTCAAATTATCAATAAAACATATGCTCAAATTATAAATGCTCTTTGACGACTTGGGGGCGTTGGCCCTGCCGCTCCCGCTAAGGTGAGCCTTGGACCTTGATGTCTTCCTATTAATGGAGAGTATAAATCATGCCTCAATAGTAAGCATGCTTGGCTGAACTACATAAATCCTCTTTGTTAAGTTTACCTTAGCAATTATTTCTCGCTTTTATTATTTGATTTTGTCTGCGCCTCTACCATTTTGCATAACAAGGGACGAGCGTCATTGCTATCATGAATGCTTGGATACAAACGTCACTCATTGTGGAGGTAATTTTATTAGAGTTTTAAATGTTATTTTATCCCAGCCTAAACCATTTTTGCAATACTAAACAGTTTTCATGAACTATTGAAATGAAAATGCAAGACCTATTGATTTTATTTCACATGAATTTTTGTCGAAGGTTTCTGTCGCCACTCTCCACGATCTCATCTCCCAGTGCCCTAATGTGTCGCTCAATCATGCTAGTCGAGAGGCTAACCTAGCTGCGGATTGGGCCGCCAAAGCCCATAGGGCCCAAGGCTTATCCAGTAATTGGATCGTTTTCCCTCCCCCTCCTTTCCTGAATATTGTACTCAGTGATGCTCTTCTAGCTGGTTGTATTTCTCCTTTCATCTAATATATCAGTTATTTCGTCCAAAAAAAAAAAAAAACCATGTGGCAACGAGGTCAAATCAAGGAATGCAGTACATATGATTCATTATCGCCTATTATCTTTTGGTCAAACACTTCTCAATTTATTCTTTTTTGCCATTATTTCCGCTGGATAAAAAAAAGAAAAGAATAAATTGAGGATGGGTAGCCTATGATAAAGAATGGGGTATCCTATAATGAGTCTAATTTTTTTTTCAAAATTTTTCTGATTTTATTGTGTCTTAAGATTAATTATGCCCTTTTACTCAAGAAGTATGTCTTATGGTAATTACATACATTAGATTATATATCTAGCTAAATAATTCCTTAATTTACTTGCCAAATAATATAGTATATAAAAATTATTTCGACAACTAATATCGTTAATCAAACCCGTGCAGTAGCACATGATATAAACTCGACTTTTGAACGCTTAATGAGGTTTTATTAATATTAGGAAATGAGAAACGCTTAAAGGTGCAACATATTGTATAAAGTAGCACATCATATTTTGCAAGAACAGGTTTAATCCGATCAGCCGAAAATGAAATGGGTTTATGCCGGTTGGCCCTATAAAATCTAAAATGTGCAATTATATCTTATTTTGTATCCATAAACGAAAGATGGTTTTTGAGAGCTAAATGATATGTAATAAATCTTACTTAGATATTTGTTTGTTTTTTTTATAAAAGAGTAAAGATAAGTCCCATAAGTATTTAATTTTTCACTTATTCAGTGTAAACATCTCATTTTACAATAATCTCCGCACACATTATTATTATTATGATTATTATTATTATTATTATTATTATTATTATTATTATTATTATTATTATTATTTTGGCATGTGCATATGGAATTTATGCACGTGCTTTTTGCTTAAAGTGGCTTGGGCCAGGCCCAGTTAAGTCCAAAACCTGGGAGTGGCCCAACTTCTTCGTCTGGGTAACGTGCTGCTGCCGACGTTCCATCATTTTCTCTCCCTTCCTTTTTACCGGGAAACTTTTTTCTCGAGAAAATCACTGTCAATCCGCGAGGGCGCGAGCGCGAGACCCTGCAAAAATCGCCATGGGAGACTCTCATCAACCTCCTCGTCTTTCTGTCCATCGAGCCCTTGGTGGTGGCTTCGGTACTCTCTCTCTCTCTCTCTACCCTTTATGCACGAAGGCAAACGTGTTCTTCTTTCATGGGATCCCCCCATGTCGGTCCGACTCTCTAACGCAAAGCCCTGTTGCAACGAAATTCCAAGTGGGTTCCTCTCTGATCGTTCTTCCATGGATGATCACACTTCGTTTCGTTCGTGGGCTGTCTTCTTTTGGCTCTTGTTCTGGTTCTGTACCTTCCTTTTCCTCAGTTTGCGTGAAATGCAATCTTGCATACGCATTTCACGTCTAGTTATGAAGTGAGTCTGGTTTCGGGGGTGTTAATAGAGATTATACAGTTCCTTCGCCTTTTAGCAGTATAGATTGCAGTTCTGTGATTTATGCGCATTTTTGGATGGTTATAATTCGTTCCATTCGAATTGGGTCAGTTGCTGATTCGCTTCTGTGGAAGAATTGGACGGGAGGGGCTACGTTGCTGGCCGGCGCCACCGCGCTTTGGTTCGTCTTCGAGAGAGCCGGTTACAATGTCCTCTCGTTTGCGGCCAATGTGCTGTTGCTTCTCTTTGCAATCCTCTTCCTGTGGGCTAAATCTGCGTCTCTTCTTAACCGGTACTCCTTAGTCCTTTCTCTGATCGAGTGTCTTTTCTTTAAAATCCAATGTGAGTGATTTCGGAAAATGTAAGCAGTGCTGTTTTTTATTTTTTATTTTTTTGCAATTTTTTTGTCACCTTTAATTTACTTGTGCAAGCAGCAACTAAAACAAAATACTGTTTAGGTATGCAGCTAATTATTTCACTAATTAAGAGTTTGTTTGAGAGGCATCTACCATGATTTTGGGCTGCCTCTCACATGTTCGGAGATGAATAATGGAGAATGGTGGAAGAATGAATGAACCTTCTTAAAACTTGAAGCTAGAAGCTTATTGAGATGTGCTTTTTGCTGCTAGAGATTGGAATATGTACTAAACAACTTCTTAATCGACAAAAATGCAAACTTAGATGTTGTTCACCTAATTTACATATGTTAAATTATAATGGGAGAGATATAGTATTTATTTTCTGTTAATGAAGCACATATTGATTTTGGCTTGATTAGTTGGTCTTACAGACGGGTGAGAACAAAAAGGAAAATAGGTGAGGTCAGATAGTTTTTTTAAGCCTATTGAGGATGGGGAGCAGACATGGGAGAAAGGATTTCATGCTCGATTTTGCATACACTTTTATAAAATTTAAGCATAACAAACTTATTGTCCTGTTAAAATCATCGAGAGTTGGTAAAGTTTCATTTGCAATTCTTCTTATTTCTTATGAGTTAAGACAAGCTCAACAGACTTCGATCTTAAAATGCTTTCCTTCCTGACCTTGCATTGGTGGAAGATTTCAGACTAATAAGTTATTGTTCTCCTTTGCTAATTGAGTTAAATTGTTCAGACCATTGCCTCCCCTTCCTGACTTGAAGGTTTCTGAAGAATCTGTTGTTGAAATTGCTGATGTGATGCAAGAGTGGGTGAACTACACGTTGTCTATTGCATGTGACATAACAGTCGGTCGAAACTTGAAACTCTTCCTTCAGGTTAGGTGTATTACTTTGCAAGTTTCTCTGGTGGAAAGTTATATGTAAATGCCATATATTTAAAAGTCATTGCGCTGATTTGGGTTTTCCCTTTTGGATAGGTAGCAATTAGCTTATGGTTGATCTCTTACATCGGCAGTCTCTTCAACTTCATTACTTTGGTTTATATTGGTAAGTTACCATGCTTCCCTGTGATTTTTTCTCATCGCAATTATTCAGGTATATATCAGGCATCTGGGTCTTTCTTTGCAGGGGTCATTCTTTCTCTGACAGTTCCCCTTTTGTATGACAAATACCAAGAAATTATTGATGAAAAATGGTGTAGAGCTCATAAAGCTATTCGAGTACTGTTAATGCAGATTGATAACAGTGTCTTGAAGAAGATTCCCCTGGCCTCTAACAGGAAAAAGAAGACTCAATAGGCAAGTGGTCTCTGTCCTTCATTAACTGCTTGAGATTTAGAGTGGCATTTTTGAGGATGCATTATGTGTTGATTTTCAGTTTTTTCTTTAGCCGAGAGTTCTTCCAAATCCAGTCAGAAATATTGGTTGTTTTTTGATCAACATCGATCTCTTTCACTACTTAATAATTCTGTGGGAGAATGGAAGTTTGGTGGAATTGTCATTTATCTGCTTTTCTGAAGTTTTTAGGAATGAAAGGATGATTGGATTAGTATCATACACCAAACAATAGATGAGAGACTTCTGCACAAATATGTCGCTTTGTCAAGAGCATCATGATATCTGTGAGAATTAGAGAAAACATAGGGTGTTACATTTTTTCCGCATCTTTATCAGCTACATCCTTACTTTTGAAGAGCAATTTGGCTTGCAATTCCTCTTTGGAGGTTTTTCATTCAGAATAGTTTTTGGCTTTGAGCAGCAATCCATCCGTTCAATGTTAATAATTGAAGGTTTCGCTTTTGCTCCATGCCTCATCTATCCCTGGACTTTGCGAATTATATTTAGTGCATTTGCTCCTAAAGTTCCTCTCACTCATTCTAGAAGGCTGAATGGGGGAGATCTAGATGTTATTACCATTGTGTCCTGGGATGGAAAGAAAGAGTCAGATGCACTTCTTATTTCTCAGTTGGATGATCTTAGTTTCTTGGACTTGCAAAGTTGGTGATCAATCAAATTGTCATGTTTTTCTAGTAGTTGATAAATGGAAAGTTTATAATCCTGTCATTGTTTTTTCCTGTTCAGAATCTGCAATTGTTACATGCTCATATTTCTTGCCCAACTTTGAACTGCATGTGAAGATCTACTTCTGCTGCAGGTTGACCAATTTACAAATGGGATTGGAGGGTTGTAAAGGGCATGTTGACATAGGAAGAATTGGCTTTTCATTGATATATGATGCAGCTGGCCAGTAGAGCAGTGGGTAAATATTTGACCGGAACTTCGTAGCATGGTATGCCAGAGCTGGAATGACAACATTAGGTTTTGTAGATCTTCTAATTCTAGGTTTTTCAACCTGCATTGTTCCACTTCCTTATTGTGAAAAGCCATGGTCTCATTTCCTGCTTTGCCGATTTTCCCTTGCCTCACTAGTTGTTTTAACACCTTTCTCTTCTCTGGGGTAAGAAAATTCATAGGGAATGACTTTGCCTTTTCTTAATTCGAAATTGGAAATGGAGCTTTTCTGGCCATATTCACTCTTTGTTTGTGGTTGGTCTTTCTGGTATTGCAGTTGCTATAGTTCTAGGCCTTTTCTGAGATCTATAGAAGTATGTGGTTCCTGCATATGAAATTTTGGACAATTTTTTAGCTCTCTCTCTTTTAACACGCCCAACGCCTGTGTTGGCCTGCGAGATCAATTTAGTACCAAACTGGCGAACACTTGTATGGGTTAGATTAGAATCTTGTGGAATCAGAGACAGGAAAGTTGCTCTCAACTTCTACATCGTGAAATACTTCAGGGACTTTTCGATGCAGTTGACTTCACTTCGATGCACCAGCAGAACTCTTTTAGCGAACTTAAGTGCAGTGGCTTATATCTGTATGCGTATAGTTTTATTTGCTTCAGTGGTCGGTGGATGATTTTGCTGGTTGTGTTACGACGGCTCTCATGGTTCCTGCTGAATTATTGTCGCGATGACTCGTTGATGATGAGAAATTTTGCCAATGATGGACACGGACGTGTAGTTGCAATGACTTGTTGAGGGAAGACTTGTAAATATACGGTCATGACGATTTAAGAAAGGTGGATGTGATGCATGTGGAGATTGACTGCTGCTGTTCTCAATATTTGCTGCAAGTTATGATCAAACATATGGGGAAAACTTATTCATGAGGGCAGATGAATTGACAATTAGCGATGATTTAGGAGAGCTTGCTGATGACGTATGTGGAGATTTGACTGCTGTTAATGGCTTGTTCTAGAAATTGCGCATATTGTTCACTGGCCCTCGATGGAACTTAATAGCAGTCTGGTGGTTCTTGAGTGCACAACATAAATTTAGGTGATACCAATACTTATTAGCAGTCAATCAAAAGATTGGTTGGAGGAGGGTATGTCTACTAAATTCAATTAATGAGTATTAAAAAAGGTTTCTGATCACTTTGCCAAAAATGAAGACAAATGTGGTTTGATAATAGTTCGAGATTGACTATGGAAAAAATTACATTAGTTTTAGAGGTGTTAAAATGGGTCATTGACCCATTTATGTTTAAATGGGTCATTAATGGGCTTGATTAATGGGTCAAGCCTTATTTTTTAAAGCACTCATAATCGGTTTTAAAATTAAAGAGAATGAGATATATGAGTCTTAAATAGGTCAGCTTTACACTCATTTAAAATCCATTTATCAACTCATTTATTTTCACCCAAAGCCAAAACCTCACAATCTCTCTTTAACTTTACAATTTTTTTAAATCGAAATTATAATTATTATTATTATTATTATTTCCCTTTTCTTCTTCCTCCGATTGCCGGCACGCGAGATGGCCAACGATCGCCGGCGAGCCTCGAGCTTGCCATCGTCGGGCAAGCTCGAGGCTTGTCAGCGAGATTCAACGAGGCGGAGGCCTCGCCGACTTGCCTGCGAGCTCAAGTCTCACCCGATCGATGAGGCTCGAGCTTGCTAGCGTCGGCGAGCCGGGCGAGCTCAAGGCTCACCTATGGCTGGCCGCCGATCATCGTCGTGGCTAGCTGCCGGCCAAAGAAGAAGAAAAAAGAAAAAGAAAAGTTATTTATGAAAACTAAAAATAATTAAAAATTTATTTTTTAAAAATAAAAAATAATTAAAACTTGATTTTTTTAAATAGTTATTTTAAAAATTATAAAAATTGTCCATTAAATTTGTGTTGTATAAAATTATTTTAGCAATACCATTTATATATATATATAATAAATTAAGTTTAGTTAAATGAGTTGGGTATGCGTTGAGTATGGGTCGAGTCGGGTATGGGTCAAAATTTTTGCATTATAATAAACGGGTTAAATGAGTCAATTTGGGTTGGACTATTTATGACCTAACCCAAACCCGACTTGACCCACTCGTTTAACGGGTCTAATTATTTTTAACATGTTTGCAAGTACAATAACGGTTGTAGCTTTCCCTGTCATAAACAATTTGATAGTACTCTAATGTAGGGTCAGAATTATTCACAAGATGTGAAATCAAAAGGAATAATGTATAAATAGGAATCCAAACTCGACTTTAGGTGACTTAAATGATGGCACTACATGAGAATCTAAATTAGGACGGAGAGAAACTTGAAATAGATGTGACATTATATGCCTTGCCATCTCATTAAGACATCGTTGTGATGACCCAATTGGCCGACGCAATCATTATGACATGACATCAACGCACCCCTCGTTTCTCCTGTTTGAAAGCAAATCTATCCAGGAATTCATAAGTCTCGCGCCTAATTCAACAACCGGGGAGTTGGAATTGAGGCTGAATGGGTAATTCCGAAAATTATCTAAAAAATTATAAACTTATTATCATTTTATCAATTCAATTATAAATCTTTTAACTTTGACAATTAAGTCATATATATTTATACTTTTAATCAATTGAGTTTATCCAACCAATTTGACTAGAAAATCACTAATGTGAATATTAATTACATTGCACAGCTAGTGTTAATAAAAATAATTTTTAATATTTTAATATTTTTATTATTATTTTATTCTCTTTTCTTATCTTTTCCTTCTTCTTCTGTTTTTCTTTTTCTTTTTCTTTTCTCTTCTTTTATTTTTCCCTTTTTCCCCTCTATCGGCCATTGTTGGGCTTTGATGATGGCCAGCAAAGGTCATTGCCCATGCTAGCCTTTGGCAAGGGCGATCCTTGTCCACCCAAGCCCAGCATCCCTTACCCTAGGGTGGTGAGGATGGTCCTTGCCAGTCCAGGCCCAACATCCCTTGCTCAAGACTAGCAAGGGCAGCCCTTGCTTGAGGCCAGCGTTGACGATCTTCACTAGACTTAGATGAGCCCGATGGTAGCTAATAGAGGGAAAACGAAAAGAAGAGAAAAGGAAAAAAAAAAAAAAAAAAAAGCACAACAAGCAGAATAGAAAAAAAGGGAAAATAAAAAAAATTAATGAAAATTTCAAAAAATAATGAGATATTATTAAAAATTGCTACATTAGTGCGCCAATCAATGTCACATAGAACACATTTGTCCACATCAACGATTTTTGGCCAAAATTGATTGAATTGACTCAATTATCAAAAAGTAAAAAAAAAAGTTTAAGACTTAATTTATAAAATTGAAAGATTTATGATTGAATTAGAAAAAGTGCAATAGATTTAAGATTTTTTGGACAATTTTCCCATTCTGATTGCATCCTTAGCAACAAGTAAGCAAGAATCACAATCTGGATGACCAATTATTCCATTGCATGCTCCGTGGCTGCACAAAGTACCGATGATAGACTGTTTATTGTCTTTGTAATAACTGTATACTAGAGAGGTTGATGTATGGTCTACTATATCTTGGAGATGTGCCTCTAGACTTAAGGGAAATTTACCAGTGACATCAAAATAGTCTCCATTGCAGATTTCGTATACTGTCGATATAAATGGACTTTGCCATTACCATCGTGAACACGTAAACGAGAGTAGTATTTACAGCCGCGGTTCTTTGCAAATATTATCGTTCGTCTCCATGTTCATCTGCTAATTACATATGTTCGCTTGTTTTGCATGTGATGCACTTGCAGTGCTTATAAACAAGATTGTCTTATGGGTTTCCCTTCGTTTCTTACGGGTTCTCCGCACTTTCACCTGTCATTTTTTTAACCCCAGTGTGTCATTTCATATACCTAAATTTATAAATTCTACACCAAATTGCTTTTCCTTTCCTTGGCACGCCTGTAGAGGACGAAACAGTGCCGGTGCATAGAAAAAGAGATCTCAAATTTGGTGGTTTTGTGAGACCATAGCATGATCAAAGGAAAAATTATCAAAAAAATTATAAATCTATTGTAACTGTGTCAATTTATTCATAAATATTTTTTTATTATCAATTGAGTTCTAAATCTTTCGCATTTATGCCAATAAGTCCATCTGGTCAATTTGGTAGGTTGGCGCTAACATGGATTCCAACCGTCCTATTGATGTAGCCGATATTGACATAGATAATTTTAATATATTTTTGAATTATTTATATATGTTTTTATATTTTTTTTTTTTCCTTCATCTTCATTTTCTAGATCGGTCACTGAAATTCTACGACCAGCCAAAGGCAAGGGTTGTGAGGTCGACCATCCATGTCAAATATTATTAAAAATTAGGCACTGACTTGGCGTCGAGGTGAGGGCCAACTTGCTATGACAAGCTAGAAGATGAAGATGAAGGGAAGAAAAAAAGAAATAAAAAAAAAAAAAAAAGAAAATAAATAAATCAATAAATAATTAAAAATATTAATATATTATTAAAAATTATTCACGTCAACATTGCACTTGAGTTAGCATTGCACGTAGGACAGCCGGTGTCCATTTCAACATCAATTGGTCAAAATTGATTGAATAGACTAAATCAAAGCACAAATACAAAATGTTTAAAACTTATTAATAAAAAATGTTTAAGATTGAATTGACATAATTACAATAGTTGTAGAACCTTTTTGGTAATCCTCCTCATGATCAAACAAGCAATTTTTAAGTTATCTTTCATTAAGTTTCTGTCATGTTCATGATATGAGATGGATATCCGGTATTGCCTGCACCTGATTCATGTGAAAGAAGGCTCGTTTCATTACATTCGGTTATATCAAATTTGACAATACTTCTTCTAAGTGCATTTGGGATTGTAAAGAAGTCATATATCTGTTCCGGTAGACGAGAAACCCTAGCCCAATATGTCACAATGACGATCCCAGTCAAGAAGCATGTTGTTCGTTACCTTCCTTAGAGACAAAAGATCCGATTGAAGCTTTGACTTCATGGGCACATTGCCATCTGGTAGAAGAGAACAACCATTTGACCTTTCTCTTTTGCCGGTGGGAGATGGAAAGGAGGAGGTGAGCTAACTAAGGACCAATGAACACCTGATCTCCTATTTCTAGCCTAACCGCACCAGAAGACTAGTCACCAACTCATCATCACAACTCCGGTTCTGCACATTTCTTGCTATATAAACTCCAATCATTCTCCTCAAACTGGCATCACAAGTAACCATCTTTCTCCTCCTAAGCCTCTATACACAACACATAACTCATTCTCCATTTACCAATATGGCTTCTTCCTCAAAGAGATTTGTTCTCTTCATCGTCCTAATTTTCTCAACTGTTAATATGAGCTTTGGGGCTCGTCATCTTTTACAAACGACTGTGCCAACGATACCATCGCTTCCCACCATACCTACTCTACCGACTTCGCTGCCACCTCTACCAGCCATGCCGACACTGCCAAAGGTCGCCCTGCCACCAATGCCTGCCATCCCTACCTTGCCTCAGCCCACACTGCCAACGCTGCCCACCACTCAACCAACACTACCCAAGACCACTCTACCGCCGCTTCCAAGCTTGCCAACCATGCCGACCACATTGCCACCGATGCCAAACATCCCTTCTTCTCTCCCTAAAATCCCTTCAATTCCTCTCCTCACTCCTCCGCCAGCCACCAGCCCTTGAAGAATTTAGTACCATACGAGGTTACCTGAGAATATCTATTTATTGGATTGCCTCCTTTTGATTGTAGAATTGTTCCAATACACGTCGTGTCTTGTGTTATGATGTCTTTTGGATTCTATTGATCATTTATATTGTTTTCTAGTGAGCTCTTTTGGTGTGATTAGAAGTCTTTTCCAGCGTGGTGTACCTATGTACTATGATATATATGTATTTAACAGTGACATGGCTCACATTTAAATAATGTATTTTCAATCGGTTCAAAACTCATTCTTACTTACCTACCGTACCACCCCAATCTCTATCTTCCACGTTCAAATAAAATGGTGTGCCACTCGCACATGTATGTGCCATGAACTTGATTCAACGGCTCATGTGAATTGAGCTTACACGATGCAAGATTTTTAGTGACATGGACTTGAATTAAAATAACGCAAGTGGACGACTCATTTTTGGCACTTCCAGATATTCCCTCAATAAATTTATTGTCTTCAAATTGATTTTGAATACTATTGTCAGTAACTTCACCAGAATTAAGAGGAAAAAAATTCCAATTCTCATAACAACTACTTTATCTATATCTATGTACCATAAACAATCTAGTATCCTGGGTTCTTGGAATTTCCCTATTCTAGCATCAAGAATTATATGTGTGTAACATGTCCGCTCGAATGACATGGCAACCTGTTTCGTGTGATGTACCAAACCATATGACATAACAAGATTATTGATGATGCAGTACCATGTGAAAACTGATGTGACAAAAAGCACAAAAAGCGTGCATGATGACGTGGCAATATTGACGATGTGTCAATATGGTACTTAGAATCCTGTGAAATGGAAACGGGAAATAGTCTAAATAATATAGTCGATATCTTTAACCTATCAGAATAATTATATTAACTCATTAGTTCAGTGGTATGTATATATATGTGCCTAGTTTTCTACGAGTCTTTCTACATAAAATAGAATACCAAGTCATCCATAGATGACCAAATGATGTCCAGTGCATAAGTTAATTAACTCCTAAATCTAAGGATTAATATAGAAGTAGTTTGGTGAGTACCTATCTCCAATGTCAATCATTTAATTGTGCTTCGATAAAAAAAAAAAAAAATCTTTTAATTGTGCGTTGCACGAGAATAAGCACGGGCTTCACATCTACCAAAGGGTATTGCATTAGAAGTATTTATTGCTTTGGCAAAGTTTCCTCATTGTCTAGATTATTTGTTTAGTTTGATTTAAAATATAAGAAATAAACCCACCATAGTTACATACATATATACATATATACATAGAGAGAGAGAGAGAGAGAGAGAGAGAGAGAGAGAGAGAGAGAGAGAGAGAGAGAGATCTACCCAACTCTTAGGATTAGAAAACTGATGGTACTCTCCCCAGCTATAATGAGATTAGAATGGGGTCAACGTATAAAATTTTTATGTCCTTAGATATGAAAATAATAGTCAAACCCAAATCAAAATTTGAATAGATACATTGAAGATATGATCAATTATCATGATTTCAAAAGTGTAAATTAACCAACCATTTGAAAATTGCTCTTTTCCAAGCAACAAGGACAATCAGTGAAGACAAAGTATATTACCGACCAAAAAAAAAAAAAAAAAAATTTACCGACCAAAAAAAAGAAGACAAAGTATATTTACAAAGATTCTCCTCTGCAAAACACGAACTCATCATATAAAACGGAAGATAGAACAAAAAGAGAAGACATTTTATACCTAATACTTCACCCTTATTAGCAAGGGATGAAAGAGGCACATAAAAGGATATTTTATAATTGTCATTATTTTAATAAGTTCACGGTACCATCTTGTACAAAGTGAACTGTGTTTTCCATTTATCAAAGTTACCTTTTAGGTATAAACCACAAAATTTCCACTTGTTTTACAAACTTCAAACTTTCTGTTTAAATTTCAAGCACATATTCTTTTGTCAAAGGATTAAGGTAGTAGAGAATGGTGAAAATATCTATCTTATATTTTAAAACTCTTTCTAGCGTGAACACTTGCAAGATGATGGAAGCCTCATGTGTAGACGCAATTTATATGGATAATTATACACAAAGATGGATCTAAAACTTTCATCTGATGGAGGCAAACTTGATAATTATAAGTTCACAAACTTTATTGAATTTATAATTAACCTAGAGTTTTTTACTTTAAAAATTATATGGGTAGATAAAATATTTCTGGAAGTACTGTTTTGCTTTAATTTACTGAGGTGAAAATGGAAAAATACGAAACGTATATGTATATGTTACCGAGATGTTAGTCTCTACAATACGGAGCTTAGTCCTTAAATCAAGAAATTGTTGAAAACTTGATTTGAGGAGTCTAAATTCGAGATGGGATGACTTTTGGCTCTAAAATTACCTTTGGAAATTCAAATCTAAAAAATTCGAGCTATCGACATCGACGTCAACATATTTCATAATATTTTAACATATGAATGTAGGAATAATAAAAGCAGTCCACGCAGAAAAAAGAATTGATAATTGAAAAAAACAAAAAAACATATTGAAGCAGCGTTTAGTACTATTCTCTTCGTCTTTCTTCGACAATTGCATGATATGTCAATCAATCCTTGCCTTGTACAAGGTCGAGTTCCTTTTACGACATGGCACGCGGAGACAAGACTCATGATGTCGGGCTTCGAAAGATTGAAGCTTTCCATGCGAGAAGACAGACAAAAGCAATGAAAGACCTCGACTGCTGTATGCATGATTCAATCATCTTACTGTTCTAATATAATTTATGCATTTGATTCGAACTCCTCTTCCACTAAATGACAACTGCACATGAACAGTATAGGAATTGTAAACCCCACTTTGAATTCCTGTCAATTATTAAGTTCTCTATTCTCAAATGCTGGGACATCCTCTTTCACATGTTTCTTTAGAGTTTGGTATGTTCAATATAGTTTGTGATAACTAGCCTGGCGATTAACACTCGTAACATTAATGTCAATCAAAGACAGATTGATTAGATGCACATGCATATAGTGTCATTAAAACATTAGTGTTGGGGGAAAACTACGTACGTCTCCAACTCTTCCTAGAGTTGATGCAATCGGTTAGGATGTTAACGGGTTTTCAGCTCACAAATGAAAGGTGATTTGTTCAGACCAACGTTTTTAAACCAGGATTGGTCAAAGAACCAGCTTCACCTCTGGTTTTTGGGTCCACCGGTTCGACTGTCAGGTCAAAGAGGTCAGAAGGTCAGAAGATCGATACCTAAGACCCATCTCATAAATTTTGTACACAAAGTCAGTACCTTGATCAAGGATCCAGTCAAATTGGTGACCGATCTATCCAAATGATAGATTGAACTAGGTCGGCATTGGGTTTGACTGATTCTTGATCAGTCCAAGCTATTAACAAAGTTGGACAAACCATGGTCTGTTTTCCGATCGAGCTGATTGACCCGATTGGTCAAGTCTAGGTTTGAAAACACTGGTTCAAACCTCTTTGGACAAGACCCACTCCCACAACTTGTTAACTGGCTTGTAGGACTTGCATGGTGCGTTGTGAGACTCTACATAGTCGATCATCCACACTCGTGTCTCATATTCACAAAAGAGATTACATATGCCTCTGTAATTTGTGATCATTTACAATTATTTTCAAAATGCGAAATGATGACATCATCTGGATTCTAATGGTGCAATATTTTGTCTGTAAACATGACGTGTAGAGGCAAAGTAGCATATGCTTTCGCGTACTATATGATTCCTCACTACCATGTGTTTTGAGAAGTTTTTCTCCCGAGGTTCGTGTGGCTTGATGAAGGGTTAGAAACGCGCAGTAACAACGTAAAAAAAGGGATGAAATAGAGAGGGCAATTCTAGTGAACCCTAATGCCAGGCGACAGGAGAGGAATGGCAAATCCCTTGTTGGAGAATTTTCTCAGTGGTTAGCTGTTGAGGCCAATAGGGTGCTTAATTTCAGACGTTCAAAAGTCAAAAAGATTCCTTCAATGAGTAACTTGATAGGTTATTTATATTGAGAGGATCAAAAGGATTGGTTGAGATATGTCATGTGACAATCCTAGCGTAGGAAACCAACGAAAGCTAGATTTTAGGTAGGAGGGATGGGCTAGCCACGGACTACCAAGTGTCAAGAGAAAACGAGCCGACTCCAAGCCTATTAGAAGGGGTTAGAGCGCTCCTTCAAACCCACCAAGTTAAAACTCTCAAAGAACATCTTGAAGAGATAAGAATAATATATGGCTCATGTGAATATAAACCCACAACAAATCTCTATTAGCAGTATCCATTAGTAAATTCATGAAATTATATGCAAGAACAATATGCTCAGTTTTCATAAATATGAAAGAATAAATTTACGCATGCTCTCAGTTTTCATAACTATGAAAGAACAAATTTACGCGTGCTCAAACAATCTCATGCTGAGGCAGTGTGTTATGTTACCCTTTTTTTCCATTGCTGCCACTTTATATTCTCTTATCTGTCTCTTCTCCTTCCTACTATTTGACGACTCACGGACAGGCTCTCCAGACCCACAACGTTGGGGCGAGTAACTAGGCCTACTCAACCGGGAAATTAAACTAAACCGGCCTTACAGAACCGGTTTGACTGGTGACTGGTTTGAGTTCTTGGTAAAAAATTTGGGAATTATCCTTGACTGGTTCGGTTTCATCATGAGGTTCTACAGCAAAAATCGCTAAAATCACTGATAAATTGAGAATGATGGTTTCGTGTGTTATTTATGTGGGTTAAACGGAGCTTGAAAGGACAGCTAAAAGACAAGTGCAGGTGTTTGTCTGGGAGGTGGAGGACTGATAGTGTCCCCGTGTTTGCAATCGTCCCATATAAGCTCGATTCTTATTTTTCGCAGTTGAAATTGTTATCCTTCTTTCAATGAATTCATAGCCATCGAGACAGGAAACATGAGGGTACTCTAGGGAAAAAGGGTGTTAGTTTCAGGGTTCAACCGGTTATGTTCTTGGTTCAAAACTAAGAATAAGCGCTAATTTGGGGAATCTACCCATCTTGAAATAATCATTCCTAACAACATAAAAGACAGGTGATGCCCCCTCTCTTAGATTCGAGCCATCATCGTCAGTCTTCTCCTCATCAATATCGAAATCGGCCATGAATCTATCAGTGCAACCTCATATCCGAGGTCCCCAACCTCAGGCGACCCCAAATCTAGGGTCGTCACCTGAGGTTAGGGAATCCATTTGTATGGTGGCTGGAACCATCGCAAAGCTCTTCCCCCAATCACAAAGGGGTTGCAGGGGCCAAAGAGAAAAAGAGATTGAGATACCACCTATCGGCATGATGGCTACGGACCACGATTGGGGAGTGGGAGGCGATGACGCGGCCTCGGAGCGAGGGTGGGGCTATCGGTTTTGTGGTAAAGCAATAGAGTAACCGAGGGAGAGGGAGATGCGTTTGGATTTTGGGATAAATTTCTTTGCTATTTGAGGATGTTTTGATCGTATATGATAATTTTACTGGATGTTACCCACTAACTTTAGCGGATTCCATGTTGAAATCACTGGACTTATAACATTTCCTATTATTTTAAGAACTAAACCGATATTTGGTGGCTGGATTTAGAGCATTGTATCAATTTGTGGTATGCATAACATAACAGAGAAGAATAATCGCATGTTGTCATATTCACTATCTAATTTACCACATGGGATGTGCCCTTTGATTGGGTGTGGGACTGTGGATACATATGGGCACAATTTATGAATGGATCATAATGTAAGAGACCCAAATTTAGCCAATAAGATATGAGATTGCGTTTTTGTAGGGGACCATAGAGCTATAAAAGTACAGAGGGTCTCACTGCAAGGAAAGGGTCATGTCAGTGCTCGTGAACGCTGTCCACATCTTTTGAACCCTTGTGTCCAGCCTCTCCATTCTCCATTTTTCCTTGTAAGAGATGTTTGCTAGAAGAGGACAAACGCAATCATTCATCGATTTACAAGTAAAAGACTTCAAAACTAATTTTCTTCGTCACGAGCGGGAGTCAGTCTCAGTAGACAAAATTACGTTTTAAGGAAGTCATAGGAAGCTTCAGGGTGCCCAACTTCAGTGGTTTGTGGTGATGTTGTTGTAGTGTCATCAACTTCTGCATCAACAATGGATTCCTCCAAGATATCTCCCTGAATATTTTCTGAAGAATTGGAAGGTCCACTAGAATTTTGTGGAGCTGGGAATACAGGAAGAATAGAATTCCTCGGCTGCATTATTGGTATGTAAGAGAATTCCTGGTGTGGTGCCTCATCATGGAAAAAATGATGGCCGGATGCTATTTCTGGATCTTCATGTGAAAATTCCCCTTCAGAAAATGGAAAAATAGTCTCATGGAAAATAACATCACGACTTACTATAAATTCGCCTGTGGAAATCTCAAGCACCCGATACCCTTTCTCCTCGGAGGTTGGGATAGCCCATAAAGATGCATCGCCGTGCACGCGGCTCATTTTATCTCGAGGCCCCATGACCGCAAAGCATAGCGAGGCATCCGAAGATTCGAGATGATTCAAGTCCGCTTCTTTCCAAATAGCAGCTCAAATGGCGTCGCCCATTAAGAATCCGAGTAGGCATTCTATTAATTAGATAAGCTGCTGTTGTGATACATTCACCCCAATATATTTCCGGAATTGATGCTTGAAATTTCAAGGCACGAGCAACTTCCAGTAGATGGCGATGCTTTCTTTCAACCACTCCATTTTGCTGTGGTGAATAAACGCAGGAACTTTCATGGAGAATACCATGAGAATTAAATAACTGGGAGCATTCATGACTGAAGAATTCTCGTCCGTTATCAGTGCGAATCCGCTGAATAGATTTCCTGAATTGGTTCTTAGATAGCAGAATAAAATTTTTCAGGTGAGAATAGACCTGATGTTTGGATTGCATAAGGAATATCCATGTTGCCCGAGAAAAATCATCTACTATCGTAAGAAAATAACGGGAGCCATCATGATTCACTGTATGATAAGGTCCCCAAATATCCACGTGTATTAAGGCAAATATTTGACTAGTCCGTGAGGTACTAGAAGAAAATGGTGTGCGTGATTGCTTCGCAAGCGGACATATAGGACATTCGGGATATGGAAATGAAGCACTGTGACCCAATCTCATATGCATAGTCAAATTTCTATCATTGGCGAGTTGAATTACACAATGATTTTTTATTCAAGGCATTGCATGTAAAATTGAAATTACTTGGAAAATTCTTCCGTAAATAGAGTCCTTCGAGAGACTACCCAAGCCCATCTCTGTCTCCCAGTCGAAAGGGCCTGAAATAAACATATGTCGGCATTGAATATTACCCGCATGAGTTGTCTTTGCATACTTGAGACACGGATATGAGGCTGAATTGGAATTCGGGACATATAGCACATTCGGAGAATAATCGGGGACCGAGATTTACTTGTCCCTGTCACCTTGACATAAGTAATATTCCGTTGGGTAATTGCACGTGAGACAGGAAAATTCAAATTTTCATTTATATTTGAAAAAAATTCCTTGTCACATATAATATGGTCACTTGCCCCAGAGTCTATAATCCATGCCTTTATGGAAATAGAATTAATTAGGCAATGTGAAATACCTGAGAAACTTCCCCCTTTGTTGGACATTTCCAACTTCTGTAGTTTCTGCATGAGTTGCTGGTACTGACCATATGAAATTGGTTGATCAATCTTTGGACCAGTTGGTCCAGTGACCTGATAAGCCGTGGAAATTTTTTTCTCCTTTCTCCCCTTCCCGTGTAATTTCAACAAAGCTGTCAATGGTATGATTAGTACGCTTTACAATAATCACAAAAAATTTACCCTTTCCTTTAAAATTTCGGGCCGAAATTCTTTGATGACGTGGCAAAGATCTGCCGTCCATTCCTTTGATCGCGATCGGCCAGGCACCGTCCGATCCAGGCGCAACTTCGATCCCTTGATGACCGTCGGATCTCCGTGTATTTTCTGGACCGTCAGATCTTCGAGCGAAATCTAGGCCGCTCGATCCTTGGATATAATCCTGGCCGTTCGTCCCTTCTCTTTTAAGGCCGCGCGGATCATTCTCGCCGAACCCTAAGGGGTTTTCTTCTCCTTGTCGCGAGCTAGGGTTAGGGTTCTCCCTTCTCCGCGCGCAGCCAAAACGATGCTATCGCTGTTCTTCGTGATTGTGAGTCGGGCCGACTCTCCTCCCCGCACGCCGCTTGGAAAATACGCCGATCGGAGGCATGGGATCCATGGAAAGGATCCGTGACCGAAACGTGAGGTACGATCGTTCAAAATCAGCAAAAACGCGTGGCCTTTTCCCTCTCTTTGATTTTTTTATACTTGTTTGAGGGTGGATTCTGGCCCTTGAGCTTTTCCTCTATCGCTTTCGAGTTGATTCGGAGAGACGATAGCCTGTTGAGCGGGCCGTGACCGTCAGTTTCCCTGTTTGAGTTCGCTGATTTCCTGCATAAGATTAAAAACTTTTGCTTGATCCATTTTACCGTACATTTCTCGAATATTTTCCCACATGGTTTTTGCATCCTCTGTGGGTGGAAGCCCGGCCGCGACTTCTGGGGATATGCAATTTCCGATCCACGTTCGGACGAGTTGATTGCATTTTCGCCAGTGTCGGGCCATGCGTTCATCCGAGGGGATGGAAATCGTTCCATCGAGAAATCCGTCTTTGTCTTTTGTCACCAGCGCCCGCCGGAGCTCCCGTGACCATTTCGAATAGGTCTCCGGTCCGATGAGTTGTTGGTTTATCGATCCGAAGCTACGGTCCGTCGGGCGGTGGAGACAAAGAGAGGATCGCCTATTTACGGTCGTCCTGAAACCCGCCGCCGGGACGGTAAACCCGCACGAAGTTCGGGTAGGGATTCGTCCCTTGACCCGATTCGCTTGACCCGAAAAAATGCCCCGCATTGACATGTCCCGAGTCGCACTCGTGCGCCCCGCACCCGTCGCTTTGAACCGCCGTCCGCTCTCTCGCGATGGTTGGATTTGCCCTGGGGCCAGGGTGGCGGACCTCCATCGTGACTCGGTGGCCCACGGAGAAAGGCGATGAGGAATTTTGGCTTGGCCCAAAATAGAGTGGATATGGAATCCACCGGTATGGTTGACCCGTCGTGGGTTGCCCCAATTGAAACCGAGCTGCGTGGGCCGCCATTGCCGAGGTTGGGTTAGGAACAGTTGTTGGTCGAATGCAGGTATTGTTGCAGGGGGATTCTGGATCTGTGGAGCTTGAGGACTACTTTCTTCGATGGTCCTGTCCTCGCGGCAGTTGGATTCTGCGGAGAGGCCATGGTAAGATAATTTTTTTAGAAGATTCTTCCTTCGAGAGTATGCCTCTTTTGCGAGAGATCAATCTTTTTGCAGATTGAGAATTTCCTTCAGCGAGATTTTGAGCGGAAGCGAGCCGGAGATCCGGCTCCGATACCATGAAAGAAGGCAAGAGTGAAGGAAGAACAAGGTTCGGAGAGGAGAAATTGTAAAATGATGTAGGGAAATTTTCTGTATTCTCATTGATTGATCTGAATGTACAATTCAATGAAGATATAATACAAGCTCTGTATTGAATAAGGAATTAATCGATCCGACTATCAATCTAAATCTAGATCTGTATATTTAATTTACATATACACGAGGATTGTGATCAATCACGATCAATTAAGATCAAATCAGATCGGGAATCCGCATATCTTCCAACAGCTTCGTCTCGACCGTGACAAACAAAATCACGGACACGTCAAAAGTTTTGTACTTAACCGACTCGTAAAGGTCTATAAAGTGTTATTTCATAATCCTTCAAGATAATTTGGTTTTTGCGCACATGTTCCTATATCATAGAAAAACAAAATAGGAACAACAACATTGCGCATTTTCCATATAGAGGAGAGAAGTTACCTAAAAAATACGGAAAAGGAGCAGTTTTTGTGTAATTCTTGTGCTTATTAAGTTGTGTTTAGTAACTATTTTGTTTCCAAAAATAATTTATGTTCACACGTAACTTTTTCTAACTTTGTTCCTCTAATAAGTTTTTAAGCATTTGAGGCATTTGATCATTATACAAAATTTTTATTTCCAAAATAGAAATGCGTTTGATAGGACCCTCATTTTTTTCTTGTGACTTAAAATTTCCTTTAATATTTTAATATTTTTCTTTTTCTTTTTTATTTTTATTTTTCCTTATCTTCTTCTTTCTCTAGTTGGTTGTCGGCCACGGGATGGCCAGCAATTAGCTATACAAGAACCGGTGAGGTTGCTAACCTTAGGGGAGCCTCCCCCAACCATCTGCGAGGGTCAACCTCACCTAGCCACTATGAAGCTCGACCTTGCTAGGCCAAGATGAGGCCGACCTTGCGGTAGGTTGGCTGGGCAAGGTCAACCCTCGCTGGCAATTGGGTGAGGCCGAGCTTCTCAAAGGGTTGGTGAGGCTTCAATGACATTGCCGGATCTCATATGGTCGGTTAGGGCGCGCATGACAACCATTATTACCGTTGAAATAGTTTTGAATGTAATAAAATTTTTCTATTTCTATTTCTAGACGAGTTTAAAGCAAAAAAATCCGTTTGATAACGATACAAAATTTCTGTTTTAGAAATAAAAATTCGTTTGATAACAATATAAAATTTCTATTTCTTAAAACAATTTTTTTTTGGAGCAAATGAGATGTCCATTCTTACAAATTTCATATGCTTATGAACCCATTGACCCAAATACAAAGTAAGAGTTTTTTTTTTTTAGTAAAGTCTCCCTTTTTTGAAAAAAAAAATACAAAGTAGGATTGTTATATCAAATTTTCTAAATTTTCACACAAAATTCTTTAGCATCCACCTAGATAGGCAATTATGGTCAAACAATATACTTATCAATAGTCTCCATACAATAGAAAAAAGAAATCAATATGCATTACTTTTGAGCATGATAGAAGGTTCCCAAAACTCTAGTAGAATGAAGGTGGACAACCAAATTCTAATCCCTTTCATGCTAGTATGTCATGTCAATCACCGCCACGGTTTATGATATCGAGTAATCATTTTAGAAAGAAACACAAAAAAGTGTATTGGGCAATTTGTGGCAAATTTTACAAAATCGGCGAATTTTACGAAGTGTAATAGAGCTTGTCATAAAGGACCATTACAACTAAGGGAAATCCTCAAGTAGAATATCACATTACAAGAATTGAGATAGGAATCATCAAATACAATATCACATTACAAAAGCAAAGATTGGGAATCCCCAAATACAAAATAATAGAAATACATTACAAAAGTTAAAAATACGATCTCATGAAATCTCTAGCATATTATGATCTTTTGTCATCTTATTGGCAATACTTTTTCTAAGTATATTCATCTTAGTAGAAAATTTCATGGAGAAATTATTTCTGATTTTTGTTCCAGGAAATAGAGAAGTAGAAAATTTCTATTTACGATTACGATCAAAATCTATTTACGGAATAGAAATCTATTTCCGAAATAGAAAAACGGAATAGGTTTATCGAAACGGATTTATTCCGAAATGTGCCTGAATAGAAAAATTGTTTTTACGGGACAGAAATTCTGGTTTGTCATGCACCCCCTCACTAGCCATCGTCGGGCTGGCGATCGGCAAGAGGAAGAAGAAGAGGAAGCAAAAAAGAAAAAAAAAAGAAAAAGAAGAAAAGAAAAGAAAAAAAAGGTTTGGGTTTGATTTTAGAATTATTCCTTGGAGCAAATAAGCAACTTTATTTTTTACTTTTTGATTATATTCCAAATCTATTCTCGAACAAAAATGTTACCAAACGGATTTGTTGTTTTTCTTTTTGTTCCAAGGAATGAAATAATAGAATCAAACATTGTTTGACATGTTATCAAATAGACCCTTAGCCATTCATTAGTGTCCCATTTGCTAGTGCTTGCTATGAAATGTTTTTGCATTGAAGATGTTTCATGCTAATTGTTAAAATATTTAAGTAATAAACCATATTTTCATCTAACAACTTAAGCTTTTAGAACAGTTAATGGTGGTTCCACAAAAATTTCACAATATATTAGACCAGAAACTTCTTGAGAATCTTTCCAAACTTTTATTTACCTTTAGAATATTTTAAATAATAAACTACATAAGTGATTACATAGTAAAATTCAAAGCATAGTAATATTCAAAGCACGCTTTTGTTGAAGAATTCGAGTGCCCATGTCAAAGCACAGCATGGCCCACCCGGTCAGTTATTCGCACAGCTGTTATCATGAACGGATGCTGCAGGCAAATTAAGCTACTATTTAACAATGATTAAGTGCTTTAATTTATTTGATTAGATCTGAAGGGTTGGTACTTAGATTGGGGATCAGGTTAGGAATACGACTAAGTGAATTAGCTTGGGATGATATATTCGACTATTCGTTGACGGAGTCGTCACAGCTTAGTTCACATCTAGAGCATTTCTCCAATGGCAGACCTAACCCGTGACTTAGAGAACCACATTGCTCCGGGTTCCAATGTCCTTTTTAGTAATTAAATTGTGCCGAAAGTGGAAATGAATATGCCAATTATTTTACTTAATAAAGTGCGAATAGTTTCGTAGTTGGACCGTTCGAATCTTGGTTTGTCTCTCGCCTGATCCATTGAAAGTTAATGGGGGTATTTCAACGTACATAGAGATTAACTATCTAAGATGGGCATCCTCATCATAGACAAAACATTAGCAGTTTAACATGTAATGGCAACTACTTAGTTAGACAGTGCCATGAATTTTTTGGGTCGAACAATACAAGGCACAAAGTTAACGACATTTGAACTTTAAGTTAATCCGTTATGAATTAAGTTAGGATTGAGTGTTCGACTTTTATGAATTGTGTTCAAGGTACACAACTCAAATTATACAATTTACCACTTGAAATAGCAACCATCTCTACTGCAACTAAAAATGTTTTAGTATGACTAGAAAACCATCTTTACATATTATGTAGAGTGCAAGTCAAAACTCTAGCGGATGGCCTAAACATGAAATTATTTGCATTTTTACCTGTTAGAGGAATCGAACTTAATCTGAACTTTGAAGGCCATTCACTAATCACGAAGCCAACTTCATGATGAAATTTAAGCCATTTTATGAGGAGTTACGTTGGATTGGTTTACGATATCGATAAAGAGCTTATCTGTGCAATGGAATGTATCTGAATGTTCATTAAGTCCTGAATACGTTTATGATAAGCAAGGTAGGAAGTTTCTTTTTGACTACCTTGGTAGCTTCGCGCCAAGCTGGGAAACGAAAAAGTCATTTGCTAACAAATCGATTCCCGTAAGCAACCGTTTCTATGTCCCGTGACCACAGACATGACAATTTTGCTGTGTCTCTTATCAGTTGTTAGACTCTAGCGTCTTAATATCACTTGTCCAATCAGAAGATTGTCAGTGTCAGCCATTGGATGGATAGAGGAGCATGACGAAATTACCATGCTCAAGGCCACTAGGACAAGAATGGTAACTATTATGTTTTCGGACACAATTTCTTACCAAAAATAGATTTTTATTTTTATTTTTATTCTCTGGACAAGTTTACGAGCAAAAATATATATTTGATGATGACCTAAAATTTTTCCCTTTCAAGCAGGTGGCCACAAGAGGCCATTGGTAACGGACGATGAAGGATGGCAGACAGCGGGCAACAATGGGCGGTGGTGGGTAGCAGGGAAGGCGATTGACTAGTGGCGAGGGAAAGTAATATGAAGAATATTGATTTCTTATTTTTGTTTCAAAAGTAGAAAATTAAAAAAAATTTACTTCTCATCTTTAGACTAAAAACTTCATTATAATCATAGAAAAATGAAACAGTGTTACTAGACCAATTTCTGCTCCAAATCAGTTCTCGAGAACAGTAAAGTAAAATAGATATATGGCCAAAATTATATTTCCATCAGTCCCCTCAATATGCCTTTGTCTAAATGGAAATCTCTGGTGTAGACACCCCCTGTTTAACGCCAGACAAGCGTCAAGAAAATCAGTGGAAAACGAGGTGTACCAAAAGTCAATCAAAGTTCAAAAGGAGGGTGGACTAAATGAGCTCCTCTGCTCTGCAATCAGACGGCTCCAACTCACTCTGCTGTCCTGTAGTAAGCACACATTAGATTCCTTTCCCTCTGCTTTTCTCTGTTGCTTACCCTGTGTCAAATACTTCAAGCTCACAAAAAGTTAAAAGCAAGGTTGGCAGGGGCAGTGGAAAGCCAAGGGTCCTCGTTTTCCATTTGTTTATCTTCCCTGGGGTTCGCCTTTTTAAAGTTTCTTGCTCTCGTTGCCCTCCAACTGCACAAAAGAGGAGGCAGTACCCCCTTTTTCTTCTCAGCTAAGCTCTCTGTCTCTGCAACTAATCACTGTAGCTACCTCCTCCATTCTCTAGGAACTTTCCCCACTTGGTAGTTCCCTCCATGCTGAGCTCACTTCATCTGTTGGGTCACTTTCATTGTTTGGAGTAGAGAGCTTTAGCTTTTGGGGGACTGTTCATAAAAACCCATCACCAGGCTCTCTCCCCTTTTTCCTTTTTCACCTGTTACATGCTCTTGCTAAATCCTGATCTGTTTGGTAACCAGAACAACAAGAGCTGGAGTTGGTCACCCTCTCTCTCCTCTCTATCATCTCACTCCACTAGGTCTCTGCTCTTTTTTCTCACTATGAATTGATAGCCAGCATGTGCAGCTGTGACCAGCTCAAGGAACCATGACTCCAAACCCCAGAAATCTCCTCCCCTGTTTGAGTGCTCTGGCTTTTAGCCTCCTCCTGCTTAGTTCGTCTGCTCTGAATTCAGATGGTGTGCTCTTGCTCGCCTTCAAGTACTCCATTTTGAGTGACCCGTTGTCTGTCCTGGAGAGCTGGAACTATAACGATGTGACCCCATGCGCCTGGAAGGGAGTCACCTGCACATCGATTGGGAATCCTGGAACACCAGCCATGCTCAGAGTCACCAGATTAATCCTCCCCAATAGCAAGCTTCTGGGTTCGATCCCTAAAGAGCTTGGCACGATGGAGCACCTCACCCATCTTGATTTATCTAGTAATTACTTCAACGGATCCTTGCCTTCGACTATCATCAATTCCTCCACGCTTCAAGTGCTCTCTCTATCCAACAACGTGATCTCAGGTGAGCTGCCCGAGTTCATCGGAGACACCAGGAGCCTCTGGTTCCTGAATCTCTCTGATAATGCACTGAGTGGGAGTATTCCTAAGAGCATAACCTCCCTGAAGAACTTGTCTGTTGTTTCTTTAAGGAGTAATTACCTCGCAGGTGGTGTTCCTAGCGGGTTTGTTTCGGTGGAAGTCCTGGACTTGTCTTCAAATTTGCTGAATGGATCTCTGCCATCGGATTTCCGAGGAAACGGTCTGCGTTACTTAAATCTCTCCTACAACAAGCTTTCGGGCCCTATACCGCCAGGGTTCGCCGCGAAAATCCCAAGAAACACCACTATCGATCTCTCATTCAACAACCTGAGCGGCGCAATCCCGGAGTCACTGGCCTGGGCGGATCAGAAATCAGAGTTCTTGGCGGGCAACATGGATCTCTGTGGCAAGCCGCTGAAGATCCTATGCTCCATCCCTTCAACTCTTACCACGCCACCCAATGCCACCACAACCACGTCACCGGCCATCGCAGTCATCCCGAAGACAGTCGGCACCGACCCATCAGCGGACTCACCCGGATCATCTGCCGCGGCAAAAGGCCAAACGCCCGGAGGGCTAAAACCAGGGGCCATAGCAGGAATCGCCGTCGGCGATCTAGCCGGAGTAGGAGTCCTCGCGTTGGTCATCCTCTACGTCTACCAAGTCAAGAAGCGGAAAAAGGCCACAAAGTCACCACAACCAACAAGCCCAAATCACACCAGAAACCAGAACCAGCGGCAGAGCAAGACCCAGCACCGGAATCGAGAAAACCCGCAAACTGCTACTGCCTCACAATCACAGGCCACGAAACGTCGACCTCCGAATCATGTTCCAGCGAGGACGACGAAGACAAAGGCTTGCCCGCGACGACAACAAGCAACCACCACCACCACCCCCAGAACGGGGCGGGCGCGAACCAGAAGACGGGGACCCTGGTGACGGTCGACGGGGAGACGCGGCTGGAGGTGGACGCGCTGCTGAGGGCGTCGGCGTACATACTGGGGGCGAGCGGGGGGAGCATCGTGTACAAGGCGGTGCTGGAGGACGGGACGGCGTACGCGGTGAGGAGGATCGGGGAGAGCGGGGTGGAGAGGATGAAGGAGTTCGAGCAGCACGCGAGGGCGATCGCGAAGGTGAAGCACCCGAACCTGGTGAGGCTGAGAGGGTTCTACTGGGGAGACGACGAGAAGCTTGTGATCTACGACTACGTCTCCAATGGCAGCCTCGCCAGCGCATGCTCTGGTTACAGTAAGTCTTTCTTCTTCATCCTCTCTGCTCCCCTGTTTTTTTTTAATTATCTTTTTCTCTATTTTCCATGTTCTTGTTTTCTGTTTGATTCTTCTCATAAATGAAAATTCCATATTAAACTACAAACGAAAAGAATATCGTATCACGAAATTGCAAATTACAAAAAGGGAATTCGTGTTCTGGAAATTTCAGAATCTATGAAATTATCTTGTTATTAAGACATAGTGCTACCATACAACATCCTGAAAATCATTTGCAAGTTGGGAAACAACTATGATGTTCCTTAATGTATGTATTCTTGCAAGATCAAAACCCTATTTGATTGCTTGGGGTTCCATGCAATCCCAACCCTTTATAAATGGACTACGAAGGGGTCGATCGGTCGGTCAAGTTGGTCAGGTTATCGGATCTCGAGACATACTCAAGCTTCCTTTGGTGGTAAAGTGATCGATAGAATTTGGTCTAAAGATTGATTCATCCAATACATGTCAAAAAGGACATTTAGGATTATGTTTGCTTCCTCGTCACTTTAGGACATGCAATTCCAAGATGCCATGTCGCGGCGGTCCGTTGGACGAGGCTAGTACACCTTGGACCTAAATCTTTGGCTTTTGGGATTATGGGGTACATCAAATATATTATCACATGACATTCTTTTTAATTATAGATCTTTCTCCTTTTTGCTTTTAACAATATCGCCTTTTGTAAAATAAAAAAAAAGGAGTCAATAACACATAATAATTATTTTTTCAATATGATAATGATTTTTCTCGACATGTGTAGTAATTTTTCTTTCTGATAAAATTTTCTCAACTTGTTCCATTTATCTTATTTTTTTAATGTTGCATTAACACAATTTTCAAATCTGATACCCTTCAGGGGGATCAGATAGAGTTCAGATTGGCAGTCTAGGAATGTCTTTTTTAATATTCTTTCAGGTGAATTAATAAAATTCCCAGCTTGTTCTTCTTGGGATAATAATTTAAATAATTCAAGTTAAAAAAATAGGCGCAAAAATAAAATACTCGAAAATTGCAGCTCCCTAAGCTTGATGAATGCTGTATTTTATTATTTGTAGAGTACAGAAAATCGGCATATAGTGTGCCCACCATGTGCAGTGTCGGTCTATCCTCTGTTGATTTTTTTTTTTTTTTTTGGTCGGTTCCTCTGTTGAATTTGAATGTTGTTTTTAGCTGCTCAATTTAATTAATGTTTTCTTTTTTTTTTCAATTTGCTGGACCGAACTACCGAGTAATTTATTGTTAATAATTACTAATCGTTCATATAATAAATTCAGAGAAGGAAAGGACTGAGAAATCTGATTAAATTATAAGTTATATCACTAACTCGTTTTTGTTACAGTTCATAGGATGCATGTCGACCGGGTTGGCATGTGATGTTGTGCCGTAATTCTTTGATCTTATAAAATGAGTATATTAGACTTTTATTCTAGGAAAATGAATCTTTATTTTCATAAATAAAAAAGATATAATCTCAAGACAAGATGCATTGGGTATATAAAAATCGCCTCATGTGGTTGTGTTCATTATATTTTACGCGAATATTGAACTTAATGAAATTCAGTATATATTTTAGATACTCAAATTGATCGGTAACGATTTTGTTCCAATCTTAGGGAAAGTCGGGTCATCCCCATTCCATCTCTCTCTCGAACATCGGCTCAAGATCGTAAGAGGAGTCGCCCGGGGGCTCGCTCACATCCACGACAAGAAGCTTGTCCATGGCAACATCAAGCCCACCAAGATCCTCCTCAACTCCGACATGGAGCCGCTAATCTCTGACTTTGGCCTCGAGAAGCTCGTCGTCGGTGGAGCCAGCCACCACATGACAGCGACCGGTTCAGGATCATCGAACCGATTCGGAAGTCAAAGATTCGCACACCATCAAGAATTTTCGATCGCTAACGTTAATCATAGTAACAACAATAGCCCATTTGTAGTGCCCACGAGCTCGAACCTCGGCGCTCCCTCTCCTTATCAAGCGCCGGAGTCCTTGAAGAGCTTCAAGCCAAGCTCGAAATGGGACGTGTACTCGTTTGGCGTTGTTTTGCTCGAGCTGCTCACGGGGAGAGTGTTCTTAGACGGGGAACTGGCCCAGTGGAACGCCGGTCCGGTCGGCAACGAGGACCGGGGTTGGGTGCTGAGGATGGCCGACGTGGCGATCAGGGCTGAGGTGGCGAGCAGGGAGGAGGTGGTCCTGGGCTGCTTCAAGTTGGCATTTGGCTGTGCCTCTCTTGTCCCACAAAAGAGGCCCTCCATGAAGGAAGCACTCCAAGTTCTTGAAAAGATGATGACACCATGATTTGATGAGGTCTTTCTGATGTGATGCTGAATTGCTATTAGTGGGATTTGGGTCCCTTTTGAAAAAGCTTTGGCCACTAAAAATCAAAGCGTTGTCTTTTTGAGCCTTTTTGACTAGGGTGTAGCAAGGAAAGAGAGGGAAGTAATTGATAAATAGACGGGTTTGGTTTTTTTTTTTTGACGGAAAGTAAAGTGGACTGGTCGGTTCTGCCTTTTTAGCATCCCAAGCTTGTCCTATAATCGGTGAATATAGTAATGTACGAAAAACCTGAGGTTCACGAGCTATGTACATCGGTCACCCTTTTTCAACACGAATGAGACACGCCCTCTTTAGCAAAAGGTAGATGGACAAAGGACCCACCAAAGTCTGAGATTTCGGTAAGGAATCAGACTAGTGGAATCACCATTTCGTTCCAACTTGATTCTTGTAACGAGTAAGGCATAGCTCTTGAAACTGTAGTAAGTAGTTTGATATTGCTGTACAATTAGAATGTCAAATTTTATGAGACTGCATGTGAGATGGAGAGAGAAAGATAATTATCAAATCGATCTTAAACCTGCCGTATAAATGATAATTTGATTCTAATCTTTTTTTTTTTTTTTTTTTTTGGCAATGCTTTCTTAAATATTCGCGTGAAATTCCAATGTAGCTTTTCTAGCAAATCGTTGATGTGGTATGCAGTCGTTGCTGGCTTTCCGATGTGGCACATTGATCCAGCAATTTCTAGTAGAGAATGATCAAAATGATTCCATTATAATTTTGTGCAATGGTGGATGGTTACATTGACAAAATTAAAATTTATGATCGAATTGACATTCGTATTAGGGGTGTGCAACGGAAACTGCCTGAACTGGGAACCGGCCGGACCGGTTGGTTTTGGGCGGTTCTAGAGGGTCTCGATCCGGTCTCAAGTTGCTATTTTTGGAATAGGTGACCGGTTGGTTCGATTCCTGGTTTTGGGGTCGGAATCGGACCGACCGGACATGACCGACCATTTATATATATAGTTTATGAACTAATCTACCATACCCATTACTATCAGATTCATTTTTCCTCTCATAACTCAAAGCTAATCCCTCCCATTTTTTGCACTCTGAACTAATCCACAGTAACTATCATATCAAGTTTTCTTTTCCAAATTTTGTAATTCTTACTTTCCCTTTTTTTCTTGAAATCTAAACCCCTCTCTTTTTTTTTTTTAGATTTCTGCTCTAATCTATAATAGCCATCACATCAACTTCCATTTTTCCAAATTTTGCAATCCAATTCGGCGACAATTGCCGCAAGTCTCACTTTGCCTTTCCCTCTCAAAACTATAACCCCTCCCCTCTTGCTCGCTCGACACCTTGCCCCCAATGCCTCACCTCACGCCCCACTCACTCTGACGCTTGGCTCTCTTCCTCCGAGTGCCTCGTCGCAACATCCTGCCTCACACCTCGCTCCCTCGGACGCTCAGCTCTGTTCCTCCTCCAAGTGCCTTGCCGCAATGTCTCGCCTCACCCTCGCTCCCTCGAACGCTCGGCTCTGTTCCTCCTCCGAGTGCCTTGCCCTGATGCCTCGCTTCACTTTCCCAATGAGAGACACAAATGTTAGTGACTCATTGCACATATTTGTGTGCCTAAGGCAAATTTGCCTCTTGAATGTTTTGTTTATAACCTTTACGAATTGGTAAGAGAAATATCATCTAATAAGATAGTGCCATTAGGGTTGTATAACCAATTTAAGTCAAATGGGTACATTTTACTTTTTGAGTTCAGTGTTGTTTGGATATCCAATTGACTATACAATGCACACTTTTTTTTTTTTTTTGGGTCATAAACGGGTGATTTCTTTTTTTTTTCATTTATTCATATGATAATTACAAGATAAATGTAAATATACTTCCGAACATAAAATATCTTGAAAAGGCTGGGGATGGGAGGATGTTCATTGAGAGGGAGTTTTTTGGTACGGTGGGCTTCCGCTACCCAATTGATGGCTCGGTGAGTCGATTTTGCTTCTATGTTCTACCCAATTGTAAACATACTTCTAAACATAAAATATCCCGGCTCATTAGAGGAGTCGGTTTCCGCTACTTGATGGCTGGTTTCCTTCCTAAGGCAATGGGCTTTTGTTGGATTTCTCTTTCCTTCATTTACTATGTTCGTCATGGCCCAAGGTGCTTTTTCTCCTCCCATTACCACCAAATTGTCACTTTTACAAACAAGATCTATTGCTTTCTGCTTATTCACCTGCATGTGATCCTCTTGGATTTTTTGCAGGAACTTAATCTCTTTCACAAAGGCTAGGGTTTTAGCTTGAAGAGGAGATTCGACTTTGGTCTCACAAGCAAAGCCTCCCTGCGCAGTTTTGCTCGAATTCCTCAAGATCTCGACAATTTAGCATGGGGTTTTGCTCCCCACCCAAGATGCATCCATGTTCAGCTTCAA